>OX457085.1:87395379-88025395 GCA_949752835.1 Empis stercorea
CGATTAAATGTATAATCGAAATATTCTCCAATCTGAACCAATTAATAGTTTGTTAAATGGTGGACACTGTCCTCCAACAACCATAGTAGAATTAACATTTATCATTAATTGGTTGAATGCGAATTTCCATCTTAGCGGTATATGTCTAAGCCCCCATCAAGCTGTTGAGCCAAAGAAGAAGAAGAATTTAATAAACTTACTTAAATGATTTTCAAAATCTACATTCAGAATTCATACTGATCACCGAAGATACGAGTGGTAGCATAGGTATACTTGTAATAAACGAAAGTATCATTGAGGTTATTTTGCAGTATCTGTCCTCGCTTTTACAGTCTAACATGATGCAATTATCTAGCTTGTCTCAGAACAAGGATAATGGTTCGATTCTTCAAACCAACTTTCCGATAAATTCAACATTTTAAGAACCAGGACTTTGATCAATTATTATTTAATAGCTATAAGTAAAATATTGTGCAAGACAGTACCGTTACGCCATTTTAGATGTCATAATTCATTTGACAGTTAAATAATGTAAAAAAAACGATTATTAATTTTCACTATTTTCATTGTCAAATTTCAGACAACTCACTTTTTCCTGAGCAACTAAATGAAATCCTTATAGAAAAATATTATAAATTTTTTTTCTGTTTAGCTCAGGTAAAAGAAAATATAATTTTTTTTTCTTTTCATTATGAAAGAATTTAAAATTTTATTTTCAGTTGTTTTTACTTCAATAATTTTTTTTTTCGATACATCATCGAAACTAATGGATAATAATTTAGAAATTCTTGTAATTTAGTTTTCCATTATCTACGGATCTAAAAAAATATATACAATTTTTTTTACTTCTTCTTCTTTTACTGGTGATAATGAAAAATAACACTTAACGCCAAAAAAAAAATTGATGGGAGTATTTATTGTTATTTAACTAGAAATTATTAGTTTGGTAATTTGTTTAGAAATAAACATATACGACGACGACGATGACGGTTTCTTCTTTTAGATGCTTTTTTTTGAAGAAACAACAAAAAAAATAAAATAGGAAATTAAAGTTAATTATAAAATGTAATAAAACTGATGATAAGTTAGCACTTAGCACTTTGTTTCAAAAAAAAAATTCATTTTTATTAAAGATGAAATTTTTTTTTTTGGGAAAAGTTAAATACACAAATTAGAAAGTTTTGAAGTAGAAGTTTTTCTCACTACTATTTTTTTTTTTGCTAGGTCAGTGAATTGATTCTTTATCAATTTTAACTATTAACGAGGAAATATTTAAGCGTAGGTGCGAAATATACTTTAAATTATATTAGCGGTAATATAAAAAAAAGATAGTATGGAAAAAAAATTTTGTCTGTTGATTGATTGATTGACCTAAAGTTCGCGTATTAGTTTTAGACTTGTCGGAGACCTAAACAACTTTTTTTTGTGATAAATTTGACCTCAAAAATAATTTAAAGAAAATAAAAAAATATTTTAACAGTTTAAAATCTTGTTAAAAGATGTGCGAAAGCATACAAATTAAAGATATGAACTAGAAATGATGAAAGGTGAAAGATGGAGAAAGAAAAAAAATTGTCGTTTTTTTTTTTTGTAATGGAAATTATTTATTTTTGATTTGTTGTGTGTAAAGTTGTAGTTTTGGAGCTTCAGAATGTTTGAATTTGTCATCTTTCTCATGAAAGACAACCAAATGTCACATGTCAATCTTAACAGTATACCAAAAAAAATTGTCACCTATTAGAATATACTAAATAACAGTTTCTGTTATCCTACTGTCTGTATTCCAAAATTCTGAAAATGAACGTCGAAACGGTTGAACGTCGAAAATCTCGGAAATTCAAAACTAAACCTCATTATTATAGTCCTTAAGGGGCTGTCCACAATTTAGTAGATATCACAAAATACTTTTGGGGGAAAATGTTGTCCATCAGAAATTGAAGAATTTAAAAAAATTTGGCTAGAAAGCCATTTCTTGTCACTGTTTTTGCTGCAGCACAATATACTTAGTAACAGAAAGAACCAACGTTCAAAATTTACTGACATTAATTTACTGACACAACGATAAAATGATGACAGGCAATCCAAGACCGAATCTCAAGGAAGAAGGATATATCAAAAAAAATTATAGAATTTTAAAGTTCTTGATTTTAAGAATAATTTAAACAGAATTTCTTGTTGCACTTCTACCTTAACTCAATTAATATTTCATCTTCTAAGACCTTAAATGATCTGTCAAATTGTCATTCAAAATAATTACTTTTAAATAATAAATATTTCACAACACAGTCAAAATGACATTCTCTAATTTGTCAATTCCAGTCAACCGAGAAATATTACAATTTCAAAAATTCTATAAGCTATAAATTTCAATCTAACTTTCTATAAATTTCAATCTAACTTTTAGCTCTTACTCTACACAGTATTTCTGTATAAAAAAAAACATGTCAAATTGTCATTTAAAAAAAATTATTTTCAATAAAAATATTGTAGAATAAAAATCCAACAATGACATATCCACCATGGACCAAAAATAATAATAATTATTATTATTATTTTCTATATTGACCGGCAAACAATTTTTAAAGATTATAGTTTGAAAATGAAAAGCGCAGGTGGAAGAGAAAATTACATAAATAAAATTTCTTTTATCTATGTTAGAAAAAACAACATTGAAATAACAAATTACGCGACAAACGTCGACGACATTTTTTATTACAATTTAACTTTATTTTTTTTTTTTCAATCTTTCTCTGATTATGATTGATTGACACACAAAAAATGGTTGGTAAAAGAAAGAAGAAACAAAAAAAAAGGTGCGGAAAAAGTTTATTATTGTGTGATATGTTACATAGAAAAGGTATTAAGTCCACCAAAAATCATTTACAGAATTTTAAAAGAAGGTATTTATTTTTTTTTAAACTGGGGTTTAAATATGAGATAAGTTTTTTTTTCTGTTGCGGCGATTTTTGTTGATCTATGACAGAAGAGATTGAAAATTATATTTGATGTGTCAATTTTTATATATAATTTTTGGGGTTAATTGAGAAGATTACGCTTTTTTTGTGATTCTATCTTTTTGTGATATCCAAAAAAAAACAAAAAAAAAACTTGTTGATTACTTTTATAAATAGGATTTTTCAGATTGTTATAAAATTTGTTTTTTTTTTTCTGATTAAATTGAAAAAATTTTTTTTAAGCTTCATTTGAAATGACTTTCATCCGGTTAACAATTTAATTAATGTTAAGACCGTTTTAAGCTTGTTAGAGAAATTAAAAAATTTTTTTTTTTCAAGAATTGATAAAATCGATACGCGTTCATAATTTGTATTAGAAAAAAGAAATTAGAAGCTATAACGACTAGCTAACCCCCTTTTAATTAATTATTATGAAATTCTTTGATGAAAAAAAAATTATGCTTCATTTTTACTCAAAACTTTTTTGATAACCAGAAAAAATTCTCACGGTTTCCATTTAATGCAAAAAAAAAAAGGATAAAATAAGTTTTCAAGTACAATAATCAACCCTTATCCTTCCGAAAATGATAAAGGAAAGAGTTTGGTCGTATATACCCTCATATACAGTATAAGAAAACAGTATATTATATAATCAAACCCTTGAAATCCTTGAAATTTTGTAAGAATAATAAACAAAACTTTTCCTACTATACTGGAAATTTACAGAAAAAACTGGTTAAAACCACTTTTAATTTGAATTATGTCAAGTTGTGTAATAATAGCAAGAGGGAAACTATTGTTTTCCGTGCCGAAATTAAGGTAATTTGTGGTCCTCAAAGTATGTAATTTAAATTTTTGTGTGTTTGGTCGTAATTTGATCAGAAAGTGTTGGGATATTTCAATTTTTGAAGTAAAATTGACATAAAAATGAAGATATGTCAATAATGTTCCGAAGACCAACAGCTTTACAAAGTAAATCTTCGAAATAATCGAATTTTTTTAAAGAATAAGTAAAATTTTAAAGCTAAGGAGCTCAAAAATGAAAAATGAAGAAGCTTCGATGAAGATGATTTAAATCAAGCTTCATTTACAGGAAAATGTCAAAAATGATCTAACAAAAATATAATTCAATACTCAAATATTAATTTCGTCCTTCAGAAGACTTCTATTTACCAAAAATATTCTTAAGGAAGAATAGTAAACATATTCTCGTACTCTTTACGACCACGCGAAAATGTTTACTACTCCTTCCTTCTACTTTCTACAACCCTAATAAAACTATCAACTAAAATTCAATACTAATATACAACAAATATGATAATGAAAGGAAAAAATCTATTTTTAGATAAAAAAAACAACAACAACAACAAAAGTTGGATGTAGAAAAACCGGAAACCTTCTGTCGACAACGCCGACAAAAAAATATGTCTATGCTCTTTGACAATTCATTTTCTCGCGTTAAATTTTCGATAATGTAAAAATTGAGAAGGACAAATTGAAATGTTTATCTTCCCTTTTCCATACTTATATAAACTATCTCATAGATCCTTTTTCAATGATATAAATCCTTGTTAGTGCATCCCAACACAAAAAAAAAATTATTATTATTATTACAATTTTTATTTTGGAAATGCGGAGTGTGAGGCAAGACCGCAATCATAACCGAAATATATATATATATATAAAAGGATATGATATCCTTATACACATAGTATTTTTTTTCCTTTTGGTTCAAGAAATATCCAGGAAGTAGAACGAAAATAATTTTTATGAATAAATTTTCTAATTTACAAAAAAAAAAAAAAATGTTACCCGAAAAAAATAAACAAATGAATTTTTTTTTTGTAATGTTACAATGTGACAGGACTCACAGGACTCTGGTCTTTAGTAACATATGCAAAAATAGAAGAAAAAAAAATATATTTGTATTTTTAATTTTTCTTTCGAATTTTATTTGTGGTTCATTTTCTCCGCACTCACTTGAGTTTTTGTACGATTTTTCTTCCTTATACATATTTCGTCCTTATCAAATATTTATAAAAAAATAATTTTTTTTTTCAACATTGTGATGAGGATAATGAAAAAATCATATTTTTTTTTCTGTAGATTTATTTTAAAATACAAAAATTTTGTTATTCGTCCTTTTCCTTTCGTTTTTGATCGAGGTATAAGTAAATGAGAACTTATACAGAATGAGAAAAAAAAATATATGGATCTCAAAACAAAAGGATTTCGAGAGTATGCAGTGTAGAAATAAATTATATATAACGGAAAATATAGCTAGTCCTAGTTCATTGCTGCAGACGGTGTTGTCACAAATATAGAAGACGTGCCACATATTGTTTATAAATTAAAGGGAAAAATATATAAATTAGAAGGTTGTGCCATATGGTCCTCTTTTATTTATTTACTTTTTTGTTGTTGTTGCTGTTCCTTGTTGAAGTCCTGAAATTCGTCCTTTTTTTTTTTTGGTAAATTATGCAAAAAAAAATATATATATACAAATATTAATGTAAAAAAGGTTTATTATTATTAAAAAAAAAATGACTGATTTGTGACAAAGATAAATTCAATAACATATGGGCTGCTTTTTTCGAAAAAAATGACATAGGGAAATTTTTTTATTTTGTTGATTTGTCGTTGGTTAAATTAATAAACTTGAAAATTTAATTCGTTATAAATTCCAGATTTAAATTTTAAAAAACACTTTGAGATTGTAATACGCAAATTTTGGTATAATGATTTAATTAAAATTTTAATTGTAAAATTTTATTACATGAAAAATGGAGAAAATGGTTGAGATTTTTGAAGAATTCTTACAGAAAAAATGAAGAAGCATGATATGAAATTAATTTGTTAAGGAAGATTCTTGAGATTGAATGTATAATCAAGTGAAGAATTAACTCATTTCGTAATTTCTAAAAATTGGAATTGTAGTTTGCATAATTTTTTAACAGATTTGCCGCAGACTTGTTTATAGACAGAATTGTTGGTAATTACTAAGCAAATGTTAGAAGTCATTTGTTTTTTTTTGATGATATAATGAAGAGCAATTTACGGAAATTTAGTATTTCTCACAAATTAAGATCTTTATTAGCCATCATATAGGTTTCTTTTGACTCACCATAAAAGCGATTGTCAACACATTTTTATCAAAGAAACAAATTATTTCTAACAAATTCTGTTAAATAATTTCTAGCAATTTTATCTTCAAATAATTCTGTTTGACTTCTGTTAGAAATTGATGCATTTTTTTGTAAATCCTCAAACCATTAGAAGAGATTTACATATTGTATATCCCCTTTTTCAGAATCTGCTTCATTCAATCAGATGAATTATCGTTTTAAATTTTACAAAGATAATACAAAATTAGCTATAAATTATACACTATTCAAAAGAACTTGAAATTTAGCTCTCATAGAATTCGATTCCCGTCATGGTATTCTAAATATCATCGTTTTACAAGCAAAAATGCATTAAGTCTCTATTTTTTTTTTTTGTAAACAAAAGAGTTAGTCCAATTCTGTAAGAACAATTCTGTAAGAAGCCACAGAAGAAGAAGAATTAGAAGAAGAAATGAATAGTGCCACAGAAGAAGAGACATTTACTCCTTAAAATAATCAATGTACTTTTAAATTTAATGTTTGTTCTGTGGATCTGAATCAAAACGCAATATTAAATGATTTTTCGTGAAGCAGTTATTGCGTTCTGCTTCAGAAAAACTCATCATCAATTCTAAAATATTAAAATTCTATGTCATATTAATTTATAATTTACAATAAATGAACAATGAAATTAAAAATGAAGTTTTATTGGTGTAATATTTCTCAATTAGGCTCAAATTTCCGAACCTTTCTTCTTCTTCTTCTTCTATTTTAATTCTTCTTTTTGTCCCAAAACCATTTAAAAAAAAACAAACAAAACTAATAAACTATTCTGTAATAAAAAAAGAATTTGAAAGAATTTAAAAATATTTTCATACTATAAACCAATTGACACCAACTTGTGTGAATATTAACACCGAAAAAAAAAAAAGGAAATCAAATTCATATTATAAAATTTTTTATATCCGAGATTACAGAAAAAATTTATCAACAACAAAGTTTCTTTTTTTGTTTAATAAGTAATACCTTCACCACAGGTAATTCTGCTCTTGAATATAAGCTTTTTTATGTATATGCTACACATTACTGAAGAAACCTTTTTTAAATGCGGCTATAACTTCGACAAAAATATTGAAAAGTTTTTTTAATTGGACTTTAATTAAGGTGATGGTTTTAACATCTTGTCATTAAATATTTAACTTACAATATCACATAGAAGTAGAAGTGTAATTTGTGTGTGGAGGAAACTGAAATAATATAATAACCATGGGTGACTCTTTTTATGTGTCATCAATAATTTTTAAATTTTTTTTCTTGTAGTTTAAAAAGTGAGATGACAATTTCTATCCACAGTTGTGGATAGAAACGAAATCAAATCATTGTTTATTCAACTGTGATTTAAGAGGCTATTAAAATGAAATTGGGTTTTTTTCTTTATAGTATCCACTGACACAGGTTCTTTTTTTGGTTATAGCTAGATTCTATTATTATATAATACCGAAAATATCCGTTTTGAATATTAATTAATTTTGATTTAAATTATGTGATGTGATGAGATGGTGAAGAAAAATCATTTTTATTTTTGTTAATTAAAAAAAAAAGAAAAAAAATATAACATTAAGAATTTAATGGTTTTTGATAAGATTAGTTAGTCGAGCGAAAGTAGAAATACAAGAGAGTAAATTTGATTAAATTTACAATATCAAAATTGAAGTCAGATTGACGTTTAATTGCGAAAGATAAGATTTCATTAGACGAACGATGTCTGTCATATCTTAATTTTCGGCATAAATGTTGTGTAACAGATAGAATTCTGCGTCTCTGATTGATATTTAGATAAATTTAGCAATTAAACGGGAAACTAATGCATCCACATTTCAGATGGAAGTTTGAGCTGGATCAATTCAATCCAATCGGAGGAGTGCAATACTGTTTTCAATCCGACAGGACCGAGAACGTCGATTCGTTCAGATATATTCCATTGATCCTAATTGTCCAGTAGTGAAAGAGTAGATTGCAAACACTTCCTTCGAATACTATCCATCTATGAGTAATATATTATGAGTAACAGATTTGATTTGTTCTGTTAACAGATAGAATTCTGCGACTGATTGATATCTAGATAAATTTAGCAGCTAAACGGGGAACTAATGCATGCAAATTTCAGTTAGAAGTTTGAGCTGGATCAATTCAATCCAATCGGAGGGAGTGGAATACTGTTTTCAATCCGAGAGCACCGAGAAAGTCGATTTATTAAGCTTTAACTCGTTGATACTTAAGTTCCAATTGTCCAGTGGTGAAAAAGTAGATTGCAAACACTTCCTTCGAATACTATCCATCCAATACTACTGTCCAACCATTTTCCAAATGGACATTTATACGTTTTCTCACCCTCTTTGACATCATTTTCTGGTCATTCCGTTTTTTAATCATTTCCTCTCTCTTCTTAGCCCAAATTTTTCTTTCACTAATTTTGATTTTTTTTTCGTATTCATACAGACGACATCCTGCCGTCCTATATTCCTTTTTATTTCATTTTTTTGCCTTATATAATTATTTGTTCATGGATAAATGTTATCTTCATTGAAATTCAACACCAATTCTTCCGCAAATTATAGCTCATTGACAAAAACGAAAAAAATACGAAAAAAACCTTAAAGAAAATAAATAAATTTCTCAGATTGTTTCTGTGTTATCATTTTGTCTTCATTTTGTTATTGTAATATTTAAAGGATATATGCGTATATATAGGAACAATTACATAAATAATCTCGACAATTTAATTTTATTTCAGTTTTTTTTTTTCTTCGTTTTTATATTGTTTTTATTTTCATTATCCTTGTTTATTGGGGTGGTGGAATGAGAGAAAAAGAGGATCAAAATTTTTATTTTATTTTATCTTAACTTCAATCAAAACTTTTCTCCAAATTCTTCTTCTGTTGTTATCCTTGTTTTTTGGGTAATACTCGCTTAAACCCAATAACAAACAAAAAAAAATTTATTAGAAGGAAAATTCAATAAAATATTTTCCAATTTTTTTTTTTCATATTATTTTTTTTTTTTTTTACTTGTTATTATAAATTGACTTTTCCATCGTTGACAAATTAAGGACCTATAAAAAAAAAAGGGGAGACACAACAAGCAAAAAAAAAAATGAAAACAATTTAAGGATTTTTATTAAGGAAAAATTTGTCAAAAAAAAAAAAAAAATTTTTTTTATTGAAAATATTTTTTTTTTATTTATTTTTTTTACTTTGTTTTAGTCTACCCTTTTTTTTCTTAGAAAAAGAAGAAGAACACACCAAAAAAAAAAAAGGACATAGTAGAGATGAGAATTTTCCTTAGCCATATAGACTTAAAGGAGTCTGGCAAATGACTAAGGAATAAAACAGATAGAAATTATATTTTGCGTATTACGAAAGAAAAAATTGTTTTCCCTACAAAAAAGAACACCCAAACAAAAAATATTTGATTTTTTGTGTCCCTAAACCAGACACAAAAAAAAAAATTGCTCTTCCTAGTAAATCAGGACAACATTTGTTATTTCTAGCAACACAACAAAATTAAACTTATTTTCCTCGTATTTTTTACTCGTGTGTATTTGTGTCAAGGGTGCCTTGTAGTTTCTTCGACATTTTCTGAGTATAGAACAGAAATTGAGTTGGCAGAAAAGTGGAATGGGCAATAGAATCTTCTCCATCTCCGTTTTTAATCAAAAAAACCAATTGAAACTTTTTTTTTGTTGTTGTTCAATTTTGTGTTAGTGTGTACCTTTATCCCTGACAAAAAAAAATCCTTTTTAAAAGATAGACGACCTGCTGATTGGGTTTTTTTTTGGGAAGGATGACAAAAAAAAATATTATTTATTAGATTTTAAGGTAATAAAGGATAGAAAAGTTCCTTGTTTATAAAAAAAAAAAAAAAAGTATGGAAAAGTTTCTATTTTATAAAGAAGTGATTTAACTTTTGAAAGCTTTCATTATTGATGGGGTTGAAAATATTATATATATAGTTTAGATAGAGACAAGTAAAATTCTGGTTTTGTCTTGTAATTAAGCGTAGAGTATATACTTAATGAAAGACTTTTTGTGATAACTTTAACTTTGATATAGTCAAAAAGAAAAAAATTGGTTTTGAAGGTAAAATTAATTTTAAGTTGATGTCATTGCAAGAAGCGAACGAATTTAATAAGGTCTTCAATATCAATTATCCTTTTGAAAGATTATTCTTTCAGTTTATATAATTTTGTAGTTTAATATTTTACTACTAATTTTCTAGAATTCATGGCAAAATATAAAGACATAATTTTAGGGAAAGATTTTACCAAAAGTTGTTTTGTTGCCGAATGGTTAATTCTACCTTCTCTGTAATATTTTACTTTCAGGTTGAAAGATAAATACACCGAAAATATCAAAGACCAATAGCAACTAACTGTTCTTAGCCTTTTCAAGGTTAAATTTCACTTGTAATTAGTGGAAATGTAAACCGTCTGTATGGAACCGACACTATACCCAAATAAACTAAACTGATTAAACGCTGTATTGGCGGCGTCGAAATTAGATCCGAAGGACCTTAAATCATTTAACTGCCCACCATCCGACACTAAAAGATTTTGTACAATATCTTCGCTAAAAATCAGTGCAGAAACATTAGCCTAATTCTCTAAAATTATAAAGATTTCTAAACGAGAATGACCATGAACAGAATTTCTTCTAAAATATTTTCTATTAACAAACAATTTCCTATCCACAAAGATTCATATTCCTGGTTTTAGTAATAAAATTGAAAATTCATCGTAGTCTGTTTTCCGGTGCAAACTACTTATTTGGTCAAGTAAAGGTTTTTTCTTGATTTACACCAAAAACAGATTTGCACCAAAAACAGAGACAATATTGAATTTTCAATTTGATTATTATTAAAAATATTTTAGATTTTTATTCTTATTACATTTTTATTATTTCATTTTCGATATGAACTTTTCTGATTGTAAAACTTTATCATCGCCCATATATGAAAAGAAGAATTGTAGAATTTTATATTACATTTATTTTTATTTTTTCCTTTTATTTCTTTGGTTATTATTATTGCTATAGTTTACCTGGCCATCAGGGAAAATAAAAAACAATATATAAAAAGAGTTCTTTGACCCTTTTTTTTTTTTTTAATTCTTTGCTGGACGATATGTGATGTAAGCCTCTTTACTCTTTATATATATAGAAAATAGAAGAAGCAGCAAAAAAAAAGTATACCAAAAAACACAAATTCCAATATAAAAAGAACAAAATTTCATTATAATCGAAAAAAAGGCAATAAGTTTCATTTTTGTTATAGAAGAAGTATATAGGAAAAAAATAATAATAATAATAATCATCTCCTTGGTTACCTTTGGGAATCTCTCCTGCTGCTTTCTGCTATGGTTGCCTTGTTGTTTTGTCCAGGCTTTTCACACACAAAATAGCGAAATTGTTTAGTTTTTCTCTATTCAAGTCTTTTTTTCTTCTTCTTATTTGTTAACTAATAATTTTTCTTGTTCGATTATTTGTTTGATTTTCGTTGTTGTTATTCGAAATTTTCTGCTGTGTTGTTTTTTGTTTGTGTATATATATTTTTTTTTTTTATTAAACGGAAAGAGTGAAAAACGAAGCATCGAATGGAGACTTTATTAAATTCCCATATGAAATTTTTGTTTGAACATAAAATTCTTTTTTTTTTTTGGACATATGTTTCTTTTTTTGTTGATTGTGTTGTTGTGTACTTGTTTCTTTTCTTGTGTATCTAAGCATACAAAACTCTTTTATGGGTCTATTATAAATTGAGAGAAATATTATGGACGGAATCGATAATATGGTATGGTGTATATATGGGATTTTGCATCAGGAAGGGAAAAATAAAGACTTTTTTTTTATAATCGTAAAGTTTTATAACGACTTTTTTTGCTTGCATTTTCTCGCAATAGCAAAAAAAAAAATATTAAATGTTTAGATGATAACGTAAGTTTTGACCATATATATTTATTAGTAAAAAGAAGAACTGAAAGTGGAATCATTTCTCTACTTTAAAAGGCAAAGTAAAAGGAACGTTCTAAAAAATATATATTTTCTTAATAATAAGGAACGTCTAATTTTTATAGATTTAATTACACACCATCTTCATTATTATATATAGGAAGAAATATTATTGTTAAGGTTTGGTATGTCTTCTTTGGGTGTAGCTGAAATGTGTAGGGGAAAATCATGGAAGATTCTTAATATTTAAAATTCTAAATTAAAGGAAAGGTCGCTGAGCAAAATGATATTGCTAAAATTAATACATTATTATCACTAATTTCTTGCCGTGAATTGACTCAGCCAACCTTTTTAACGTCCGAAAGATAAAACTGTTCTGTTCGCAAAAATATCTGAATCACCCGAAATTTTTTAGAATTAAATTGTCAACTTTCAAATAAATTGCTAGAAGCTTTCGACCACGAACATCTTTTCCTGATAAAGTTTCTCAATTTGTAGTCGTAACTGCGGTGAAGAGAAATTTTATTCGAACATATTCTTCGCTTGAATTCTTCGGTAGACCCAAAAAGAACTTCTATTTCCTTAGTTCATTAGTACCGATAAGCAGTTTTCGGTATAACTTCCTTTGCATGCTTCTTCACTATTCGTCTTCCTTACTTTCTAAGAATTCTGTCTCATTTTCCAACAATTTCCCCTACATCAAATCTATCCCCATATATAAAGATTAAAGTCTTTACAAAAATAATAGCAAAGCATATCGTACCTGCTTCATTGCTAAATTGCAAACATTTTGGAATTTCTTTCTTTATATAGCTACATTCTTTTTTGTTTTCCTTAAATATTTTCGCATGTACAAACAATTATTATTATTATTATTTCCAATTTATAAACTTTTACCCATCTTTGTATCATAAATTTTACTTGGATGTGCAATAATAATCTCTATGCAATTTAGATAAATATATTTTTTTTTGCGGTGCATACGCGACCTTAACAGAAAAATCGACGAAGAAGAAAATGTATACGCAAAAATCAAATAAAAAATCTTTATGGTAAATAAATTTATGTATATATATGTAATGAAGGAATTTTGGATGAACAGGTCTTAGAACAATTGACCATTGTTTCATAATTCAATCTTATATTTAACCTTTAAGTTTAAACTTATATGCAATTATTGTGAATTATCATACATAAAAAAAAAAAATGGGTGCGTTTCTTGAAAAAAATCTACATTTAATAACTTATAATCTTTTTTAATAGCTTTAAAACATATTTTTTTCTTGCGCAGATTAAATCAATAATTTGAATATTATACATATATTGGAATTTTTGTTGTTAAAACTGAGACAATTTCCATTCTCTTCCTCGTTCAGTTTAAATCAACATCAATTAACCTTTTCGATAATTCGATAAACTTTAATATTATTAATTATATAAATTTGATATTCCGATTATTATACTCATCCTTTCGAATTATGGCCTGTCTATATCCGACAAAACTCTGACATTGAACATGATATTAATATTTTCCAATCGGTAAATAACCTTCCTTCTATCTGCCGCCGTACAATTGATTTTACATTTTCATGTTATAGGCTTTTTGTGAGTACCAAATAATAATTTTACGCTATTGTAAGGTTCTTTTGGTATATATAAGAGGACAAGAGTAACAACACAAAAATTATTTTCCTATTGTACTGTCAACTATAAACTTTGTGTTTTCGTTTCTTATTCAAAAATCTCACCATATTTGGTAGCATAATTGAAAGGATTAATGGATTTTATATATAAAATATTATTGTCAAAAAAATTTATGTAATATAGAAATTGTTAAAAAAAAGTTATATAGGCTTTTTTTCCAGAGTTGAAAAATTTACTTATTTCTAAAATTTATTACATAAATTATAATAAAGAGGAAAATTGTATGAGATGTAAAATATTGTACAAGGTGAAGTACATTGAAAATTAAATGATTAAAAGAAAAATTGTTGTAAATTTATTTTAGAAAGTTTTTTGTGCTTTGTAAGGAATTATTTTTAAAAGATTTATTAGAAAAAAAGTTTACTTGTTATTTTCGGCTATTTTCAGGCTATGATATGGTCTTCAGTGAAGAATGTAAAGTAGACTTACAAAATAATTTTTCGTTTACCATCGAGAAATTCTTTGAAAATGCTTAAAAAATTTCAAGTTTTTTTTAATTGAAATTTTTGGTTAAATTTTCAGTTTTTGGTTAAGTTTTTAAGAATTTAATGGTTTTCTGAAATTTATTTATTTAGTTTAATTAAAAATTTGACAGTTTTAAGCCGTAAATTCTGATAGAAAATAAAAAAGACGAGTAAATGCATAGAAACACATGGAATCAAGTAAAAAATTCAATGATGCTAAAGAGCCTTCTTGTCACAATTTCGCTCTGTGGTAAATTAAACCGACCATAATTTAAGGAATCCATAATTTAGGAAGCACAATATTGATTCATGTAATAAGGATTTATTACTGAACCTTTTAATTATCGAATATTTGATCCGATTTACTGCATTTCACATATGACACTAACGAACCTAGATGAATTGCGGCATTAATTCATAGAATGAAGCCTCAAATGGCCATAATTATCAAGCACAAAGGATTTATCATTATAATTTACAACATAATTTAATCTCTGACCACAAATTACAGAATAAATGAAATTTGAAGAGCTTCTATATTTATCTAAAAATCAATTTATTTAAAATTCGATTAACTTATTCAATTTTGTTTTCTTCTACTTCAGTCTGTACTTTTGACTATTTTTCAGCTATACTGTCGTTTTATGGCTACATATGAAAGCACAAAACTCAATCTAAAAATTTTATTGCTCTTTCTGGGTGGCTTGATTGCATATTATGTAAGTTTTTTCATTAACTTTTCGTATTTCTCTAGTCATAAATTTATGAAATTTATTAACTAACATTTTATATTGAAATGCAAGTGAGTTAAAAACAAAACTAATTGAAATTGTGAAAAATTATTTCAATACATACTCAAAAAATGTATATTTAGAAATATTGTGTTAAATTCTATAATAAAGAGGATTTTTGTATACACATGTAAAATAAATCCTCCTATAATCATCAAGATGAAAATCTCATCATTTTACATTTTTTTTTTTGGCTTATCATTGAAATTTCGTTACGTAAGTGTACTAGGTTTTGGTTGTTCTGTTTGTGTTGTTGTTCTATAAACCCACTTTACGCATCCTTGCTTTATAATCTAATTATTAGGTTCACCGCACAACTTAAAATTTTTTTTTTTTGTATTTTTTAGGTTTTAAATGGTATACAGTTATTTTTCTAAACAAGTTTTTGTATGCATAAAACCTGCATGAAATACAAAAAAATACTATGTATAAAAGGATATCAAAAATATATAGCCTTGTTCGTTTTTTTTGTGTGTGTAAAAGGCCTATGGCAGGTTCAGTTCAGTGATAAATCAATAAAATGACAAAAGAGAAAAGGTATATACTTTTTGCGTATAGAAGAGTAGAGAAACAATTTTTGATGTAAATGAAGCCAATCGTTATAATATCTGAGTTTATTAAAGCGTTTCCAACAACAACAAAATTCTGTTACTAGTTTTTTTTGTTGTGTGGATAGTCAAAAGGCTATTTCAATGGTGGATATGGATAACAATTTTTCTATAATAGTTTTTGTGTTAGATAGGAAAAATTTGAATATGTTAACAAAAATTTTGAATTTTTGACCACAATTTTAATTGTTTTTTTCCCGTAAGGACTAAAAATTGTAGTGGGGTACAGAGACGTAAATGATTTTTGGGACAGAATAGTCATCGGGAAAAGAACAGATCAATTTGAATTTGTCGAAAACTATGCAATAAAATTGAAATTGGAATTTAGAAATTTAACACTTTATGGAAGAAGGACAACAGACACGAACTTTACAGAGCATAATACTAAATTAGAATTGGTCTACTGATTCAGCTGGACTGTCTAAGGATTTGATGCTAAATCCTAAATTACAATCTCTTTCTATATGAAAATATCAAAATTCTTGAACGTAAAAAGGAAAATTTAACAGCCTTTGGTATCCATTTTCCCCCGTTTAGTTACATTACAACATTCTCTACAATTTTCTACACACCAAAAAATGGCTATCAAAAAATATTAATCTAAAATATCTAAAAAGATCTAAAAACGAAAACAACACAAAATCGAGGGAAAATTTGATTGACTTTTTCAACTTTTCCGAAATGTATAAAATATTACGGTTACCTAGGTAAAAAAAAAGGATATATCAATTTCGTTAAAAAGTCAATTTTAATGTGATCTTGTTTTATTTATGGAGGGGGGAGGTGAACATCCATTGAACGATGATTTTTCATGTATCGCAAAAAATGAGCAAAAATTGATGTTTGTGGTTTTTTGTGTTCCGTCAAAAAATTACATTGAAATTCCTCCGTTTTTACCTCCTTTTTTGTTAGCCAATAGGAAAAATATTATATCAAACAAAAAAAATTTTCATAGTCCCCCTTTCTTCTCCTTTTTTTCATTAAACTTTGTTATACTTTAATTAATTTAATGGAAAAGTTTTGTATATGTTTTTTTTCTTCTCTCCATTTATTTATTAAGTTAAAAATAATTATTTATTAATTTTTTTTTGTTATTGTAGATCAAAAAGGTTTTTTTGGTTATTGAGAAATATAATATAAAAGGTCCTTTTTTTCATATACATATACATAAATAAACCATAAATAAATATAATAAATAATCTTGATTTTATTATAGATAAAAATTATTTTCCCAAATTAATTTCTGAAGTTCATCAAAAGCCGATGAAAAAAATTTATAAATTATTAAAAAATTTATTTAAATAAATTAAAAAATTAAACTATGGAAATTTCAATTTTTCATATTATAAAAATTTTTTTTTTGTAATTCAATATTATGAAAATTTTAAATAAAATGTAATAAAATTATTATTTTGTTGGAAAAAGGATTTAATTTATTTAAAATATTTTTATTGGATTACAAAAGTTTTGAGTAACCTGCAAAAAAAAAAAAAAAATATGATGCACTAATATTGCTGACAATTTTATTGCATTTTCAAGGAAGAGGAAACTAATAAATGGATTATGGTTAAATGTAGGTCAAAAAAAATTTTTCTATATAAAAACCAGGAAAATTAAATTGAAAAATTAGTATAGTTTTAATTTGAATAAATTTTCTATGAATTTCATAAAGTAAAATTTTTAAATGGGAAAAATAATATATAGATTTTATTTGGAAATAATAAAAATAAAATAAATATAATTTATACATTGGCATAATTAATAATATTTTACTTACCCATAATTGGCAATTACACTATTTAATAATAATTTAAAATATAATTTAGCACACACTACCCGCACGTCTGTACTCTAAGAAAGTCAAATTTGTACTGACCAATTATTATTGTTAGGCTCCACCTACATAATTGTAATCTAAGTATGGTTGAAAATATGTCTTATAGTTAAGTGAGACAAATAAATGAACAGTTGCATAACAGATTGTTTACAATTTTTTAACAGTTTATCAAGAGTCACTACTATTAGCCAAAATTCTACTATTAGCCACAAATAAATTAACAGTTGCTTAACAGATTGTTTACAATTTTTTAACAGTTTATCAAGAGTCACTACTATTAGCCAAAATTCTACTATTAGCCACAAATAAATTAACAGTTGCTTAACAGATTGTTTACAATTTTTTAACAGTTTATCAAGAGTCACTACTATTAGCCAAAATTCTGCTGTTAGCCAAAAATAAATTAACAGTTGCTTAACAGATTGTTAACAGTTTTTTAACAGTTAATCAATAGCCACTAATATTAGCCAAATTTCTACTATTAGCCACAAATAAATTAATAGTTGCTTAACAGATTGTTAACAGTTTTTTAACAGTTAATCAATAGCCACTAATATTAGCCAAATTTCTACTATTAGCCACAAATAAATTAATAGTTGCTTAACAGATTGTTAACAGTTTTTTAAAATTTTATCAAGAGTACAGTTTTAGCCAGAGTTTACTATAAAATTACCAGTTTGTTTACAGTTCTGTAACAGTTAATTAACAGGTCGATAAATATTTACTTTATTTACTCGTATTTGTAACCAGGTTAATTAACAGAAGGGTGAATATGTAAATATGTATGTGTCCTTTACTTATGCAGGTAAACTGATGCTGATCAAGCATTGCTTTAAAATTTAAATTAAACCAAATCTTGACAAATATAGTTTCAGCCTAGTAAATTTTTAAAAATTTTTTTATCAAAATTTTCTCTTTTCTTTACAGGTAAGCATTTGCAAAAACTTTTTCTACAAATTCAATTAACATTTTCGATTTATTGGTAAGCAAATAAAAATTAACATTTAATCTATAAAAGAATACCATAACAAAAAAAAGAGAAAAAAATCAACTAAGAAATTAATTTATCAAAATTTTCTGACTTTTGTGGTCACAATATAAAACAATAATTATCATTATAATAATTCGTTGACATTTCCCAAAAAAATTCTTGTTAAAAACAAAACACAAGATAGAAGTGTCTCCCTAATTGAGTATTAAATCATCATCATCATCATCATCATTATAATCAATTATCATAATTTTTCTCATCATCATGTTTTCTTTTTTTTTTGTGCTTCTATATTACAAAAATTGAAAATCAATTTTCCATTTTTCCCATTTCTATTTCCACCCACAAAACATAAATAATTGTTCAGAAAATGAAAATAAAAAAATAGGAAAAATATCACCATACCATACCCAAATGCTAATAATGACAATTCGATGATGACCTTTATTGACACAAAAACCATAAACATAAGAAAAACAACAATAACAACAAAAATCCCTCAAGTAGCAAAAGATAAATCACTAATGACTTTCAATCTACTCTCTGTATTGAAAGACCAAGAATTTTTTGAAAAAAAAAAAAACAGAAATGAAGAAAGAAGAAGAACCGGAAAATCACCATTAGCGCAGATTGATAAATAAAAATCCTTCCTCTGGGCGAAAAGTATTTTTTGAAGATATGAAAAACGATTTTTTTTTAGCGCTGCTCCCCAAATACAATTAGTCACTTATTAGATTTTTGTTTTTCCTTTTTTTTTTTGATTTTTCCACCACATTTTCCCTTTGTAATGGTTTTTTTTTTGGTGGATCTCATTTTGTAATGCAGAATTTTTTTACATGTACAATAATTCTGCATTCTATGTAAAAATGCACAAAAAATCTGCTCAACGACATTTTTGTCGGCATGAGACGAACAGATTTTTTTTTTGGGGAAAAGATTGAATGATGAAGGAGGGACGTGGGGTGGGACAATCGAAAAAAAATGGGAAAGAAGAATTATCAAAACAGGAAAATTAAATGTGAATTCGAGAAAAAAAAAGAAACAAGTGAAAAAAAAAATTAAATTAAATGTTACGTCTGGCTGTGCAACATCACAACAATTTTACTTTTTTTCTTTCATTTTGATGACTGTGGAAATTAGTGTTAAAGGGACACGTTTGTTAATTGAATATATATGCGGTGAACCAAAGCGGGTGGTCCTTCTTTTTGTATTTCAAAATAAGAAGTAATCAGACAAAAGTTATTCATTCTTTTTTTCGTGATGATGATGTTTTTTTTCCTGTTGGTGTTAGAATTGTGGCGCTTAATGTTTTAACAGAATTTTGTGCACAGAAGAAATAAAACTCATCAAATCCCAAAAAAAAAAAAAAAATTAAACTCATTAGAAACATAAGGGGGCGTCGTGTATAGTAATTTTTTTTTTCAAACTTTTTCAAATTCTTGATTGAATTTTGTGTCAATTGGTTTTTGGCCACAAAAAAAAAACAGAGACAAGAAAATTCATTAAAAGCTTAAAAAAATTGGTTTGCACATTGATTAATTTTAGTTTTCTTTATGGTAATTTTTATTCCAAATTCTTTCGTTCATTTCGTTTTTGGACTTTCGTCTGATCATCACCACAAAAAAAAAATTATTATTATTCCAGAAACACATCAAGGAAAAATTAACAACAAAAAAAAAATTATTTTTTCTCAAAAGATTCTGAATGATTGTCGAAATGTCAATTGATGTTTCGACCCTAATTTTAATTATATATAAACATTTCGAAATGATGATGAGAAACAAAATATAAATAAATTCTAAAATTAACATTGAAAAAAACAGATTTTTTTCATCATTGAAATTGAGAAAAATCAACAACAAACATCACCCAAATAAAAAAAAAAATAATGTTTCACAGAGATATATAGAAGTGCTTTTAAGACTAATATAATAAATCTTTGTTTTCCTAACAGATTATAATACAAAATGAACTTATTGGGGGGCTAATAAAAATTCATTATGACTAATAAAAATGATTTTAATTAGTGGCAATCAAAATCTGTTTTCAAAAAAAAAATATTTATATCTTTTTACACTCTTCTCGTCATCTTCATTTTATGAAACTAACAGAGAAAACATATTTATGCATTTTTGGATCTATAATTACATTTTCATTTTTTTCAACAAAAAAAAAAACAAACAAGAATAAAACAACAAGAAATTTAATAAATCTTGTCATAGAGCAGAGCTCCCTCTTTAATATCAAAAAGAAAATGTGTCTCCATCAGTTGGGGATACAAATAAATATCCACTCTACACACAAAAGTGATTATATTTTAAAAGCGATCTAAAAAAAATAAACGGAATTTATTAAACGAAGAAAAATAGTTTAATATAGTGAAGCAGTGTGTCTTCACTATTTTTGAGTCTTCCCCCTGCAGTTTTTTTTTGTATTGTTGATTTAATGCAAAAGATTGGAAAAAATTAAGATGAAAAGAAAGAAAAATCTATAATGACAAGCAATACGCATTCTGTATTAGGAACATAGTAATCATTCGCGCGATAATTTTAACAACATTTAATGATTCGAGGAAATTATATTAAAATGAATATTAATATTTTATTTTATAGTTTTCTTTGTGTGTTTGATGGATGTTTGAAATGAAGGATTTATATGTGTAAAATAGTTTTAATAGAGAAAGAATGACAATGTTTTGTCGATTTACCACTAGAGATTTTCATTTTGAAATTGATGATTTCGCAATTTGCAGCATTTTTTTATTGCTGGATATTTTTGTTGGCAAAGGATTAGGAAGTATTGCAGTGGAAAATCTAAAGGACTAAAGCATGAGCTGGTAGGGAAGTAATCATTGACCGTTGAAGAAGGGTTTGATCATTGATTCTTTGCTTGAAGCTCTCAAAGAACGATAATTCGGATTCTGTTAATTAAGAACTGTTAATTTTTTGACTATGTTTCTTCCTTTGGAATTCATCTTGCATGCTTCATCAATTTAATTCGTACACATTTTTGCTTGTAATGCACATTAGACCTAGTTTGTCTCCCAACTATAAGTTTCATATTTGCAGATTTGACAAATCAAAAAAACCTCTCTGATATTGAAAAAATGTATCCTTCCCAACGTTCACAGCTACATAAATCTGCGAATTATCCTGTACAACATCAAAATGTTCAATACGAATTATCCTCATGCACTACATAATCATTCTACACCATATACCATCATAATACCCTGAATACCAGATCAAGAACGAAAAACTCAATTATATATTTTCCCCCGAACAGAAAATGTGATATTAATTTAATTATTCTCCTTTTAGTTATTATTTGTGTACATAGTTGAATGCAGACAGTGTCATTTAACGAGTCACGAAATAGTATCTATTTTATTTATGCCGCACTGTTAAAGATGCAATTTAAATTGTTGCCAGGTTTGTTTGTTTTTTTTTTCCTCTCTATGCCTTTTTTGTACAAAATACTAAATAGAGGTAGCAATTGTTTTTTATATATCCTTTTTTTCCTGCTTCTTGTATCACAAGTTTCACAAGTTTTTATATATTTTACTCAGATTTATTGGATCAGAATTGTATATTATAGGAGTAGGAGACATCATAAAAAAATCAATCATTGAACGTTGAAGAAATCATTAAAATACTATGATTTCAGTTTTGTTTTATGTAGGGAAAAAATGATAATACAAACAACAACAAAAAATGAAACAATTTATAGTTTCAAGGGAAGAAAATCTAAAAAAAAAACCTTACGCGCTATAATAGTCAAAAGTAGTTGCTCCACATTTCGTCACGTTCACTATTCGATAGTGAAAAAAATAATAATAATCTGTGTTCGAATATCAATGTTGGACAGATGGAGGGAAATATATCCAAATTGTATATTTCTGTTCTTGGAGTTTGCACATTTTTTTTTTCGTTCTTTGTAATATTTTGTCTGACAGGTTTTTATTTCTATTTCATGTTTTTTTTGGAGGATCTTTATATGATGATGAATATAAATTGGATATATATATAGGAGATTGTTAGTCGGATGAGCTCCCTTGATGATTATATTTTACACAGAAAACCGCGCGTATTTTAAAGAAGCAGAATTCTGTTTCTTTATGAAGAAGAATTTGAGACGCGTAAGAATGTGGTATACAGGGTAAGTTAGAATTTCTTGTTATCTTGGTTTAGTCGGTTTGGGGATTCTGTTTGTAAAATTAATTTAGTTTATTTCGTATTTTAGTTAAATCTAATAACAAGCCGTGCTAGAGCTGATAGCAAATTTCGGTAGAAAGAAAGACTTAAGTGCTTGAGCCCCAAGTTGTTAAATTAATGCGCACTATCCGTAATTAATAAAGACTATCCGTTCTTTTCATGTGGATTGATTTTGTATCATAGCAGCAGAAGCTTTTCCTTCATCAACTTCTGCAATTGACTCCTACAACTCAAGATAATTGCAGATCAGACTCTTGACAACTCAAGGGATTACAATTTATCTAATAAGTACCTCTAAAGGTATCCGGAAAACCTCTAAAGGGGTCCGGTTGTTGAGCCAAAAGAACAAGAAAAATTAGATGTAAGATGACTACTTGTGGTAGCCTAACAATCTCGTGATTCAACAGAAACTGATTTATTGAAAATCTCTTAACTCTCGTAATATAATTAAGTATTAAGCATTTACTATGAAGCAAATATTCTTTTATTCCAATCCTTCAAAATTACAAATTTATCCATCAAATTTTTCAATAGATTTTCAATTAACTTAACTTGATGAAGCCCTCAGTAATCTTCGTTATTATTACATTTCTTCAATGAAGCAGTTTAAAAAATATAAATTCTTAATTCAAAGCCAAAGTTCTGTAATTGTTCTTTTTTTGTTGCTCAACATCAAAAACAAAAATTACACATTTTTCTCGATTTGTCCTCCATCTGAAGAAAACGTGCTTGCAATTTTAAAACTTAATTTTTTCTTATAAATAAATAATTTTCTTAATTCTCCTTCTTTGTGTACAGAATTCTTCTTCTTCTCTTTTGGAGATCTCTTGGCTAATTATATCACTATGTAATGTCATACTCTAAATATTGTTTTGTGCATTACAGAAGTTCTTTTTAGCTAATATTAAATTGAAAATTGCTGTCAATATAAATGAAAATAAAAATCAATATTAAACGTTTTTTTTTTCTGTTTTTTTCTGTTTTCTCTGTTTTTCATTCACAATTTTTTTTTCCCCTGGTTTGATGGAATTCATTACCAATTAGTTAAACAGAAATTCCAGTTTTTTTTTAACTTACAAATTTTGTCTCAGCTTCTTTTTTGTTGTTTGTATGTTTAATATGCTTCCAACTCTTAAAATGATTTTATGCTTTACCAATTTTTTTGTTTTTTTTTATGTAAATATTAAATTGGTATGCCAAATGTTTTTATTTTCAATGGAAAATTAAAGAAAAAGAAATATTATTATTTATAAAAAGATTAATTATAATTTACACGTCTCGACAAATAAATAACATTTTTCCCATTACTTTTCTTTTTTGATTGTTAACACATGGCGCAATGTTTCCTTTTTTCATTGACTTTTCCATTTCTCTGCAGATTTTCTGTAGCTGCTGCTGCTGCTACTAAACCACAAGACATTATTATATTTTTTGGTTAATATGAGATTTTGGAGAAGAAAATTATTAATTATGTCGTATAAATACATTTTGTCGGGAAAATTTGTTTGATCTTAGGAGAGTTTTATGTTTAGGAATTTTTTTTTTCCTGGAAATTTTCAATTAAAAATTATTGTCCTTTTTTTTTGCGAAAAGTAATTAAATTTTTTCATTAGAAAATTTTGCTAATTTTGTCTATGAAATTTTGTGGAAATTTTATTATTAATTCTTTGGAAAAATTTCATCCTTGTTTGTAGAGAATTTGTAATAATTTATTTTCATTTTCCTAGAAGTAGATTTTTCTGTTTTCTTCAAGTCCATTAATGTATCTTCACTTAATAGTCAAAATTTTGAGAATTTTGTTCAATTTATGGAAGAATTTGATGATGTAAAGGCAAGGACTACCATTTTTAGAAACTTTTTCAGTAATTATTGTCATTCTTTGCTTGGTAGAGAAGATAATATAAATTGTTTCTTGAATTCTTGGTTACAAATTCAAGAATTTTTACTATTTGCAAGCAGTGTTACTGAGTCCTAATAAATTCTCAGTAATATTTACTGACTTGGCTACAAGTTTATTTCCTGGATGAGCTACCAGATGTGGGCGCTAGTGTGGGAGACAATGGGAGGGAGACGATTATTGGCAGAGTCAACCGCTTTAATCCTACCACATTTCTCATCTGTAGGGTCATGAAGGTTCAATAGGGTACAATGAGCCTAAGCTGACCTTAGTGCGCGGATCCTTTCTTTCTTCGGGATCCTTGTTTCCCAATCCATCTATCCATCCAAGTTCATTTAAATCCTAAATTGATGGGAGATTAAATGATGTCCTAAGAATTTCCATTAGTAGAAACTATTGTCCCAAACAATATGACAATTACAATTAGTAAATTTCTATACTGAAAACTTTTGAGACGTAATGTAAATGTTGCCCTATTAAAATTCATCGACATTTTATGCTACAAAAATTGCAGTACATTGTCCTATGATTTAAATGGTAAAAAATTTTTATTACATTATATTTATAAATAAATATTAAAATTAATGTCACGTCACATTACTATCAGAAAAATGTGACTAAAAAACTCTGGCGACATCAAGTAAATAAAAAATTTTGCCAAAAAAAAACCAAAGTTCATCTTTTTTATTGTCTTCTTAAAAAACTCTTCTCTAAATTTCATTTTGTATAGCGATAAATTTTATTTTTAATGCTTTTTCTTCAATTTCCAAAAAAAATTCTTAACCACAAAAAATATTCCCAAAAATAAAAAAAAAAGCATAAACAAAATTTTCATTTCTCTTCTTAAAATTATTTCCGGATCAAGTTTTTTTTTTTTTTGCTTCGCTTTATAGTCTGGGCCTTCTTTTTTTTTTTTGTTAAGTTGTAAAAAAAATCCTTATTTAGATTTTGCATTAATTTTTTTTGCAATTCTCTCCACCATCAACAACAGTAAAAAAGAAATATTGGCATTAAAATTGTATATAAATCCTTTTTTCACATAAAATATAACAAATAATAATAAATCCCACCATTTTTCAGCGAACAATTTTATTTTTGTATTTCTATTTTAATAGTTAAAAAAAAAAATATATTCACAAGAGTATCCTTTTTTTTTTTTTTGGTCGGCATATATTGGCGAAATGGTTTAAGTTTTTGGGAAAAGTTTTTGTTGGTAAACAAAAAAAAAAAAAAATGATTGGGAAAAACTATAAAATTTATTCGTTTAACAATTTTGACGACAACGACAATTTTTTTTTACAATTTTGTTAACTCTTTAACGAATATTTATTTTACGACAAAAATCTCCATACTACAACAACCCATCACAAAATGTACAAAGGATATTCTTTATGTTATATGTCCTTTATTTATTTTTCGTTGTATATATACGAAATCTTCATTATTTCACTTATATTCAAATGTAATCAGGACACAACAAATAAATTGTGACTGCATTTCAGCCAACAACAGAGAAAAAAGGATATTTTTGTTTTCTTTTTATAAGGATATTTATAGTTTCAAAAGATCGCAGTAACAGAGAGAAACTAAATAAAGAAATCCTTGTTGTTGTTTTATAGAAATAGAAAAGGAAATGAAAAATAAATAAAAAAAGGATAAAGATTTTAGAAGAAACTCGTAAATATATTCACTCTCTCTCTCTCTCTCTCTGGTGATAGTTTGTTACTTTATGTGTTCGTTTCTGTGTTATACGCTAAATAATAATATATATCCTTTTTCTCTGGAAATCCTTTTTTCTACCACATTTGTCGTGCATAGTAACAAGACAAGTTTATATATTTTATATACGTACAAAGACACAAAAAGTCGTAAGCAAAAAAAAATAACGTCTAAATCCACAAGGATATATAAATGAAAGGCTTATAAAGGATCCGCATTTATATGCAGAAAAGTCTGTTTCATTATTACAAAACATTTTTTATGTATATATCCAAATCTACGTTCTATCCTACGTTTATGCATTGAGCTTTTACATAGAACGAAAAAAAAAAATTTAGCAATATTGCAGCATAAGGACAAAGTTTTCCGTAATATTATACGGAAAAAAAAATACTTTCCAGGATGAGTTAAAATAATAATAATAATAAAAAAAATATATAAATATTAAACATATTTAAAAATCCTGTATTTATGTTAAGACAAATACCCAACAGGCTGGAAAAATATCAACTAAAAATTTACTCACTTCTAATCTCCTCTGTGCTTTTCATCCTTGCTGTATTTATATATAGTATAGAAATTCCTGCGAAATTTTCCCGGACGAAATTATTTCAGTATAGCAGAGGAAAAAAATGCAAAAAATTCTTTTCGTATGCGATCAGAGAGCAACTTTTACCAGGAATAGTAATACAAAAACCTGTCATATACCTCCTCTACTTAACAGTATTTATAGTTCATAGATGACATCATTTTTTTTTTTTTGCTCTGCTATGCAAAAACAAATGAAGAATAAAAAAAAATTATAAATTTTTAATATATTTTTTTTTTAGTAGTTGAAGAGCATATAAGGACAACCTGTAAAGGAGATGATATTAAAATGAATTACATTGCCATTTTATTATCTTATATATACTCAATGGTTTTTTGGGGTAAGGTCTCACTCCAAAGAGCATTTAAAACTAGAAAAAAAGTAATTCGCAGTAATAACAAAATTTTAAATGAAAAGTGATGACTGGGAAAATGACTGCTTCGAGAGTTAGAGGGACACGACAGGGAAAAATTCATTAAAAAAAAAAAAACCAAAGTTGTTGCAATTTTATTTTTAATGCCAATTGAAAATGATGTTAAAAAATTATTTATAAATATGAAAATGTAAAATTTATACAAAAATCTGTGTATAGGAATAAAATTAAAATGTAATGAAAATTATGTTGGTTTTATGTCTAACTAATGCAGGATGGAAATATTTGTAATACACGTGCCGGTTATGAGTGAAAAATATGACACATTTACTGAATTCGTTCCAAGTTCCAACTAACTAAATAATTGCACTTTGTAGTGAATTTTCTTCAATATTTTTCGAGAAATATGAAAAACAGAACATTTGCCATTCGATTTAATTTTTGGTCCCTCTGTATTGCATGGAACTTGGGCCATTCCTTTGTCTTTAACCATTTTCATGCAATATTTATGAGTAAAATCGTCCTTTTTGAAGTACTTAGTAACGTAACTCGCATAAACCATAGTCAAGCAGTGTTTCTGATAATACTGATAGTACTTTCCTTGTTTCGGAACAAATTTCTGAAAAATTTTCTGAACATTTTTCTGAACATTTTTCGTGAACAATTTTCTGAACATTTTTCTGAACAAATTTCTGAACATTTTCCCAAAAATTTCTTGAGGAATTTTCGGCCCATAGATATCCAATTTCTGGACGAAATTTCTACCATATACGCAATTTCCTATCATGTCCTTTTTAGCAAAATATTCACAATCTCTGATGAAATAAAAATACTTCTTATTATCCGCCTATTTTTATTATTCCCCCTACCCCCTCAGCACTATAAAATAATGAATAATAAAACTAGAATTTTGATACTAAAAATACTAAAAAATTTTGTATGTGACAGTATTGCAAGTCTTTCAAAATTAAATCCGTTTTTTTATATTCCTGTAATATTTTAGTTCCATATTTTATTTTATTTTTATATCCTTATAGCAATGAAAGATGAGTGGCTGTTAGGAATTTTTTTTTTGCTCGTAATAATATAAATAAAAAAATGTTTAAATAACATTTTTATAATATCACTCTGTAAATATAATCAGTAACCGAACCGCACAAGGATAATCAAATGAATCCTTTTCCTTCGTGAACATATTAAAAAAGTCAGTTTTTTTTTTTTTTTTTTGTGAAATATTTCAAAAAAACATTAAAACATATAATTTTTTATTGCATTGCATAATCGTTTGGAAAGTTAGAAATTATGTATAGTATACGTCGTTGTGTCGTCGCCGACGTGGATATTTTAATATACCATTATAATATATAAAGTATTACAATTTTTTTTTCTGTAATGTCTGATATTTTCCATAGAATAAAAAAAAAAACGATATTCTATGAAAACTATAAAATTTTCAACGTATTTTTCTGAATGTAAAAATTTATCCCAAAAAATTGACTCATTCCGTTTTGAAGTTTTCCAAGAAAAATTAAGAAATATTGTAACATAAATTTTGGGGTACTATTACCGTGTATACATAATAAAATTTCAAATTTATGACATATTTGATTATGATTCCTGGATTTTTCTTCTTCATTTTTTTTTTGCTGTTAGTTGTTTAAAGGAGACACAGAAATTTTTATAACAACATTTTTAACAATTTTATTATTTTAATAATAAATACAGACAGACAGGCAGACGAAATAATACCAGGGACAGTCGAGAAAAAAAGAAACTCCAATGAAAATAATATCAAAATTCATGTATAGAAAATAGTTATGTTAAATTTATGTTATATGTGAATTTAACAAAAGGATATATTTATATTACCCAGTAAAATCAGAAAACGATATAGTACGTAAAATTCCAAAAAAAATTTTCGTATATTTTAAAGATTTTCATTTTGAATTAAGTTTTTTTCCGGAACATCAAATTTTTTTTTTTTAGTATAATTTTTTCTTTTTTTTGGTGAAATTGTTTTACAATGAGCTGACATATTGCGCGTAATTATGAAAAGTTTTTTTTTTCTGGAAAAGTCGAAATTTTATATATAATATTTATTTTAATTGCCAGACATTGGTAGATGGGAAATTTTAATGTTGAAATTATAAAAAAGTTTTTATTTTTGTTTTTTGATTTTAATATTGTTTTTGTTGATTAAATTTTAATGGGAAAAAAGTTTGTTGTGGTGGGACTGAGACTAATGTGACGCATCTTTGAAACATTCAAATAAAGTATTTTTCAATGAAAAAGAATTATAATTGGCAGACTTTTAAATCCTTTTTTACTATATCACAAATATTTTCGGTGATTCCTAAGGAATCCTTTGTTGTAAAAAAGTTCCACCTTCTATGTAATTAAGGGTATCCTTCCTAAGAAAGTATTCTATGTATACTGCTCTCCTTGATATATAAGCCCCTCCCTTTATCCAAAGTGAGTATGTCTTCAAAGAAGATCCTCTTTCTAGGTACAAAAGCGTCCAAACTTCATGGAAACTTAAACTGCTCGCCTAGATATATAAGCCACTCCCTCCTTCAAAAGTGACTTTATAGTCGAAGAAGATCCTCTTTCTAGGTTCAAAAGCGTCTAAACTTCATGGAAACTTAAACTGCTCCCCTAGATATATAAGCCCCTCCGTCCTTACAAAGTGACTTTATCTTCAAAGAAGATCCTCTTTCTAGGTTCAAAAGCTTCCATTCTTCATGGAAACTTAAACTGCTCCCCTAGATATATAAGCCCCTCCCTCCTTACAAAGTGACTCTATCTTCAAAAAGATCCTCTTTCTAGGTTCAAAAGCTTCCATCCTTCATGGAAACTTAAATATATAAGCCCCTCCCTCCTTCCTAAGTGAGTATATCTTCGAAGAAGACCTTTCTTCTAGGTTACATAAGCTCAACTTCATGGCTACTTAAACTCCTCCTCTAGATTTAAAAAAAACACAATTTCTATCGGAAAGATTTTTATATTACAATTGAAATACAAATAAACTTTGTTTTTGTACAAATATTTATTGCAATAAATTACGGTATGTCTCCAATGTTTGCTACTAATGAGACATCCTATCCTATTAAAAATTATTTATACAGTCGATCAATATTATTTTAAATCAAAAAATAGAAATTTCCAACATCCCTAAATGAAAATTTTAAGGCTATAAAAATGAAAAAAAAACTTAAACTTTTCAATCAATTTTGTTTTTTTGTTAATTAGATCATTACTCTTTTAAACATGTCTCACACCGTTATTTCATTAATTTAAAAAAAAAATTGAAATCGATTAAATTATAACGAGTAAATTAAATAGAACCATTTTATCAAACTTTATAACAACGCTTCAATATATATTATATAATATTAAACTTGATTATAGTAATTTGTGAAACGATATATTTGACCATCCGCCACTACACTATCCAATATTTTTTTGTGTTAGTCAAACCAATTAAAACCACCCCTTGGGCATTATTTTTCCTTATCCCAACAGAAACTGTTTGACATGATTTTATTTCTATTTCAATTTTTTTTTTTTTTTGGCAACCTGTGATATATGCCACTAAACATATACGAAAATATTCGTCATATGTTTATGTTTTAATGTAAACAAAAGTATAGGTCAAACGGGCATCGACTTTCACTTTGTTTGTTTACAAAATATCACCAAATATGTTTATGTTCTGTGTGGTATATATGTTAATAACACATGTATTCTAATGCATTTATATATATGCATACAGAGAACATTATTAGTAATCATGTAAATATATATATGTATATATATATATTTATATGTGCAATACTTTAAATAATTATTGAAACTAAGAATAATTATAAAGAAATTTAAGGATTGCTGGCGTTAGCAAATATTACCAATAATTAGAAATAAGTAACTAATAAATAATAAGTATGTAACGAATAGATTTAGGGTATAAAAGAGAATATGAATAAAATAAAGATTCACTTTTAACTTGAAAGTCAAACAAATTGTTTTATTTTAACTCGGCTACTCGCTACCATTAGAATAAAATAATATACTTCCAATCCAACTGAACTAGGCTCTTTAGCTAATTTTAGTTTAACTCAGGCTCTTTAGCTAAGGTTATTGGATTGGATTTATTTATATAATAGTCCTACGACCAATCGGGGATACCCTCATATAGGTATCCAAGGGGAGTAGTTAGCGTAAGATATTACATAGCTTGGGCCAGATATTACATGGCGATCCTGCCAGGAGAAGATTTAAAAAGAGCACTAGAAGAAGATAAGAAGGCTGGCCCAAGACCAATCAGTCTGGAGGAATATAGAAGGAAACATTTCAACAACAGCAACAACAACAACGTCGTAGAGGCAGTACCAACACCAATAAAAATAAAGAAACGAGGAGGAAAGGCAGCAAAAGCCAGGAAGGAGATTGGCGAACTGAAGAGACTGCGAAGATTAGCGGTAAAACCAGAGGAGAAAGAAAGATTTAAGGCGCTGGCCAAGGAGAAGCAGGCAGCAGAAAAAGAAAGAAGAAAGAACAACGCCAACAAGTTGGACGAATTGTTTCAACGGTGTTTTGACTGTGTCCCTACAGAAATTTAAATAAATAGATAAATAAATATAAATATATATATATATATATATATTTCAAAAAAAAAAAAAAGAAAACATATGTAATTTTAAAGAATAATAATTATGAAATAAATAATAATAAATATGAAATAAATGTAATTTTAAAGAATAATAATTATGAAATAAATAATTATGAAATAAATGTAATTTTAATAATTATGAAATAAATGTTATTTTAAAGAATAATAAATATGAAATAAATGTAATTTTAAAGAAAAATAATAAATATGATTTTAACGAAAACAATAAATATGAAATAAATACCCTATGTATATGTAATTTTAATAATAAATAAATATCCTATGTATATGAAAATTTAAAGAATAATAAATATGAACTAAATATCAAAAACAAAAAAAAAAAAAAGTATATAGACAATACTTAGGTAATATATATGTATATCTAAGAAACAAATAATAATAAGTATATACAACATATAATTTGAAATACTTTTATAAATAAATATGCAATATGACAAAGGAAGGGTCAATTGCACTTGAAAAAGAAAAATAACGAAAAAAAAAATAATTTACTTTTATAAATAAATATGCAATACGACAAATGAAGGGTCAATTGCACTTGAAAAAGAAAAATAACTAAAAAAAAAAAAAAAAAAAAAATATAAATAAAACTAAAATATCAAATTCCAAATACTTTGATATATACATAACACATGTTATCGGAAAATTTTCATTATTAGTAATGAACATAATATAAAGAATAATTTAGAAATCATCTTTTTTTTTTTGAAAAAAAAAACCAAATTACCATAACCCAAAATAAACTATAACCCAAAAGTAAATAAATTACTTTATACATACATCTGTATATGTATCGTGAATGATTCTTGTTTTTTCTTGAAAATTCTTTTCGATAGAGTAACATTACTTATATTTAAATATTTCTTTGCATTGTGTTGATAATAATATATTTTTTTTAACATGGGAAGCTCTTCCACCAAAGAGGAAGAAATCTTCGTTAATAACAATGCTGGTGTATCCACCAACAGTGTCGATAATAGTAAAAGAAGCTATTCGGACATTCAATTAATAATTATTATCTTAGCACTGGTTATCGTGATTTATTTCGTATTGTACAAAGCAAAGAAATATTTAGATAATAACATTAAACGGCAAGTAACACTTGCCGCAGTATAATTTAAATGTTGTAGATAAATATTTTGAAAAAAAATTTTTCTTATAACTATTAACGAATTTATTTTGATTATTGAAAATGGCAGGCCATAAAATTAAGAATATTAACGGAAAATTACATAACCCAATAAGGGCAAATATTAGCGTAAATTTTATACATAATAAATTTGTAGCCGTGCCAAACGCGATCTTAACAGAAGAAGTTCTGAAAATATTCAAAGCAATTGACAAATTATAATTATAATTGCGTAAGAGAAGAAAAAATCAGAGATTTTATAAACAGCGTAGAATTTTATCACGACATATTGAAAGCTGAAGATCGGGCTATATTGATAAAATTCTTAACAAAATGCAAAATACAAGGCAAAGCACTAACAGAAATTGGAACAACCATAGTTACCACTTTTTCGGAACTGAAAAATATACTAAAAACAAAATGTGGTTGTAAGGACTCTATTGAAATTATTCAAAATAAATTGAATAATACTAAGCAAGGAAATCGACCAATGCGAGAATTCATCACAGACATTGAAGGTCTGATTTCACGCATGACTGAATTGGAAGTTCAGCAACAAAGCGAAACGGCAAGACCAACATTAACAGCAGCGAATAACCGAAGGGGTTTAGCTTTTCTAAAAAAAGGAGTTAACGACAGGTACAAAATTGTGTTGGACTGTAATAGATATACAGAATTTAAGGAAGCCTGTAATCATCTACTTGAATTGGATCCAGGTACCGAAAGATCCAGCGAAGTAATGAGATATATGAATAACAGAAATAATAATTATAATAATAACCAAAACAGACAAAATAGTAATAGATATAATAATAATTCAAATAATAGATATAATGATAACGGATATAACAATAATAGAAATAATAATTACAGAAATAATAATAATCACAATAATAATAATAATAATAATTATAGAAATAATGGTAATAATTCAAATTATAATAAAAATAATAACAATAATCGAAATTATAATAATAACAATAATAATCGAAACTATAATAACAATAATAATCGAAACTATAACAACAATAATAATAATAATTCAAATAATAACGGCAGTAGAAATTATACAGGAAATAGACGTCAAAATGGAAATGGAAATGTTAATTATAACAACAGAACAGCCAACGAAAATGTACCAAATCCAAGAATCCTCGCAATTACCGAAAAGGGAAACGAGCAACCCACCGAGGGGGCAGCCAACCAATCGGGAGGGGATTACACAAATTAGGCGATGACGTTATTTTCACACTACATATTTCAAATGGACTATATATAGACATTAAAATAAATAACAAAAACGCGACATTTTTAATAGACACGGGTGCATCTATCTGTACCATTAAAGAAAATATTTTAACAGACAATAGAATAGATATAAATAATAAAACAACTATTCATGGGATTTCGGGACATCTCGAAACATTAGGGACTTGTGTTAATAGATTAAATTTTCAATCAATAAACATTGATTACAATTTTCATATTGTTAAAAATAATTTTCCCGTACCAGTAGATGGTATTTTGGGAGCAAATTTTCTAAAAGATTTTCAAGCCAAAATAAATTTGGAAAAATTTATTCTTGAGCTTAATATAGATGATGAAAAAATCATTTTACCAATAATAAGTAAAGAAAATTTCAATACCATAATGGTAAAACCACGTTGTGAAGCTACCTATTGGATAGACACAAAATTAACAGGTGAACGCATATTTCATCAATCAGAATTATGCGAAGGGGTTTTCATGGCTGGATCGATATCCCAAATCGTAAAGGGTAAAATACCAATAAAAATATTAAACACAAGAGATAGTGACGTAAAATTAAACTGGATTGAACCAGAATCTTTTAGTCTAAACGACCATTATATATTAAATTACGAACTATCAGAAGAAAAACCACAAACACGTGCAGAGAAACTGTTAAAAGACATTAATTATGACACCTTAAACGCAGAAGAAATAAATTGTGTAAAACAGATTTGTACCAAATTTAACGACATTTTTCATTTAAATGGAGACAAATTAACAATCACAAATGCTGGTATAGTTAAAATTCAATTAAAAGAAGGAACAACACCTAAATATACAAAACCATACAGAGTACCACACTCTCAGAAAAAGGATATTCAGGAAGAAATACGGAAAATGGTGGAAAATAAGATAGCAGAACCATCAAAATCAGCATGGAATTCACCAGTATTGATAGTACCAAAGAAAAAGGATCCAATAACGGGATTACAAAAATTTAGGATGGTAATCGATTATAGAAAAGTTAATGACGTTATTGAGGATGATAAATTTCCACTACCAAATATTACCGATATATATGATATGGTAGGAGGCGCGAAATACTTTTCATGCATAGATCTTAGTCAGGGTTATTATCAAATGGAGTTAGATAAAGAAAGTAGACCATGTACTGCGTTTTCCACTGAAAATGGACATTACCAATTGACACGATTACCAATGGGTTTGAAAATTTCACCCAGTGCGTTTTCAAGAATGATGTCGATAGCAATGTCAGGGTTAACATATTCTAGATGTTTTGTATATTTGGATGATTTGATAATTTTCGGGAATAGTTTAGAATCCCATAACAGAAATCTTATCGAAGTTTTTCAAAGGCTCAGAGACGTAAATTTGAAAATTCATCCTGGAAAATGTAGTTTTCTAAGGAAGGAGGTTTTATATTTAGGCCATATAATTTCGGAGAAAGGCATTTGGCCAGATCCATCAAAATCTGACGCGATTAGAAAATTTCCACAACCAGAAAATGCAGACGAAGTACGGAGATTCGTTGCATTTGCAAACTATTACAGAAAATTTATACCAAATTTTGCATCAATAACAATTCCACTAAATAAACTACTGAAAAAAGACGTTAAATTTAACTTTACAAAAGATTGTGTCGAAGCTTTCGAAGCAATCAAGGAATTTTTGATAAGTCCAAAAATTTTACAATTCCCAAATTTTGAAGGCGAATTTATATTGAGAACAGACGCTTCAGGTTTTGCTCTAGGAGCAGTACTTTCAAATAATGATGATAGACCTATAGCATATGCAAGTAAGACATTAAATAGTGCTGAGAAAAATTATAGCACTATAGAAAAAGAACTGCTAGCTATAGTATGGGCTATTAAACACTATAGACCATATTTATTTGGAAGACGGTTCAAAATTTTGACAGATCATAGACCGTTAGTTTATTTGTTTTCACTCAAAGAACCATCATCGAGATTAACAAAATTTAGACTTTTGTTAGAAGAATATAATTTCTATGTAGAATATTCGCCGGGTAAAGAGAATTGTACCGCAGATGCTTTAAGTAGAATACAAATATCATCTGAGGATTTAAAAATTCTAATAATGACCAGATCAAAAACCAAAGAGGCTGAAGACAATGAAAAAACGGATGAGCAAATTATAGATGAATTATTACAACCACCATTAACAGGTTTGAAATTAGTCGAATTAAAAATAGTAGATAGTTTCGAAGAGGAGATAGAAAAATTAAAAAATCAACAAGAAATAATTTTGGGTCCAAATAAAATATTAGCATACATACCGAAGAAGAATTGTTTATTAATGGTTAAACCAAAAGATAGCACAGAAAATCAAAACACAACATTCGGCAGATTGCTGTGGAAAGATGTGCAGAAAATCATTGGTCCATTAAAAATAGGAGATTTATATATCTCGAAAACTGAATTATTAAAATTGAATGACGGCCGTCGACAAAACAATTTAAATAATATGAAAAAGAAATTGAACGAAATTTTTAAAAATATGAATATTAAAGTGCACATTATGAAGGATTTGATAAGGATAACTGACCCAGGTATGAAGAAACTACTATTAAACGATTATCATATATTACCAACAAGTGGACATGCAGGTATTAATCGTATGATTAAAAATATTAAATGCAAATACTTTTGGACGGGAATGCAAGAGGATATAGCAACTTTTGTTAAGCATTGTGAAACATGTCAACGAAACAAACACATAAACGTGAAAAAACAACCAATGGTCATAACATCAACCAGCGAGACAAGCTTTGAGAAAATATTTGTAGACCTCGTAGGACCTTTAGATGACACAGAAGAAGGGTATAAATATATACTTACCATACAAGACGAATTGACTAAGTTTATAGAAAATGTTCCATTGAAGAACAAAGAAGCAAATTCCGTAGCTGAAGGATTGGTAGAAAATTTCATTTTAAAATATGGAGTACCAAAGAAGATAGCTTCGGATCAAGGAACAGAATTTATGAGTCAAGTATTTAAAGAAATGTGTAAGATGCTGAAAATAGACCAAATATTTTCTACTGCATATCATCATGAAAGCATAGGAGCATTGGAAAATTCGCATAAGGTGTTAGGAGCGTATTTAAGAACATATGTTACTGAAAATCATTCAGACTGGCATAAATGGTTGCCATATTATACATTTTGCTATAACACAGCAGTACACTCTGAAACAAACTATACACCATACGAATTAGTATACGGAAAGCAATGCAAACTACCATCAAATCTTACGAATAAAGTAGAACCACTTTACAATTACGAAGACTACAATATCGATTTAAAAAACAAATTGCAAATAGCTCATAGAGACGCGAGAGAAGTACTAGGTAAAAAGAAATTAGAAAGAAAAAATAGATTTGATAAAGATTATAGAGTAAAAGATAGTATATACGAAGCAGGGAGTCTAGTGTTATTAAGAAACGAAAATAGGAAGAAGTTGGATCCAATATATATTGGTCCATATGAAGTAGTAGGAAATAAAGGTGTAAACTGCGAGATAAAGACAGATAGAAAGAAAGTAGTAGTACATAAGAATAGGTTAAAACCATATTACACATATCTAATGATAATAACTGAGAGTTAGGTTTAAAAAAAAAAAAAAAAAAAAAAAAAAAAAAAAAAATTTCTTTTACAATTTAGGGGGAAGGGGACGCCTGGAAACCCATAGATAGTAAGTAAATAGAGTATATATAAGAGTATATATATGTATAAGATTTAGAGTATAGATATAGGCATAGAAATTAGATTATTAATCATAATTATGAAACATTAGTAGTTAGTTTGAAAAATTATCAAACATTCGAAGGCATTATGGATTGAATGCTGAAAATTTTTTAAAATTATATTCAGTCAACATAATACAAGAGCAACGAATTATTTTAAAGAAAGTAATTTAATTTAGGAGAGGTTGGTTTATACCGGTTTTTTTTATAAATTAATGATGAAAAATAAATAAATTAACGATTAAAAAAAAAAAAAAAAAAAAAACAATTTAAGTAGAAATGAGATGTTATTAAAGTAAAATAAATAAAAGAAGAATATTAATAATAAATAGAAATAGAAATGTTAAATCTAAGAAAAAAAAAAAAAAAATAAATTTCTAGAAATAAATAAGTAAATAAGAATATAAGTTTTATAAAGAAAGTTAAAACAAGAATGTAATTGAAAAAAAAAAATATTAATTTAAAATATTTTGGAAAATATCTGTTAACGCTAGAAAGAAGGAATTTATTTAAGGATAAGATTCCTCCTTTTCCGCCAGGAGGGGTGGTGTGATATATGCCACTAAACATATACGAAAATATTCGTCATATGTTTATGTTTTAATGTAAACAAAAGTATAGGTCAAACGGGCATCGACTTTCACTTTGTTTGTTTACAAAATATCACCAAATATGTTTATGTTCTGTGTGGTATATATGTTAATAACACATGTATTCTAATGCATTTATATATATGCATACAGAGAACATTATTAGTAATCATGTAAATATATATATGTATATATATATATTTATATGTGCAATACTTTAAATAATTATTGAAACTAAGAATAATTATAAAGAAATTTAAGGATTGCTGGCGTTAGCAAATATTACCAATAATTAGAAATAAGTAACTAATAAATAATAAGTATGTAACGAATAGATTTAGGGTATAAAAGAGAATATGAATAAAATAAAGATTCACTTTTAACTTGAAAGTCAAACAAATTGTTTTATTTTAACTCGGCTACTCGCTACCATTAGAATAAAATAATATACTTCCAATCCAACTGAACTAGGCTCTTTAGCTAATTTTAGTTTAACTCAGGCTCTTTAGCTAAGGTTATTGGATTGGATTTATTTATATAATAGTCCTACGACCAATCGGGGATACCCTCATATAGGTATCCAAGGGGAGTAGTTAGCGTAAGATATTACATAGCTTGGGCCAGATATTACAAACCCTATTAATTTTTTTTACAAGACTTCTATTATAATAAATGATTATTGTTTTCCAATACCAGCATGGGAATAATTGAACAGTTTCCCAATTAAAATTAATCATTATCCTTGATAGAAATTCTTATAAATGAAAAAAAAAAAATTGGTAACTAAAAGAATTTTCAAAATAAATTGATCCTTGTTGTCCTTTATATACAGTCAATTTTTAGCTTGTGATTCAATATTAAGTATTTTTATTTTTCTGATCTGATTTTAATCGACTCATTATTATTATTTATTTTTTGTTTTTCCTGGGTTTGAATCAAAATTCATGTTAGCCAGTTGAAAAAATAACGACACGTGACCACAAAACAGTTTTTGGCAAGACGAAGGGTGAACCCAGAGAGAGAGTAACATAAGTCAAATAAACGTAAATAATTTTCTATGTTAAAACATGAAAGGGAATAGGTATGAAAAAAATTACAATGTTATACTGATGATTATGTTGACACTACATTAAAATAAATCAGATAACAAATAAAAACGAACCCTGGAAAAAAAAATATTTTTCTTTAGATAATTTTATTTATAATGCATTGGGAGGAGTTTAAGAGAGTAATGTAATTAAACATTAATTAGACTATCGAAGCAATAATTTTTCAAAAAATTTCAAATAAAATTCAATTTAATTTAATTAGTTACAAAAAAATTTATCCGAATCCATGAAAATATTATCTCCACCTTATAAAAATTCCCTCCTTTCTTCAAATTAATTCAATTCAAAGATATTATTGTAAAATTCTCCCCGCCCACAAGAAATATTCTCCGCCTACTTTGTAGTTAAATTAGACTAAATTTCAATAATTTTTTTTTTGATTAACAATCCTCCAAAAAAAGTATTTTATATATAAAAATTCTCCCCCACCCACTTATATATAGTTGCTCCACCCACCCTCCTTCAAAAATTCTTTTGATCCTTTTTTTTTGCACAAAAGTTAAACCGGAAAAGAAATCAAATTTTTCAATACTTTTTTTTTTTTTTACCTTCTTTCGATGAATTAAAATAGAAATAAAAATAATAATATTTTTGGTAAATCCTTTGAAGGACTTTAATTTAAAATAAAAAAAATTACAATTGATATAAAAAAAAAATACATACGAAATATCCAATTCGGATTTAGGCCATTTTAATAATATCGCATTCAAAAATGAAAATAGAAGAAAATAAAAATGAAAAACCTTTTGTTAAAATATTCGAATAAATTTTATACTAAGAAATAATATCGAGAAAAAAGAAGGATATTACACATAAAAAAAAATATACATATTTGTTGTTGTTGTAATACAAATAAGCCTTTTAACTTTACTCCATTTTTTTTATAACCAACAAAAAAAAGAAAATCGATTTAATGAGCACTTTTCTTGAACGATTTGCATTTATATATTTTTCGTTGTTGTTGTTGACATCCTTTTTTCCTCAAAAAAAAAACCGAATGAAAATGAAAAATATTTTCTCAAAAAATAATAAATGTTTAGCCTTTTAACAGGGCATTAGTATTTGTGTCCCAAAGATTTTCTTTTTACAATGAGAAAAAATGATTTCGATTTTTTTCTTTTTTTTTTTGAACAAATTTATTTTTGTTCTGTTATTGGTTTTTTTTTTGAAAATAATCTTGTTTATATATATTAATTTACAGGGTGATTTATATGATATTATGATGCCAAAGCTTTCATTCAAAATTGTGACAGGATATATACAGAAAAGATTAAGTTTTTTTGTTATATTTCTAATTTTATTGGATCAATTCAGAATCAAATGAATTTCTACATCAAATTTTCTATGGTTTAAAAGTGAAGACAAGTTAATTTTTCTATCATATTTTCTTCAATATTTCGGTAGAATTTTGGTAAGAATTACAATTAAAGGATGACTAGGTATACCAAATTTTTCGAGATAAATTAAAGTCAAAATTTAATGGATATTTCAATGTCGATATTCATAAAATTCTTTATTGAGGGTCCAACATCTAGTGAAGAGCACATACCACTGAGATGATGATCGTTTTGAGAAAGATAACATTATGAAGAAGCTTAGATTTATACTTGGATGAGGTATAGGACAACAAATTAAATAATGTAAATAATTGAAATGTGATAGAATGAAGCTGTTGTCACAATGATCTTCACCCATCCTTTTTACGGTTTAGCATTGCAAATTTTCAAGATTTAATTTATGCTCCAGTTCATCACCAATCAGTATTTTCAAATTCACAACTAAATTCACTTGGGTTTGAATCAAAATTCATGCTGTAATCTACACTTTACTGATGACTAAGTATAACATAACTCAGTGATTCCATCAATACTTCTATCTTCAGAAACGTTTTGAGTTCTAATACGATGAAATTTACTCCTCTAGAAATATGGAAATTACAAAGATACCCTCTATGCTTACAAAATACGAAACGTTGCAATATTATGTGAATACGTCCACCAAATAAAAGAAAGTACAATATGAATTTGACTTTGTTATTATTATTGTCGACCAAAAAAGAACCAAAAAAGGATATTTTTTCTCTGCAAAACTAAATATTATGCATTATAAATATATTTTTTTTTATTCAACATTATCCTTAACTCTTATTGTCCTTACAAAATAGCAATACATATATAAATATGACGCAATATAATTTCATGTACATTTTTGTAGTTTTTTTTTTTTTATATCCTTTTTCTTTTATTATGTGTTGATTTGGTTTTATTATTTCATATTATAACAATTTTTTATTATTATTATTATTATTATTTTTATATTTTTCATTGTACTCCTTTTTATTGCGTATATGTATGTATACATAGTAAAAAAGGATTAAGACTTTAAAATAGGTATTTCACCTAAATATTAAAAATTATTTCCATTTTTATAAGAAAACGTAAAAATAAAAACGTATATTGTACTCTACGTTAAAAGGATATATTGCAAAAAATTGTCTAGAGAAATTTTCTATTGTATACAATAAACATATAAAGGATAACAAATGAATTGAGAAAAAAAAAATCGTATAAAATATAATTTTTTTCTCTAACCCCCGAAATAAACTCAACATACGCAACGGCAACGCGCTACAGCGCAACATTTACAACGGCGTTGCAATTACTCTCAAAGTTCAGTTGTTGCGTTAATGACATAAAACAGCTGATTTTTTGGAATAAAAATTAATTTGGCGGTTTAATTCTATTCTATTCTAATTTATTTGTTACATAGGTATTTTTTGTTACTATAATTTTTTTATTATATATTTACCGGTTGCTTGTAATGCTGCAGCAATTTCTTTCCATAACTCTGCTTTTTTTTTAATATTTCTATAACTTCATATAAAATTGTGTTTTCCTTCACCAAGTTTATTAATTTTTCGTCGAACGACTCCATGATGATTTATCAAACCGAAAAAAATTTATCTGTCTAAGTTCAGCGTTGGACGCGTTGGACGCGTTATTTTTCAATTTTTCGAACTTTCTGCGTTGTGAATGTTTGCGTTGTGAATGTTTACGTTGAGTTTAACTGCTCCCATACATTTTATATGGGTTGAACTTTTTTTTGACAGCGCGCTGTAGCGCGTTGCCGTTGCGTATGTTGAGTTTATTTGGGGGGTAAGGATTTAACTTTTACTTAAATAAATATAAAATCTTTGAGAAAATTTCGCTTGTACACCCACACATTTTTTACCTGATGTTAGTGGGGGAAATGATGATGATGATTTTCTGATGCATAACTGATGGAAAACACAACAATAACAACAATAATAGAAATAATTCTTCTTAAATGTCCTTTATTGTTGTTGTTGTTGTGGGATTGAAAAAAATTTTATATGGGTTTTATTTTCTCCACGTCAACTTTTTACTTGACACAAATTAGTCATTTTCCAATTTAAATTAGTAATTTTTCAAATCAAAATTAATCATTTTCCAATTAAAATTAGTCAAAGGCTACTTTTGGAAAATGACTATTTCGATTTGGAAAATGACTAATTTTAATTGGAAAATGACTATTTTGACCTGGAAATGCTATAGATGAAATTTTCAACCCTATTTCAAATTTTCTTTATTTATCGTTTAGTCTAGCAAAAAATTATAATTCCTTTTTCTAAAGAACGAAGAAAAGAAAATATCCTTAAACAGGAGAAGCAATAAATTTAGGTCAAGACAATATTTGCTCTTTTTTTTGTTTTGTTTTTAATGAAAAGAACTTTATTTTTATTTATCAATTTTTGTGTCAATATTATTTGGAAATGTAATCGTTAAATGAAAATTAACGTACACAAAAGTTAATATAACAAATATACGCTTTAGAGATGCTATGATAATGGATTGGAAGATACTGAAGAAAATTGATTTTATATTTTTGGATATTATTTGGGAATTTTTTCATTAAGAAAATTGACTAATATTTTTCTTTGGTTGAAGAAGAGTAAATATTTTTATTGGAATACTTTTTTCAAATCATTAAAGAAATGAAATATTCTTTGTTTTTAGGATGAAATTGAGAAGTTTTTGCACAAACTAAAAACAAATTATTTTTGGATTTTGGCAAGGATATTTAAGAGAAAATTGCATGTTTGTTCAATTATGACTGCGCCAGTTCTTACCAATAATAGAAAATGGGAAAGATCTAGAAAAATTTCGTCATTCTGTTTCGATACAGTAAAATGATTGTTATAGAAGGAAATTCACGACAGCAAGAAGCAGAATCTTGTTTGTCAAGAAGCACTAATCATATTTTGATCAAAACGATAAACTATCTTAAAGTTAGTATAACTTCTCTCATGTTTCTAGTAATTTTGTGTAGTAATTCTTTTGCAATGATTTAACGTCCTCGAATTCATTTTTTCGACCATGCAAATCTTTGTCCTTTTCAGACTGTTTCATACTCTATTCAACAGTTCCTCTTCATTCACATATCTCAATTACATCATCACCATAATAATCACTTTAATAAGGAGTCATTGCTAACACTATTAACGTCTTATAAAATAATATCCTTGAACCATAAAAGTTTTTAAACTAATTCACAATTTACTTTAACAACATTTTTTTTATAGCATCAATTTTCTCTCTACAGAAGAAATTGACCTTAAATTATCAGCTAATAACATTAAGGTCATTATAGTTATATTTATAAATACATTAAATTTAATCCTTATTTTTAACTTTTACCCCCATTAAAACAATTCTTCATTTAAAATATTTCCCACCCAGTCCCATAATAGACAAATCTAATATAAAATTTTCTTTGTGGCTCTGCTAACACTGAAATGACGATTTCCTAGATAAAATTTTCTTCCATATTATCCTTGTCAGTTGAATCAATCTTTTTCCCCATTTCATCTGATGGTGAGTGAGTCTATTTCCTTCAAACTAAGCTCAAAGTATAATTTGTAAAATTTTAGCGCAATTCTAAATGAAATTCATTTGTTTTTTTGCTCGGTAAAGTTTTGCCTTGTAAAGTTTTTCATTTCACAAAAAATGAAGAAACAAAAAATGGAAAACTTTTCTTCACTATTATCCAATTTTTTTTTAATTTTTTTTTTTTTTGTGATATAAATTTCCCAAGCTTTTCTTTTATTTTTTTTAGTTGAAATGTAATAATAATTTTTTTTTCGTTTCGTTTCTGCTGGGTAGGTTTTTCGTTTTATTTTTGTTTGTTTGTAACCATAAAAATGATATTTTTCTTCTCTATGAAAACTCATAAAGAAAAAAAGAAACTTTAACAAAAAAAAAAATTATTTTCTTGCATATTTTCATAATTTTTTTTTTTTGCTTTCTTGTGTGTTGAGAGCGACACAAACTTTTAGTTAATAATATTTTTTTTTCCTTTTCCTTTTTTTTTTGGAAAAATTCTAGAAATAATCATAAAGAAAAAAATTTTCTTTGCAGTATATTAAACTTTTCTACTAGCTTTGCAAAAATGAAAAGTAATACAAAAAAAAAGAAAGAAAATAGGAATTTTTCCAGAAAGTGAAAAGTTTCTTGTATATTATTATTATTATTATTATGATTATTTTCCATTTGGGCTGATACTTTTCTATATTTACTATTGCTGGGATGCTTGGTTTTTTTATCCCAGAAAAAGAAAAACCAAATAAAATAGAAAATATTTTTTCCTATTTAGATTTTTTCGAAGTTTTAAGGAATTTCAGTTCTGAGAATCATAAAAAGTTCTTTGTTACTTGTTACTTGTCTGTTTGTTTGACTTATTTTAACATTTTTCTGGTATTTAACAGAATAATGTTGAAATTACTAATAGAATAATTAACAGAAAAATGTTATTTCAACATTTTTGTGTTAGTTATGCAGAATTATTTCTGGTGTGAGCTGGGAAGGTTTTAAAACTATAAGAATGAAAGTTTTTATGGCAATTGGAAATTTATACGTTAGGTGGCGCTTTTTACCATATTTCCCTCTCTAAAATTGAGCCAAAATTTGAGTTTGTAATCAAAATTGTATTTTAACATGGTAAATATCGAATAAATGTGACACGTTTTAATCTGCAATAGTAAAGTGATAATGAATCAATTAGATTTTTCCATAGTTCAAAATTCAGTCGCTAGGGGGCGGTTCTTTGGAGACTCTATGCATATTTAGTAAAAAATGAAATTATGATGATAAATTGACAGGAAATTGATGTACCTGTAATTATGATAGCCCCATAATTATGACTCCTACTATGCACAGTATTTCTGCTACGCTACATTTATTTTTTCCATTTTCTTCTCGGTGTAATATTGCAAGGACATTATGAATGAAAAAAAATGAAACAGAAATGAATTTCAGGGAAAAAGTGTATCAAAAAAAAGGACGATATGGATATCACGGTTTTTAATTTTTTTTTTATTTTGATGGTTCGTTAAAGGAGGGCGGACTAAAAGTTCGGTTAAGGGGGTGGAAACAAATCTTTTTTCTTGTTTTTCAACATTTCATTTTTCTTCTTCTTCAACATTTTTTATTTACTCAACTGAAACTTATACGTACACAAAAAAAATTGTCGAGAGTTTGAATTTCACATTTTCCATGATGAAGAAAAACAAGATTTATGGAGATGAATCGTTTGCACTTCATTTACGAAACTGAAATTATTATTATTATTATTAGAGAGCTGGAGGATTTTTTCTTTGGTTCAGTATGAATTTTTTCTTCCTTCTTCTTCTTCTTTTTCTTTTGTGCTGTTGGTTAAAAAACTTTTTTTCTGGTTTGGTACAAGTTTTCGATGTAATGGGATATTTACAAGTTATTCTCATAATTTTTTGTTGTTACTTCTGTTCACTCGAAAAATATAAGAATTTTAATGGAAATGAAAATTATGTTGAGTGCATAAATGTATATAATTTTTTTTTTTATTTTTTTTACTGGGTCGAGATATTAAAATGGGGGCCACATGGAGAGGTTAAATTGAAGGGAAAAAAAATATGATTTTAAAGTTTGAAAAAAAAAAACATATAACAGAAAAACCTTAAAGGACTTTTTTCGTAAGTACATAAAAAAAATATAATGAAAAAATTTTTTTGATTTAAAATGACATTTATAGTTGATTTAACAAATTTGTTGAAAAATAATTTTTTCTTTCAATTTTTGTTTTGCAAATTTGCAGAAAAAAAATATAATTTTATTTTTTATTAAATTTACAAAAGTTGGCCACAATTTCGATCATTTATTGCCGAAGTATTAAAGTTTTATCCTTGTCAGTTGAATGAATGAAAGGAGAGTCTTGCTAAAATTCTTGTCAAAATTTTTCTCAAAAGCGTGTCAAAATCTTTTTCAAAATCTTGTGAAAATCTTTCTCAAATTCTTGTAAAAATCTTATCAAAATCTTTTAAAAATTATTCTCAAAATCTTATAAAAATCTTTCTCAAAATCTTGTCAAAATCTTTCTCAAAATCTTGTGAAAGTCTTTATCAAAATCTTAAAAAAATCATTCTCAAAATCTTGTCAAAATCTTTCTCCAAATCTTGTGAAAATCTTTGTGAAAATCTTGTAAAAATCATTCTCAAAATCTTGTAAAAATCTTTCTCAAAATCTTGTCAAAATCTTCATGTAATTTTTTAAATTTTCACAAATTCATCAAAAAGTGAATTCTTCATTTTGTTCTGTTGTTATCATCATCAAAATTGGAAATATTATTTGAGAAATGCACAATTTACAGTAAATTCATTTTAATTTTCTTCAAACTATAAATGAAAGTTAAAAAATTTATGAAAAAATTTATAAAATTTTCCAAATTTTGATGAAATTTAGACTTAAAAAGCCCAAAGATTAACACAAATTTGGTCAAAATCTCTTCAATCAAAGAAGATTTTTATAGTTCTAAGGAAAATTCATTGATTCTAAGCAAAATCCTTGTCTCTGACTCCCCATAATTTTCCCCCTTCACAAATTACTTACAATTTTTCTTTAAAAATCACATAAAAGTAACGCCATTTATTGTTCGAAATATAAAAAAAAAAACGAAGAACAGCTAAATAAAAATCAAAGCCTAACAATTTTTAAAGGATAAACTTTTGCAATAAACAGAAGAGTGTACATCCCTTCGGGTAGGTAATTGAAAGTTTATAAGAAAATATTTTTATAACCTTAAAAAAAAAAAGAAAATGTTCAACAGCAAAAAACAAAAAAAAAAAATCTTCTAAAATTTTTTTATAAGAAAAAAAAAAGTTTAGGTAAAAACAAAAAAAAAAATTGGATAAAAGCAGATAAAAAAAAAGTTTTGCAAAAAAAATTTCATTCTTTTACTACTCTCATCTGTGATTTTCCTTCAGTTTTTCCTCATTTTTTTTTTCACAATAAAAAAAAAAAAGAAAAACAAATACGTGCGCATATTCATTTTTTTTCGTCCTGTTTTGTTATCATTTCAAAAAAAAAAATAAAAAATTCCCTGTTATCCGTCGATAGAATCTTATTAGTTGTGTCCCATTAAAAAATGTCCAGGATAATCTGGATATAATTTATATTTTAAGAAGATTAAGAATTTCGCTTTTCGCTATACAGAAAATTTTCCATTTTTTTTTTTATATCATAATTAATAATTACGGACAAGGAAAATTATTATATATTTTTATAAGGATTTTCTATATAATTTTTTTTTTGTGTATAATTAAAAATAGGTTTTAATCGGATTTGAAATCTTCAAACAAAAAAAATGAAGAAGGAGATTTTTGACCTACAAAAAAAAAAAAAAAATTTTCTGAAGAGATAATTAAAAATATAAAAATAATGTGAAGTTCAATTGTTGGTACAATAGTTTCATAAATATAGGATAATTTTACAGTAGCGAAAGAATAAATTTAATAATTTTCCAAATAAATATAATATTTTCTATAATTTTGTACAAAAATTGAACTAAAATTAAAATTAGCTCATTATTTACTATGAAAAATAGATAATTAAATTTTAACTCCACCTTTCGACATCATTGCTCCTCCTAGTGCAACATTTTTGAATATTATTCCCCGCCCCTTGATAACAAAATTCTCATATTCTTCATTTAGATGTTATTAAAAATTGTCCTTTCATTCAATATTTACTATGTTAAATAGCTTAGTTTCCAGAGTTCCGCCCATCTCAGAAATAGTTCCGCCCACCGTTTAACGAAATTTTTTCTATTGCTGAATTTGTGAATTCTTTAGGTGAAAATCAACGAAATCCCAATAAAAACACGATATTTACTTAACAGGCTTACTGACAGCGGGACAATTCCATTTCTAAATAAAGTATAAATTTTCATCATTTTTGAAAAAGTCGTATTAATTTTTTTTCTTGGTAACTAAAGATTTTACCTGTACTTAATAAAAATATCAAAAAAAATTTCTATGGGCTCCTTAATTAATTTTTTACCATTAAAAAATCTTTTAATTTTATCTTTAATTTTTTTTTTTATATTTACAATTAATAAAAATGAGGTGGTAATTTACCCCGCATTTAGGAAAGGTAAATTTTCCATCGAAAAGACTATTTGTGTTCGTGCTCCTTAAAAAATTATTTGTTAAAAAAAAAGGAGTCTATAATTTTTTTTTTGTGTTTTCCTTTTTGTTTTGGAAAATCTAATTTAAATTTAATTTTGATTTTTCTTTTTTTTTTTCCCAACTACTTAACTAAAAATCCATTCTTTTCCAAGGCTTCTAGAAAGTAAAAAAAAATTCCCTAATGGTTTACACCAAAAAAAAAAAAAAAATTGAAATTTTAAGGACATTTTTTTTTCATTCTTTGCTTCTTTTAATATAGTCCATATAAGTGGAAGGAGGAGGACATAATGGTTATCCTTACGAAATATACAACAGAAAAAAAAAACGAATTTCAAGTAAATTTAATTTAAAAATTAGATCATGGAAAAAAGAAAAGAAGTTCAAACTTTGTTTTAAAATTAAAAAGTTTGCCAAACAATATTAAGCGAAAAAAACCGAAGAAGAAGAAAAAAACGTACGCGAACACCTTTTTCTACATAAAAAAAAAATTTAAGAGCAAATCTAAAAAAAAAAATTCCAGTTTACCCAATTTTTTTTGTAAGATTTAATAAAAAAAAAGTTTTCCTTGTTCTGTGATTCGTCTACTCCTACCCCTCCCCACGTTAAATTTTTAATAATGTCCTTTTTTTTACCTAACACGCTTTTAATTCTAAACGAAACACACTTTAATTTATTTAGTAAATTTATAAGATTTTGTCGGATATATAAAAAGATCCTTAAAAGGTCCTTAAAAAAAAAAAATTAAATATCAACAGTAAAAATAAAGAACTGATTATTAAATTTTTGTCGTTTGGTCCTTACATTAATAAATGCATGGAAATCACAATGAATTCCTTTCATTTTGCAAAAAAATTCCTTTAACGCTATGGAATTTTCCTGTGCATTGCATCTTAGACCTCTTTTTTTCCATTTCATTTTTCTATGTAGGTCTAAAACAGAGCAACTGGCTTAAAAATTTACAACAAACAGATGGAAAAAGTATATCCTTGAAACAAACAAACAAACAAACTAAAATGAAATTTAAATTTCCCGGGAAAAAAAAGGAGTAAGGGCAAAAACAAAATAATGTTTCACAGATTTTTTTTTATTCTTGCACAAGGATAAATTAGCGACCTTGTTTAGAATTTTTTAATCTTCTTCATATCCTTACCAAAATTAATAGCTCGCCTTCCTATCCACCTACCCAACTACAAAAAACCCAAAATCTACTGACCAATTTCCAATTTGGCGAAGAGAAAATAGCGAAAATCTTTTTAATGAAAAAGTTTTTTTAAGGAAGAAAATTAAGGATATTTTTACAAACTAAAAATTTTAATAGTCATGATTTTTTATTTCTGTGGAAATCCTTTTTTTTTTTGTATTGTTCAAGTTGAAGAAAATTCATTCTATGGGAAATGAAGAAATTGTGAAAAAATTGGATTTTTCATTGAAATTTTCTTCTACTTTTTTTCTTGGTTGGTTTTGCGAAAAAAAAAGTTTTTTGTAGATTTTTGTGAAAGGACGAAAAAAAAAATCATTATTGATGGAAATGATGAAAAATTAAAATTAAAGGAAAACTAATCAAGAACATTTTTTTCTTTTCGAAATAAGAAAAAAAAAAACTGAATTAATTGTTATTTTAAGATTTTCATAGAATTTGAAAATTCCGGAAATTAATTTTTAAGTTTCAATGAAATTGACAGTAGAAGTGGAATCATTAGTTGAAATTTCGGTCAATTTTTAAGTTGTGTTTAGCCCTTAAATCAATAAATTTGTAATGAATTTGGAGAGATTTTCGATTGAATTAAAGAAAATTCAGGATATTTTCTAGGAAAATTAACAATAATGAAGAACAGTAAACTAATTTAATCATTCAATTTTAAAGTTTTAGAATTGTGTCAAGGATATTTTTGATTTTGCTAATAATGTAATAGCCAAGGAAGGTAAGAAACTGTTGAAACAAGATAAATTCTTCCAAAATATCAAGAGAAATTTTGATGTTCTACAGTAAAGAATCATGATTTAGCAAATTAGAGCAGAAAGGATGAGAAATGAGGACTAAAACTAGAAGAACTATGGAAAAGAATGGATTGATCCGGCAGGAACCTAAGAACTATGGAAAAGAATGGATTGATCCGGACAGGAACCTTAAAATTCTCACAATCACCTCTTGCAGCATTGATTTACGTATACTGACGACAACAATTAACCCAGCCACACTCTTAAAGACAACTTAATTTACTACTATGACAAAAATATAACCAACTGTTTCAAAATTGATGACCTCCTCATTGTGTCATTTTGATTAATTTGATTTTTAGATATTTGAAAATTCAATTTTTCTGTCAAATAATTTCTATGTTCAAATGGGAAATAAATTTTCCATAATTTTTGAAATGTTAATCTAAAATGCCACATTCTACCTTTAGTAAATAGAACATTTTTGTCACATGAAAGTCTATTCTAACAAAAATTTACATGTCCAACTGTCAACCAGCAACGATTTATTTAATCCAAAAAACACTGTCAAATAGACTCAAAAAAAATAAAAAAATATTGATGTTAAATTTTATTAAAACCAATAAATCCAATTTTATATAAATTATTCTATTCAAAAATCTTATGGTGATTTTATACCAAATTCATTTTACACACAAAAATACAATTCAGAAAAATATTTTTAAATTTAAATTTAATGTTTTTTCTTCTTTTAGTTTTATAGGCTGTCAATTTTTCATGTTCCCCAAAAATATAGAAGAGAAGAAAAAAGACCATCGAACATATTTATTTACTTAAATTCTTAAAAATCTTTTAAAGAATTGTCAACAATTGCGTTTATCTTTTCCAACTAAACATATGTTTAAAAAAACTATTTTACTATCTTTATATAAAATGTTCTACCTTTAGTTAAAACTCCCACGCAATTTTCGTATTTGTATACCAAACAGAAAAAGAAGAGCGATTAACATTAATTTCTGTGTGTCTTCTTGTTTAAGAAGGTAATAAAAAATGTATTTTTTTTCTTCCAAAATTCTTTTTAATCTTTTTTTTTGAACCGACGACGACAAGAAAAATATTACACCAAAAAAAATGTATTTTCCCTTTTTTGATGTTTTTTGGAAAATAATGTACAATATGAAAGCTTTTTCCAAAACAACAAAGTGACTTATCAATATTTATAAATAAAGATCGTAATCAATTTGATGCCACTATTCTGCAAAAAATCCTCCTAGTGTCTTAATACTCTTCTCAAATATTTATATACAGACGAGAATTATGGACTATTCTTTTTATAGTTTTTGTATTTTGTGGTCATGTTAAACATGAAGTTTTTTTCTTTTTGATATTTACAAAAAGATAAAAAAAAACTAAATAGAAAAATGTGACAATTTTTGGTATCGTCTATTTTTTTTATGCCCATAAACGACACAAAAAAATAAATAAATAGAAATGTGATTGTATCAGAAATTCGTTCTATTGCTATTAAAGGTGAAAAACGAACAATATTTAAGGAAGAAATAATATGTTATCTGTAACATTTTATCTGTTTTGGTGTTGTGAAAATTGAGAAACATTTCTTTTTCTGTTATTTCCACAAAAATAACATTTTTATCGAAATTGTTAAAATTATATTTTTCCTAATTTATATAAAAATAATATTAAATTTCATATAAGGAGCAATAAGATTGAGTTAATAAAGGCAATTGCATTAAATATACACATAGTAATAAAAATACTTGGAAAGGTGGGGCCCAGTTAGTAATATATTTAACTCCACCTCCTGTTAACTACAAATATTCGAGAGGGTGGAGCCTAGTAAGTACAAAATTTGGTTCCACATCCTGTAAAATATAAACCTTCGACAAGGTGGGATCCAGTAAGTAATAAATGTGGCTCCACCTCCTGTTAACTACAAATCTTCGAGAAGGTGGGGCCCAGTAAGTAATAAATGTGGCTCCACCTCCTGTTAACTACAAATCTTCGAGAATGTGGGACCATTTCATAATTATTCGTATAAATTTGTCTTCTTCCATCACGACTCTAGATTCTAGAAATACAAGTAGGCTAGGTTTCGAGTATTGACAAAAAGAAGAGCATTAACTGGAAAAGTTATCTAAGTAAGGTGACTTCTGACTTTAACTCGTCTATTTACATGATGCTTAAAGAACAGATTGCTCGTCCTTCATCGTCTTCCTTGGCAAATCTCTGTAAATTTTTAACAGACTCTTGCAGCTGAAGAAGAAATCTCTCTCCCTTCTGTTACTCGAGCACCACATCTTCCAAACGTTGAGTTGCTCTTTTTGTCAGCTCTTTTTTCACACTAATTTTGTCATTAAAAATATATTGGAAGGAAAATATTTATATTTAAATATACTTACTAGTAATTTTCCCAATTTTCTTCTTTATTTTTATATTTGATTATTTTTCTTTTGCCTTTTTTTTTTTTATTTGTGAAAATTAGTTTTAAAAGTCAATGTCCCTTTTTTTGTGTGTCGTCGTCGTTTGTTGGTTACCAAAAAAGGAAAGAAATAACCATTTTCATGTAATAAAAATCTAATTTTGGTTATTATCAATTTAAATCTGTATCAAATTATCTTAGATTTATTTGTAATGATAATATTAACTTTTTTCCCAACAATAAAAAAAAATATAAATACTGTTTTTATTTTGCAAATAGACATAAGAAAAATGTTGGAAAAGACATAATAAAAAATTGTCATTGGAAATAAAAATTATACTATGAAAGAGTTAAAGGACCAAAATAGAAATAAAAAATCTCAATTATAATAATATAAAATTGATTATACACGAGTTGGAAATTTGCCTACACATTTTTCAAGTAATGAAATTCGATTTTTGGACTGTTGCAAAGGTCCTGCAGATCAAGTAGTGTCGAAGCAGGCCTATTTAAGTTACGTTAGAATTGATCTAATTGATCCCTGAGTCATTTATAATCTAACGACCTGTTACTTGTGTATTTCATGATCTTCAGAGCACAAAATTGAACTGAATTTTTGATCCAGTCAATGGTCAGTCCAAAATCTTGATTCAGCACAGTCAAATAAAGAAAATTTTAAATTTGTGTACTTGCTGTAGTGTAAAAATTCATATATTCGACACGATTCAAAATATAAACTAAAAAAGAATTTTGACTGCAAAGCAAATTACTGAGTTTTGTTGGCAGTATATTTGACAAATCAAATTTTTAGGACAATTTCCATTATTTGATATGGAAAAATTCATTCGTGTAAAATCGGTCTACATAAAAAAAATACTCCTTTGTATTATTTTTATTTTTCCATTACTGATTATTTTAACGCAGTGAAGTGAAGAACGTTAAAAAAAAAATAGGAAAATTGAGGGAAAAAACCAAAATACAAGATTTTATTTTCCTCTTCTTTTTTTTTTTAATAATTTTAACAACTTTTCTACAACACAAAAAAAAAAAAAACAATAATAATAAAAAAAAAATACTAAATCGATTTTAGATATGTTTTTCGGTTTTTATGATTCGAACTGAAAAACAATAAAAATGTGTGTAGAAAAATATAAAATGAGAGAATGAAATTTTTTCAAAAAGACGTGAAAAGTCTAGAAAAAAATTATGCAGAAAAGATTTTATGAACCAAAAACACAAAAAAAAAAAAATGATAACAAAATATAAAATTTATAATTTCAACTTTTCGAGGAAAATATTCATGATGGCGGTTACATGTTTTTGTAGATTGGTAATTTCCATAATTTCAATTATAGTTTTTCGATTTAAAATTATGGAAAATTTTATGTAATAGAATTTTATCTTTGCTACTTAAGTTTAAATCACAAATTTTCGAAGCACTTTAACAGAAATAGTCACATTGCTACCATTGTTACATTCTCTCCGGTCCTTTTGTTCAATTTTGGTCCTTCGAGTCAAATTCTTGTATATTCCTCAGCACTTTCTAATCTAATATCAACTAGATATCCAAATTATCTCGTGGAATCTTTCAAATGGTTACAAAGAACTACAAAATCTTCTTACTCTTCTTCCAGAATTTAGAACGAAGCACGATCTTCTCTTATGATCTAGTTGAAAACGCTTTCTCTCTCTGACCTTTCGTCAAAAACCCAAGTTTTATTTAACCAACAAATTTTACATATAAATTTACCACAATTGCCCGAGAAAATATACAAAATTATAAAAAATACAAAATAATTTTTACACGGAAAAAAAATTGAAAGTTTCATAAACAAAAAAATTCCCTGCGGTTAAGTAAAAAATTATGTGGCTAATTTTTCTATTTTTGTTACATTTATATAAAAAAATTCTCATGTACATATGAAAAATTCATGTTGTCTAAAAAACATTTGATATCAAAACAAGACAAAAATATTCGCGGCCCATTAAAATGATTTGTACCCAAAAACACACATATTCCCATTATATACCAAAAAAAAAAAATTATATAATAATTTCTATTTTTCATAATTTAATTTTTATTTTTTTTACACAAAAATACAAAAAGCAATCAATTTACAAAAAAAAAAAAAAGCTCTTCTCCTCTCAAAACCCAAAACCAAAAAAAAAAATTAATATTTATGATGAGTTCAATTTCAGAAGAAATAGAAAAAAAATATAATATTTCCAATTATTTAAAGTACCGCACACAAAAAGCTTGAAATCTTCATTATCATCGGTTTCATAAAAAAAAAAAAAAAATATTATAAAAAATTTCTCTTCCATTTTTTTGCGAAATAATCTATGAAATTAAACATTCATTTTTATGTTTTTAACATAGAAACATACATAAAAAAAATATATATGTATGTATATAAATTATACATGAAACAGAGAGTTCATTAATTTTATAATAATTTTTATAATGTCTGAAATTTTCTATTTCTCAATTTAATATACCATCAACCAAAAAAAAATTTATTAGATGAAGACGAAGAAGTGAAGTAAAATGAAGAAGAAGATGAAAATCATGCATATATGGAAAGTACTATACACGAGACAAATTGCCGCAAAACATCAACTCATAACTTCCAAAAAAATTAGGCCAAACAAAAGTTTTTAAATATTTTTGTTGTGATTAATAGAACCTAAAAATCATATATGAAAAATATCCAAAAACGAAAAAAAAAATATTTCAATGTCAAAATCTTCCAAGTCTCATAAAAACACATTCACATAACAATAATCATTTTTTTGTTGTTGTTGTGTGTAGATTATTCGGTGAAGATAAACGTAAAATAAAAAAAAAATAAAATAATCATAATCATAAAAAATAATAAAGAGAGAAATTTTCGCAATCTAATATTTAAGTATTCTAATTATGGAATGGAAATGATGAGAAGAGTTTTTTTTGTTGTTGGTTGTTTTAGATGGGGTTGACAAATAAAAAAAAAATTGGTAAGTATGTTGATTTTGTGTGATTGTTAAGAGTGGTTTTTTGTATCTGTAAATAAAATAGTACGAGAAAATTATGATAAAAAGATGTGGGACAGAAAAATGTTGAACAACATGAAATCATCAGAAAATTTAAGTTATTATTAGTACATTACACACTCAATCGGTAAGGAGGTCAAAAAATTAAACATAAAACTGCATTTTCTTTGCCAACCGCATTTACTTTCGAAAGTCAAAAACGATTTAAAATCAAAAACGTTTCTTCTTTATCTAACTTAGAGTCAATATACTTCAAAGGATATAAAGAGGATTGTTCATTGTTTAATGATGTTTCTAGTTATTCTAGTTATTAGCGTAAAAACCAGTTTTGCATTTGAAGGAAAAAACGGTTTGGTATATGAAAATAATCTTATTACTGTCAAAAACGGTTTGATTTTGTCAAAGTAAAAACGTTTCATCTTCTTTACAGAATCATACAAATTCGGAAACTAGTTTGTATTCAGGGAAATATTGAATTTATCCAATTATCTTTTAATTTTTTTCAAAAAGTTTATTAAAGTCTTTCGCTTTGAACTATGAAAATACAATTAAGCTAACTTCATTGAATTGAAGAAGCTGAAATAGTTAAATCTTCATTATAAATTAAAATATGTTCTAAGTTTTCGAAGTAAATCTAATTTACCAGTCACGATAAACGGTCTAGCTCCACTTCCTACTTAATCCTGAGCATAATTTTATACCATCCATTGAATTTCCGCAGTATCTGCGCCTCTTCTAATAAACTAAAATTCCTGTATTAAAATTGCAATCTACCTTAATTTTTCATTAACAGCAAAAACCAAAAAAAAAAAAAATATCATTATAGAATATTTATATAAAATATCAAAGTGAAATGATATATGAAATAAGCGTTTTAATGTTCTCCAATCTTCCACATAAATATATGTATACATATGTACATATATAACTCGTATATACATATATTCCTGGTGAAATGATTATGTTGAAAATGATTATGACAATGATAATGATAATAATAATAATGATATAGGAAGATGATGATAAATATAAAAATGTCGCAATATTGACACAAGTACTTTGACAAAACCGTCTCTTATCTGATGCTTACATAAGGTATATATACTTACTCCGTATAATATGTAAAGTAACCTTCATATATTTCCCCCAAACACACAAAAAAAAAACGAATCAAGAAAAAAAAGGATATGTATACATACGTACAGAGTATAGAAAGACATCGTTATTATTTTTTCGTACAAAAATTTGTGTTTGTTTAATAAGACAAAACCCTGAAAAAACATCTTTTCATTTTTTTTTATTTTAACATATTACGAGACATTATGATTATTTTAAATGAAACTTCTAATTTCGTATGTTTTTTTTCGTTTGTTCTGAAGAGGGTAATCATTAGACAACAAGTACAAATAAAAATTTATTCAAATAATCTACCCAAAACGACGCGAATGATTTGGATGAAAAATTCAAACTATATTTTAACAAAATAAACAAACAAGAAAAATGTTTGCAGGTAATCAAACCATAAATACGCATATTATTATTTTTTTTTTTTTAAAAAGCAACATAATGTTTACATAGCTTGGATCCTATTCATGAAAACATGATGAAAATTATGTTTATTTTTGTTACATTTCATTGATTTCATCTTCTGCTCTTCTCCGTTCGAGAACAACAAGAAGAATTGTTCGTCGTCAACAGAAAGACGAAAAATTCCAAAGAAGAACTCGAAGCGTTCTTTGAAAAAACGCACATTGTTATAGACATTATATCAAAATGTTAAGCATAAATAAACAAAAGATGAAAATAAAATTAGTATATACGTGTTTATCCTTCATTTCACTTTCATCATAATATAAATACAAACATACAATACATATATATGAAAATTTAATGAATAGACAAGACATTAATGCGTCAATTATCCGTAAAAAAAGAAGAAGATGTAGCAATTCAGAAAGAAAAAAGGATTCAATGTCAGGTTTACAACCAAACTATAATAGTCTGATGTATATACGTCTCCCTAAGTTTTATGTACTTTGTGTGCAATTATCTTTTAGATTTCTGGTTGTTTATTTTTTGGTCTATACTCTACTTTCGATTTTTTTTCTCTGTAAAATGTATTTATTTGTATGCGGTAATTTCGTGATGCTTAATGCATAAACATAAAATGTATAATTAATTTTTTTTTGTATGTATAAAAACGTTTAAAGGACTTTTTTATGGATACTTCAATATTTGCAACAATTTTATTCTTGAGACTGTTCTTTATTAAAAGGATGTTGAATTCATTGTGATGTTTTGTAATTAAAATTTTCCAAAATGAGGTAGATTTGAAAAAATATATTGTTGTTACTGAACAGACTCGAATTATCTTCTAAATTCTGGCTCACTGATTCATTTATTTAAATCCAACCAAAAAACTGCTTCAGCAACCACAATTCTCTGAAAAAGAGCAAGAAGGTCTCTTCCAAAACGCTATCAGTCTTTTATGCAGGCAATTTATCACTTGATTCTGTTGGGAATCGATGCTAATCTGCAAGCTTAACAGTATCTTCTTTGTTCTGAATATTCTTCCAACTTCCAGGATGCGTTCGACATTCTCTCAATTTACTGATTCCCGGATTTATATTTGTTCCTAAGTCATAAATAAATGAATAAGGAATACAAATAAAAATTAGATAATACATTTAATTTCGAATATAACTTGATTACTGCGAATATTCAAGGATATTCCTCCGAACCACAATCCAATTAAATAATAATAAATCGATTTTATTTAATCAGATCCTTTTTTTTTCTTTTGTCTGTGTTTGAAGGATAAAATATTTTCGTTAATATGCTAACTTTAAAGGATCTGTTTTCCCTCTATAATTTCAACCACAAAAAAAAAAAAAATATTGATAAATAGCCAAATCTATTTCCATATTTTCCAAAAACAATATTCCCAAACTTTTGTAACAAAAAAGAACCTTGAGTATCCTATCTTTATTCTAAACACAATATCAATTTATCCTTTTTTTTCTTGTTGTTATATCCTGCAATATAAGAGGAGAAGATACAAAAAACGCAAAAATTATCCTAACAAAAAAAAACGCACCTTTTCCAGCCATTTGGGACAATCGACCCAGTACCTTTTCTAATTTTATTTTTCATCATTACCAAAAAAAAAAAAAAGGAAAAATAGAAAATGAAAATTTGTTTCAAGGATGATGATTCCTGACCTTTCTTAAAACTAATTTTTATCTATGCCCTCTAAATTTCACCCGCCCCATCATAACGATCATCACGTGAAAATCATTTCAAAGATTTTTTTTTTGTAAGGAACAAATCAAATTTATTTCCAGGATATTTCTCAATGGAACAAAAAAATGAAGAAGAAGAAGAAGAAGAAGAGGAAAACGAATGAGTGAATCTGGGTTTTAGATAGGCCCAGGAAATGAAATAAGATTTTCTTATTTTTTTTTATTTTCTTTGCAGCCATGATGGTTTTTTTTTTATAGCCTAATACTTTTCGTCCTTTTTTTTTGTTATTTAGCTCCCCGTAGTAGCAAGGGAGAAAAAATATGAAGTAAATTATTATATTTTGTAAAAGAAAAAAAAAAGGATTTTGAGTTGTGTTGGTGTTTATAGGGTTATACACCATGGATATTAAACAAATAACTTTTTTCACTAACTTTTTGGTAAAATTCCTTTAATATTTTGTTATAGTTTTTCCTATTTTTCGTGTAGGACGAAAGGAATATAGAAGAAGACTCCGTGTAGTATAGCAAAAAAAAAAAAATTCAATCCTAATCATTTTTTTTGTGTACGTAAAAGAGAAAATGTTTCAAATGTTCCTTGACTATTTTACCACACACACACACAAAAAATTCGGATTTTATTTATATGAGGAAGAAATACACGAAAAAAGAAAAAAAAAGAAAAACAATCATAAATCATTGAATCCTAACAACAAGAAATCCCCAAACTGACCCACATAAATCATTTGTTTTTTTGTTCTTGTTGGTTTTTAACTTCCAACAAACAAAAAATCCTACTTTTACTCTGGTGTAGCCCCGGTTTTTTTTCATCATCATTATTCGTGTATAGAATTTTGAATTTTGTTGTCGGTATACAAAAAGCATTTAAAAGGTGTGTGAGTAAATGGTTACGAGGGGTGGGCGGCAAGCAATATGAAAACGGTGTATACAATATGTTGGTTTTTATATTAAATTTTTCGTCCTTGATTTCGTTTTTTTCAGTCTTCTATATACAGTAAATAAAATACTAAAAAAAAATATACTAATTTCTCTGTAAATTCTATTGGGAATTATTGGAATTATTGTATATATTTTTTGGTTCAATTTTTTTTTTTTTTAAATTTGATTTTCACAAATAATATGGATTTTTCTCTTCAATTTAATTTTTCTTCATTTCGTTTTTGTCGGGAAATTTTCACAAAAAAAAAAAAAACAAAAATTATTAATGAAAGTAAAACAAGAATAAAGAAAAAAAAAATATTCAAAATTTTTATAAGGATAATTTTTTTTTTTTTTTGGTTTGGAATATCCACCAAACCACCAGGCGGTGAAGGGTGAGAATTGGTTTTTGAGCTACTTAGTATACGGTTGAATTATTATATATTTTTTTTTCTGATGAATTTTTGAGGTTGATTAATAAGAAATTTTTCTTTTCGTTACTTAAGATTATCCTTTTTTTTTTGTGTTGGTTCAATTTTTCGTTATATACGAAAATAAAAAATTAATAGGATTTTTGTAGTTAGTTAGTGTTTTTTTTTGTGTGTTTCCTTAAGCAACAACAAGGATATCGTTGATATTTCCTGATTAAAGGGATTTACTTATATTTCTGTTATAACAAAATGAATACAGCAACAACAACAACAACGCAAAAAAAAAAAAAATGGTGGGTATTAATTTAACAATGATAAAAAGCTTAATCTGCTTTTTTTTTTGTATAATATTTTTTATTATTATTTTGGGTAAATAAATTATTGTTTGGAAAGCAATAAAAATGTCTTCGTAAATTTAAAAATTATTAGGGATTTTTTTTTCCGTTTTCGTTTGTTGGGAGAGAAAATTCTTTTGTAGAATTGGTTTTTTTTTTTTGTTTCGATTTTCAGATTTGTGTGTTTTGATTTTTTTTTTTTTTTTTGGTAATATATTAAAATTTGATTTTATGATAATCGCTTTTATTTGTCAAGACTAAAGAAACAAAAAAAAAATGGAGTTAAGGCAAAATAGGAAACCACAGATTTTCAGAAAATTTATAATCAAAAATATAAATTTAAAAGGATTTACGAAATAAATTTTAAGGATTTACCAAATATTGCAAAATATAAATTATATGACTCCTCCTACCAAGGAAAAATTCAAACCCAAATTGGTTCGAAGCTTTAATAAAGAGATAAATTGTATATATATGATTAATCGAGAGAGTAATTGAAGATCATGTGTAAAAAGGACTTGTGTGTATTGCTGATTTGAAGACTTACTCGATTTATAAACAAAAGTAATAAGAATATTGACTGTAGTTGTATTTTGGCTGAATTTGTTGCTAAATTATGGACACAATCAGTAATTAGGGGCTTCGGGACCATTGCTTCAAAAAATTAGGGACCATTGCTTCAAAATATCGTAAAATAATTCAATTAATTGAAGAAATTTTTAAGAAATATCATTTAATCTGACACAATTTGTTGATTAAGTGGAAAATGATAGATCATATTTAATGACGGTACGACCAACATAAGATGTACAAAGGTCAAATTTAATTCTACTAGTAAATCTCCAAAAGAAGAACGATGGTAATTTTTAATATTTACTAACAAAAAAAAATATTCATTTTCAAAATGAAAATTTTGTCTACAAAACTTTTCATAAAATTAGAATTTTTCTATAAAATAATTTTTAATTGTAACAAAAAAAAAATATATTTTCCCTTGATCATTAAAAATTTTTATTTTTATTTAAAATTAATTATTTGAAGACAAAAAAAAAATTATTCTTTGATCCAAAAAATTTTGTGTTTTAATTTAAGAAGAAGAAAAAGATTTTTGTAAATTAAAACCGTTTCCATGTGCAACCAACAACATTCTTCTTAGAAACAGTAGAGCAAAAAACTAAATCAATCAAAATGAACAAATAATGTTTTTTTTTTCTTTTCACTTTCATCTTTTTTTTTTGCGCCCTCATTAAATTCAACCTTCATTAATCACCTTTTTTGCTGCTGTATAGGGAAATATTTTTTTTTTATTTGTGTTCACATTTACATTTCTAATTTAGACTACTATATCCTTTTCGAAGATAATTATTTTCTGTATAATTGTTAATATTTTGAATATCAAATTAAAGCCACCGAAATTTTAACCAATAAAATTTCATATATATTAATTATTATTATTACCACTTTATAATAATGTTAAATAAATATTTAAATAAATTTAATTTACGATTTATTAATTGTGCAAAAACCATATTTGAACAAATAGAATTAAGAAAAAGGACATAACCGCATATTTAAAACCAGGATAACATAATTTTTTTTTAAATAATTTATAATAATAATTATTTAAACAAATATGTATATGGGATTTGCGAAACACTCAACATGTGAATTGTAAAACGTGAGGGTGGGATGGAAAGTAAGTGCAAAGGGAAAAGCATCAGCAGGAAAAATATTTTTTTTTTATTTGTTTTTCAGATTTTTACATCATCACTAGAATATCTAGAAAATTGTGAAATTAGGCAGTTATGATGGTATAATGTATACATGACTATACGAAAGATATGGAGAAGGGAGGCAGGCAGATTAATAAATTGTTCAGTTGATGGGTAGCAGCAGCAGCAGCAGAAACAGTAAAAAATTTTTGAAATCTAAAGTAACATTAATTTCCACTTTACTTTATGACAAGTTTGCATGATATAAATCATACATCACATATATTTTTTTCTATGTTTCTGTCCTGACAATTGGATAAACAAAACTATTCACTCATTTAAACATTGGGGTTTTTGTTGTAGGGAAGGAGGTTCAAATTTTTGTTGTTGTTGTCGTGGTTAATTTATCTTGTTGGTCACATTTTTTTTTTGTGTGTGATTATCTGTTTAAATTTAAATCAATTATTAATTGTGACATAAACGTATGATATGAAAATTGTCTTAATTTTGTAAAATGTTTTGCATCATAAATTACAATATTAATCGTGGTTAGATTATCCATAGAAAATATTGGTTTATATGGTTAAGGTGTGGGGGAGGAGCTAATAAATATTCATGGTTTAAATTAGATTATTTAAATTTTGCTGAATTTTTATGATAGAACTGAACTTAAGAATATTGAAATATAAGCAATAATGTTTCAAGATTTTAACACTTGTAGCGCAAGTGGCATTAAATCTTCGCGAGGTTCAATTTCCACGACACTAAGACGAGAGTTTCTCTAGGGGCGTGAAAAATAGAAAAGATAACCATTACCAAAAATTTACAATGTTTCCTCTTAAGTTTTGGTTAACTCCAGTATACTCAACAATTTTAATCTAATCCTCAACTTATTCCCTTCTTTTTTTGTTGCTTATCCTAACAATAAAATATATATCCTTCCCCCAAATCACCTTGTTTTTAAATTTCTACAATCAATTTTCATACCATTATCCCCGTCTATCATTGCAGTATTTTATAATTGTACTTTTTATACCGAGAATCCTTAATGAAATTAATTACTTCTGTCATTTCTTTAACACTCGTTATAAAAGATTCACTTCTATGTATTATCCAATATATATAGCTTTTCTCTCTGTTGGTAATGTCTTTTTGCTACTATATGAATCTATTATAGAAAAATTACCAGAGATGATAATTTCCTTTCTAGTATTTTTCCCTCCTTGTGTTCTTTTTTTAAAAAAATTTATATATGCTTCGACGTAAATGTAAAACCAGGATATGATCTTCAAAATTGAGTTTATATTATATGAAAACACATCCATCCACCAAGTGCTATATGTATTGGTTTTTATGGTACCATCGTGTATTTATAGTTTATAATTTTAATTTATAGTCAATTTTTTTTTGTTCGTCGTCTTTCACTTTCATTAAGTGTTTGTTGTTATTTCCTTTTCTAAATTCGTGTTTTTTTTTTTCAACTGGTTGTAAAATTCGAATAATACTATGTATAGAATGAAGGATGATGTAGAATCTTATTTAACGGGTAATTTGTCATGCTAAAGAATCCGTTTATAATATTATAGTTTTTTTTTTGTTTTGGATTAAACATTAGAGAGGATTTTTCTTTTCTTTTTCACTAGTTTAATGATCCGCCACAGTTTATTGTACCAGGGAGTAAGAAGATGAATAAAATTTTGTTCGGTTTTTTGATGATGGGGAGGAGGGTATATACAATTTTTTTTCTATCTTTACTTCTAAATATTTTTTAAATTAGGTATGAGTAATGCAATTAATTGGATGCATCACTGATGATGATACCATAGATAGTATAACAGAAATTTCATTTTGTTCTCTTTTGTTGATTATTATAAATTTATTATATTGGCGTCTGGGTAGGATAACAAGAAGAATTATCTGTCTGGGTCATGGTTTTTTGTGATTATTCAAAAAAAATTATAATTAATGTTTTTTGAAGAAAATTATTATTGTTTTTTAATTTAATGGCATTACTTATCAACCGGAACAAATTAATATTTATATATAGAGAGAGAGAACGGAGACGAAAGTACAATTTTCAAATTGAAGAGTCTTGATAAGTTTCCAATTTCATGAATGATTAAAATATTCTTCATGGATTTATTTGGTCTGTTTTTCAACTAGGAGTTATCTCCTTTTCCAGAGTCATAAATTATTTTTTAGAATCATTGATTTGAATGCCAGAAGATGCCATGTGCCACAGATGTTCTCAAGACTTCGAAAGAATGGTCATTCATTTACCCGTGATTGAAGCTATGGGTATGTCTGGACTATCACAGTTCTTTGACAGATAGAACAAATTCCTTTTAACGTTCTTCTGCTACCCTCTGTGTTTCAGAAGTCTTCTTTCTTCCCACGCAGATTGGAAGCATACATAATTAAAAATAAATTTTAATGATCATAATTATCCGACACACAACACGCACAATATCAATACTGAGTTGAAAAGCTTGACATTGACATCTAAAAGTTTAAGAGCCTCCAAGCTAGTGTCCTTTTAATCTCTTTTAATTTTGATGAATTTTTCGCGTAATTAATTCAAATTTACATTCTTTTACTCTTACTCTTAACTATTTTTTCTACATAATTTATTCACTTTCTAACGAATTTGTTCATTAATCTACTCTGTTTTTACTAAATCCTCCTACATTTAAAAAAAAAAAACTCTCTCTTCTTCTTTGAGGTTAATTTATCTTTTTAAATCCTTAGTGTCTACAAAAAAAAAAGTATTTTCATTTCCCTTGACCAGAAATGAAATTTTTTTTTATTATTATTAAATATTATTTATAATAAAATATCAAACATTAATGATAATATTTAAGCGAATATATGTTTTTAATATACCACAATTTTAATACTTAAATTTCTAAAAATAAAAATAAAACCCAAATATCATCAGGGGTGTCCAAAAAATGACGATATAACACACTATTATAAACATGTATACAGAAAAATGTAATACCCCACACAATGGGAAAAATGAAAACAAGCCAAAAATGATTAATGATGGATTTTTAGCCTGTCACGACCAGTAATGCTTTTTTTTTAGAAACGAATATATACATAATTTTTACTATGTATATTATGATGGTTTTACGATGAAGGATATTTCAAGTTTACCATAAATATAGCCCGAAAAGATTCGAATAGAAGGAGAAAGTGTATAGATTAGTAATTTTGGTAGGATGTATGTCAAAGTTAAAGAGGTTAAATATGCTAATGAATTTTTGTGGAATTACATACAACAGAATAATTTAAATTATGTTATATTCAAGGAAAAACGTTTTTAATGTATTTTAATCAAAAAAAAAATTTCCGTCTCAACTTGTCAATTTTTAAAAGCCTCTTAAAAAGAAACTACAAATTTGAAAAGTGTCAAATTTGCATATATAATATTTACAGATCACTAAAAACTTGTCAAGAGAAAAAAATTATTATAACACCCTATAATTTTTGTTTGTATTGTAATATTAACTCCACCTCCAACTTTTTTCTTCTCTTCTTTACCACTCCGAACATTTAACTTTCTTCTTCAAATATGATATACTCAAAATTTTAGTTTTTTTTTTAGTTAATCGAAATCGTTTTTTTTTTCCCTTATGACCCTCAAAATATGACAACTTTTATCCAATTTTTCGACCTTATCAATCCGCCCGCTGGGATATAATACCCCTTTTTCCTTTTACATAACCTAAAAAACCAACTGGTAAAGTCAACCAAATATGTCACAGTAATAAATTTTTATGTTTGTCCTTGGATACATTTTTAAGTTGGAATTTTCTGCAACAACAAAAAAAAAAATCCACGGGAGGATTTTTTTACTTTTATACACTTTTATGGTTAATATATGATGAGGGGAGGAGCATATATAAATTATATATAGAATATTTGGTAAGTAGAAAAATATAGGTGAAGTGTCAAAAATATTTACTTTTTTCGTGTTAATTATTATCAGAGGTGACATTAGACTGATTTTTTTTTTCGGTTTAGGTTTTTAAAGGTTCAGGTTTTTTTTCCTTGATATTGAAAGGATACTTTTAACTTTTGACAAACTGTTTTTCGATATTATAACACATGCAATTTTTTTTGTCATTATTCGTAGTTGGAAAAACGGTATTTGTGTTTTCTATGAAGTTTCAATTTTTAAAAAATGATTGTATAAAATAATTTATAGTGTCATAGAAATTTAAGGATTTTTTAAAATTACAAAAAGGAAAATTAATTTTCTCTTTAAATTTTTTGTATATTAAATATTGATTTTGTCCTGTTCCGTTTTTTGTTGTTGGTTGTTGTTGTTGTGAAATACTCAAGTGTGAAATTAAAAAGTTTAAAATTGCATTATTTTTTTTTTTGGTTGCTTGTGTATAGTTTATTGTATTATAAAAACAAGGACCTTTATAAAAAAAAAAACAAAGTTTGGTGTAAAAAAGTGAGGGTGATGGTTTCTTTTTTGTATACCATGTAAATATATATGTACAAGGAACATTTAAACAGGACAATTTATTTTATTATAAATTATAAAAAAAGGACTCTCTCTCTCTCTGGCTCTAAAATTTAATAGAAAGATACAAAAAAAAAACATAATAAAGAAAAAAAAAACGATTAAAATTGTTTTGTCAAGTGAAACGAACCCCAACAAACAAACAAAAACAACAACAACTTTGTCCTTTTGGGACTGAAAATATGCAGAGTAGAAAATATGTACACCATTTTTTTTTTCCGTAGTTGATGCAATTTTTGAAGTCATGTATTATCAATTGTATTGTTTTAAGTGCGAAATACAATTAAGTTTTTCTATATTATAACAAAAGGACAAAATAATTGAAATATAAAATTTGTTGTTAGTTTTTCTCCATGTTTTTTTGTTGCAAAATCCTTGTATAAATTTTTTTTTTTCGTTGGAAACAAGAGTAGATAATTAAAATGTTCTCTAAAAAAATATAGAAAAAGGAAAAATATTTATATTGTATTTTCATTTTGAAATCAGAAGAAATTTTAAGTTTTTTGACTGTCAGAGAAAAGTTTTTTGGTATAAGGAAAAATCGGATGTACAATAAAAAGTGTTTTTTTTGCATGTAAAGTTGTTGTCAAACTAAATAATTCTAATTGCATTGTTTCGGATTGTTAGGGAAAATGTACATAAAGAAGAAGGAAAATGTAGTATTGTGATTATAAAGCTGTAAAATTAAATATATCCTTAACTGATTCATGTGACATTGTTATTTGTGGCTGGGAAGTATGCGTTCATTACTATCCTGTTTATTTTTTTTCTGGCTTATCCGTAATACTTTCATTAATGGACAGCAATAATAATATTTTGTTTGGGTTAAAGTCGTCCTTCGATGTAGAGAAGTTCCGCATTCGAGGTACATAAGATTCACCCCATAGATATTTAAACACCTCCCCTAGTTGTTTAGCCCCTCCTTCTTAAGAGAGTAATTTCCCTCGTTGAGCTTCAGAAAAGATCCTCCCGTAGTTGTTTAACTCCTCCTTCCTTGCTGAGCTTCAGAACAGCAAAGAACTCCTTCCTCGTTGCGCTTCAGAACAGCAAAGACCTCCTTCCTCGTTGAGCTTCAGACCTTTTAGGTACAACAGCTCGACTTCATTCATATTTAAACAGCTCACTTCTAGATATTTAGCACCTCCTTCCTATGAGAGAAATTTCCTTGGTTCAGCTACAGAAAAGATGCTCCTTTTTGGGTACATAAGCTCCACTTCATGTATACTTAAACTGCTCCCCTAAATATATTAACTAGAATTTGTCCATTTATTGTTTAGTATTTAATTTTCATTACAATTTAATTTTAATAAAAAGAAAATCTCAAAGGAATTCTCTTCTTTATTTGTTTACAATCGAAAATTTTTAAAAGGAATTTACAAATAAATATCTTAATTATTATATTTTCATTTTAAAGAAAAAAAAAATTTGTCCTTTTTGCAATCAGAATTTTTCTCCGAAATAATTTTTCTAGGAAAAAAATTATTAAATTTATTTATTTTTCTATTTAAAAAGTAATTTTTATTGTAACAATAAAAAGAAATTTTTAAATTCCATTTCTTTTTTTTTTTTTTTGTCATTTCATTTACCGTCCGCATACTCAAAAGGAAAAACGTATATATAAAAAATTCCATAAAGTAAAAGTCGTATTTGAAAAAGAAAAAGAAAAAAGGAAATTGCTCTCTTGACCTAAATAAGACTTTAAAAAAAAAAAAAGAAAAAAAACAAGAAAAAAATTCCTACAAAATTTATTACGATTAGTTTTTTTTTTCCTTACATTTCTATTTCACTGAATTTTACAAAAGCAGCAAGGACGAAAAAAAAGGGTTATATGACATGTTTTTTTTTCTTTTTTTTTTAATATTCTGTGTCCCTCTAAGTAATTCACTCCGGATGTCTGCTCTTTAGAAATTTTCCTTTTTTTGTTCCCAAAACACTCTTTGGTCTCCCAAAAGGACTCTACTACTTCTGGCTAAACAAAAGAAAATTCGTAAAGTTATGATTATTTTTTTCTATTTTGAAAAAAAAAAAATTATAACAACAACAAAATCATTTAACGTTTTGAAGAGCGCATACTTGCGAGCAAAAAAAGGACTAAAAGTTAAGTGCATTTTGGAAAAAAAAAATAAAGAAGAAAGAAAGAAACATATTTAAAATTAAAGTTAGGAGGAGTGGCAAGCAACAACTCATATGTGTATAGAAAAAGGAAGGTGGGTGGAGCAAATTTAAATTCTAGAATGAGGCGGGGGATGTTAAATTTATAATAAAAAAATTCCGTATTTTTCTTTTTAAATATTTTTACGTGAAAAGCAGTTTTTCACAATTTATATATGAAAATTTATTAGAAATTTTTTTTTCTAAGGACATTCTAAGAAGAAGAAAAATTAGATATAATTTTCTGTTTAATAATAACAATAAAATGATTTACCGCACCTTTAATAACACAATATTATTAAAATTTATATATTTTATTCCTGCTTCAAGTCCTTTTGGCAAACAAAAAAAGGATCCATTCAAATAAATATTTATACAGCCAATAATGTAACATATTAACCTGACATTTAATGGGGGTATCATCAGTGTTCATCATTGTCATCATTTCAGTTTTTTTTGTGTTAGAAAATTGTGTTAACCCAACAACAAAAAAAGGGAGGGAGTTTTTCTCTTGCATATCCTTGATTGTGTATAATATATCCTTATGAATGTTTATTCTGTTGAAAATACTATAACTGCTATACCATAAAAGTGACAAGTTTTCTCATTTAATCTTTTTTAATATTATGATTAGAAATTATTAAAAAATTTTTGTTTTCCTACGATAAAAGGACATTACACTATATGCCGTACTGGTTAATAATTGTCATATTGCCATTTTTTTTGTATTTTTCAAAATTTTTAAAGAAAGAACGAAAAAAATTGTAACACATAAAAAAAATTTTTATCCTTATAAAAAATATCCTTAAACATAATATTTTATTACCCAAAAAAATTATTTTTACGTATAATTTTTTTTTTCATTTGTCGGATAGGATACACAAAACAGAGTTGAATAACAAAAAAAATAAAAAATCTGGCAGGATATAATTTTTTTTCCTTGTTAAGAATTTTGTTAGATAAAAAAAAAATTTTTGAATCCTTTTTTTTTTTTGCCAATATATCCTTAAAAAAAAAAAAAAAAGAAAAATTTCTATATTTATGATTTTTCATAAGTAAAAAAAGGATCAAAAGAATTCATCATATCATTTCTATACCCCACACAACAACAACAACAACAAAAGGAAAGGTGTTAATTGCTATTTGAAAATTGAGTAAAAAATACTTTAAATTGAGATAAATTTTAATTAACAATCCAAAAAGGAAAGAAGAAGAAGAAGTAGAAGAATTTGTTTTCAAGTGAATTATTGAATTTCACTCTTTAATCTTTTACTTTACATTAATATATTAAATAACAATAAATTCCATTATGCAGTGGGAAAATCAAATTGCATTTTATCATCATCATCATAATCGTCGTCATTATCATCCCTCCCTCCACCCCTCGTACTAAAAAAAAACAATAAAGGAATCTTTTGAGAATTTATTTGTAATATCAAATAAAATTCCTTCCGGTATTTATTGTATGTATAGTTCATTTACACTCTTAGAACGCCCCTCCCCCCTTCTATATATACCATTATAAAGCCCAACCCACCTTCCTTTTATATTTTGCAAAAATGCCACAACAAAATTCTCGTATTTCAAATTTTGTGTATAAATGCCTTTATATAGAAAATTTAATTTTGTTGTTAAGTTTATTATTGCATAAAATTTATTTGTTATTTATATCGTTATGTAATTTTCATGTTTATGGAATGCACTCCAGGTGTATAAATATTTATTATCGAAAAAGTCTTCTCAAATTTCCACAAGACACACACACACACACTAACAAGAATAAGAATATGAGAATACCAAAGCAACAAAAAAAAAGGTGCGATCAAGTGCATCATCATTTTTAGGTCTCCTTTAATATAATAATAATAGAAGACTTCAAGTTCCTTGTTAACTTATATACATATAAGAAATTATTTCCAGTAAATTGCTTGCATGAGCATTTTACTGGAAAAATATAAAAGGACTTGTGATGTATATGTATATTATTGTAGCTAAAAGTTATAATATTTAAAAAGAAGAAAATATTGAATGAGTTTTTCAAGCATATTAAATATTTATTTAAATTGTTTATAAAAAAATTTTTTTTTTGTCTTTGCCTTCATTTTCTTTAACAAGTTTTCTAACTTAGAACAGAAAATATCCTTAATATAAATTTGATTTTGCATAATAAACAAAAATAATGATTATAGAAAATTTTATTTGTCACCAAAAATATATATGGAAAATTACTTAATGACAATGAAAATTTAATTACGAGAAAATTATATTAATATTTTATTTAAATAATACTTTAAAAAAAAAAATTAATATAAAATTTTTGTGTTCATGTAATAAATTTTAAATTTTAAATATTTTCTTGTGTGGTTTTTATATACTATCAAATATTTTCTTATACTATACTAAATTTACGGGTTGTATAATTATAGAATTTTGTTAGAAATTGAATTGTACAAAATTTTGATATTAATTAAAGTTAAGTGAACTATTTAATATTATATATATATATACAGAAATTATTTTCAATTTTGTATGCGGTTTCATTCTTTTAGTCAACGTATATAGTATAAAATTAAATGCAGAAGAGAATTTCTGTAATAAATTTTCTGTTTATTGTAATATTTATATACCATCAATTAATTTAGAATTACAAAAAAAAAAATCATTAAATTGTTAAGATTATCTAGTTTTCAAATAACTATTATAGTAGTTTTACCATTTTAATTGGTATTTTGCTAAAATATCCGCCCTTATAATATGGTGGGAGGAGTTTAGAATTACTTAAATTATACCAAAATTGTTACTTAGATCATAATAATGTTTTCTTTGGGCTAAAGTCCTCCTTCGATGTAGAGAAGTTCTGCCTACTAGGTACATAAGCTCCACTTTATGGATACTTAAACAGCTTCCCTTGATATTTAGCCCCTCCTTCCTATTAGAGTAATCATCTTCGTAGAGCTTCACAAAAAATCCTCCTTCTAGGTACATAAGCTCTACTTTATGGATACTTAAACATCTTCCCTAGATATTTAGCCCCTCCTTCCTCTTTCTAGGTATATAAGCTCCATGTAACTGTACTGAATATTATGGTAGTTTTACCATTTTAATTGGTATTTATCTAAAACATCCGTCCTTACAATGTGGTGGGAGGAGTGGGTATCAATTAAATTACCCAAATTGTTACTTAGATCATTTATAGTTATTGAAATCAATTATTGATGGTTCAGCATAATAATTAGATACAATTTTTCTTTCATCACAAATATAAAATATAATTCTAAAAAGCATTTAAATTCAAATTAGAGACTAAGTCACTGTACCATCTTTTGGATAATACTTAACATAATTTCAATTATACTTTACAATCTATAATTTTCCATTTTCTTAGTATAATTTTTCCCAATTTAAAAACTATAAATTCAAAAAATAGAAAATTCATTTCGGTTGTAAGCGAACCAATAATAACGAAACAAGCTACTTAACCAACGTAAACATTAAATTAAAATTAATTTATATACGATCCTTAACACAACAACCACTCACTATTATATCCTTTTTTTCTCTTTATGGCAAAGTCAAAATAATTTAATGATATTCCGCAACAATAAAAAATATATTTCAATTTTTTTTTGTATACCAACAAAAGTTGCATAAACAATTTTCATTTTACATTTTTACCGTCAAAGTAAAACGGATACCAGTATCAGAAAATAATAAAGTAGCATAAATTGATGGATTTCCTTGAAGACAAGAATTATGATTATCAAATTATTTTCATTATTTTTTATTTAAATCCAGAAAATAAAGGAATAACTTAAAGGATCTTTTTTTTTTGTACCATCTCATCATTATATAATTTAAATGTGCACTGATCCTAATAAGGATTCTTGCACAATTACAAATTTATAATATAACTATATAAAAATAATAAAATGTGAGGTAATAATTTTAAGGATAACGACCAAAACTTATGAATAATTTCTTTAATATGTATATAAATATCAAAAAGGAGCTTAACGATATTATATATACATAAATCTTTAAATTATGGTATACAAAAAATTCCTTGAAGAATTTCACTGTAAAATCGTTTTACGAAAGCAAGAAAAAAAAAATAATCTTATAAAAAAGATTTGTCATTATCGTAATTATAATTTACATCTCATAAAGGATAACAAAACAAAATCCTTTTTTTGAAAATAATTATTATTAAAATTTGAAAATCCTTCTTATTAAATATATAAATATTTTGTTCCGTTTATTGGATTTTTTCTACAGAAAAATTTATTATTATTAAATTTGTAAATCGTTTTTCCAAAATTTTCTCTTCCATTCTCTTCACCTGCTTCACTGTCTTCACTCGAGGAAAACCAAATTCTAATGAAAAAAAAAGCTTATCCTTTTTGTTGTTGTTATTATACTTAAAAAGGATGCAAATTAATTTATTCCTTTCTTATATTATTTTATAAATCTTCTATGGCAAAACGAAAAAAAAATTTTTTGAAGAAAATATTTAATTTTCCTATCGCACAGAAAGAAAAAAAAAACTAGAGACAACAAAAATTTTTATACGCTATTTTGCATATTTTTTTTTCGTCTTCTTTTGGTTAACAATTTTCAATTAGCGTTCTTTAAAAGCGCGATGATTTGCATGAAATCCTTTTTTTTTTCTCTTGTCTCTTTATAATTTTTGCCACCATATTAAAAAAAAAAGTAACCACCCTCAACTTGAAATTAGAGAAAAAGATAAAAAAAAAGCTCCACCCTCTTTTGGTACACCAAATCGAACCCAACCCATTGTCTAAGTTTTTTTTTTTTGGTACAAGGAGACACGACGACGACGACATAAACGTTTTTTTATTTATAAATTTTCTATAATAGAAAATTTTTCTTCTTGGCTACAAGATTTTGTTGTGTGCGGGCGACTTAAACGCTCTAATAATAATTAGATATATATTTCTATAAATACCCGAAAAATGAATTAATAAATACGAATACATATTAATGAGAAGATTTTCATTTAATATCCTTTTTTTAGCATAAAATTTTCTTTACCCAGTATTTCACCTTAAAGTATGCTTAATACCAAAGAAATTTTACCTAGCAAATGAAGGCGGTGTGGTTATTTATATAAGTTTTGGTAAGGGGGAGTGGTATACAAAAATAATTGAAAGTATGATGGGTTTTATATTTCTGTTCGAAGGATATGGAAAGCGTCGCATTGTTATTTTTGGAACACAAATTTAAAAGATATTTAAGCGTCATACCAAAATACAATTTTTTCTTAGAAAAAATGGAAATTAAAAATTGAATAATTAAGAGAAGCTTTCCAAAAATAAAGGTATAGGAGATGAATAGAACACCAGATGACTTTTTTTTTTGTGTGTGTAATTTAAAAAGTTAAAAGTTGTGTAAATTTTCTTGTGCCAGATGTAAGACCAAAAAAGGACTCATACCATTTGATATTTAAGGTACTACGACAATTCGTCGAAAAATAATTTATCTAAAACGACAATTCGTCGAAAACGACAATTCGTCGAAAAAGACAATTCCTCGAAAAAAATTTCGTCGAAAACGACAATTCGTCGAAAAAGACAATTCCTCGAAAAACATTTCACCGAAAACGACAATTCGCCGAAAAATAATTTGTCGAAAACGGCAGTTCGTCGAAAACGACAATTTTTCGAAAAAGACAATTCCTCGGGAAACATTTCGTCGAAAACGACAATTCGTCGAAATGAAGATGAACTTTTAATTATCATTAAATAATAATTAATAAACATAGTCCATTTATCCTTGTACCAATTGTCATTTTCGGTTAATTGCTATATTCGACGAATTGTCATTATCGGTGAATTGTATTTCGAGAAATTATCATGGAACCGATATTTTAATATTATAACCAAATAAAAGAAATTAAAGGTATGACAGAAATATTACAGAAAAACTTGGTGACAATAAAGTTTTTTTTCTCGTAAACCAGTTACAAAAAAAAAGAAGAAAAACGGAAGAATAATTAAATCTTGTGATAGAATAATAATTTTATTCAGAATTTTTAATGGAATTTTCATAAAATTTCAAATTTCTTTTTCGTTTTGCATAGAAGGACCAGAATTTTGGTTGTTTTTGTTTTACCCAAAGTTTATCTCTCTCTCTCTGATGGCATATATTACTTAGTTATCATGTGGACGTTATGATGACTTGGACTTTATAAAATACCAAAAAAATTAAAACTGTTAAATTCTATATATAGCTTTAAAATATAGAGAAACTAATTTGAATTTTTTTTTTTACATAAATCATAGAAGAAAATTTAATTTCAGTATTATCCTCTTTAATGACAAAAAATTATAGTTTATTTATAATAAACCAAAATATTTAGGTCAGAATTATTATATTCTAAATTTATATTTTTGAATGCCAAATAGAATTTATTTTTATTTCCAAAATCCTTTCATTGTATATGCAACAAGAGCAAAATCTTCCTATTTGAAAATATATTTATTTGGGTAAATTGATTTGGTTTCACAAGCTCCACCCCTTACAATTTTTTGGCATTCAAAGCAATATTTTTATAGTAAATGGAATTTTTTTTTTGGTCAGTTATGGCAAATATCCTTATTATTTGTATTTAGTCCTTTTTTGTCAAAATTTCCATTTTAATGCCAACATTTTCTCAAATACGAAAAAAACCAAACTGCGTCATTATAGAACCAAACGAAGAAAATCATAAGGAAAAAAAAAAACAAACAAAATTATGGTTAAATAAATGAAAATTTTGTGTTAAATATTTATAAAATGAATATAGAAAAATATTGATGCTAAAAAGGATGTGTCTGTAGGAAAAAATTAATACTTTATATACAAAATATGGACTACAAAATTTTTTTTTAATACAATTTAAATATACTAAAGCTTTTGTTTTGGCTTTAATCCAACATTTTCAGTGCAGAAATGTTAAATTTTAAATGATAATAACTAAAAAAATATGATTTTATTTTATCAGTTTTTTTTTTGTTGGGTGGTAAATTGGAATATTTAAATCCTCCCATCCACAAAATGAAATAAAAAAAAACAATAATATGCCATCAGACAATAATGCAGCAGATTTTAAGTATATTTTTCTTTTTATTGATTTTAGATATTCTTTAATTACGAGTTTATTGAACGACAAAATTGTGTTTTTTTTTTGGGAAAATATTGTTTTTTTTTGGCATGAAAATCAAATTTTAATAAAATTTTATAAAATTCGGAAATGAGAAAAATTTATAAGTAAAAAAAATGGCATAGCAAACAAAATTATGCAGTATAGTTAGTTAAATGTTTATGAATGGTTTTTGAGTATTGTGGGTTGTATAATGTGAGTTGTTAGAACAATGTAGTAGATTTTTTCATATAATTTCAGAAAAATAATGAAATTTTGGGACTATATGTCAATCACATCAATACAAAATTTTAGCACAATTTGATTCTAATATGCAATTTCTTCCATAAGAACATAACAAGTTACGATGAAACGATTGGAGATTTTTAGTTTAATTCTGCCAATTCCGTCTAAGTCCTTTAATCCTGTCCAAATTATTTACAGTATTTTACCAAGAATACGAACATTTGAACCTACCAAAAATATCAATAACAAACAGACCTGACAATTTCCAAATCTTTCCAACAAAATATGCACAAACTTCAAAAAAATCATAATTTTAACATTAAGAAATATTTTTTAAAAAAAATTAAGGTTGCGCCTTGAACTATTAATAATAATAACAACAAAAACGGATATTAAGTATATATATTGTTTTTTTCTTCTATTCCACACCACTCCTCCGTTTTGAAATTATTCCGCGTGTTTTATGAACTTTTCATTGATGGCAAGCAAGCAAAAAAAAAAAAAATTTTCCGTCAAAAAAATTCGTCATCATATTTTACAAATATGAAAAGTAATCAATCATATTTTTTTTTTTTTTTTGATAAAAGAATTTTAGTTAAATAACAACAAAACATAGCAGAGCATAGAGAAGAACATTATATTTACAAGTTAGCGTATTAAATCGTTGATAAAAACTGCTAACGTCATCATTCTAATGATATGATAATAATTTCTTTCTTTGGAAAACCACACCACAAGAAGGGATCATATACAACCAACAAAAACAACACCCAAAAATTCCACCTCCTTTTACGTATATACAATCGTCGAAATATTCGTTCTTAGAATCCACAATTTTTCAATCTATTAAAAAAGAAAAAAAAAATGCTATTAAAATATTAGTATCGCTTTAAGTCCTCATCCTTGCCATATAGGATCGTCAATGGAAAATTATGTATAGGAAAAAGGAAATGAGAAATTAAAAAAAAAATCGAGTTGAAATGTAAATAACATTAAAAAGATTACAAAGATTTTTTTTTTTTATTATAAAAGCTGTAAACTATTAGTAAATTAATACATGGAACTTTATGTACGGAAAATTTACATTTTATATAAATGTAAGATTTTGCCGTGGGAATTAATAACGTTAATGCATAATATTAGTGGAGAAAATCTTATGGGTTTACACAAAACTTTGATGATGAAAAATGTAAGGAAGAATATTATTGTAAGTAAATATTTTTTTAATGTAAATTTGTAGCGAAAAATAGACAAAAAGATGCAATAAAATCTGAAGAAATTTAACAGCTCCAACACACTATTATTGCATAACTATTTAATGTCGCCTTAGTCCTTGCCATATAGGACTTTCTAGCACTCGTCATTTCTCACAGTCTTTCCATGTGAATCCATAAAGTCAAGTTCGAATTAAGGGACGTCAACTTACTATCACTGCACAGCCAAAAATTGAAATGGTAGCATAGCAAGCAATTTATATTTACTAAATCGCTCACAAGAGAGAAATAATGAAATTATATTAACCAAAGCTACCCCTACAAACTGTACAGTACAATTTGTAGTAATTAGCATCTGCCTATATATAGTTTTGTCAAAATTTCGTTATCTATGACACACATTCTACACAAACCGACAATTTATTTAATCAAAATTCATACTTCAGGCTCAGAGTGTGCTAAAAAATTGCACAACCCTTGCAGGGTAGGTAAAAACATCACAATTCTACTATACAGAAAAAGAAAAGGAAAAAATGCATTGCAATTTCCATATTCATAGAATATGGTAAATAATTTTGTTCCCCAACAACTTTCAGTGTACATTTTTTTTTTTTGTAATTATGTAATTATTTAATGGTTATTACACTATCACCAATCCAACGACCCAGGACTTTTATCAGGCCACAAACACACTACAAATATTTAAAATAAATCAAATTGAAATAACAAATTTTCATATTTTAATATTAAAAAAATATTTTTTTAGATATTGGAATGAAGAGAAAATTATAATTAATTAAATTTTCACATTAAACTTTGACCTTCCTCGCCATTTTATATCTATAAAATAATACTTAACACAATTAGTAGTAAAAGTGAATATTAAATAAAAAAAATATTCGATTAGATTGCACAACAAAAAATCTAAATGAGAACAACAAAAAAAAACTTAAAAGCAAAATTAATTCTATATCCAAAAGTTGATGAAAATTAAATTGATTTCCTTCTGATGCAATAATTCTCTACTTTGCTGTTATTTAATCAATTTTCCTAAACAAAACAAAACAGAAAAATTCTGTGATGTTAAACAGTGAATAGAACCAGAAAAAAAACGTTGGGGGAAATGAAAATCAGGTCATCAACAAATTAAAGGCGCACATCATTATCAACAAAAAAAGTAATGATAAGAGGAAATGAAAAGAAAATTCTTTTTCTCTAGAGAACTCAGTAGAAAATTAAATTACATCAACAGGGAAAAAAAGAAAATTTGCATTTTCTTTTATCCTTTTTTTTTTTATATAATAATCACAAACTTGTCGTTTCAGTCGATGTTTGGGTGGGTGGAAAAGAAAAACCAAAATTAGACACTACACTAAACTTTGTGTGTGACAGAAAAACCATCACCACACTAAGAATTTTTCTATATATAACATGTAATTTTTTACGTTGCAGTAAAATGCATTATCATCTATTATCCTTTTAGCATATATCCTTTTTCCGGTAATAGCATTTTTTTTAAAAAAAATCTTGTTTTTACAAATTTCTTTTTTTCTGAATAATAATTAGAGGACTGATTATTTCGTCTCTGTGTGATGATGAATATAAATTAAAAAGAGATTTTTGAAAATAAGGAGAGTGTTTATGTTTGTCACTTTATTTAAGTAAATATTTTAAAAAGAAAGTTGTTTTTAAACTGAAAAAAGTTGAATTTCAAATGAAAAATGATGAAATTCAATTTAATATTTTGATGGTTTAGAGGCAGATTTTTGGGTAGATATTGGAAGAAAGAGATTTTATTTTTTTAAAGAGAATTTTTAATTTTTTTATTTCACTTTGCAGAATCTTGTCACTTACAAAGCTGATGGTGTCGACGAGTATCACGAGTATCACCTCGTTGAAAAATATAAATTCTATTGAAATTAATTAATTTTAAGGTATTTTCTTCATTATTCTGTTCTTCCGAAAAACATTTGGCAACAAATTTTGAACGTCATAAATCCATTCTCTCCTTTGATGACTCGCCTTCCCTTCTGATAAATTCTTTCAATTTCAAATCTCCCACTAACACTGCTCTTCCTGATTTCAATAAATTCTCTCCCCTTAACATTTTTGGTTACAAATATTCTATATGCCCAGCAGGTATGCAATTGTTCTGTCACACAAATTTCCTAATAACAAACGATAGTATGCGGCTGTGTGTACTCACTATTTCGAGTGAAGATTAAAGTCACCTAGCGTGCGAAAATTATAGTTTTTTTTTTTAAATATTAAAATTTTTTTTTCACTTTTATACTCGACTAAAAAAAAAAAACTGACACATAAAATTTTAATATCAAACACTTTTTGTTTTTGTGTTGATGTTGATATAATTATGATTAAAAAAGGATCTCTTACACTTTTTGTAAAACTATTTTATATAATAAAGAATTTTCAAAAAAGGATATTCTAACTAGTTGAATTTTTTTTTTTTTTTTGACACTTGAAAAAATCCTTTTTATTATTAAAGCTTTTCAAGGGTTTGAGTTTTTGAAGAGTCAAACGAGGTTATAATTTATAGTCGTATATCAAAGGATTTGCATTAATCAAGCACTTTAATTTTCATATATAGAAAAAAAAAGGATATACATATATAAAAGAAAAAAATCTGTAAGAAGTAAAAGGAAAAATTATTTTAATTCCTTTTGATTATGAAAAAATATTTTCAAAAAAAAAAAATCTACTTAACGAAGATAAAGTTCATCATCAACTCACAAGAACAAGAATAGTGTACACAAACATTCTATGTAGTAGTAGAAAATGGCATGATGACTATGCAGATTTGTATTGTGAATGAATAATGGCAAACACGTGCAAGGATAAAAAAAATTAGTTGTAAAAAAAAATTATTAGTTTTATTTTTCTTCTATTCTATATCAAAAGTTGAAGTCAATAAATTTTTATTTTTTAATTATTATCATTCGTCCTTTTTACCATTTTTCTATATACTTCCCCCCTCCTCAAAAAGTTGTTTTTTTGTTTAAGGAAAAACTTTTTATAGTCCTTTTTTTTCTGTACCTTATAAATTTTGATTTTTATCTATATACTTAAAAAAGGATACTTTTACGATATCACGATTCCTTTTTTTTTATTGATTAGCAATAAACGACAACGACAAGTAGAAACAAAAAAAAAAATTTTTCCTTGAAAACATTTTTTTACCTTTGCGATACGTAAAGAAAAAAAAAATGCACATCGCGGACACTCCTTAAAGATTTAAACGAAAAACCAACATTTATATAAATTTATTATCCTTATTTCATTTATATATTACAGATTTAAGTTCTTTTTTCATGTACGCACATTTTGACTTGAAACTTTCTCCTGTGTTACACATATACCTACCATCCTTAAATTTCCTTTTTTGGTTATGATACACACACATACACGGAACATTTCATATCATATAAAGTATAAATAGAAAAATGAAATTGACTATTATTAAGGATATTTTTAGGAAATGATTTCTTGGGTCCGAGGTCGGAAAATATAATAATATTAAAGAAAAAAAACTAAGTGACACGCAAAAGCTATATCATTAAGATTTATAATATATTAACGCAACAACAACCCACCTTTTTGGCCTAATACAGCAAGAAATAATATATCCTTTTTTGCTGTTTCGAAAGGGCTCAACACAACAACACAACAACAACAAAAAACCCATAAAATTTTTTTGGGAATAAGCAGAAAATTGGTTAGCTATACTCAGTGTATGGTGGGTGAAAATAGTTGTGTGTAGTTATAGTGTGTAGGCCTAGGCACACGTTTGTATATCGATAATAATAATAATTGATTAGTGAAGACTTTCTGACCATTTTTCTTCTTTCCAGATATATAATATGTTACTTTAATCCTTAAATGCTTAAAGGATTACCATAGAAAAATACGTAATAAAACACTAGTCAATCTGGTTTTACTGGGTAGGCTGGGTGGGTGTATGTATATAAATAATATAATAAATGTTGAATTAATATAATGTTATTATTTTTATTTATATTAGACTTATGAGTTCAAAATTGTATTAAATTGGGGAGGTTTATTAGTTTGCTTTGGTTATTAGGGGTATATCACATTTTCGAATCAATAAAAATTATGTCGAATAAATTTTATATTTTAGTTTAAAGAGTTTTAAGTAATTTCAGTTCAAATTAGAAGTGAGAAAAGTGGACTATTGCGCTTCCTAAAGAAGAATATTGCCAGTATCAGGGTTTTAATTGTCAATTTCAAGAATTTTGACAGATGTTAAATGTCAATTTTAGAACAAATATGCGATTTTCGGAACACTAATCACAAATTTTGATATTCGTAGGATATTTTGTGTATAGGAATTTGCTGTGATGTAATAATTAAGTGAGGCCAGTATCAGGATTTTAATTGTCAATTTCAAGAATTTTGACAGATGTTAAATGTCAATTTTAGAACAAATATGCGATTTTCGGAACACTAATCACAAATTTTGATATTCGTAGGATTTTTTGTGTATAGGAATTTGCTGTGATGTAATAATTAAGTCAGGCCAGTATCAGGATTTTAATTGTCAATTTCAAGAATTTTGACAGATGCTAAATGTCAATTTTAGAACAAATATGCGATTTTCGGAACACTAATCACAAATTTTGATATTCGTAGGATTTGTTGAGTATATAGGCATTTGCTGTGATGTAATAATTAAGTGAAGAACTATTGGTACTTCAATATTTACTAATCGATGAAGACTAAACCAAAAATAATATTAACAAGTGACATACCCCCCTTAACATTATTATTTTTTAGATCCTATAAATATTATTTTGCGTTCAATCTATCTAACTGACTATTTGCAACAACCAAAAAAAAAAAAAAAAAAAACTCAACCTTTAACTAGCAACTTTGAATTCAAAATGATAGAAGGAAACCAGAAATAAAGGTAATAAAAAAAAAGAAATTCTATACGATATTCTGGGTTAGTCGCAGGTAGTATATATGGTTAATAATATTTTTTTATATCATCATAAAAACAAAGCAAAAACACGGTCACTACACACGATTACCACATTCTTCAAAAAAATTTACAGGAAAAAATTTCTATCTCTAACCAATGTAAGGGGTTTTTTTTTTAAAGGTAAAAGAAGAAATCATGTTTTTTTTTTTTGTAAGTTAGATTCAAAACGAAGGGGTGTGGAATGTGTAACCAAAAAAAGAAGAAGAATAGAAAAATGTCTTGTATTAAGTTTTCCAATCCTTGAGAAATTTGGACAGTGTATAGTATTTTTTGAAATCAATAATGTATATTTCAAAAGGAAAAACTATTCTTTCATTTTATCCATTTTACTTATTTTTGATATAACCAAACCAATATTAGAAATTATTTAATGGAATTTAATGGGTTTTCCTTGTTTTCTGTTTATTATACCGTTATTATGTATAGAAAGAGAAGTAAAAATAAATATTTATAGATTGGTTTTTAAAGTTCAGTTTTTTTTTTTTTCTGTTGCGATTAGGACGAAAATTTCATGTCTAAATTTATCATTTAAAGGATTTTCATTAAAAAAAATTTATTTTGTTTTTTTTTGTTTGTGTTATAGAAAAATCAATTATATACGAAAAGGACGAAAATGAAGTTTTTCTATAAATAAAATTTTTTTTTATGTTGTCAATTTAATTAATTAATTTTTTTTTTTATTGATATTATTGTCGTTTTTTTTCGATGTGATGTGACCCGTGTAGATTCTTAAGAATTTCGAATTTCACTTTTATGATTTTTAATATTTTGAATTTTTCATTTTGTGATGGCCTCCACTTACTAAATTGCTTTAATTATTTTGGACCTGTTTTGGACCAGTGTCTAATAAGAATTTTGTCATTTAAATTTTTGGACATATTGAAGGATCAATTCGTTTTTAATAGTAAGAAGAGTAATAATTTTCAGTAGAATTTTACAATTCTAATGGCCGCATAGATGTAACTTTTTGTGATCTTCAGTTGAAATTTCTTATCAGTTAAATATTTACGTCTAATCCACTGCATTAATCCAGTGTTGATTCACTTATCAGGATAGAAAAGTAAAAGGAAACTTCAAAATCTTGACTACTAAAATTTCACCACAAATTTTTGATAAAATTTCGATATTTTCAAAAAGTTCTGTAAAAAATTAAACGTTAAATCATAAAAATTGTCTTTTAAACCGAATTTATCTTTCTGTCCATAACATTTTGCCATATTTACTGAATATCCTTTACAAAGGACCCCAAAAAAATTTTCATATTCCCCTACAAAAAAAAAAAACGAATCTAAAATTTTCCAATAATTTTTATTTATCCGTCAAAAAAAATGTCCAAACGTTTCAAGGTAATTAAAAATTTCTGATAATATTTTCCCTTGATTTCCGTTTCACATCATCAATTTTTTTTTTTTGCACAGTTTTTATTAATAAAAAATAAAATAAAATTACTATGTGAAAAATTCCTTTTTTTTTCTGCATTTTAATAATTAATAATATTTGGTTTAATATCAAACATATTTTATGTTTTAATTGTTTGTGTACATAAAAAAAGTTTTCAAGCATAATTTTATTTACCGCCGCCCCACCCCCTTAAAATTGCAAATAATTTTTCTTTCCCACATCCTTTTTTCTTTTAATTATTATCCTTACTTAAGTCGATAAAAAAATAAATAAAAAAAAAAAATGAAAATTATAATAAAAAAAACCAATGGAAAAAAAAAACCAACATACAAGGAAAAACATTTTACTATTTTCAATACTGAAAAGGTAAAAGGATATTTTATGAAAATTGTTATCCTTCACCATATTTTATACGATGAAGAGAATTATCTAAATAATAAGAATGGAAAATAATATAAAGTTTTTACCTTGCGGCTAAGTAGAAAGGACGTTATGAAAAAGAAAAGGATTTTTTTTTTCCAATATAGATGAGTGAATATTCTTCTGTTGTATGTGTGTGTGTGTTGAAGGATAGTGTAATTTTTCACTATTAAATAATGAAATTTAATGTCTAGATAATATTACGTACATAATTACCTTACCAATTGGTAAATTTCACATCATTTAATATTTATTATGAAATATAGAAAAAATTGTTTTCACTTTACTAGACTTTTTTATTATTACGTTTATGTGCATATGCTTCAATTTTTTTGTTTTTCATCCTTTTTTTTTGGGAGGGTAGAGGAAGTAAAAAAAACGAAAATAACTTGAATATTGAATTGAATTTGAAAATATAAAATGTAGAAAATGTATGTGGAAAATGCACTGTGATTTTCATTAAATTTACTTAACAAGTTTTTAGAGTTAGAAATTTAACAAAAAAAAACGTTATATTGACGTGTGGCATGTTACGGATGTAACGATGTGGTGAAAGATAATTAAATTTATTTCTTATTATTATACATATTTAATATAAATTTTGGAATTGAAGAGATTCGTAGAACAACAAATATAAATTTACTAAAAAAGTTTTTCGAAATTGATGAAAATTCACAATAATATTTGAAATTTTCCTTCATTGAATGCAAATAAGAAAGAAAATTAAACTGCAGAATAATTGAAATTATACAACTGTCAAAATAAGCAAATGAACTGTCAAAATAGATTATTTTAAATGTCAAAATATATGAACGAAATTTCAAGATAGATAAACGAACTGTCAAAAAGGAATTAAAAAAATATGAAAATTACAAAGTTATGCAAAATAATATCAAAATGTGATAAATCAATGATATTATCAGATCAGGTGTGCCTTTTTTGGTACTTAGTTCAATTTGTGGTACGAAAATACGAACAGAAAATGATACCATTTCGATATAAATAGACTACAAAAAGAGTTTAATATTTAATTTTACAATAATTTCAACTATAAAAGTTAAACCAACAATAATACTTATATTTTCTTCAAATTTCAAAATTACTAATAAATTTTAATCGAATTTTTTTTACTTCCAAAAATTAAAGATTTTCAAATTAAATTAATTAAACGAAAAGAATTTCTCACTCAAAATAATAATAATAATAATAATAATAAAAAAAAAACTATATTTAATATAAAAACAACACTCAAAAATATTCAACAATAAAAAACTAAATAAAAAACTATATTAATACTTTACAATCTACTTAAACCATCCTGGCAAAAAAAAAAGAAGCTTAAATGTACATTTTTACATATAAAACTGCATTTTATTACTTCAACAAAACATATAAAAAAAATATAATATATTAAAATTGACCACACTTACTACTATCATCATCATCATAACAATAATAATCATTATATATAGTAGAAAGTTTTTTTTTTTTTTCAATGTTATTACGGTGACGACCTCATTCACAGTTCAGAGATTACAAATATAAACTTTTTTTTCGTATAAATATTTCTCGTATATCCTTAAAGTAATATGCACTTTCTTCCTTTTTTTTTTAGTATGTGTTTGTGTCGTTAATTCTCCACATATCATTTTCGTTGGACCAACTCTACTCCTCTCTATCCCTCCTCTTTAGCATACATATACAGCAATAACGAAAGAAAGTCCATTTTAGTAAAATTTATACTCGTAATATACACAGTAAAACTTTAGTAGTAAAATTTATAACCCTATAAAAAAACATTAATACTAACTAGTTTGTTTTTGTCACTCATCTTTAACGATTATGACAACTACAGAAACTTTATGATTGTCTCTGACTTAAATGAGGTTGTAAAAAAAAAAATTATTTATTCTTTTATTTGTTGTTGGGTCGTCGTCGTCGTTGTTGTTGTCATTCTTTTCGTTAGCTAATTTTTATTTAGCATTTATGGTGAATTTAGATTCATTTTTTTTTATTTGTCTGCAACTATAAATTTTGCTTTTTGGGGGCCAATAAATATAAAAACAGAGTTAACCGAAAAGAAAAAGTAAAAGTAGCCGACAAAATATAAATAAAAAAATCGCATATAAATGATGACTTTTGTATGACAGGTGAAATAAAAAATTATAATAAAAAAAAATTTCTTTAAATATTTTTTTCTTGCAGATGTTTTCTTTTTCCTTTTTTATTTGGGGAAAATGATTGAATGCTTTATTAGTCCTTTCAATTTTTTTTTTAAGGTAATAATTGTTAATTAAAATGCGAAGTGAAGTGAAGCATTGAAGTTGAAATTGGATGAGAAGACGGTAATTGTTTTTAGAAGAGTAAAATGCTGGCACTTTGTATCGGATTTATTGCAGGAGGGTAAGATTAATCCTGCCTCCATCCTTTCGTTCCTTAGGGAAGTTGGATGAGTCGATGTGGTCTAGAACAAATGAGTTGGTGGAGTGTACAACTGTCCCTAGTGGCCTCAGTGTGGTGGAGAATTCTCTGGCCCTCCCTGTTTCCAAACCAACAAAAATGCTATCTTAAAGAAGAATCTATTTATTTCCTACTTTTGCAATTTTGTCTCCATGGCACTACAGCCTGCCCAGAGCTCTGATTTCCTACATTATAATTACCATTATACTTCTTTCCTTCATTTTCTTTTATCCATTTCCAAATAAACTTAAAATTCGGACTACCAAATTTAATTAAATGTTTCTCGATTAAACCGTCTATCGTTCGCTGAACTTTTGTAACCTATTTTATCATGCAATTGAGGCAATTTCAAAAGGAAGAAATAGATAAAATTGTTTTGATGATGTCCTTTCAAACTATAATGATTGTTACGACACAATTTTAAATCAATTTTGAAAAGCCTTCTTCGTGCAATTCCCACATTTTGAGACATTACCTCAAATTTTTGCGACGCAATTGTTTTTTTTCGCAAACGAAATCTTATCTGCCACATTAAAGATCGACAAGGCAATTAAGTGGATGATATTGCTACACATTAGGATCATCTTCTTTGCTACACCTCTTCTTATTTACCATCATTACTATTTTGACAGCTAATAAAGCTCCTCCTTTAATTTCCCAATTCAATCTCTTCATTGTGTTTCTTGATTAAAAACTTTTAATAACTCAATAATAATATCAATTTCCAAATATTTAGTCGATATTTATATAATTCCATTTCAATAATATCAATTTTAATGTTTAATAAATGTTTTAATTAAAAAAAAAAAAAAATAGAACGAAAATTATTTATTTATAGAAATAATCTAATTGAATTTTTGATTGACATAGTAAATCTGCTTTTAGCATTATTTTCTCCTTCCTTTATCCTATCAAGGAAAAAAACAAAATAATATTCATTTTATTTTTGTTCTTAAAAGGTAAATTTTTGTGTTTTTTTTGCCTTCTCTCTGACTTCGTATGCGATAAAGAAAGAAAATATTTATTCTTTTTTTTTTTGGTAATTTAATTTAATTTTTTTTATTTATGATAAAATACACGTAACTTTTATTCAGGTAATAATATATTTCAATTATCGGAAAAATCATTTTTTTTTAACGTATAGTAACAACAACAACAACACGAATATCTGTCGCGCTGTGTAAATAATAATGAAATAGAAAGAAAATCATTTTATCAAGAAAATTTTGTTCCCCAAAAATAATAAAGGGAAAATAAGATCAATTTTATTTTTTTTTGTATACGTAGCTAAATTTATATTATACGTAAATACGTAGTAGTAGAGTAGTACTTATCATTTAAGCTATGTATATGGAAAATGTCACATCAATAATGAAAAAATCTAATTTTGTGACGTCACAAAAATATTAAAATAAATATTTAATATCAATAAAAATTTTGTTTATAAAAAAATGTTGAAAAGTTCAAATAGGAAAATTAAGAATTATTTATATATTTTTTTTTTTGGGTGGGGGTGGGGTATATCTTCAAAAGAAAAATTTGTTCTGGTTGGAAAGAAATCATTCCAAATATTTTTAAGATTCTGTACGAAATTTGTAGTGGAAAATTGCCTCCAAATATGAAATTGTCTAAAATTTTGGGACATTTGCAATATAAATACGAAATATTCAAATGTTCTTCCAATAAGTTTGAAGTTTCCAATGTCCTGAATCATAAAATTTTGCACGAAAAATAATATTTTATCAATAAAAATTAGAAAATTGTTCCTTCATACCGTCCGAAATTTATGACTTCAACTGTCAAATCTTTACCCAACACAGAACAAAATCAAATAATTTCCAATCCCAAAAATCGTATCTCATAATAAATAAATGAAATTTTCATTAAACATTCAACGAATTTGGTTCGAAACGTAATCAAAACTCAAATCAGTTGAATGTTCACTCAAAATAGTATCAAAACAAGCTCAGATTAATTTCAACCAATTCTATAATTTACTCTAATCTCTCCACGAGTCTACAACTAGCACATTCCTCGTAAATACCAAACTAAAGATTTTTATGGTAACAGACCACAGGATATGACTATGAATAGTAAATTATCCTTTTTTTTTTAATTTATGATTATTTGCAAAATCATAGGGAGTTCATTTCCATATAATTTCTACTTAAAGGTTATCTCTACTCCCTAACATTTCCATACTGAATTTTCTATAATATAGAAATACTAAATTAATTTTTTTTTTGGTAAGAAGGATAAAAATAGAACCGGAATAACCTAATTAAACTAAAGAATATTCAATTGGGACACAAAATACTCTTTTTCTGACTATATTGACTCTCTAAAAACCTCATGTATCCTCAGTGGGTGGGTGTTTGTTTCTATATAAATGTAATAATAAAAAAACTGGGTGCGTATACTAAAAAAAAAAAATTTATTATATCAAAAATCGTCCTTTTTTCGCTATTTCTGAAATGAAATGAAGGAACCATACACAAGAAAAGTGAAATGAATATGCATAAGCACGCGTAGCATAGGTGAAATTACATATATATTTACAATATTATTTGTGTCCTTGATGTTATAAATACAATTTCCTGTCAAGAAGTTTTTAAGGATTCACAACAACAACAACCAAAAATGATTAAAAGTTTTTCATTATATTTTTTTTTGCAAATGTCATGATTTTTGACAACAACTCAAAATAGTCAAATCCTTTTTTTTTTTTTGTTGTTGTTTTGATTATAAATTGCACAATTTTTTTCTTAACCGAAAAAAAATTTCGTCCTTGGGCTCCATAACTAAGGGAAAAATATTGTAAAAAAGTGAAAATTTTTAATAGTGAAAATTGTAAAACGCAATTTCAAGCTAATAATTTATTTTTAGACATGATTTCCTTTTTAACTTCTTCATCTTGGCACAACAAAAATTTACCATTATATAAATATTTTCGGGACACTCTTTTAAAGGTGAATATTACTCTACATTTATGTGTGGCTGTGTGTGTGTTACGTATACCTGATTACGTTAACAACGTCACAGCAACAACAACAAAAAATGTGAAAATTTGTATTTTATTTTATTATTTTCAGTGAATTTTTTTATCGTTCTCTATTACTAAGTAATGATGTGCGATGTAATGAGTTTTATATATTATTATTTTGCCTTGTTGTGTTAAACCTGAACAAAAAAATAGAATAAAAAGTTCCTTCTGGATGGTAAAATATTTATGAAGGTATACAAAAAAAGTGACACGAAAGGAAAAATCTGTTTTTTTCAATAATTAAATTTTAATAATAAACAAAAAATTTCTTTTTTCTTCCTTTTAACGTTCAATATTTTCCTTTCTTTTTTTCGTATTTTTCGTATTTTTCGTATTTTTCGTATTTTTCGTATCTACCTTGACTTTTCGTGTAAATATAATATACGTTTTCTTATGTTGGTATTGTACATAAATTTTATGCGAAGTTAAATGAAAAATTATGTAATAGATGTAAAAATCTTTAAATATTTATGAATATACAAAATGAATTATAGATAAAAAAATAAATATGATTATTACTAAGAAAAATATTTTCATGGATTTTTAAATATTTTATAATATCACAATTTTTGTGTAGAAATATTTCTTTTCCAATATTTTAGAAAATATTAATTATTCAGTTATTTTTGAGATGTTAATTATATTAACAAAGATAGCAGAATTTAAATTTGATCAAAATGTAATTTAGATACCAAAATTGGTGATAGAATGTGAAAATAGTCAGAATTAGGGACTAGTTCAGCTCTGCTTTTGATATTGCCTTGAATAGTCTGAAATTAGGGCCAATTTCAACTAGTCTAAAATTAAATAGTCTGAAATTAGGGCCTATTTCAACTCTGGGCTCGATATTCCATTACTCTTAAATTAGGACATCTTCCTCTTCTTTATTCGATCTTGGCTTGAATAGTCTGAAATTAGGGCCTCATACTCTGTGTTCGATATTGCACTAGTCCGAAATTAGGACATCTTCCTCTTCTGCGTTCGATCTTGCATTGAATAGTCTGAAATCAGGGCGTATTCTAATACTCTTTGTTCGATATTCATCTGAAAATTTTAAATAGTCTGAAAATTGGTAAATTTTCCTTTTACGTTCGATATTATCCAGGTGCATCCTTTTTACGTCGATATTTGTAGATATATTTAAAATCTTTTACTTGAATTATGTAATCATCCACTAACAAATACAATTATCCTTTTAACAGAATAGAATTGTATTTAGCTGTTATAACGAGCCAACCTCAATTTCTCCAATTTTTCTATAATTTCCAATCACTGGCCATTAAAGTAATTATCAGAAATCTCTATGAATATCCTTTTTTTTCTATAAATTATTGATTTTAAAGTTTCCCCGACCGCTTAATAAATCACTTTCATAATTTATTGTATAAGCTTTTAATTTAAATACAAAATATCGAGAACAAAAAATAACATTTTTGAGCAACATATCAAATAAAACATGCATTATACAAAAAAAATATGTACAAACTCCTTAACAAACCATTAATAATCATATCATATACACAACAACAACAAAAAAAAACTGATATTCTGTTGGGAATATTTTGTAACATAACTAGGTCGACCTGTTATTTTTGACATATATGAACAGAAATGTAAAAAAAAAAAAAAGAAAAAATAACATGAATGTAAAATTACAAAACAATTTTTCCTCTCGTCAACATAAATTTTACAATTTTACTATGTATAGTTATTTTATTTTTTTTTGGTTATTTACAGATAAATATGGGAGTGTTATAAGTAAACATTAGAATAGGCGAGTCCTTTTTAACAATTCCATATATATTTTGTATGTAATATTTACAATCCTAATGCCAGGAAAAAAATAATAATCTCTAAGTAAAGGAAAAAAAAAACAGAACTTTTAAATAATAATAACAATTTTTTTCTTGTATTTTTTTTTTTTTTCATGTTTTCAAACAGAGATGTACAAAATTAAATACTTCATTCCAAATGTAATTGAAATTTCAAACATTCAAAATGTAATTGAAATTTCAAAATCAATGTAGACCAGGATTTTCACCAAATTTTCTTGAAAATCAGAAAGTATATGGAATTTTCTTAAATTATTTGAGCAACCGAGTAAAAGTACTTAACATACTTTTAAAATATAATTCAAATTTCGAAATTACTAATTTCGTACAACTCGATTTATAACAAAACTGTTTACACTCCTTAGCTTTGCAAGTCAAGGAATTTTTACCTACCTCCATCAATCCGAAATATCAATGAAAGGTTAGGCTCTGATGTTTGAAAAATTAGTAATTTCGAACAAAATGGGACAGAAAAATGGATATACAAATTGTAATTTCCAAAGTGAAAGCATGTAAAATAAGTCAATTAAATGAAGTTGAATCCAAATTTCCTTAAAATATAATTGACACAAAAAGTTCAGAAGTAAATTAAGATGATGAAAGTAATTCAAATACAATTAATATGGGAAATAGTCAAGATTAAAATATTAACACATTCATTAACAGAAATGTAAATACATTTTAAACTAAATGTAATTGAAAAAAAAAAGTAAAACAATTAAAACTGTAAGACAATCACATAAATCAAATCCCTAAATTATTTAACAGACCAAATAAAAAACAATTTTAGTGCACATTTAATTAATTCAATTACATTCTTCATTATATAATCCAAATTAAAAATTATTTGAAAATCGCAACAAAATTCAAATACAATTTAAATTAAAACTTCCTTGGAAATTTCAAAAAAATATTAAAGTATTTTCCTAAAATTTCCCATAAGTATTTCCAAATACATTTCAAATACAAATGTAATTGAAAATACTAAACAACTTTTAATATTTGAAAAAAAAAATAAAAATAAAAACAGGAAACAAAAAAAAAAACATAATTCTAATATAAATAAGAACATATTTTTTATGTAATATGCAAGTAGATTGAAAAAGAACACAAAAATACTATATAAAGTATCATATTACATTGAAAAATTTTTAGCAAGCGGTAGAAATTCCATTAGTAAATACATTTTATATTATTCCAGATATTATGTGATGGTTATCAGATTTAACATTAAATCCTTAAATATATGTATATACAACATTGAAAGTACAAACCAGGAGTAGTAAAGATTTTTATAGTATAGAATTTTTGTTATAAATATTTCGACTACCAGAAAAATAACATCAAGAAATTCAGATTATTTTTGTTTGGTATATTATAACATTTTACATTTTCATTTTATCTTTTTTTTTGTTATTGTTGAGATAGAATTTCATTAGTAGATAAAAAAAACTTTACACCTAAAAAATATTATAAATAAATTCATGAAAATATCATTTTTTTTTGTGTGCAAGAGGATCAAAAATCTATGTTTTATGAAATGTACATGATATTAGCATTTGAGTATGGAGAAAAATAAAACAAATTATTTTATGTATAAAGAAAAATATTAAAACAAAAAAAATTATGCAAAAAAAAAACGTCACTCATAATTTTTTCTGGATGTATAAGGCAAATTTGATAGTGTATATTCAAGGATATATGTATCTCGACACCTAAAAAAAATAATAATACCTTATATGTGATATTATTTGGTTATTAGATATCCGGAAGGATATTTCTGTAAATGACAATCGGTGTGTGAATAAAGTTTCTTGTTAAATATTATGTGTGAAGTAGATTTTCTTTCTTTTTAGTTGTAACATTTTTGTTCAAACAGAATTTATGTACATTTAAAAAAAAATGAAGTCAAAAGTAAAAATTTGCTTGCAGTTGGATAGAGAATTATTTTGATTTAAGTGAAAATATTATTTCAAAAATACTTAAAATTTTAAACAAAACTTTATTATATTAATTGTATTTTTTGTTTTATGTTTCTGTTGTCCAGTTATGAAATGGGATCCTAACAGTTTGTCGTATTTATGTCCGAAATTTTCTTGGAAATATGTAAAGAAATTCTTGTTATATAAAAAGGATTTTAAATACTTTTCAAAGTATTTAAATTTCGAAATTACTAATTTCGTAAAAATCGATTTATATAACAAAACTGTTTATACTCCCTTAGCTTTGCAAAGCAAAGGAAAATTTACCTACCTCCATTAATACGAAATATCAATGAAAAGTTAGGCTCTGATGTTTGTAGAATTAGTAAATTGTGCGAAACAATTTGTTGTCAATCCCAGACAAAGTCTTCCAAACAAATTATACATAGATCCTTTTCATACTTTGGTATTTTTGGTGTAATTTTGAAAATTATGGTAAAAAAATTAAACTTCCTTGAGATTTTGTTTTGCACCTTTTAGAGTTACTTCGTGAAGAAATTGATTTTCATTTTTCTAAAGAAAATCGTCCTTTTAGTTGATCCTTTGTACGCTATCCATCTTTGACTAAATATATGCAGAAATCTATCAAATTATCAGCTGTCAAAGTTACTTTATATTTAATTAAGTCAATATTTTCTATTCTGTTTGACATTTCAACTCTTTGACTGATGAGTTTAAAAGTTGGAAAATGTTACACATAAAGGCCAATTGTTAAAATCTAGTGAAAAGTCATTAAAGGTCACAATTATATCCCTTTTTATTTATATCCATTGTTCCATTTTTATCTGAAATGGACAATAATTCAATTCAAATCTACAATTGCACATATTTCCCTCAGATATAAAATTTTTCACTAACAAATTATTCCAGGATTATACAAAAAGATCAAATTTTAAAACCCAATTCACTTAATATACATAAATAAAAGGAGATAACCTCAGAATTTAAATATCAAATTTATATATAGAAAAAATCCTTAAAACAACCTGAAACATTATTCTAACTTTGCACATTGCAATTGCATTTTGATAAAATACCAAAAAAAAAAATTGATATTGTTTAAAGAGTTTTTAGTATTTTCAGTCTAACTGTTCAATAAAATATAAATTTTCTACAAAATGATAAAGATACAAAAGAAGAAGCCATCAAAGATGCATTCAATTTGATATATTTTAATGTTACTATATATTTGAATTTGAATATTATAATCTAAAATGCATTTAAATTCAAAAGTGTTTCTTATTTCTATGAATGTAGTATATTAGTATATCTACCATCAGTCAAGGATTGTAGTATATCTACCATCAGTCAAGGATTTTCGATTTATATATTATTATACTCAATATTTTTGTCTTTACGTGAAAGATTTACCATAAATTGGCAAAATAAAGAGATTTTAGATTTAGAATAGAAATTTCAAAATATTCTTCTACAGTATATAAGCAAAAGAAAAATGAAATTTTCACCCCAGAAGAAAATCTATTAAATATTTATGTGATCAAAGAATATGGAAAAAAAAGCTTAACATAAAATTTAGTTAATAAATTTTATGTGATTTGTATAATTTAGAAAAAAAATGCTAATTTGGAAAATATTCAGAATTTTGAAATATGGTTTTTTTTTTCAACAATATTTTGTGATGCAATAATTTTCATATTGTGTGGCCTTAAAGCTGGTATAGACGGACAGACACGTTATAGGGAATTGCCCAAAATATATAAATAAAATTTAAATATAATTAAAAAAATATTACTTACATTTAATGAATTAATAAAATGACGAGGAAAAATTATTATTTTCACTAACCTGTAAAGAAAAAGAAATGAAAATTTATTAAAAATATGAAAATTTAATTGAAAAAATATTATAAAAATTGAAATAAATCATAAAATCGCAATTTATTACCTTATATTTTCTACTGTCGTTAGGCACTTCTTCAATTTTGATATTAAATCTTCTTCAATTTTGATATTTTTAAATTCTCTTTGCCTAGAATTTCCTATAATAAAAAATAATTAATAAAAAAAATCAATTATTATCAATTAAATCAACTTAAAAAAATCAAAAAAAAAAATAATCTATAAATTTTATAAATTGAAATTTATAATTAATAAATTTGCAAAATTGTAAAAAAATTCATTTAAAATTCATTTATTAAAATATTATTGAAAAATACTAAAATAAAAAAATTATTGAACGAAAATTACATTATATAATCAAAATGGCCGGCTATTTGCTAATTGCATCGCATCCGTAAAATAATAAATTTCGTTACCACTTTACTTTTTTCATTATTTATTTTCATTATTAATGTCCACACAAAATTTAATTAATGTTCATTATCCATAGATCACTTATTAATTATACGTTAATTATTATTTTCGAATATTTTTTTACCAATTTCAATAAATTATTTAAAATAAAAATTTATATATTGAACATCACAAAATTTTTGTCTCTGTCCTCACCATTCCAAAAAGTAAAAAAAAAAACTACCGAAAAACTAATTTTCCTTACACAAATTTCTTTAAAAAATCATTTTCAAAATCTGAAAAACCGAGGAAATTAATTAAATTCTTTTATTTTTATTATTTAAAACGAATTTAATTTTAATTATTTAATTAATTAATTAATTTTTACAGCGACAAAATAATATTTTTTTATTAAATTACTTGAAGATCATCTTAATCCGACGACGGAAAATTCAAGACTGAACACAAAAAGAGAAAAAAATATTTAAATAAATTAACTAAAAAATCCATTGATTGATTTCTATTGGTCAATTTTGTTTGGCGCAAAATTTGAAAATAATTATTTTTAAAATATTTTGATTTTTCTTATATAATTTTAAAAATTTGAGATTAATTTGATTTAATTTATTATTTATTAATTTAATTGGAAAAATTAAGATTTAATAATTAATTTTAATCAGTTATTATATGAAATTATTAATTTTAAAATGTAATTTTTGACATAATTTGAATCAAAAAATTATCATTTCCATGTCAAGGATTTTTAATTCTTCATTTTTACTCTTAAAATTTGAAGGATAATTAAGTAATTGATCTAGAATATCTGTGTAAGAATGTCAGTCATTTACAATTAAAGATTATTTTTGATTTTTTTTTTTGGGTAGAAATTGATTTTCTCTTAAGGTTTTATTGGTAGATATTGAAATTTTAAGGCTTATAAGGTAAAAAAGCTTATAATTCCTAAAATTTCAATATCTTTGGATCAAACCTTTTCAGAAAATCAATTTTTGCAGAGAAAACCGATCGGAAAACAAGATCTAATAGGAAAATTTTGAACAGAAACGAAAGAAATACTCAAATTTTTTAGGAAAATTGAATAATAGAAGTTCAGAAAATGGTCCAAATCTTACTAATAATTGACTATTAATATCAATTCATTTTATTATGATTCTAAAAATATGTAGAAGATTTTTTTTGCCAATTACAAAATTAAACTTTCAATTTAACTTAACAAATTTCCAAAGGAAATAAAAATGAAAATACTTTTATAATTAACAAAAAAAAACCTTTCATAAATTCATTTTTCCATACATAAAAAATCGAATTTAAAATATATATAATAATTTTTTTTTAACACGAAATATTTTTTTTACAATTTCCGCACTTGTTGTTCACACAATTTTCCAAATCCTTCCTAGCTGCACAAATGCACATGCAACAACAAAAGCAATTTCTAAAAATACTAAAACACAAAAAATATGTCAACTTAAAACCAACGAACTTGAAATAATATTTAATATGGTACACAAGAAAAAAAATGGTACACAAAAGTTGGATACTAATTAATACCAAAAAAAAATTGAAAATCCTTTTTTGATATTTTACACCTAAACAATTTTTTTTCTTTCTGTTATGCTTTGTTATTAGTTTTGCTCATTCTATACTAATAATAATTTTCCAGATTATTTCCATTTTTAAAAAAGGGTGAATTAGAGTGGGTGAGTGTGTATGTGTGGAGGACATAACAAAAAAAAATTATAGAAAAATAAAATTTCTACACTTTTTTTTTGTGCAAAAACACATAATTTTAATATTTTTGTGATAAAAAACAAAACCTGGCAAAAATTATCAAAGCAACCAAAACAATCCTTGTTTTTTTTTTCAAATCATTTCCCAGGGATTTTTCAATATATGCGTTAATACTGATTTTCCAGGTACACATATAACCATTGTCATAACATATACACTATACAATCATTTAGCTGCTGCTAGGCATTAAAGGGAAAAAAAATCCTTGGTGTTGAATTGCAAAAAAAAAAGAAAACATGTCCTTGTCTGGATGTTTTTATGAATTTGAGTAGTGCTATTTAGAATTAATATCACCTTTTTGTTTGTTTGTTTGTTGTTGTGGTGGTATTCATATAGTCAACAAAGTAAAATTGAAAATGAAATTCGGTGGCAAAAAATTATTAATTATTTTGCTAGTTTGAAAATTCATTTAATAAAAGGGAGGTTGTTTTTGGAGTTTTAATATATATATTTGAACCAACAAAATTAGGCTTTAATATTGAAGGATAGAAGTGTGAAAACTGTTTCAATTTTTATAGAAGGAAGGAAATAATTGAATGTCAATGACAGTCATTAAATTTTAGGACAAAGAAATATCAAAATTTTAATTTTAATCATACATTTTCCCCAAATGTCAGTATAAATTCTAGACAACTTACGATGTACTGAAAACTATGGGACCATTAATAAAGATTACAGGATTAACCTAGAATTTTAGTAATATTAAGAAAATTCTTTCCAAATTTCTTACGATCTACTTGCTTGCTAATACTGGGACTTGCCAGAATCCATATTACTACTTAAAAAAATTGAATCAAAATGTGAATCATTAGAAATTTCTCCCATCCAAATTGGAGATAGTTGCAAAATTCCATAAGAAAATTAATCCGAATGAATTATTTGAGGATTCTGATGGAAAAATTGGACAATTACCATCAAAATTTTGCTCCAAGACCTCGTAAATTGTCTCCTACAGAGAATATATCTGTCAACTCTAACCACTAACTAACGAAATATACAAAATATTTTAACTAAAATATTGAATCAAAAAATTGATTAAATTATTTCTCTTACAGAAAAATTCCCAGAAAAAAAATATAGTTTTAAATTCAATTTTCTTTATATATCCTTTTTTGCACCAGAGAAACTAAAATATTATCAATTATTATTTATTATGTATCGAAAAGTAAATTCATACACAAAACTATAATAATAATAATATTTTCTTCGTTTTTCCCAATTTTCATGGTGTATTGATTTGTTTGAACCAAAAATAAATAATACATTTTTTCCTTTTTTGATTCAGTTCGTCCTTTACCTCAAATATTTTTATATATTTTATTGAAAATTATTTATATATATAAATATTAATATACAAGTATTTTCATCTTTAAAGGGAAAATAATAATAATATTATAAAAATTTATTATCCCTTTTAGCTGTAAGAAGTAACAGAGAAGAAAGGATAAAGATATGAAGAGGAATAAATTTGATTATTACGGATTCCTGACTTTTCATCTATTATATATAATAAAATATAATATCTTCAATTTCTTCTTCTGCTCTTCTTCTGCACTTCTTCTGATCCTCAAATGTGTGTAGTTTATATAGGAAAATAGTTTTTCCATCCCTTCTCTATTTAATATTCTAATGTTTAGCTTTTGATCGTATAAGGAATTAAAGTTTGTTTTCTTTTCATTTTTTCTATATATGAAAATATTATATAAATAATTTGTTCACATATAAAGGACGACTACTGTACCGTTTAATAGGGAGTAGAGCAAAAAATAGAAATAATTTTTATACAAGTTTTTTTTTTTGTCTAAGTAAAATCTATTTGTACGCATCACCTGTCTATCCTTTTTTTCTTTATTTTAGTTCTGTATATCCTTTCAATAATTTATAATATGTAGGAAAATCGTTCGTCCGTCCTTACTTTTTAACTTTTTGGATATTACGAGGAAAAAAAAATTATTATTATTATTGTATTAGATTAGAAAATATATTATTTACTTATTTAGTATATTAAATTTGATTTGGGGGATGAATGAATTTTGTGTTAATATTTGAGATTATTGTTTTTTTTTTTAAAGTATATTTATTTAATAATTTTTTTTTTTTGGTATATTAAATTTTTCTGATTGTTCGTAGTACAACCGATTTTTTGAAGGAGTAATTTTTGCCTAAAGAGAAAAATTCCAGTAGAATTAATATAAGAAATGTCTTCATTGGAGAAGCAAATATTGATCTGAGGTTCCTGGGTAATGAACTAACACAATTATTGATTTGTGTTTCATGGGCAGTGCAACGAAACAGCATTTCCGGAAAAATTTCAACAGAAATTCCGGAAAGAGCGGCATCCCTAGATTTGGTATTCAATATTATTTCTCAAAAATTTCTTTTGTTGTGATGCAATAATTAAAATATTTCTTTAAATTTAATCTTTTATTCGAATGAAGATCGTGTTTCTATCGGGAAAGTTCTTCTTCTTTTTTTAGCTCAACAGCTCGAAGTGGAACTAGGTTTACTTCTTAAATGTTTTCCCGGAAGTTTCCAAAAATTATTTTGTAAATTTGAATCATTTTTTTCGAAAAAGGATTGAAGTAGATTTCTAAGAAAGTATAAAAATGATAAAGTTTTGTGCAATGAAGACTATCATTTCTGCTGTTAGGAGGCAGAAGATGATTCAACTCTTCAGCATTTATTTAAACCAAAAAACAGGAGTCCTCTTTGTAACAATTTCTGCTGAAGTTCCCCAAGTATAATAAATTAAATTAACTCAATGAAGATCATTCTTGCTGTGAGAAATAAAAAGATTCTTCAATAGTTGAGCAATCGTAAACTAGACTCAATTTCTATAGAAATCTGTAGATTAATGCTTAAATTTACAGTTACTTTAATGAAAATATAAAAGATCTTTCATTAAAATAAAAAAAAATATTATTCGAAACATTAAATCTAAATATCATTACAAAATATATTTTACAGCTTTTAAAGCTACACGAAAATTAGTTAAAATTTACCCTTTTTTTTAATCTTCAACAAAAAAAAATTTCAATTTTCTTCAATATTTCTTTTCCTTCTCTATACAAAAAAATAACTAAAAAAATAAAAAAAAATATCCTTTAAATTCTAACAATATAATTTTTATTTTTTTTCTTCTTCAATTTTTCTTTTCAGGTAAGTGAACACACATCAACTTTTATTGAAAATATAAAATATATTTTTATTGAATTGAATTTTGCGGAATAAAAAAAAAACTCTTTTTTTCTGTTTTTGCCATCGTTGCCATAATATATCCTTGTGAGTATATATGTTGTATTTATATAAATTTTTTTTCCAGGATTTTTCTTCTTCTTTTTGTAGATTGAACTCTTGTGGCTATTCTTCTGTAAAAAAAGTTCTCCATTTTCTGTTTTTGCAAGGATTTCTCTACTATATATTATCTAATTCTTATTATTATTATTTTTTTTTGTTAAAGGACATTTGTTGTCCTTCCAATTTTTTTCTTTTTTGTTAAATATATTTGATCGGATTTTTTTTTCCTCTGTGTGTGTGTGTGTCGAAGAAATACCTCTTCAAGTCCAGTACCTTATACAATTCTGCCAATATTATTTTTCTATATAAAATATAAATTTTCTTTTATTGTGTTTTCCTGTCCGTTTATATAGTTTTCTATCCGTTTTCATATTATTGCGGATAGAGAAAAAAAGAATCCGATTTTCATAATAAATTTTTTTCGTCTTTGTTGGTCAAAAGTGGGTTTTTTCCTTTTAAATTCAGGTATGATTTCAATTTTTAAAATTTTTTACTTTTAGTTTTTCATCTGAAGAAAAAATGCAGCAACGAGAAAAGCAAAAAAAAAAAAAAAAATTAAAATTTCATTCTCTAAAAATTTTTTATTTTTATTTTTTTTATAGATTTTCTCTTAACTCTTTTTATAGCTTAGCTTTAACGATTTAGTTGCATGCTTGGAAGAAGAATCTTTGAAATTCACCATTAAAAATGGAAAAAAAAAATAATTTGTGCTTAAAAGATTTTTGATATTTATAAGAAATAATTTTCTTTTTTTTTAAAGATTGAAGATTTTTCTTTGCTTTTCTTAATATTTGAAATCCCGATTTTTCAATTGTTTTCTGTTTTGAGGAAAGGAAATTATGTTGATTTTTCCATACAAAGAATTACTTAGTACGAAAAAAGGTTTTTCGTTTATAAAAGTATGAAATTTCAAGATGGCTATTTGTGATGAAGAATTTCTAGTAGTCTGATTTGTATTACAGTTTTTGATGAGGGGGGAAATGAGAATATATTTTGGTATTGATATTCTGGCGTTTCCAAATTGGATAGCAAATAATAATTAAGGAAACTTGGAAAAGTTGAAATTATTAAACAGATCCGTGAAAATGGTCATGGAATTCTGCTGTTTTCATTTAGATAGAAAGCAAACCGCAAAGACTATTTAATCCGTATAATATTGGGTAACATTGTTTACTGCTTCACAAGCCTAACAATTCAAATCGAGCCTCAAAAAGAGATATATGCTTGGTGATCGTTTTCTTACAATTCTGATCTTCTGCAATTAGTAAGATATTTAGTTCATTCTAATCCTCAAATTTATGCATGAAGCAATAATATTCTTGAATTATTGAAGACAAACGTTTACTCCTCCCCTAACGCTTCTTCAACACCATATAAACTATATATATAGGCCAGCTTAAATTATATGAATGCATGCATCCTAACCAAAGTCTGTTGCTTTAGGGTGAATCGAAATAATCGCATTATAATTTTTTAAACTAAAATTTATTTCTTTGCTTTTTGTTAGCTACTAGTTTTTTTTTTTAAATTTAGGTATCGTCAAAATTAATTTTATTGATACAATAAAAAAAAAACATAGATTGTAATGCTTCTTCTTTTTATACATAAATTAATTAGTTAAAAAAAAAATTATTTTAGTTTAGATTTTGATTTAAAATAAAAAATTATTTACAAAAATTTTAAATGATAATATACCAAAAAAAAAAACAGGACAAAGTGTGAATTTTATAAAAAAATTATATGGGACTACATAACAGGCGTTAGTTTTGAACGGGTTTTGGTGTATTTCGGTAATGAATCCAATTGAAACCGTCCAAAACTGAGGCCGGTTTTGTTAGTACGGTCGTCTCTTATCTATATAGATTTTAAAACAAAACTAAATAAAATAAAATAATATTAAACAAGAAATAAAATATATTTTTAAACCTAAAAAAAAAACTTTTAACATTTATCATTTTTTACGTTAATTTTTTGGTTAATCATTTTTTTTTTCATTTAAATACCAAAAAGAGACTAAGTTTTTTTTTTAGAATTTTTTACTTTAGCTAAAAATTAAATATCATCAAAATAACAAACAAGTAAACAAATGAAACTCTGAACCAAAAAAAAACTATTCTAAACTATTTAATTTTTTCTTACAAGTTTTTTTCTGTTTGTTTGTTTATGTTTTTTGTGTTTTTTTGAAATAGAAAAATAAGATTTTTTTTAATTTTTTATATTTAAAATAGTAAAAAATAAGAAAAATAATAAAAAAAAAACACTGCAAACAACAGAAAATTTTCCTTTTTTTGAAAAAATTTTTTTTTTTACATTATACAAGAAAATTCAAAATTTATGTGTTTTTTTTTTATTTAATTTTAACAACAAACAAAAAAATATTTTTAATTAAATAATTTAAAAAATAAAAAATAAAGTGTTAAAAAAAAGGATATATTTTTTTTAAAAAAATGTGTATTTGTGAATTAATTATATAGTAAATCCACCCCTAAAAGAGGACAATTTAAATGAGTAAAAAATGGCGGAGTAAGTTGAAACAAAAAGAAAATCTATTAGAAATCATTTTAGTGAACGTAGTAGAAACAAAAAATTATAAATTAAATATTCAAAAATAAAATTCTATCAATATTTAATTATAATAATCAAAAAATAATTAAAATTTCTATTATTAAGATTAGCTCAGATTATAAAAGAAATAGTCTGTCAAGAACTGTCAAAAAACTACATTGCATTTGACAGATTAGTAAGAAATCTGTCAAACAACTAAAGTGCATTTGACAGATAGAACTGAAGAATAGAGAAACGTCAAACAACTGTAGTTCATTTGACAAATAGAACTGTCAAAATATACTAAAACAGATTTATAGTTTGGCAAATACCAAATAGATTAATACTATTGGAAAAATTAATTATTTGATTCTAGACAGTTAAGTAAATGTGTTAAGTAGAGCAGACTATTGTCTAAAATGCAACATTATTCATTACTTGACTTTGGTTATTAGTCTAATCCATTAAGTAACTAATTAACTACCAAAAAAAAACTTACAGATCAATATCTAATCTAAAACACAATATCTAAAACACAATTACCAAATGACTTCTAAATGGTACAATTAAAAGGATATTGCAAATGTAATATTTATTGGTAATGATTATGACAGTTTAATAAAAGGTTAGGTATTGCCTTTTTGGACGTCTTAGTACAAGTAGACGACCTCATGCACCACGGCATATAGTAAACACGTTAGTTTACTACACATATAGTAATTATACTTTTACTATGCCGTGGTGCATGAGGTCGCACCTTCAATTCCCGTCTGAAGCAACGCTATCGTTCTAAGTTCCCTAACACAACAATGAATCTCATATAATCTGAGCTAAACTTTATATAAATTTATTTTAATATTTAGATCTTAAAATATGAATGAAAAATATTTTGCAAAATAAAAAATTCTTTATTAATTAAATAATTTTATATTCTTTTATAGTAAGCATGTGGTTTGCAGTGATTTTTTAATTTAAATTTCAAAAATTAATTAATTTTCTTTCTTAAATGTGTTTTTGCTTTTATTTTTACTATCTCTTTCTTAAAAATCAAATCTATAAAAGCTAAAAAAAAAATATATAGAAAAAAAAATTTATTTTAGTTATTAGTTTTAATAAAAAATCTTATAAAATTGCTTCATTTGTTTACTTGTTTCGAAAATATAAATTACTATAAGAAAATATAAATAATAAACGTTTGTCCTGTTCTAGAAATTTTTATTTTTTTTACTAATTTAAATAATTAACTTTTTCTCTCTCATAGTTTTCTCTTCTTTCTTCATCTTCTTTTTTTTTTTTTATTTTTTTTTTGCTAATTTTAGAAACTATAAAAAAACTTTCAATTTTAATGTCCGGAGTATAAAAATGACAAACTGTTGTTAGAATATATCCTTGCTTTTTTTTTGGTTGGTTGTGGTTGGTTTTAAACCAAGGAAGACGACATTTTATTATCCTTTTTTTTCTTGTTGTAGTTGTAAGAGTCAAATGAAATCTTTGTCATATTTGGAGAGAGAAGAAAACGACAGATAAGAGTAAAATGTGTCTTAAATTTTTTAATTTTACATTGGCCGACCGGTGTGCTTTATTAATTTAGATGATAGAGGATTCATTCTTTCTTATCCTTAGATTAAAGTCATAATTTTTTTAACTGATTTTTTTTTTGGATTTGGATGATAAATTTAATTTGTTCTTGTTAATTGGTGAATGTCAGGTTGATTGTCTGAAGAGTTTTTTTTTCAAATTATTATTTATATGTAGTTGATTGAGATTGACGAGATTATCCTTAAATGAAGGACATTTTTGATTTTGTCAGCCGAAGGATTCTCAATTAACACAAATAAATGTTAAAAAAAATTGCTGGTTTTCGGGAAGTACTCCAAGAGTAGATGATAATGTAAAGTTTCTTCAACAAATATTAAAAATGTTGTTGAAATTTTCAGGGCATTATTAAGCTATCCACTGGAGCACCTACTGCAGTCACAATCAGATCTCTTGTTATAATAAATTTAGTCTGAAAGATTAATTCATTATCTTATTTCGATAAGTTGATCCTTGCATTCTTGGTTTCTTGAAGAACAAATTTCAAAAGGAGTTAAATTCCGCATAGATTGTATTGAACGTGGAAAAAATGCTGTCCTTATTTAAAGTTGTATCGATTTTATTTAACCACACGAAAAATCAACTTAAATGACTCAAAAAAAGTCCCACAAATATGAAACTATTCTAAATACTTCAGCTACATTTTCAACTATATTTTCTTTATATCCCCTATACTTTATACATATATTAACTGGCTATACAAGACGTACAAATCCTTAAAGGATTATACAAAAAAAAAACAAAAAAAAATAATAATAATAAGAATAAAAAGAAAAACTAGAAAATAAATATCCGCATAATGAAAAACCAGTTTAAGGATAATTAATTATATTACGTTTACACAGATAAATAAATTATATATAAACTCAAAAGGAAACTTTCAATATTATATATAGTACAGTTAAATAATATATAGGTATATAATTTAGTAAATCGTATAAAAAAGGATTGCCATAAGGAAAAATGGAAGAAAACTTATTATTATTATCCTTTTCGCATAGGATAAACCGAAACAAATTATCTAACTATGGTATAGATATAGACAAAAAAAAAATGATAATAATATTGAAATTGCTAAGGATAATAAAACTAAGCAGGATCATAAGAATTGTACAATTGTTAAAGAAATTATATGATTTTTTTGTGCAAAAACGAGTGGGAAAAGTTGATTTTTTTTTGTTCATTTGTTGCTGCAACAAAAATTGTTTATTAGTTTTCAAGAGAGAAAAAAAAATATTATATTAAAATTTCGTTGCCAGGAGATGAAAAATTTCTTATAGTTGAAAAAGGATACAAAAAAAATGTGAATTAAATTTGTTGAATGCTTTTTAATTATAAATTTTTTTTTTAAAAAATTTAAGATAAAATTATTGTGACTTTATTTCCTTACGAAAGGACGCGAATAATTTTAAGATAGAAGTAAAGGATTTTTGAAATTTTAATTAATTTAATAATATTTTCAAAATTTTACTTTTGTTACAAATTTTTTTTTGGAGAAATACTTTGTATATAGCTTTGCACGTTGCTGGGAGATTTTGTAACCAATTTGTGACCTATTTGAATTAATTAAATAGAAAATTTCGAAGACATTATTGTACAAAGGATTTTATTCTTTAATGTTTTTTATCTAAATTTCTGTTGAATTTTCTAATTATAGATGAGTTTTTCTTCTAAACTGAAGAAATTGAACTAAAACTTAGAAATTTTCAGCTAAAATTTTGGAAATTGCAGGAAAAAATTTATTAAATTTATAATTTTCAAGGAAAATTCTTCACTTATTCAACAACAATAAAATTTATTTACATTTCGTATACTGAAAATCTTGTTAGTAACGCATAGTAATCGATCCTTTTCTGCAAAGAATAAAAGGAAATTTTGTATTAAATAGAAGACAATTTCATTAAATTTATTTCTTCCAATTCATAATTTTCATATACCAAAAGAAGAGAGAAGCCAAACAGAAGATTTCTTAAATGAATGATCACTAAAATAAATGAGAAATCACAATGCCAAAAACTTAAGCAAGTATACTAAAATTTTAATACCAACCAAATTAATCTAAAAAAAATTTTTTAAGTAAAATCTTAAATTTTCCTAAGATCAAGCTTTCATTTTTCACAAATTCGACTTTCTACCAATAAATTTTCTATGCACAAAGGTCACAAAGACAAAATAATTTCTTGAAAAATTCGATTTTAATATTATCCTTATATTATTATCAAACAAACGACTAGACAAACTTAAATCCTGTTTTTTTTTTTTGTTCAAAAGTTGACAGTGACAATTTAATACAACAGAGAAAAAAAATAAAATTTTCCTTAACTCCTAAGGACATAAGGCACGTGTCTACACAAAAAAATGCCTAAACAATGAAACTTAAAGCCTGGAAACGAGATAAAGTGCAAAAAAAAGGATATTCTAGGAACTATTAAAGTATTGCAGTTATCAAAAAATTTATTTTTTTCAATTTTTCATGAAAAGATAAAGCAAATAGTAAGCCACCTCCTTTTACAGAATTTTGTGGACAGTTAAAAGATATGAAAAAGGAACTTCAAAAAAAAAATTTTTTTTTGTTGCAAAATTTCTAGTTAAGTAAAATGAATGGAATCTCTTTAAAATATGTTGAATATGTTCGTTGGTTCATGAGATATATATATAGTTTTCTATAAAGGACATTAAGGACACTAATGTACACAGAAAATATATAACAAAAAATTGGGAAAATGAAAACTTGATTTTATAATTCTTCATTTTTTTTCGTTTTAAATATGAGAAATGAGAAATTTGTAATGAAAATTTTACACTGTTTTCCTTTCAGATAAAAAATTTCGTCCTTCATATACGTTTTTTTTTATATTTGGTTTGTCTGCAATTTAATTTAAACCAAAATTAATAGTGTATGTACACAAATACTTATTAAAATTTTGTATTAAAAAAAAACTCAGTTTGTGTTGAAAGTCAAAAATGACGAAAAAGGATATTTTTCTTTTATTTTCCCAGTTGTGCTGATGCTGAACAAAGAAAGTATGAGAAGAGAATTTATTAATGCTGCAAGATATATATTCAACAATTTAATAACCCATTTTTTTATATGTAGAAAAATTTTTACTTTTGATTCTTTTTTTTTTTGTTTTTTTTTTTTTTGTTTATATCCTTGAACAGAGAGATACGAATTTTTAGTTTTTTTCTGTTCCTTTTGATATTATAAACATTTTTTTCTTTGTTATTTGTCCTTAAATGCAATAAACAAACAAGGACAAGGCCACTAAGTTATTTTCACTTCTCTGCATTGCAAAATAAACAAACAACAAAAAAAAAATTGATATGAAATTTTTTTATTTATGCTGACAACAAAAAAAGGATATTCTTTATATAATAATAAAATATATATAAATTTACCATAAAACGGATGAAAAATTAAATAAAAGATAAAATATTGTTTTATTCCTTTAAAAAAAAAAAAAGATTTACTTCAAATATTGTTAAAAAATGTGAAAGAACTAAATTTATATTATGTTATTGTCCTCTAAGGATATTAAATAAAAATATAAATCGAAATTTTATTAGATTGTTTATTTATATACAAGTACGAATTACGTAAATATAAAAAAATTCGTCCTAGAGGGAAATTTATTAAGCAATTAAAGAACAATAAATTAAATATTTTTATTTGTGGTTTTATATTTTTTATATTATTTTTTTTGAATTTATTTTTATGGAGCAGGATTTTAAAACGTAGATGGAAAATTAGATTTGATAAGCTAAACCTGAAAGACCCAAGGAGTATAATTAAAGTTCAAAAAAAGGATTAGGAAAACTTAGAAAGTTTTCAGCTAATTTTGAATTTTTTCTTTAAAAATCGTTAATTTACGAAAACTTGAAAAAGAATTATGCAAAATTTTGAAAGTTATGATCAAATTATTCAATTTCCAATTTAAGGACAATTTACAATATGGAAAAATGTTTACGTTCCTTTTAAAAAATTTAATTTAAATCTAAATTTCCAAAATTTCGTCTAATATCCTTTAAAACTAACTTCGTTAATTGCCAGAAAATTAGCTCAACAACAAATTTCAACTGATTTTTGTTTTTTTATAAAGTACTCAAAAAAAAATGTCCTTTAAAGGAATGTTTTTTAGTCCTTTAAACACGCAATAACCTAAAATATATAAATTTTTAATTTTTCATTTCTATTTCTCCAAAGATAACTGAAAATTGATAAGGCGACTTGTCTTTTACGTAATAAATAAGTCGTTTTTCCTTAAAAATACATTAATTTCCTTTTTCTACTTTTTTTATGCTTTTGCTTTTGCTGTACAGAAAATATATTTATAAACTCCCAGATTGCATTTTACACACATTTCTCCTACGTTGTGTATAGGCTTTATAACAGCAACAACAAAAAAAAAAACGATTGAAGATAAGAAATCAAAATCCAAAAATGAATTTTACGTTTTTCTCCGTAATAAAAACTAAATAGAAAATCCTTGTAATTTATATAGAAATTTGAACTTTGTATAAATTCGTGTAAGGACAATTTTTTTTGTTTTTTATAGATTTCTAATATAAAATATATATTAACGTGTTTATGTGTGTGTGTAAGGAGTGATGTGTATAAGTAATAAATAAAATTGAAGAAAAAAAAATTTATATAGCAAAAGTAACTTTTGCGTGACTTTGTAACATCGAGACGTCCATCGTAGTCGACATTATTACGTTTTCCTTCTTCGTTCTTTCTACTTTTTTGTCGTATATATTTATATACTATATATAAAGGAAAATGGAGATATATGCGTTAAAGGACACCGAAAAAAAAAATATAGAAAATATATCCTAGATAATTTATTGTCGAAATAAAAAAAAAATACTAATATAATTTCTATATGACACACAGAAAAAAAAAAAGGATATATAGACAGAAAATTTTTATATATAAGTAATAATAAAGTTTTTATAACGTAATCTTAATATGATATCTAAATTATTATAAAAAAAAAGAGTATTTGAGGGTAATTGGAAGAATATATCCTATTAAATATAATATAGACAATTTTTATAGTCCGTTTTATAAAGTCCTTAACAAATCGTCTAAAGGATATAAAAAAAAAATAAAATAAAATTTATATTTAAGATATTAAAATATAGTTAAGTTTGTGTTCTGTGTGTTGTGCGGATAGTGCGGACTTTGTGTGTGCGGATAGAAAGTAATTATTAACTGGTAGTTTTAGGAGTGGATTAAGTTCGAACTAATTTTTATATTCACTTAATTATTTTTTTTTTTTTAGAATTTTGTTTGTAAAATATTTTTAAGTCCTTAACAAATTAGCGTTAAATTTTTTTTTTAGTTTTAGACGATTTTTTATTTGAGGACATTTTCTAATTGTCAGTTAAAGCAGAATTTTGTAGTTGTTAAATTTTTTTTAATAGTAGAAAATTAATTTTTTCTGTATTTCTAATTAAAATGATTATATCCTTTCAAATAAATGATAATTATGTCACTATCAAAATTATCATTTTTTTTTTAAATAGAAATTTTCCAATTTCGTTGAAGGAAAAATTTTTGGAAAGTTATTTCCTTAATTTTTTTTTAATATATTTTCCATTTTTGTGCGTCCCATGACCTAAACGACCTTTGGCTCCTTCTTTATATTATAGATTTAACTTAAATTACATAGTCTAATTATTCTTCTTATATTAAATTTAATATATTTTCAATTTATTTCCATAATTTTTTCCAAATTTTTACTGAAAATTTCAATAAGTTTCTATACAATTTTTCGAAATTTTTTTAAAAATGTTTTACTCAATAAGGATATTATTTCCTTTCAAATTCGGTAAATAAATCTTCAAATTTAAGAGTTCTTTCATTTCGTTTTCATTTAGTAATCAAAATATACTGAATGATTTTTGTTTCTATCCGCAAAATGAAAATTCAGATAAAAAAAAGGATCAATATAGAAATTTGGAAAATTGTATAATGCCTTTTTTTATATCAATTTTTTTCCAAATTTTTCCCATTACTCTTCCAATTAATTAATTCACCCTGTCATTTTAATATATAAATAATAATATTAAATTCCTTTGGTTACCATATAAATCTACTTAATAATTATTTCATTGCACTCTCTGCGGGTATATAATTTTCGGTTCGTTAATTAATTAAAAAATCTGATTAAAACCAGACACTATTAAAATTGTGGTTCAACAAAATACTCACTTTCATATAATACTAATAATTATATATACATAAAAACTATCTCGTAACTAATTATTATTGCATGCAACAAATTGAGTGCAAAAAATAATAATATTATTGTCTGTTTAATAATGTAGAAATTTTTATATATATTTGATTTTACTCGTATAAATAAATATCCTATATACACTTCTAATTTATATGTATAAAAAAAAAGGATATTAAATAGCGTGTAAAATTCTAATAAAAAAAAAAATTAATAGTGCCTTTGATTTTTACACCAAACACACGCATACCAATAAAAATTTTTTAATGCTGAATCTTTAAATTTCTTTTTTATTGTATGTTTTATTTCCTTGATATAAAAATTTAAAAGGATCTTAAATAGTAATTATTAATATAAATGCTTGTTAAAATGAAAATTTGATGAAAGAAATTTTTTGGAAGATTTTCGTAAATTTGAAATTAAAAATGAAATCAATTTTCTTGTAATTAGTTTTGTGCAATTATTAGGAAACTAAATTCAATATTAAACCACTTAGTACAGAATATTTAGTAAATTTAAGGAGGTGGATTTAAAATATATACAAAGGGGCGTGGAATAAACTTTGTATTTGAAAATTTTATGTTAAAATAAATTAATTTACCTAATCTTTGATTCTGACCCACTAATGAAAAGGTTAATTAAATTAATTTATTAACAATTATACTTATTGGTTTTGCACTTTAATTATTAAACACTTAGTGAAAATTGATATATTTATTAGTAGGGGGTGGAGTTAATTCAAAAATTTAAAAGGTTAACTCTATAAAATTATAAACTAAATATTAATTTTCATAATATGCACAAAAATAACTTAAAATTAATCAACGTACATCATAAACTGTCATCAAATTTATTATCATTTCCTTTTTAAGTAAAAGGAAAAAAAAAATCATATAAAATTTTATATTCCCCCAATTTTCTATTTTCTGTTTTTCAATATTATTGATATGACTCCAATAAATATCCATTTTCTATTTAACACTTACTATATGGTATATTTAACTCCATATATATCCTTTTAGTCCACCTGCTATACCGCCCATCCCACACACCCCACCATATAATAATAAAAAATGATTTTCGTAAGATTTCAATTTATATCTTATCCAAACTAAAAATTTATGATAATATCAAATAATTTACAACCAAAAACCTTCACTATTTGACACCCACCCCCCCAGAAATCAAATTTCCTTAAAATACAATATTTTTCAATCACCTTAAAATCCCAAAATTTTTACTTTTCCTTGTGCTTTGCTTGTAAATATGCGAAAATTATAACTATTTATCTATTTTCTTGTTCTTCGTTTTGGTCAAACCCTTCGGGTAGTGGTGCACATATGGACTTGAACGAAGTGAAAAAAAAAATAAAGGAAATAGAAACATTTTTTTTTTTAATGGTGAAACTTAAATCATTTTGTGGAAAAGTGTTAAAATAGAGAAAAATTATATATATGAAAATTTCAACTTGTGCCTAAACGGCGTCTATATAATATGCAAATCCCTTAAGATGGGCTAATAAAATATATTACATGCAATATTTTTTATTACCAACGCACAATAAAAAAAATGAAGAAGAAAAATATTCTAAAAAAATATTTTATTGTTAAAAGTTTTGTACAGAGTGTCCTGGAAATTTAAATCGCTACTGAATTGTTTGTTTGAGATACCAAAGATCCAAACCAAATGTCAATTAAGGGAAAATTACTGTCAAAATAATAATGTATAATAAATAAGAAGAATGTGTATCATTGAATCCTTCGAACATCATTTCTAATATTTCAATCAACTGTTCAATTTTAAGACTAGAAAATATAAAATTTATAAATAGAATTTCAAAAAAATTACATTTTTCTGACAACTGAATGTCAAATTAATACGAAAATTGACATTTATAGACAATTAAACGTCAAATTTTGAAGAATATTACTAAAATTACTTCGGAAAGATCAGAATTTATAGTTTAATCGTAATCCACCTTCATTACTCCTTTCACAACCACTGGTTTTTGATGGGAGAAGGACTCTAATTTAATTTCAAATCTATGTTCCAAAAGTTGTCAGTATTTACTTGATTAAATTACAGCCCTTCTCTCATCACCCTGTACAATATTTTTCATATTATAATAAAAAAAAGAAAATATGGAAGTCAATGTGATGAAAATGAAAAATTTTCCATAATATTAATATTCAAAATTTCCACATTTTACATTCCACCACAGCTAAATTTCTTTTTATATTTAAAAGCATATTTCTTTTTGCATATGATGAAAAAAGGGTTCCTTGTTTATGTGTATGCTTTGCACCCCCCCCCCCCCCTAACCTAACCAATATAATATTAGTATATTCATTTTTTATGGTAATTTTTTTTCCCAAAATGAATTCAAAGTATAATAAATAATGATAAGTGCATTAGAGAGCGAGACCCAAACAAATTCATTCATTTTATATTTGAATTTTCCACAACCAAAAAAAAAAAAAAACAGGATGAAAGATATAATTCAGTTGAAGAAATTCATTTCTCTTCACTTACAATTTCCAAAGAAACATTTCTATGCCGCCTGCTAACCTAATTTCAATTTCAATACCTCAATTTATGTTGAGGGCAAAGCTAAAAAAAAAAAAAGTTTAAACAAAAATCTTAAGTATAATATTTTACCTCCACACCACCATAACTCCAAATATTTATTCAACTCCCACCCACTACACTATGCATACTCCATACCCCAGCCCACAAAAATACCCCCCCCCTTCCATTCCATTTGTAATGATGCGAGAAAAACCAGAATAAAAAGAAGAAATATTTTCTGAAAATTTGTTTGTTTTGTTTCAGTAATTTTTTTTTTCCTTTTTTTTTGTTGTGTTAAGGATAAATAAAAAGGATTCATCAATAAATTTACAGAAAATAAAAGAAATCCTTTTTAAAACAAATTTATTTATTTCTTGTATATGTTATTTTTGTATATCTATGGTGGGTGGGGTGGTGGAGGTTAGGGGATGAACATTACAAGAGAGAAAAAAAATAAAATAAATAAAATGATAATAAGAAAAATAAAAAAGTTTATTTTGTATTTTAAAATATCCTTTAAAAAAAATAAAAAAAATTTTATGTATGTGTATTATCTTTATCCTCACACTTGTGAGTATAAACAGAACACGTCAATGAGCCTTTTTTTTTTTTTTTTGCTTTACCGAATTTTCAGATAAAATTTTACAGAAAGAATTTTTTTTTTGTTCCAAAAATCCTGTCGTGTATTTTTTTTTTGTGTGGGTACGAAAATGAATCCTGAATACAAAATTGAAACATTTTACAATTCAGAAAATAAAAATGATTTTCTAAAGTTTTTTTTTTCTTCTTTTAGTGCTACTTTACTTGTTTTTCTTCTTATTTATATTCAAAAATTTGTTTAGTATAAATTTGCCCTTTTATTTGTTTGTCAGCAGATTTAGTATAAGTACTAGAAAAGAATGGGTGGTGGGTACAGTTTTTGTGGTATAAAAGGAATGAGTTTGTTCAAAAATTTATGTGTACAGAAAAAAAAATTTAAAAAGTTCATGGAACTAGCTTTTACTTTAAAATTTTTTGAAATTATTGAAAAATTGGCAAAATTGACGAAATTGTCGAAATTTTGCCAAATAAATTGACAAAATTTCCTATTTTAAGAAAAATTTCTTATAGTTAAATTATTACTATTAATAGAACTTCAAAAATGCTAAAGGATCTAAAATGAATTTTTAATGGCAACAAATTTAATTGTCAAAATATTAATTGGCAAAATATCAATTCTGCCAAAATGCGAAATGACAAAATTTCAATTGACAAAATTTATGAATATTTTTAATTGCATAACTACGAAACATTTCAACCACCTAATTAATTTCATAAATATCATTTTTCGCACCGAAAATGTCATAATTTATAGAACTGACATTTTTACCAAATAACCAATTTGTCAGTTTTAAATTTATAATTCACATTTTTCTCTCAACTAGATTTTCCCAAATCTCTAAAAAAATTACACTTTTTATACCATTTTTTTTTTATAGATCTATATGACGCATCGTTTGAATATGTTATCCTTTTCGTTGAACACATATTCATTTGCACGTGTAAAAAAGTTGAAATTTGTTTTTTTGCTATTTAAAGAGAAGTTCAAAAAAAAAATGATTTGAAATTTGAAAATGTAAAAATCCTGGGAAAATGTTTGTTGTTGTTTTCATCCTTCTTGTGTCATTTTCTTCTTCTATATACACGAATATTCAAGGATATTTCAAGTATGTTTTCTTCCAATTCGTTTTGGTTTCAAATTTTCGTTCAGGATTTAACCAAAAAAAAAAAAAAACAGAAAAATTTTCATAGATGGTGGGGAGAAGGACCTTTTAAACAGAGAAGTGGGTGTTCAAAATAATACTAGAAGTGCACAGCACATATTCATTATATTTCTACTCTTGTGGTTTCTTTTATTTCTTCAGTTTTCACACACAAAAAAAATAAAAGTGTTACTCTAACTGTGATGAGTTAAGATTTATGTGCATAACAGAAAACTTTCTTTCTTGCAAGATTTTACAAAGGATGAGCATACATATTTTTCCCTCTTGACAAATATAATGTTATCCTTTAACAAATGAAAAAAAAAAAGGATTTCTATCTTTGTAGTACCAACAACAACACTGAATATCCTTTTAAAAGTAAAACGATTTTTTTTTTTTTTTTACAAATTTTTCGATGAATGATTATTTTTTTTCCTTGTAGGCAGCAGGTAAAAATTGGTTACGTTTTATAGTTATGTGTGAAAAAAAAAAATTCTCTTAGAAAAAAGTTTTTTGGGTTTGAGAAATGAAGAACAAACAGAGAAGATTTCACTGGGCGAAAAGGGACGACGGTGTAATATTTAAAATATACAAGGGAATGCCTTTTGTGTTTGGCAATATTATTATTTGATTTGTGGGTTTACACATACACTCATCAAGATTATAATATTAAAAAAGGATTTATTCTTTCCATTTTTGGTATAATACTTGTTCGTTCATCTTCGTTTTTCTTCCATCTTCACTTGAAAAATGTGAAATTGTAAAGGTTTTTTTTTTTTTTTTATGTTGTGTGATACTTTAAATAAATAAATTGAAACAAATATTTTATGACAGATGTATTAAAGTACATTTCATAACATCCCCGAGAAAAAACAAAAAAATGATAAATTTATTAATATAAAAAGAAATAAATTTCGCAAAGATATAGAAAGAAAATTTGTTCTTTGGGAAAATATATAAAGAAAAGAAAGTGAAATATTTTTCTTTTTTTAAAAAAAATTTAAGTTCATCTACAATAAAAAATAATGGTTAGTCATTCAATTTTATAGAATTTTGTGATTTAAATTATATTACAAAAAATTTCGTGAGGAAAAAAGTTTATTAAATTCATAGTTTTTGCCAAGGATTAAGTGCGTGTGTTGATTTTTTAGATTTTCACTGAGTGAGAAATTGTATAGCTGTTGACAAAAATTACAAAATTTTCATTAAAATCTGGCAAATTTGGTCAAATTTTTCATAAAAGTCTGAGACAAAATGACAAATTTTTAGAAGAATTTGACAAAAAGTTATAAATGTTTGCAAAATTCTAAACTTTTAAAAAAAAAATGGAGAAAAATGTCAAAACTTAAATTAAAATTTGGCAAATATATAAATTCCTCTCTCTACAATAATGTTGCCTGAATTTTTTATAAAAATTTGACGCAAAGTGACAAATTTTTAAAAGAATTTGACAAATTTGACGAATGTAAGTCGAATATTTATTAAATATTTATTCAAAACAAGGAAATCTATTCATTTCCCCAAAATTTGTTTTAAATTATGTTGAAAATGTGAAAATTTATATAAAAATATGGCAAAAAATGTGACATTTTGACAAAAATCTAAGACAAAATGACAAATTTTTAGAAGAATTTGACAAAAATGTCGTTTTTATTAAATAATTTTTTCAAAAATTGCCGAAATTTTTTATTAGATTTTTCGAATCGAAACTTTCTTGATTTAAAGTGTTAAGAAAAATAGTGTAACTAAAAAGACTCAATTAATTATAAAAATCATCCAAAATTACAAAAAGTAAATTTACTTTCTATTAAAAATTTTCGCCTGAGGGAATGATCTTAGATTTTTAATTCATTTCGCCAAGCATCTAAAATTATTAAATTCATCATAAGAATCTCAAATTATTAAATGAAAATTCCGAATAATTTCAATACTAAATAAGAATTTTGTAAATAAATTTTAATGTAAAAAATGTAAAAAAATTTCCATTTAAATTTTAGGCCTTTTCCAAATTATTTCTCATATCAATTTTTTTATTTATACCAAAAATTTCTAATTTCAAATCTTAAACATTTCCACAATAACAAAAATGATGAAAAAAAAAAAAATCTGTTAATAAATTCACCATTTTTTGTGTGTACACAGACACAAAAAAAAAATATATTATAAAAGAAAATCAATAATTTTACTTTTAATGGAAAATATGTAAATGTTAAATAAATAAATTCAGTCCCATAGCAAAAAATCTTTATCCGAAAAAAAATACAATTTTCATTTTAATTTTTTTTTTGGAATAAATTTACATAAAACCTTGCTTAGACATAGAAAATGAAAATGAAAAATTTAAATTCTATTTACAAAATTTCACTTCAAATTATTTATATTTATGTACCAAGAATATATTTATAAAAAAAATTCTGTTTTTCCCAATAATACTTCAATCACAATTGTCATAAGAAGAATATCCTTAAAGAATTTTTCAAATAATAATCGTAAAACTACAAAATTTTCGATACTAAAAATTTCCTTTTATATAAAATTTTAATCATTCAAAAAAAATAAAAAATTCCTTCATATTCACAAAAACTATACACAAAAAAAGGACTAAAACTTTATAAGTCCTTATAATATGACCTATAAGTATATAATGAATATTATTTTTTTTGGTAAGGACTAAAAATATAGATAAATTTTTCCTCTCTCTCTCTAATAATGTTGCCTGAATTTAAGTGCCATTACAATAGCCACACAGCAAAATTTTTTTGTAATCATTAATCGAAAAATTCATTAAAAATATTATTTATAGAGAAAAATGACCAGACACAAAATAATCATCTTCATATACGTAATATACTATAAAATAAGGACCATTTTTTTTTTGTGTGTGTATAAATCGAATTCAAAAATATATAAAATGAATAAATTGCCAGACATTTTCTTATCTATAAATAAAAGTATGTAGAAGATATTTATATATTTTCAAGTATATTTCTATTTATTTATTATTTTCTCATGAAATCAGATTTAAAAAGTCCTTGTACGTTACACAAAAAAAATAAACTATATAATATAATTCGTAGATAAATTAGAAATTTAGTGTAAATTTTGGGTTGGGATCGAAAATTAACTCTACAAAATTTTACATCACAAAATCTTGCAGCACAAAACCTGCAACACAAAATCTTGCAGCACAAAACTAGCAACACAAAATCTTGCAGCATAAAATCTTGCAACACAAAATCGTGCAGCACAAAATCTTGCAGCACAAAATCTTGCAACACAAAATCGTGCAGCACAAAATCTTGCAACACAAAATCTTGCAGCACAAAATCTTGCAACACAAAATCTTGCAGCACAAAACTTGCAACACAAAATCTTGCAGCACAAAACTTGCAACACAAAATCTTGGATTACAAAATTATGGTTATGTTATCATGATTATGAATGGAACTTTTGATGTAGTTCCCTCCATAATGCGACAACTATTGTTCTATCCACGGAAATGTTGGAAGGAGAGTGATTTCGATGCTGCAAGATTTTTTAGAAAACCAAGATTTCGTTAATGCAAGATTTTGTGATGTAGACTTGTATGCCGCTCCGTAAATATCATTTTAAAATTATGTTGTCTAAAAATATTATTTTATCATTTTTGGCATTTATTTGACATATTGAAGAATTTTACTTATATATCGTTTTTGAACAATTCTCTTAAATCCTTTTAAATGTATTAAATATTTTTGTGTAATAATAGAAAAGTCAAAAGAATTTTCTTTTGTATTTATTTATATTACATAATTGAAAAGTTAAATTTTCTGTAGTATTGTAAATATTACAAAACTTTTAATAAAATATTTTGCATAATTTTGATTTATTATTAAAAAATATGAAAATGAACAAATTTTCATAAATTTTTTTTTGATAGAAAAAACGTAGGTGGGAATAACCATTAGGAAAATATGTTAAAAAAGGTTTTTTTTACGAAAATTTTTTTTCCAATAAAATTTAAGTTTTGCTCTGTCAATTTTGATATGAAGCCATCAAATTTCCTGGACTTATAAAATATATAGCCGACCTTCCACTTTATTTACTTAAGTGATAGTTCATATATTTACATTTTAATAATATTATAAAAAGAGGGAAATTGTATACGTTTAGAGGGGCGTAGTATTGAATATTTTTTTTATAGTTTTAACCCCACCCCCTACAATTTTTTTTTTAACTTTTGCACTTTTATTCAAAATCTTTTCATGTTTAAATCTGGTAAGAAAAGTATATTAAACTGAAGTCAATCTGTTTTCCATGCAAAACTTATAATTTGAAAGGATACAAAGAAGAAGAAGACGAAAAAAAAATTTTCAAGGATATACGACAAAGTTGAAGTAAGCAGAAAAAAAAGACGTAAACTATGAAAAGAAACTTTTTTCTTCTTCATTTTTTTTTTGTTGTCATTGGAAAAACTTTAAGAAAGATTGCAGATTTTTTTTTTTCCTGTTAAAGTTTATATGACGATGGACAACAGGAAACTTTATTATATCCTTTACCCGCCTCTCGTTATTCAACTATATAAAATAAATAAATAAAAAAAAAAAAAAGATTTACTAAACTGAATCCTTTCTATAATTTTTTTTTTCTTCAGATTTTCTCCTATTTTTTTTTTTGAGTGACAAAAATAAAAACGAATCTTTTGAAACTTTTCGTTTTTTTTTTTTGTGAGAAATTTGTCTATATATTTTATCTGTGTCCGATAGTCCGGACACCAAAAAAAAAGGACAAAATAAGAAAAAAAACTAATAATAATGTCGAAACAGATTTTATGTTCATTTGAAGATAAATGAAAATGACAAGAGAAAATCTAATATTTTTTTTTTAAGTTTTAATTTTGCTTTTGTTCTGGGAAAACGGAACGCCTCTCGCTGTTTTTCTTGTTCTAAATGCTCCTCCCTCTGATAGCAATTTGCAGATAATTACCCGAAAATAAAAAAAAATGAGAAGAAAAGTTGAAAATTTCTACTTTTGTGTTATTTGTTGTTGTTGAAAACTTACTAAAAATATATATAAACTGTTTCATGTCCAAGGACTTTTCAGTTAAGTTTCTTCATAATTTTTTTGCTGCTCAAACCAAACAATTTCAATTTTTAATGTCAATTATTATCCTTGAGTTTATTTTTTTCTGTTATTGTTAAAACAGAAAAAACTAAACAAAACAACAACGAAAGAAAAACAAAAAATGAACAATAGAAAATGATGCGAATTAAGGACATAACTAAGAAGATTTGTGGAAGAATGGAAAAAAAATTATAAATAGAATCAAAATGAAAAGTGAACACTTGTCTTTTTTTTATTATTATTATTATTCTGTTTTGTCTGTTTCTTCGTCTTCGTCTTCTTCTTCTTCTTCTTCAGCTTTATTTAATGTGTCCTTGTTTTGTACTTTATGATGGTGTTAAGCTTTTTGTGTACGAAAAAAAAAATTAAATAGGACTCAAGAGGCTTTAACAAAAAAGTGAACAACACTAAACAAAAAAATTGTACTTTCTCTAAAGTTTTCAGTTTTTTTTTTTTTTTGGGTAAACAAAAATTTACAATTTGTGAGGGCAAGGACATAAAAAGGGCAAATCAATTTATATTTTAAATAAAATGCACAACAATTCAAAAAAAAAAAAAAAATGTCCTTTAAAATGTCACAGAAATTTTCTTTATTATTTATTTTTTTATTATGATTTCAAGATGAATTTTCTATATACCCAAAATATCACCATAAGTTTGACTACTATATTTTTTATTATTTTGTGGAAAAAAATATCCTTGTCCTCTCTAGTGTCTCATTCGAAATTGATATCACCAAAATAATCAAAAAAAAATATTTTTATAGCAAAATAATCAAGTGAAGCGAGTACACAAAATACTAATAAAAAACAAAACCTATGACTTTTCTATAAATTTGAGACCGCCCACCTCTCTTACCATTTTCAAAACAAAAAAATCTAGGGGGTGGAGTATATATACATATTTTGTTTTGGTAATGGAATGAGTGGCGGCTGGTAAAATGGCAACTTTTTTTCGATAATATAAAGAAAGTTTATTTTACATTTTGTGTTATTAACTGGCATAAGGACTTCTCATTTTTTTTTTTTTTTTTTTTGCTTGTAAAATGGACCCAAAAAGCTTTTGCAATCGAGACGTCTAGTCTGGCTATCCTTATACTATTTATAAATAGTAAAATAAAAAATTGCCAAAATAATTTTATAGATTTTAATATCCAACAAAAAAAAAAAAACAGAAAAATTATTCATTGAAAATTGTTTTGTTGGTATACAAAAAGCAAAAAAAAAGGAATTTTTTTTCAAGTGGCTCACCAAAAAATATAAAATCCTTGTATATATTAAATTATATACAAAAAAAAATCAACCATTAAAGAATGAACTCTGATGGGTATAAAAAAATATTAGTGTATAGTTTGTAATTTTCCATAATTTTCTTCTGTTTTTTTTTTTGTGAATGAGATTTTGATATCCTTTTTACCACACAAAAAGTGAATGAAAAATAATTATAGAATTGATGGTTTTTTTTTTCCGAGATATCATAGACATAGAGAGTAGAGTTGATTATAATAATTATATAGTAGAGAAGATTTTTTTCTATAGCCTCAAAATGTTACTCAAGGGAGAAGTTTCAGGATTTTTTCAGGATTTCTTCCTAGTTTTTTTTTTTTGGGTAATAAAATATAGATTAATTGTTGCTGTCTGATTTGAGGTTTGGTGTGTCTGGGATAGACAGAGATAGAACATTAATGGCAAACATCCAAAGATTATGAAATATATTTGAAAATTGAACTCGTCTCTATAAAAAAATGTTCTTGTATATAAAATGGAAATAAAATATGGTTTTTAATTATCGAACATAGTTGAAATATATTATTAATGGATTAATTTTTATATTAAAAAATTTATGTTAAAATTTTTTTTTGGTGAATAAAAAATATTCTAGAAGATATGAAATTGATGATTTATATGGTTATGATAATGAGAAGAGTTTGTAATTGTCTGGTATATGGATTTACTACACAAAAACTTTGACATTTGCAGTTGATTCAAGACAAGAATCAATACAAATAATTTTGAGAGTTTTTCCAAAAAGAAGCAGAAATGCTTAATAAATTTTGAAGATACAATAACAAAACTATATACAGATTCTGAAAATAGAAATTTAAATCTTTAATTTCATGTATAAAATACAAATATCAGACAAAGATTTCTATATGTTCAAACCAACCTGAAAAACGAGTCCTTGTGAAAATAGAAAGAAAATTTATTCTAGGTTTTTTTATGCAATAATTTGGGCAAATTAAAAGATTTTTCAATTTTGTTTGCAGAACTTTGTTATTAATAAAATTCCCCGTCTATAGACACCAAATTTGTCTACACCGGAGAATTTTTTGTTGCCGATTCTGATACCCTGACATCTAAAACGTCAAGAAAAATAAATTTCTCGGAAAATTTTTTTTTTTCCAAATTTAGACCACACCACAAAGTTTCATCATATTTATAATATATAATGAATCATCAAAATAATTTTCTAATTTTCATTTAATTTAAATCCTGAATTTAAATTTTCCCATATATACACAAAAACTTTTCTCTTCAAAATCAAAACTTAATTTCTATTTAATACGAACAAAATAATAATTTATTCCTTTTTTTTTCAAAACTAAAAAACAAAATTTAAATATTCATTTTAATTTTTTTTTTTTTTTTGTACCATAAAACAAAAACTTTTCGTCCTTTTTTTTTGTTTTTTTAACTGTCTCTAATAACAAGTAAGCAAAATCACATTCGAAAAAAAATAAAAAAATAATATAGTTACATAAATTACGGTTTAAATTTATAGTCTTTCTTGTTCTTCTTCGTCTTCTTCTTCTGTTAACTAACAGAGAAAGAGAGAACTAAAAAAAAAATTAAAGGATATCCACACAAATATACATTTAGAATTTCAAGTCACACACACATACAATCACAACAATATGTGTATAGGTATAGACTAAAAATTGGTCGGTTTTTGTTGAATGTTAATTGTTTATCCTACTAATGGTATTTTCTCAGAAAACACCATTTACGTTTTATAGTGGTTTACCTTTTTGTCTGACACTTTTCCAAGACTTAAGTATATGTATAATTTGGAAAATTTCAAATATACATATACATATATACATAAATAAATGGAAATAATATAAAGAAAAATTTTTTTTTTATCTAATTTTTTCTTTTCACATTTTTTTTCTTGCTCATTTTTATTAAAGACTTACTATAAATTTAACCATAATTCTAATATAACAGAAGCAGAAACAAGAAAAAGAAAAATTCACATAGATAAACTAGTTTTTGTTTTTTTTTTCGTATCCTTATGGTACGTTTTTACGTATAAGGATTAATGAATATATATGTATAATATAAATTACATATATTTTTTTGTACATATTTAGATTTTGATGTGAATTACTACATTTAATTTCTCTTATTTTCTCTACGTATAACGTTAACCACATATATAAAGTATAATACCATTAAGGACTTTTTTTTTATTTTTGTGCTAACCATCATACACAAACCCCGCCTCCTACAACCAAAAAGAAATCTTGTTATATAATATCGCCTATATACTCTTTTTATTTTTAGGGCTTTTTTAAAAAAAAAAATCCCTTATGCTAACGCTTTTGTCCGTCTGTCCGTCCGATGTAAACAGTAAAAACCAGTTATTTCACATGGTTAGTGTACACTCAGGTATATGATAGACCCACCGATGGAAAGCTTGATTTATTGAGCACCAGACCAGATTTCAAAATTCGGCCGGTAGGTGGCACAATTCGCATTTTGCCAAAACATCTTTTTCCGAATAAAAATTATAATTTTATATAGTAAATGTGCACCACAAATGAAGTTTGACCACTCGTTGGAAAGGTATTTAAGAGTAGAATATGATACCAGTAACCGTATTTAAAATATCTGCCACTAGAGGCGCTGATAACTAAAATATATAAAATCATAATTTTTAAAATGTGATTTCCAACAGTCAATAAGCCCCAAAAATTAAGTTTAATGTTGCAACTGAAATTTAGTAAGTAGTAGTATAAAATCACAGTTATAATTTTAATTTCTGCGGATAGAGGGTGCAACATATACTCCAAATATGCATTTAGAGTAGTTGAATTTAAAAATAGCCCATAATTATAAAACTACTGATCAGTAGTTCGGCTGCGCGGCATTTTTTGGTATATTACCCTTTTTGCTGCTGCTCCTGCTTCTGTTATGCATAAAATGTTTTATAGGATATAATATAAAGTAAAATGATTGTTAGTATTAAAGCTATTAAGGATATACCTGGGCTAAAGAAACAATTGATTACAGTTATAAAAAAAAGGATTGTATATATATGGTTTAAAAGTCCTTTTTTTCTGTTAGCCTACATAACCATTTCCCATACTTAATTTTGGTTTTTGAAAAATTATATGTATAGAAATTTTTCCTATAGTAAATAGTTTCAAAAATTCTTTAATTGAGGTTCGTACGAATACGAATACGAAAATAACGTATAATACACGTACTAGAAAATTTTCAATATTTCAAATATATAGAATTTTCTATATCTCAACCTTTTTTTAAATTTATGGTAAAATTTAATTTCAAATGAGTTTTCTTCAAACAAGAACAACAAAAAAACTAAAGAAATTAGTTTAAATTTTAGGTATTTCTTGTTTTCTAGGGATTTTCAGAAAATTATATCCTTAAGGTGTTATACACAAAACCAGAGCAAAAGGATATATGTAAAAATAAATAATTTTTTTTTTTTAAATATATTTTTTTTTTTTGTTATTATGATTTAATAGATTTTTGTGTATATAATGTGAAAATTTATGGAAATTTTCTTCAAAAATATTGATGATGATGATGATTAATAATTATTTTTACTGTTATGAAATTTTTGATGAAAATTATTTTGTGTTAAAATTGAATATTTTATTATTATTATTATTATTTCAATTTAATGAAAAATTGTATTTGAAAATTGAATTTTAAATTAAAATTTAAATATTTTTTAATACTATTTTATATTTAAATTAAATTTTAAACACTTTAAATGTAAATTTTTCACATAAATTTAATATGAAAATTTTTCTGTGTTAGATTATTTAAAATTTATTAAAAATTTAATAATTTTTGAGGTATTCAAATTATTTATAATATTTTGGTCAGAAATTTTTGTGGAAGAGATTATTTTTTTTTTTTTGGAATTGTGGGGAGACACAATGAGGATAGAAAATATTGGAAAATTTTCTGTTTGAGTATGAAATAAAATTTTAATAATGATTTTTCATGAAAAATTTGATTAAAAGAAATTGATTAATTTAATAATTTTAAATAGGTAAAATTACAATTAAAGAGTCAAGTAGGCCATCTAGTGATTAAAATAAAATTTGACAGGCCATCTAGTGATTAAGATGAGTACTCACTTAATGTAATTAAACTCTTCAAAAAATCATTAATTTCTAAGCTAAATTTGACAAGAAAATCAAGTGAAAATCATTTTTAATGTAATAATCGGAGAAAATTTTGAAATAAATTTATTGTATATACTTTTCAAATTTTACTTTTCAATTCCCTTTTTTTACGTTTTAATTATCATACAAAAAAAAGGGGGAATTGTACTCGTATATCCTTTTTCTAAGCACTATATACAATTTCGATTTTACAACATTACAAAGCAAAAAAAAAAAGCGAAAATTGTGTACCCTCATTCTTCAATCATTTCGATCCTTTTTTTTTTTTAAATTTCATCAACGTTTCAAAATCCTTTCTTTTTCTTCTTATACATCTTCATTCAGAAGACACATCTGTGGGTACCGGGAATTAAATTATATACGCGTCTACAAAATCATTTTCAATTTTCATTTTTCGATAAAACTGCGAACTTGTAAAAAAAAAAATTTGAAAAATCTCTGCTTGAAATGAAATAAAATGAATATATTTTTTTTACATTGTCACTGTCTCAATGTCGTCTGTCTCTTGGCCTATCATTTTAACGTAACACACTACAAAATAATCATATAATAATAATAAGTAAAAATACCTCAGCAGAAAAATAAGTAATAGAAACATTTCTGAAAGGGAAAATCAAAAATTTTGAAACACTTTGACAAGCCAGCAAATAAAGTAAATAAAATGAAAATATCATCATCCTTAGAAGTAGAATTTTCCTAAAATACAATAAAGTATACAACAAAATTTTCTGTACTAAAGCGTATATTTCTCCTTTAAAATATTTGGTGACAATTTCTCGTTTTTTTTTTTTACATTTTCATTTTACTATTTTCAGTTGAGTCATCAGAAACATTTGGTTAAATCCTTTTTCATTCTTTCGTTTCGTTTTTTTTTTCCTCTGTAACAAAAATGTCCTTAAAATTATAAGGTGAAAAATATTTATACATATATATGTGATTTTGATAAGGGGGAATCCTTTCTATTTTTGGTTTTTGTATATGGAAAATTTTTAATCTATGCACAAGGATGGAATTTATTAAATTAAAATTATATATAAAAAAATAATAATAAAGAAGCAAAAAAAAACCATTAATCAAAATTTTTAGTAATTTGTATTTTATTTTCAAGGAAAAATGGTAAAATCTCAGATATCAGCAAAAAATAGAAATAGTTATAAAAAGGATACTAAGCTTAGATTTAAAAAACACACACACACACACACACACACAGTTTTTGGGGGTGTGTTTTTTGTCGAAGTGAGTAAAACTATTATTTTAACATTTACTTGGCTGTCAGTCAGTGCAATTGTGGCGACAGATGTTTGACTAAGTATTGGAAATGTGAACGTAAATTAAATACGTTGTATAATTTTTTTTGAGAAAATTCAAAAGCATAATTTGGCTTAGAAAGGATATTAAAGAATTCGGGCAAGATAATATGAAAAAAATGACTGATCCCATTTGCCCTTATACATGAATAATTCCTAATGACATTTTGAAATTCATATTTCTTATACCATAAAAGTGTGTATTTGTGTAGGAAAAATGGGCGGTACAAACAAAAGGCCAACCTTTCAACATTAATAGGAATCAAAATGGCGGCTATATGTAAAATTTTTGCGGTACATATGAAACTCCACCTTTGAACCATAATAAGAATATAACTAAAATACTATTAGCTTCAATTTTCTATCCCAATTTTCCTATATCTGACACATTCAAGAACTTAAACAGGACCCAAGTTTACCTAAACAACTAAAGCATGATAGTAATTCCATCTAAGGTTAAAATAAGGGTTACATTCTTCTTCATCACATTATTAATCACTCTGTAATATATGATTTACTTTTAATCCTAATATAAATTATTTTCGAAAATGTGTTGACCTCCTTTTTATTTAGAGTTGGGTGAAAATTTATAATGAAAAATGACTTTAAGACAATTATAAAAATACTGAATTATTTTTTTTTTTTTTTCAGTTTTAAGGACAATTTTTATTTGTTTTTGTGTTAATAAATTAAATTTAATGAATAAACTTTTCCGAAATCTACAAAAAATAAAATAAAAATAAAAATATATATTTCAAATGTCCTTGTTTGTTAAACTTCATTAATTAAAATTTGTCGAAGCTTCAAAAATTCATTTAAAAATAATAATAAAAAAATAAAATTATAAAAAATAAAACTTTTCTATTTTTTTTTTTCGAAAATAATTAAATTCGTTTTTTTTTTTTCATTTTGTTGGTAATTGGGAAAATGTGAAAAATATATATAAAAAAAAAGAAAAGTTTTTTCGTTAATTTCAAAAATTAAACTAAATTAGTGATTTTTTTTTTTTTTTTGAAAAAAAAGGAAGAAATAACCTCAAAGTTTTTTTATTGAAAAAATTATATAAAAGTTGAATAATTGAAGTTTTAGTAATTGAATAATTGCAAATGTCCTTATAATCTTTTTTTTTTCTTTTTATACATTTAAAAGTTTCTATTTTTTTTTTTTTTTTGAAAAGTTGTTATGTCTTTAAAATTGAATTTATTATAATAAAAAAGTTGAAATTATCTTCAAAATTTGTTTTGTAGTTTAAAAAAAGAGGAAAATTATAATTAAAGGAAAATTTTATTTAGTCTTTATTTAGACTAAGTTTTCTTATTTGCAAGAAAAATTTACTGATGGTATAATTTATGAGCTTGTCATTGTATATAAGAGATAGTTGATCCTCAAAAAGAGGAAATATTACGCGGGTAAATTTAAGTAATCAATGCTGTACGTAATCTTGCAATTAAACTGAATTGGTTGACATTTGTTGTTGTTGAATAAGTAAAATTACAATTTAAGTGTCAAAGTAGGCCAGCTAGTGATTAAAATAAAATTTGACAGGCCATCTAGTGATTAAGATGAGTACTCACTTAATGTAAAATAAAACTGTTAAAAAAATCATTAATTTCTAAGCTAAATTTGACAAGAAAATCAAGTGAAAATCATTTAATGTAGATTATGTCCTTTTGAGGGAAAATTACGCGAGTAAATTTTAGTAATCAATGCGAATTTGTACGTAATCTTGTAATTAAATCTTTATGGGTTGATATTTGAAGTAACTTAAGTCAATATTGATTAAGTTTTAAGCAAAAATTTCAAATTATAAAATCGAAAATCAATTATCAAATTTAATAAAATTTATCAAGAAATTACACTTAAATTACATATGACATTTTGTAACTAATTGCGTAAATTTTATTAGGAACTTCAGTAGATCGTAATTTCATTTAAATGTTAAGTAATATTTTTTTTTTATATTCATTAATATTTAAATTGAAAGTTTTAATTAACAAATCTTCTACGTCTACATGAAAGACTAAATTCCTTTATAGTTAAATTTTGAGACGTCGTATAAAAACTATACTTGTAAAATGTAAATTTCCGACTTTTTCACAAAACCTTTTTTTTTTTTATATTTATAGTAACCGATAAAATTATAGTTTAAAATTTACTTAAATTAAAATTTAAAATTCCTTCATCATTCCATTATGCTACTATAATAATTTAATTATTAATATTAAATTTTTGGGGCCTTAATAACATATATACAAATTACCTGTATAATATTGTACATTCAAAAATAATATATGAAATAACAATTAAATAATCATATAAAATTTATATTAAATCCACTCCCCCTTTCACAATATCATCACAGAGAGAAGAAGAAGAAATATATATTATAATAACCTCCGCCCATATACAAAATATATTTTATAATCCATCCCTAAAGTTTAATGTAATTAAAACCCTTTAGTTAATTAATTATTTAAATATAGAAATATTATTATATAGGTATTCGTCCTTATTTGTATTTTGATAATATGAAAATTGATTATAATTATTTGTTAGAAATTAAATTTTTATTACTAACTAATACGGTATTATTATATTTTCTGTATATTTTTCATTTAATCCTTTAAAAATGGAAATTTGTAGAAAATTTCAAAATTTTATTTTTCATTTTAGTTAGTTAAAAGAGAGGAGGTTTCATTAGCTGTCAGCATTAGTTTTGAGTTTGAAGTTTTGGATTTTAGATTCAATTTTTCCCAATAATTCTTTTAAACCATGAGGAAATTTTGATTATATGAGAATATCTGACACTTCTTCGTAGGTGAGTGAAATTATGGTAGTTGTACCAATTGTCTAAGGATCCTACTTATATTACAAGTAAATTGGCAAACGACTATCAACTCTGGTTTAATCACAGCTGGACAATCACAGTAAGACTTTCATTGACTCTAAAACCATTGTCACTGTTGACTGTTACTCTCAAACCACTGTGACTCAGTTTCATATCTTCGACTGACACTGTATCATAACAAAATAAGTACTAAAACTATCGTCTCTGTTACTCTTAAGCCACTCTCAAACATCGTCCCTGTTATTGTCAAGGCACTGTGAGACAGTCATAACTTCGACTGACACTGTCTCATATCTAAATCAGTATCTTCTAACGACTCCATCGATTCAGTTCCTTCAGATTATTCAAATTAGGCTACAGAAGCACAGACATGTCTTATATATTCTTCAGATCCTCTCCTCTCTGGATGCTTGACTGGTTCACAATATTTTGTGAAACAATGTCATTTGTAACATTACAGTTTTTCTCTGTCCATTTGAAATATTTCAATTTATTTACTTTGAAAATTATTAAAAAATAAAGTTTTAAATTTTCAAAAAAAATAATTTCAACAACAAAAAGAAGAAGAATTTTTTTCTGTTAAAAACAATTAAAAACATTAAATTTTTTTAATTTCCAACAAAAATAAAATTATGTTACGTTTTTTTTTAGTCTGTAATCTCTTTAAATTTTGTATACATAACTAAATAACTTTCCAACCTTGATTATGTGTATATAGTAAAGAAAAAAGGATATTTTTTTCCATATTAATTTTTTTTTTTTCAACCCAAAAATTTTAAAATTGTTAGTTATTTATGTTTCTACAAAATGAAAATGTTCTAGTTTTTCGTTCTGTTTTTCTTTGTTGTTGTTGTGTAATATTAAAATGGAATGTCATATGTTACGTAAGTAATTACATACAAATTATTTTATAGAAAATATATAGTAAGGATATCCTTGAATACATATTCTATTCTTCTTCATTTTTTTTAAACTAATATGCATGGAAAAAACAGAAATATAGTAAAATAATATGTATAACTACATTTATGTGTACAATTTCATTTAAATATGAAAACATTCACAATTACATAAAAATGTAAAGAGTAATTTATAAAAAAATGAAATTACATATATACAGAAATTTAAAGGGTTTTGTTTACAGTAAAAAATACTATACATAATAATGAAATTTTTCCTAATTAAAATTTTAAAATGGTTCTACTAAGATTTTCAAAATGGCGGACAACTAAATTGTTCAAAATGGCGGACAACTAAGTAAATAACTAAAACTTTCAAAATGGCGGACAACTAAATTGCTCAAAATGGCGGACGACTAAGTAAATAACTAAAATTTTCAAAATGGCGGACAACTAAACCATTAAAAACTGCAATAGAACATAAGTTACAGATAAAATTTCTTTGCAAAATCCATTTAGAATTGAGAAAAGTACATCCTGCAGTTTGAATAGGTAATTTCCAAATCTAATTTGTACCAATACAACCTCGACCGAAAAACTAAACTGACAAACTAAACTGACAGATTCCACTACAAATTAAATTATTCCTTTTATACAAAATGAATTTAATTTATGATACGAGAAAAATATGCTCAAAAAAGCGAAAAACTAAAATGCATATATATGTAAAGCTGTTTATGATGTTGTAAAAGTAATGAAGCAGGTATACATTATATAAATATATGGAAATATAGAGCTACATTTCTCTGCATATACATTTGATTGTATACAATTCCTATTTTCGTTTTATATATTTATTCAGCGGAAATATATATTTGAAATTTGCATATAATTCTTTTAATACACATACAAACAACAAAATTTATGTGTCTCTATTTATATGAAACACTTAAAAGGATAATATACTTGTATATAGAAAAAAAATATAGTAATTTTATGTAAAATTATTGTCTTAAAACTAATTTTTTATAAATATAAACATAAAAATTATGAAGAGCAACATTCATGAATATTTTTTTTTGTCGTTGAATAAAACATTATAATTATCAAAAGTATATAATTGAAATATTTAATGGATTTTATTATTGTTGTTAGCAAAAAATGTTAATTTATAGTATGTAGTTAGGATATTAAAAAATATCTTGAGGTTATAATAATTAATTTTGATATTATATAAAATAAATAGAAATTTAATTAAGATTTGATAGATTAGGAAAACGTTTGACATATTAATAATTAATTATATATTTATAACCTTTTTCTCTAAAAGATGATTGTAATGCTAGACCCTCCCATCAGTTTATTGATATGCTCCTCCCCTCAGAAAATGAAGTACAATCTTCGCATCAATATACCTAAAACACCTCCCCCTCTCTCTATTATTGGAATAATTACCCTAAGGAAATAACATAATTCCAATATTTTCATAAACAAATTATAAGCCCCTCCTGGAGATAAACGTGTGCTACATATCCCACGAAAATTTACAATTGCAATAATTTAACATTATTTACCGTCAATTTTTCCAGTAAAATTCTATAGTCATATGTCCTTTAAAATGTGTTCGTCTCGACCAAAAAATCAACCAAAAATATTTTTAATATTAATTTCAATTTTATATGCCCCATCCCCATCCTCTCTTTCTCTAAAAATCCTCCCCCTAAAATCTATATATGTATACAAGTTTTTAAATAAATTTTCTATATTTTCCACCCTAAAAATTTTATATTTATAGAACTGTCAAACATTTATTTTCAAGGACATAATAATTTTAAAATAACACTCAAAAAAATTATTACCAAATCCTTGAATACTTTTCAACAATTTTTTGTAACAACCACAACAGCAACACCAAAAAATCATATGACAACTATAAAGAGGGAAGGGGCGGAGACTCTCTTATTATTATTTAGAAGAAGAAGAAAAAAAAAAATCTTATTTGAGCTGAGCTGTCAAACAATATCGATTCCGATTTCTTTATGTCATAATTCAATATGTCAAATATTATTTATTTTATTTATTATTTTGTTTGTAAATTGTAATCTTTTGTACATAACTTAAATACTATTCTTCAATAATTGATTTTTCCCTCCTATATATACGCGTACGTAGCTGCTATATATACAATAATTTTTTTTTTCTTGAAAGACATACGCATTGAGTTGACAACTTGTCAAGGATTAAAAAAAATAAAATGTATAAGGAACGAGTCATATTCGTCTTAAAAGACAGTTTTTTTTGCTTTCATTCTTTCTTTCTCCTTGATTTGAAAACTTCATTCAATATATGAAAAGGAAAATTTATTATATATAAATAAATGAGAAAGTAAATTGAAAAGAATTAAAAAGAAGGCAAAAAAGATGAGATTTTGCTGTGCGCCAAGTCAAAATTATTATAAGGATAAAAGAATATTACATATTTTCTTCATTCTATGATTTGAAGATTAAATAATATAAAGACTTGATAAATATATTATACATATATGAGGATTTAATAATATGTGGAAAAAAAAGAAGGAAATTTGAATCAAAAATATGACTGGTGTCAAGGATTATATTCAAATCGTAAAAATATGGAATAAAAATATATGATTTTGATTTGTGATTAAAAAATGTTCTAATTTCAAATTGATGAAACAAATTTAATTGGGGGAATGTGCAGAAGGGAAGGAATATTATCCTTTGGGTTATTAAGACCGGAAATAGAAGAATTTGATGCTAAAGAAAAATCTAAGCCAACAAACTAAATATAACTCAGAATTCAGATTTTCTATTGTTAGAATCTAACTAAACAAGATTTGTGGAAAATTATAGAAGTGATAAAAAACTGGACATAATTATTTTATGATCCTTTCATAAAAAGGATATTTTATTTATAATATAAAAAATTTTTAATTACAAAATTTGACTTACATTAAATTTAATTTACAGATTCGGTGGCAAATAAATTGTGATATTTCACTTACCTGGTAAAGAAACAAACATGAAAATATGTTAAATTATTGATTATTAGACTTTATCTTTTTATTCTAATACATTTTACTTACCTTTAATATAATAGTCCTGAACCATTAATCGTTTATTTTGAATGTAAGTCCAATATTTTGCATAAAATTTCCTCTAAAAATGAAAATTAAAATAATTAATCAATAAAATCAAATGTTAACTTAAAAATCTTCAAATTTATTATTAAAATTTACAAAATATTAAATAATTTAATTCAAATTGATTGAAAAATATTTATTAAAAGAAAATTAATGAGAAAAATTACTTTTATATATTACAAAATGGTTGACGTTGCCCAAAATGGCTGACGGTCAATTCAGATTTCAAATATAAGTTTGTCACAAAATAAATTTAGAAAAAATTTGAAATTAATTATTAAATTAATCAAAATTAAACTTATATTCATTAATTTTAAAAATTAGTTATAGGACTTTTAATTATATTGAAGTTTTAGAAATTTGAGATCCTTCTACATCTAACCATAAAATAGTCCTTAGAGAAAATGTTATTGATATTAGATTTAAAAGAAAAATGCAAAATCACAACTCTTAAAGGACAAATATGAATAAAATTTGAGTCAATTTTCCAAAAAAGGATTTCCTAAATGTTAAATACTGATCGAAAAATAAAAATTCACAGACTTGAGTTAACATTTTTCTTATACGAGTTTTCATTTTAAAATAGCAATAAATTTACATTTATTTATTTTGTTTTTTCTCTTCATTATTTAAGTTATTTAACTATAATATATCTACCAATGACTATTATATCCTTTATATACCAACAAGGACATATTAAAATGAAACTTCATCTCTCACACACAACAACAACAAAAAATCATTTCCAAACAAAACGAAATGAAAGAAAATTACATTCGACAAAAAAAAAATAAGGAAAATTGTTGCAGTTTCTGCAACAGCAGTCCTGAAAGTCCTTATATAACACACAACAACAAAAAAAATATAGGAAAATTATCAAAATGTATTGCAAACACGTTCCATGATTTTGCAGCAGAAAAAATCCTTTTTTTTTCTCTATATTTTTGCTTAATAAAATGTTATACTTTTATAACTGATTCGTTTTGCTTATTTAGTCCTTTTTATTTCCCCGGGAAAAAAAAATGAATTTCTATACTATATAACGGTGATTTTTCTATATGTTTTTTTTTCCAGGACTTTTTCTTCTTTTTTAATGGTTTTAATATTCAAAAGTTTTTCTTGTTTTCTGTAGATTTCGTAGTCTAGTCTAGGCGGGAAAGGATACTAAAAAAATTTTCGTCTGTATATAAAAAAAAAAAAAAAATTGGAAAAAAAAAAGTTTGAAGAAAAAGTTTCAATATGAAAATTATATTTTCTTTTTACTGTTTTTCATTTTTTTTTTTTTTTTAGTTGGAAAAATTCAAAACCAAAAAAAATGGTAATTTTTTTTTTTTGGGTTTTTTTTCTTGCTTTTCCCAGAGAGGATCATTTATTGTTGCAGTTGAAGTATAGATTTTTCCTTTTTCCTTTTTTTTTTTTTGGTGTATTATAAATTTTTATGGCTTGTATCAGCATTTTGACTAATTTATGATAGCAATGTGTAGCATTAAAAAAAAGTTCAAAATTAAAATGAATAATGGGCAACAACATACACCAAAAAAAAAGAATGAAATTATGAACAAAAATTTTTTTTCAGGAAAATAACAAAAATTTATTATATTAAATTATAAATGAGACTGGAATTTCCTTTTTTTCCTCGGTAGCAGCAAGAAGAGTTTTAATTTATATTATTTGTTAAAAATTAATTTATTTAAAAATGTTGAAATTTATTGGAAAATTAATTTGTGTTCAATAAATTTTTAGTATATTTGTCACTATACTCTAAAAGATTTTCAATTTACCCTAAAGAAATTTTAAAAATATTGTCCACAAATTTATTCTCGATAATTTTTTATCAATTTCCCAGGACTTCGACATAAACTGAAGAAGGAAAATCATTTAAATTATCAATTGAATATTTGACTAAAATTTCTCACTATTTTTTGAAATAATGTCAAGAAAAATGTTAATTTTTCTAGTGAAAATTTATAATTTCGAACATTAAGCAAAAATTTTTAGCATTAAGAAAGCATAAACCTTAAATATTTTATTGAAATTTTACTATAATGATCGGTATTAGTTGAAAAATTCAGCTAATAAAATTTCTACTTCTGAAAATGGAAATCTTTGACCCAAAAACTGGAAAGATTATCATCATAATATGCTCACAAATTTTAGTATACCATAAAAACTTATACAAATTATTAATTAAAAATAACAATTCTAATTGTGGCATTAAATTAAAGCATAAAATATTGCAGTTTATAACTAAAATTCACAAAATTTTCAATTAATTTTAACTAAAATTGATTCAAAAATTCAGTAAAACATTTAAAAAAGTTACCTTTTTTAAATACTTAAAAAATAAATTTAAAAAAAATTTTTAGTAATTTAATCTTTTTAAATACTAAAAAAACCGTAAAATCCTTTTTTGTACTTAAGGACAAACTAACATTTACTTCAATAAAAATTAAGTTATTACATTTTTGTCGTTACAATAAAACTTTGTTTACATTTCATTAAAAATCAAAACAACGCAAAACTATTAACAATTGCAAAAAATATCCTTAAACTGTTTAATCGTAAAACGGAAAGAAAATATAATAATAATAATTTTTAGTACGTGTGTTTTTTTTTATATTGACTTACATAAAGTACAACATTAAAAAAACATAGGATGAAAAAAAAAGGTGAATGAAAAATAAGCTACTAATAAAAATCAAAGTTTTATGTGTTTGTGATTACCAAAAAAAATAAATAAATTCCCGTATAAAAGACAAGATAAACAATAAACATTACTGGGAAAAAAAAGGATCCTAAGGATATTTATGTTATATATATATTTTTTTTTCTCTCTCTCTCTATTACTGTTTTGTGTCAAAAGTAAACAATCCTCAAGGGTTAATTTCGGACACGACACATCCATAAAAAAAAATTGAAAATCTGTCCCGACTTCTCGCAGTACCACCATCGCCCGGAAAAATAATAATAATATTCCAACGCGCTAATCAAATATATAAACACACACAACACCAAAAAAAAAGGATAAAATTAAACTCTTTTCGCAAATGGATAAAAATGGGGAAAATTGTTGTTGCAGGGAGCATTAATGCTTATTTATATGGAAAGGACATTAAAACCATATATGTAGCAGGAAGAAGGATTAAATTGCAATGGGATTTGAATTGAAATTTGTTGCTGTACGTACATTATTAAATCGAAATGGAGGATGAGGGAGAGGTTTGGAAAATTAAACTATGGACATTTTACCTATCAAGTCAAATATAAGTAATATATATTACTAGGTAGATTTGATTTTTGTCGCCGGGTGTGGGTTAGAGAGTATTAAAATTAATAGACTATATAAGGTCATATATCAAATTTATTCAAGCATTAAAAATCAAGCTAAATAAAATTTATGATTTATTTTATGAAGTATGAAAATTTAAAGTGGGAAAATGTTGTACGAAAAATTCATTTGCAATTAATTGAAAAAGAAAACTCAATTCTATTATGTGGATACAAGAAAAAGTATTTGACAAAATTGACAAAAAATTTTGACAAAATTGCCAAAAATGACAAAATTTTACAAAATTATACAAAAATGACAAAATTGGCAAAATCGATAAAATTGACAAAATTATTTGACAAAATTGACAAAAATTTTCAATCAGTTTTGTCAACTAATTGTAAATAAGGTAATTTGACTGTTTGATTGTAGAATTTATAGATTACGAGTATCATTATTTGTCATTTCTTCAATTTGACTGTCAATTTGTAGCAAAAATGACAATTCTTTAATTAGATTGTCAATTTTGTAAGTCCATTTGTCCGTATTAATTTATTATTTACTAGAATTTCAGTTGCTAATCGTAAAAGTTATACAAACATTTTTCACTACAACAGTAATTCAGTCGTCAGGAACAAATTTTAAGTTACCAAAATAATTTATATTGAAACATATCCTTTTCTAATAATTCAAGTCAAAATTGACGAGTATATTGTTTTTTTTTTTTGTGCTGGTTTCCATTTAAATCATAATTTCAATTTTAACGATACTATTTCCTTCAACGTTTTGTTTTTTATTCATTTTTGCAGTCCTACCTAATATCCTTGTACATTTCTAATACGCTATATCATTTTAACTTGTATAATTTCTGTTTTTTTCGAATGGTCATAAATTGAACTTTATTTATGACAAAACTTTACTACTTGAATATTGAATTTTTGTTATTTTACTGTTATACATATTGAAAGGATATCACAACCTCATCAAAAACACTTTGCATATATATTTCAATTACTTTTTTTTTTTGGGTGCAATAAAAATGATGAAAAACTTATTGCTTATTGCCACCAATCACAGAGAGCATACAACAAAAAATTTATTCCTTTAATTTTGCATATTTTTTTGTTGTTGTAATTGTTTATGCAACACAAAAACAAAAACCATCACAGGTTCAAAAAATTCCCTTGGGTTAGGTTTTAAGAAGAACAACAAAAAAAAAACTAAACCCCACCAGAGAGCGCAAAAGAAAAACAACAACACCAAAATCTTTTCCAAGCGCTTTCAAATCCGGTAGAAAAACACCTGCGAAAATGAAGTATAAAATAGTAAAATATTTTTTTTCCCACTTCCTGTCTACTTGCACCAGAAAAATTGGTTACCAAAAATAAAAATGCTTTTTTTTCTTGTTTTTCATTTCCACTGTCCGCATTTCCTGGCTGGCCTGCACTCAAAGGTTTATTCATATCCGTAAAAAATTTTTTATATAGTTTCAACCGAAAAAGTTTTTTTTTCTAAAAAATTATCAACAAGGGAATTTGTTTTTTTTTCGGGTTTGTGTTGTTTTTGTTCTTGTTGTGCTCCTGGCCAAAGGCACAAATTTTGGTATAAAACTCAGACCAAAAAAAAAGAGTAGAAAACTGATTTGCAATAATTTTTTAAAAACCAGGTGGGACAAGAAAAACTCCAATCAAAGAAGAATAAACTTTATAGAAGGATGAAGGATTGTTTTTTTTTTTTTTTTTGCCTGGGCAAAAGGATTAAATTTTTTAGGGGCGAGAAAAATACCTTAAGGATAAAAACTCTTTTTTTTTCTCGACATTTTTTTTCTTTTCTGTATATTTCTTAAATACTTTAAGTATTGCATAAATATTTACAAATTTCTGACCGTCATTAAACAAAAAAAAAAGGATATTTTTTCTTTATATTTATTGTGCGGAAATAACTTGAAGACTTAATTTTAGGTATAACCAAAAAATAAATATAAATATTTTCGTAGCGCACACATAATTAAAATATTTTCTCTAAAAAAAAATGTTTTCTTCGTCTTCTGTCAAAATGGAATTTTCCAAGGATTACATAAAAATAAAGATGTTTTAGATGAAGATGAAACCGAAAAAAATTGTAATACAAAAATATTAATATCCTTTAATTCAATCTGTAAACATAATATTATCATATACTCAAACCAAACTCTAAGTGTAACTCCACCCCTCCATATCATTTATAAGCCCCACCTTATTAAAAGAATTGATTTTTTTTTTCTTGCAGTGATAATGCATAAAAATTATTGTTTTTTGCTGTTTTGCAAAAGTTTTGAAAAGATAATCTAAAAGAAAAACACTACTAAGAAAAAAACTTAAAATAATAACAGACAAGAAGTAGTAGTAATAAGTAGAGATAGTTGTCTAAATTATTGTCCTTAAATTATGTGCAAATTATATATTATTTTGCCAAAAGGATATCTTCCAGCTAAAGAAAATGAAGAAACGTTATGGTTAGAATCTTAATAACATAATAAATTCAATGTCCATATGACACTTATTATTAACTTTCTCACCCCATTCTACTGTACACATTTAATACTTATAAATAATTTATGAATATTTCAACCAAAAAGGATAGAAAAGAAAAAGATTATTTGCTTTTAATATAATATTCTTTAACCGTTTATTTTCTTGTTAATACTTTTAATACATAATAATTTCCATATATACAATATCGTCGTCCTTTGTAAGGGATACAGTAAAAAAAAAAGCAAAATTTTTCTTTTGATAAACTTTTCTCTTTTTTGGATTGATAGTGGCGTCAGTCGATATATAGTTTTTTGGGATAGCAAAAAACCATGCTAGACATATAAAATTATATCCTTTCCGGAAAAAATATTTTATAATAGTCATTCTGAAAAAAAAGGACTCTCATTCTTTTTGTATACACAATTATTATATTAACCATTATAAACACTGAACAACACTGGAAAAAAATTCTATATTATATTCTAAAAGTCGATTTATTGTATCATTTTAATGATATCAGTCAACAGAATTAACTGCAATCGTTTATATTCTTCAAAGTTTTTCTTTGCCTATAGTCGCCCCCACACTACTAACTAACTACTTCCGTTTTTTTCTGTAGAGCTGAGGTTTTCCTGGCATATTTCAGTGGGAAAGTGGGATTCAGTGGGAAAAATAACAAGTATATAGTAAAATTTTATTATCGTCCTTTTTTCGTGCAGCCCACCCCCACCACCGTACACCAAAAAAAAAGTAGTAACAATATTTTCCCAACAATAATAGAAAATTTATAAAATGTAAATTCATAAAGAAAATTTCTTCATAATTTTTTTTTGGTTTTTTCGTTTTTAGTGAGGGGGCGACCTCTAAGGATATCAATCACCATACATAACACAATTTTATATATTTTGTATATTTGTTAAATGTTACAGCAGAGAGACGACAGTTTGATATGCTTTCAAAAGTATTGTTACATAACTTTACGTTTATTACTTTTACATGTTGTTGAAAAAGCAAATTTTCTTTGGTCATTTAAATGTTTCGTCATTTTCATTTCAGGATATTCGAGTAATAATTCAAATAAAAGAAATTCCGAAGGATATATTTATATTAATTTATTATATTTGTTTACTGATTTATGATTATGTAATGCAAAATGGTGGTAGATTAAGGAGATTTCCTTGTGACAGGAAGTGAATTTAAATTTATGTAAAAAAAAGCAAAAACAAATTTGGAAAAATTTAGTTTTACGATTTTAGTTATTTAAAAAAAATTAGGTAATATTTTTTTTTTAGGTTAGAAACAGGAAAGGAAATATTAGCATTTGAAGGTATAAAATATATGAATCCTTAATGACATAAACTTCATTTTTTTACTAAGAACTGACATAACTCAAATTAAACAGACTGACATTTTCGACACAATTTACTTAAAAATTTCAGTTTCCACTTTCGTAAGAAAATTGAAATAACAAAACTGGAAATTGGAAAAATTGAATTACCTAATTTGAAAATCTATTAAAGTTATTAAAGCGACTCACCCAAAATTTAATTATGAAAAATTGAAAATTCTGTAGTACTGTTTCCATTAATGCCTGAAAGTATAAGAAAAAAAGTGTGTTAATTACTTATTTGAAATTTTTAGTTACTGTATAGCAAATTTGAAGTCGTATAATAAATTAATTTGAGGAAATTCTGAATTTTAGGAATTAGAAAGTTTTACAGGACAAATCACTAAAAAATCTTAAAAAATTCGACCAGTTTTTCTTCTAGTTCTTGGCTAAACAGACAAATGGGGTCATAGGCCTCCCTTTAACTGTGGTTTTCCCGATATTCTGTTCTGTTAAATGAATATATAATCAATTTTTCTTTAAAGGATAACAAATTAAAAGGAATAATTATCGAAATTATTGAAGTCAAAAATATCGAAATTTATCAAAAAAAAATTATTCTTTGTCGCCATAAAAATGTCCTCCTCTTCAATTCACCCAAAATAATCTATGACAGATTTTTCTATATTTTTTTTCTGTTTGTCAAACCATAATCTTTGAGTAACTAATTTTCGTTGATATTCTTGAATGTTTACCCAACATCTCATCATCATCATATAAATATATCGACAAACAATTTATAATAATAATCGTTTTGTGACACTTTATAAATAAATATTTTATCTACGCCACCCCCAACCCCCAAAAAATCATTATACTCTCGATCATTCATCATCCAAAACAGAAAGAACAATAATTTCAAAGACGCTTCAATCTTCTTTTCTCTGGTGTAGTGATGACACTATATTTTTTTTTCAAGGATATTTTTTATTCCCTTCTTCACAAAAAAACTGAAACTAAGATTTTTTTATTTTGTGCACTTAAAAAAGCAACACAGAAGAAAATCTTCATTTCTGGATGAAAGGAAAAATTCTGGTGGTAAAAAAATGGCAAATGTAATTCAATATTTTGTTTATTTTTCGAAAAACGTTTTTCCAAAAAAAATTGAAAAACATCAGAAAACACAATAAATAATTTTTAGTTTTTCTACTTTTTTTCACACTCTAAATTCTTTCTATCTCGAAGGACTTACACTTTCCCTGTGTGTGATTACTTTATTTACCAAACATACCGCACAACAGCCCCCCCCCCATTATACACTCCACCTCTTTGTCCTTTACAAGGGAGAACATAAACAAAACAGAAGAAATGAATATACATTTTTTTTTGTGTTGTTATTATGTTATTTAGCGTTTAGCACTCTTGTCTCAAATTTCTCTTATACTTTTTTAATGTTTTCTTGTGTTTATGCTTCGTATTTTTCTTTATGTTTTTATTATTTTTCAACATAAAACATAAAAACATAAAATAGTTTTCTGTTGTTGTATAAGAAAAATATTATTTATAAGTGAAGACAAAAATACAAACCAACAACAACAACAAGATTTAATGCGCCACCAACAAAAAAAAAATATGACTTTGTCCGGGGATCTCTTCTCTACCACACCACCACCCACAAAAATAACACAACAAAAATTAAATAAATAAAGAAAAAAAAAATACTATAAAAAAAAATATCACATAAAAAAGAAGAAATTGTGATGACACCGAAACGAGTGATGATAAGTGCAACAATGATAATAAAAAATTTATTATTATTATATTTTTTTTTTAAAGGTATACAAGGACCATCACTAGTAAATTTTTGGTGTATTACCCACCGAAGCAGAAAGAGTGTATAAGCTCCAAAGGGAATAGAAAAGTTCATAGTGGTCAGCAAAATTTCGTTCGTTTTTTCTGTTGTTTGAAGTCACAAATTTGTTAATGGAAAAATGTAGAAGAAAAAGAAAAGAAGGGAAAAAAAATTGGGGGAAATTTTTTTTTTATAGTTGAATTTTTTTATAGGTTAAATTCAAGGAATTTTTGAAAACTTTTGATCAGGTGACACAAATATTTTAACTATTTTTATAGGATGGAAAAAAAAAATCCTTGAAGAAAAAATTTAAATTTTAAATTAAATTTAAAATTTTATTTCTGGTGAAATAATGAAGAGAATTGATAAAGAATTTATTTTATTTTACATAATTTCGTCAGAGGCAGTTAAGAAAATGTAATTAAAATGGCGACTTTGAAGTTTAAATGTCAAAATAAGTACAGAAAAAACCTATTATTGTCATAGCTATTTCAGCTTTCATCATTCGGATGTCAAATTTGCCATAAATTTGGAAATATTTTCATCTTAAATTTAAAAAGTACTTCAAAAATTGAGGCAAGAAATGTTTTCCTATGGAAGTTTCCTTCTCCTGGGTAAGCGAGAACAAAATTTGAATGTCTCTAACTTAGTAATTTTTCTTTATATAAATCTCAGAGACTCAAGAAGATCAATTATTGGACTATAAGATTAGTAAAATCCTAATAAAACAGTGACAATTTTCCAGTATAAAGTTTCGTAAAATTCAAAAACGAAGTATGCCACCACGAAAATCGTCAAATTTTAATCAATTTCCCAACAAAATTTAATCGAAAACTAAATGCAATCACATTTTTTTTGCTAATTCATCTTATTACAAATTAAATTAAAATTCTGAAGATATAAATATTAATAAAACAAATTAATTTTCTCAACCCCCTTTCAATTAATTTCAAATCATATATTTTTTTATCGATTATATTTGCCTTTATGACTTTTTATGTCATTGTCACATCTGTACACACAATAATCTCTCATCGCTTCCCCCATTTTAATAAAAATAATGAAAAAAAAAAATATTATATTTAATATCCTTTTTTAATAAACAAATATCATTCAATCATATTTCTGAATCCGCACTGAAATTTATATTATAGTTTCTATCTATAATTTCTATATTAGTTTAAACTTGCACTATTACTATCCTTTTCAAATCTAAATAAGATTTTTACACCCTTTTAAATTGTCATAATTTCAATCAAAAAAATTATATGACAAAATGAAATGATCAACTTAATATAAAAACAAATTTCTGCCAACCCTTCGTGTTGGTGGTCAACAAAAATCTATCAATTTCATGTATAATTCAAAAAAAAACCTTCAAAAAAATTATGTCATCAAATTATTATTACACAATCCTCCTCCCATTCCCTCCCCCTTTAAACTATAATCAAAATGAAATCTTTCAATTTCAGATTAAAAAAATTGACTTATACAGAAAAAAAAATGATGAAAATTTCTTTTAATAACTTAAACAGATGTCATAATCCTTGGTTTTTGTATATACTATACATTAAAGTCCCTTAAGGACCAGCAAAATTTTCACCAAAATATTTTTCTTCTATAGTCTATTAAAATATAGAAGTAAAGTAAAAATCATTTAATTTGTAAATCCTTTTCTGGATGATGATGAAAATTCAAGTATATAAAAAAAATTTTTTTTGACCAATTATTTTAATAACAAAAATTTTTGTACAGTAAATTTAATTCTATAATAAATAAATCCTTTTTTTTTTTGTGAAAATATTATACTAGAAAATTTTATCAATATTCTATAGACAATAAGGACATTCATTTTTTTTGTCAATAAACTAAAAGTTGCTATACTTTTGCTGTGTGGTTACCTTGGTTTCATCAATTTCATCATTGTAACTCTTCTTTTTTTGTTATATTTAAGCCAGCAGGAAAATATGATGAAAAACTATGTGAAAAACTAAAAAAAAAATAGAACTTTTATCTTTAAAAAAAAAGTTTATAAATAATTTTTCAACAACAACAACTCTGTGTGTGTGTACGTCGTCGTTGTAAACGTAAAGGACAAATTGGCTTTTATTCTTCTGTGCCATTGTTTAAGTCAGATTTTTCAGATTGTAATATACCAAAAGTAAAGTTAGTGATATATGACAGTGTATGGTATTAGTATACTATAGTATAGTCATAGTGTGTATAGTATACTAGTATAGTATAACTAGTATAGTGTATACATGTAATATTATTATTATTTTTTTAACTCCTGGACGGTTTTTTTGGACTAACACAAAACAAAAAAATTTATATATAGTAAAACTAAATCGGTTCCAATTTAGATTTTACGGATTTTATATATATAATAATCTGGGTTTCTATAAGGACGAGAGAAAAGATTGTTAAAATTTATATAAAATATTATATATAATTCTTTTGGGAGCAATCAGCTTTTCGCTTCGGTTGAAGGAAAACGAAAAAAAAAAAAAAAAATATGGATAAAAATGATGAAAAACGTACGAGATAGTGTACATTGTAATGTATATATAGATGGAATAAGAAGTAATACAAAACTATACAGGAAAAATACGTACAGATATACACAACTTAGAAATGATAAGAAAAATAGTATAAAAAGATGGAAAATTTACCCAAAAGGACGATTGTACAATAATTCTGAAAATGCGATGACAAACGAACCAAAAAAAAAATTATGTACTACGATATACTAAAAAAGGGGCAAATGGTTGATTTTTAAGGAGAGAGACGGGTAGACAGAGTAAAATACGTGAATAGAAAATTGAATAAGACAAAAAGGAAAATTAACATTAAGGTTATATAGAATGGGAGAAGATGGGGTGGGATAAAATTATGATGGAAGTTAATATACTTGTAGTATATTGTCAATTGTACACTGATAGAAAAAATTAAGATTTATAGTCATTTTTGGTGGTCAAGAAGATTGAAAATATAAATTGTTGTACTGAAGTTGATAAAATATGTAGAAAACAGTTGAGAAATTGGTTAAAAATGGTGAAAAGTCAAATTTAAAAAATCATACTAATGAACTGCACAAAATTATTCAAAAAAAATTGAATTCTATTTGCCTAATTCATTGAATATTGAAATCAGAAACAATATAATTTCTCATCCAACAATGATAAATCTTCCATTAGAAAATGATTTATGCCGGAAAAGTGACATTTTTATATATGACGATAATAGGGACTTAATTTTTTTACAATAACTCCTCTACATTTGACACAATTGATTATCAAATTAATTTAAATAGTTCAATATTTTCCAATTACAGAAAATCGAAAATCATAACAAAATTTGTACAAAATTCTAGATTAGAGCTAAAAATTAAGTAACTTAAATAAAACAAATTTCACAGATTGATTTTCCTATATTAATTAAATTTACTACAAAAATTTTCTCTCAGTGCAAAAATTTTTCGCTTATAAAAATTATTTTCTTCATTGAATTTGACAAGTAAAAAAAGAAAAGAAGAAAAGTAACAACAAAAAGTGGAAAATTTATATTGAGTACGAGTAATATTCATTCCGCATTGTCAATAAAAGGACATATATATACAGATACATTTATAACTGTACATAAAATATGTAATACGTTTACAAAATATAATATTTTTCAAAGATTATGATTACAATTTTCTATCTAACTAAAATAAAAAAATGTTTTACTACCTTTACGTCCGTAAAAAAACGTAAAAATTGACGTACCTAAAATAAATTTTATCTTATTTTGTTTTCCCTCTTGATCTTCTCTCTCACCCCCCTCCTTAGTTTAACCTCTTGATTTTCATAAATATCCTTTACCCAAACAACAACAATAATAATAATGATAATAAAAAAGGATGAAGGAAAAAACGTGGGTATGGATGGAAAATGTGTGTAGATTGTATTACCAATTGGGAATTTTTTTTTTCCAATTTTCTTCATTATCATCATATTTTCTTCTACCTTCAATATAATATTCTGAAAATTTGATAGAAGAAGAATTGAACAGAAAAATATTATAAAAATGAAATCGAACAAAAATTTTAATGGTGCCAATGTGGTCTACGTTTTCTTCTTTTCTGGGGTAACAAAAATTTTTTTTTGGGTGTCTTACAAAAATCTATCTAATTTTTCTTGTATTTTTTTTTATAAGGATATGAAATATTATCCTGGCAAAGAAATTATATTTATCTCTTCTGGTTGAGTAGAATTTTTTATATTATGAAAAAGTAAAATCAAATTGAGAATTCTTCTTTCGGTTGTGGGACGTGGGATTTCTATTTTTTGGTATCACATCATATAGAAAATTATTAGTTCAATTGTGGTGACAAGATTTTTTAGATCCGATTAATCCTTAAGGATTACGTAAAAAAAAAAATTCATTTTTATAATTTCTAAATATTTTTTTTTGTGTCCTTTTACTGTTGCTACTCTACTGTTGGTTTCATTTAGTTTTTTTTTCCCCTATCTCCGGAAAATTAATAATTTTTATACTTATATGTTCACAAATAAACAATTTTGTCAATTTTGATATTTTTCGGATTTTACACACCATAAAGAGACCAAGCAATTTTTTTTTAGTATATAAATTTTAATTTAATCCCAAATGGTTTATCGGGGATGGGGGTGGGTTATAAAATTTCAATTCGTATTTAATAATAATAAATAAATATTGATTTCATTTTATATATACATTATATATATTATTTATAATATTTTATAAATTGAAAAAGGATATTTTATTATTATTATCGGAGAAAATTTTATTGGTTAAAAAAAAATATTGAAATTAGTTTTTGGATTTAGAATTAAAATTTGAGTATATAGAAAAGTTTTTGAAAATTTATATTTACAGGATCATAAAATGATATTTAGAGGTAATTTTGGTTTTATAATTTCTATTTAATATTTTGCAAAATATATTTTCAGTTATAATAATTGAACAATTTTATTGGTTTTAGAGGTTTTTTTGGTTAAGTTTCTGTTTTTGAAATTGTCAAGAAAAGGAAAAGGAAATTTTACTTTGATAGAATTTTGAATTTGAAGATATATAGTAAAGAAAAATAATTTAAGTAGTTGTGTATTTTTGAAGATTATATGGTCAAAAAATGATTTTACTTAATAGAATTTTTAAATTTACGATAGTAAAAAGAATTAACTATAAAATTTTAAATGTTAGAAGGTCGATGAGGTACAAAACTTCATTAATTTGAAATATAAACCCTTTAATTTGTCTATACTTTCTACGGATAGACCTTATAAACGTGTCAGACAATGTCAGCAACTAGTAACTAGAAAAGTCTCTCCAAGACTAGCAAGATTTACATTTAACTCACCAAATTTTTCTGACAAAAATATTCTCGAGTCCATAATATTCTCGATCCATTTTGACAGCTACCATATATAATTTGTCATTTAAATCCTCCACCCTTGAAACACCAATTTTCCTAGAATTTTAAATCCTTCCATCTGGCAACACTAATTTTTGTACTATAACTTTAAATGATCAAATATGGAAATCAACAAAAAAAAAACTTGTTCTGCCGCAATTTTCTCAACCCTTCCAAAAAATATCTACAACATAAATAGATCTAATATGATAATTTTAACATATATTGCATAATATGTTAAAACATTAAATTTTTTTTTTTCTAACATTTCCCAATGGAATAATTAAAAATATGTTTTACACACAATTTTTTATATGTAAATCAATTAAATTTAATATTCTTGCAGATAAAAATTTATTATGTATATTTATACTCGCTCTGTCTAACAAAAATCCTTTTTGAAATGTCCTTTTTTTTCCTGCCAAACAAATAAAAATCGTTATAAATCAAATTAATAAAAGAACAAATTCCAAATTTTCTGTTCTATACCAAAGCATCTGACAGAAAATGTTTTAAAACCTTCCATTGGGGGTTTACACACATAAAAATAAAATGGCTAATAAAAAATCTTTAATGTACCTGGAAAAATGAAGCAACAGACAAAAAAAAAAAATGAATTATAAAATATTAAAAAAACTATTTAATATCCTTTTAACTTCATTTATCCCATTTCATTTTTACTTTAATTTTGTATTTTGTATGATTTCAATTCCTTACTGACTTTTGTATACATGAAAAACCCTTTTTTTCTCTACTTTCCTGGATGATTTTTTAGTAGTATAAAAATTTCGCGGTTTTGATATATAAAAAAAATCCTGCCAAAAACCATTATCCAATTTAAATAAATATAAAAGGATCTAGAATATCCTTTTTTTTTTGCTTTTAACAAAAATCTTATTAAGTGTAGCATTATTTTTGTTGTTGTATAAGTGATATACGGAAAATGGAAACTGGGAAATGTCCTTTTGAATAATTCATATATTAAAAGTCATTTCTCAATTTTTAGTATATTTTCTTTTTACTATTATTATTATTATCCTTATACGCTAAATAATAAGTGTATAACATATAGAATTATTTTGTTCTGTATATTATCATGAAAACAGATTGTGAAAATCATAAGAATCATATATGAAACGTATAAGTAATATAATATGCCCACCAACATCTTTTAAGGATATTATATAGAATATTTGAGTATACTAGAAATTTCCATTTTCTTGGCTCACAAGTCACAAGTAAAGATTATTTTATCCAGATAATCAAAATATTGAATTCGCAACACTCTCTTTTCCGTTTTTTTTTGTGTTGTTTACTAATATCCTTATTTATAAAGGATATGTAAGTGAAAAAAATATTCAATATTCAAATGAGGTGGATAACTATTTTCACCTACTCCTGGTAGTGAACTAGTAATATAGTTTTTTTTTTTTTTGGATTATTATCAAGGATATTATTTTTTCTGTATGTGGTATAAAAAAAATTTTCCACAGCAGAAAAAAAAGGATATTCTAAAAGAATTTTTTTTAAAAAATTATTTCGAATATATTTAATTTTTTTTCTATTTTTCATAAACATGAAATTCTTATCCTTAATTTTCTTCTCTTTTTTTTTTTTTGGATAAGGAATCCTTTAGGCCAACACAACGTACAAAACAAAAAAAAAAGGGTTTACTAATAATTTCTTTGTTTTTTAAATAAATTCTTCAACAAATTTATCCAGTTTTTATTATCCTATTAAGTGATAAGTTTATAAAGGACCTCAAAACTCGTTTTGCATATTAGATTGTAATTTTATTCTTCTTCTTCGTCGTCGTCTTCGTTCTAATTTGACGTTTACATACAACTCAAACGCGTATAGAGACGAACAGGAAACAAGTAAAAAAAAAAAAGGATATCTCCTAACCCTTAGACGTTTTTAGAATTTAAATTATAATATTGAATGAGAAAAAAAAAAGGATATTCACAACACAAACAACACAAATTTATGTAGGATATCTAAAAATAAAAAAAATATAGAAACAAAACAAAAAATATGAAAATGGACAGAAATGAAAATCTCATAGGAATTTTCTTCCATTTTTTTTTTTTTTTATATAAATTTTCCAATTTATTATTTGAAATTTTTTTTTATTAATATTATTTTTTATTTTTTATAGAAATGAAAAAAAATATGGAAAAAATTTTCGTTAATTTTAACCAAAAAAAAAAAAAAAAACCGAAATTTCTTTTTGCATAATTTTTCTGGACAAACAAAAGAAAATTCTTAAGTAATTATCAAAAACTCGCAAATAATGGAATTTTTCTAAATATTTTCGTTAAAAAAAAAGGACATTTCATATTGTTTTTTTCCTCTTTTTTGATAATTAATAAATTTGGTGAAAATTTAGGGGAAAAAAATAAGGAATTTTTCATTAACAAAATAAAAATTTTCATTTTTCATTAATTTATAAATTTTAAACTGCAATGCGATTTATTATTTTTCATGTTGACACACTGGAATAATTTATAAAAATTTCATAATTAATAAATTCAAAAGTTGAATTTTCTTTTTTGGAATAATTTCCAAGGAAAACTAGGAAAAGATTTAATAAAGTTTTTTTTGTGTTAGAAAATTTTTGTTATGTGTGGTAAAATTTATGATGATATCCTGGTGTGTGTATAACTAACAGACAATTAAACTCTTAACCTTTCATAACTTAAGTATTATTTTTTTTTTTGAAGGTCATTTTTGTAATTTTAGGTAGGACCTTAATAAGTACGTGCACAGCATTTTATAGACGATTTTTGTTCGGTTTGTCATCACAAACATTAAAATAATGTATTGAGGATAAAAAATGTTTGGTCAACAAAAGGTTTTTAGTTTTTATGACAAGTTGAATTAAAAATATTTTATAGGACTTTTTTTTTTGTATTAAGGAAAAATATTTTTCCTAAAGTCTGATTTTCACCTACACAGAAATTATGAATTTTTGTAGATTTTGAATGAGTTAAAATTTTTGTAAATTTTTAGTGTAAATTGAGTCGTCATTTAGTCCTTTGTGACAGTTTTGTAAACAAGGGCGTTTTCGTTAACGTCAAATAATCGCAGTACGCTAACACCAATGTATTAATTCTTTTTTATTGGTATATTGACTATCGAGACAGTGAAAAATAGACAAATTTAGCTTAACCAATGCTCCTTCTGTCGACTGGTTGCTGTCTCGTTGATTAAACTACCATAAAAACGAATAAAAACATTGGAGTACTGCGATCATTTGACGTTGTTATTTTACATTGTAATTTTAGTCATTCCTTACACTTCTTCGATGTAAGATGCTGCAGCACAATCACAGCCTCCGTCATTTTGATTACAAAATCGGAAGTCATATCAATTTACAGTCAATTTATGACACAAAGTTTCTCATTTTTAGAGGCATTTTAAATATATTTTGGATTAGTAAATCTGAGTTAAGTTTCGTTCTATCCTTACATTACTCTATTTTTTTCAGATTCCTTAAAGACATTTTTCCTGAATTGAAATTTATGCAAAGTATAGTCTTACTGTATGAATGTCTCTCCTCTCTGAAACCCCAATTTAAGTATATAATTTTTACAAGTGATTTGTATGTAAATTGACAAATTTTCCTAAATAAACATTTTCACAGGAATTCGTTTTTCAGATTCAGTTAAAAATTATAGAAATCTTTGTCTGAAATTTTATTATCTAAATTTTGAACCATTACTAAATCAATCATAGTCAAATTATATTACACAAATTATTAGTTCATTATTTACAAAAATTTAATGATAAATTCTAAAATATTTCAACAAAAACAAAAATTATTTAAATCATTAAACATTTGCTCATTTTATTTAACTCATTATCAATTTTTTTTAACAAGAATTTCAGGTAATTTGTCAGAAAAATTAGATATTTAATACTTTTTAAATACTTTTTTCCATCATTTAATATTTTAAGCTCTCTCTAATTACCAACGAATTTTTTTTTGTCAATAGTAAACCCTCTTCTTCTGCGAAATAAGCAGCAAAAATATATATATACAGTATATTTAAATAATCAAACTTAATTGCTAAACACTATATGTACTTTTACCATAAAAACAAAAAATTTATACAGAATTTCTTTGGTATAAAATTATTTGCTTAGTTAAATATTCGCGAAATATAAATAAAAAAAAAACACTCTTCTCCTCTGTCACCTAAACTATAATATACTTAAAATACCATCTCTAACAACTATTTATACGAGTGTGTGTAGTGTACTAATTTACCAAAAACGAGAAAATTAAAGCTCATTTAAAAAAAAAAAGAAGCAGAAATTAGAAATAATTTCAAAAACTTTGTAAGTACAAACACGAAAAAAAAAAAACCATTTTTCCAATTTAAATTTAAACAAAATTTTCTGTAAATGAAATTCTAATAAAAATTTTATGTTTCACACGAATTCATTTCCCCCTCCCCCCAAAAAATACGAGTAGAACGAGTAGAATGAGTAGAAGTATCGAATTTTTGGGTGTTTGTACACAATTACGCCGAAAAATTACTATATTTTTCTGTGAATCCTTCGAACCCATTTAACCAAAAAATTAAGTTTTTTCACTCTCTACGTAATATATGTAATAGTTGTTATTCTACAGTTCTACACTTCTATATTATTTAAAAAAAACATAACTACAAGAATAATTATTTAAAGTTATGTTATGAAAATTGCTCCTTGAACACCAAGAAAAACACCGAAAATCTGAACTCTATAGAAGAAATCTTTTAGTCATACTTATATGTATATAGAGCAAATGTGGGTTGTATGAAAAATTAGGAAATCTAACCTAGAAACACAACAAGAACAGTAGAAAGGAAAAAAACATCTTGTTAGGATAGTAAAAAAAAAAAATCCTTTTTAACACACAAAGCACAACAACAGAACAATTTTTGGGAATATGTTTTCAAATTTCAAATTAAACTATAATTTTACTATATGAATACGTATACATGGTGTATACGTATATAATTATTATAAATATAGCAAGGAAAAATATCCTTAATTTAAAAGCCTTGTTTTGTGAAAACTGAGAAAAATTAAATGAAAATTTTTTGTTTAAGTTAAAATTTCTGGGAAAACCTATGAAAATTGTTTTAATGTTTATGAGGGTTTTTCTCTTATACTTTTCGTTGTTAGGAAATATAGAAAAAAAGGATATTTCTCAAAATGTTTTTTAGGCTTTAATTTGCGTTACTATAGTAAATAAAAAAAAAACTTAATACGTTTTCAAGAAAATACTTTTGATCTTTTATGGATTCCGTAAATCATCAATAATCAATTTTTCTACCATGTTAAGTTTTTTTTTTGGTGAAAAATTAAGGATATATGTAAAGTTTAAATATGTAGTAGAATTTCTTGTTAAGTAACCAAAAATACTTAATATTTTTTTGGTAAGAATTTTCTTCTAAATTTTACAATTATTCATTGAATAAATTTAAGTTCTATCAGGACGAGGAAATTAAGAATTTTTGAAATATTAAATTGTATTTGGCGCAACGCAATCTACAATACAAATTATGTTAATTCAAGGACTGAATTCGAATTTTAAATAGCAAAAAAAAAATATAATTTCATAAGTGAAAAATCTAGATAATGAATTAAATTATTGGGAAATCGGTGGCTGGTGAAAAAACTGTTGTCACTATACAAAATTTCGTGTCCCTAAAGTATATGCGGCTAACATTTTACTGACCAAAATCAAATCATCCAAAATACTAAATATTTTTTATTACTAGTCCTCTGAATTAAATTTATCGCCACATGCTTCGAAGGATAGTCCTTTAAGTATACAACAAAGAATCTAAAACTTAACAACAATTTGGAACTTCTGCTTAATTCGCCTGAGGTTACTGAATAACCAATTGAAGCATTAAACTCTTTCTACTAATACTAAAATTCAAAATGGCGAATTTGATAAATTTAAATTGTTTTTCACCCAAAAAACATTTTCACCCAAATGCAAAAAAGGATATACCAACTTTTTCATATTCTCAAAAAATTTAATATATAATAGTTCGTGGTCTAAGTATTTATCACACGAAAACTCTTTATATTTCTTTAAGAATTACGTCTACGTATAGACATCGTCGAATTTTTACTTTTCCATAAAATCAATTTTCCATATTTTTTTTACCATAAAAACCAAATACAAATTATTTATTTAAAATTAAAATATATAAAAAAAAAAAATGTTTGTCACAAGATAAAACCACCATATCGTACGTTTAACATACGTAATTGTGGTATATGTACAAGAAATTTTCTAATTCACAATTTTTGCATAATAAAATTATATTCAAATTTTGTGTTGTTTTCTTTTTTTAGTATTTAAAATGAATGAAAAATCTCATATAAATTTTATATTAATTCAAAATTTTCGGTTTTATGTATAATATCCTTTTTTTTTTTCATCTCTCTTTCAAACATTTATCCCATTCAGTATTTATATAATTTTTATATCCTTTCATTATCTTTAAATCTAAAAACTTTTTTGGTTGTTGTTGTTATTTGAAAATTCATTTAATATTTTCATTATAACAATTTAACCCAGCAAAGGTGAATCCTGATATCTATACACACACACACACACACACACACTACACACATGAAAACAGATAAAGAGAAAAAAAGGATCACCAGGTAGCAAAAAGTTATTATATGTATTTTTGAGGGATGAGCAGAAACGAAGGGAAAAAACGAAGACTAAAAATGATGTCTTCAAAAAAAAACAAAAATTGCTTCACATGCGGAGTGAATTAATTTAATTAGAAAGATTTCATTATTATTATACACACAAATCCAGATACACACCACACCGTATATATATGACGTATAAATAGGATTTATATAATTTAATAAAAAAAATAGTGATGCAGGAGAAGGAGAAAAAACGTACGCTTTCATATCGTAATTTCCTATACTTTTTTTTTCTTTCAGTTTCATTGAAAAACAAGATATTTTATGGATCGATGAACAAAACATAGAAATTGGTAAATTATCCTTGATTAAGAATCAAGTATAAATATACAATATATTTACTATTAGGGACAAGGATATACGTACAGATATGAAATTTGATATCCTTTTTATTATTTATATACAATTTTTTTTGTTGAATGAACGATACAATATTGATGGGTGGGGGGGTTCATAAAGGTATATATTTTTTTTTGAACATAAAGGATATGATATTTGTCTAAGATTTCAATTTTTTGAAGATATGTTTAAGTATATGAAGAAATGCGTTAAGGTAAAAGGATAATTTTCTTTATTTTGTAAAATGGGGGGGGGGGATAGATAAATGTTGATGACCACTAAGAGAAATTAAAATTTGATATTTAATATCATCTTTGATAGACTGGTAATAAGAGAAGAAGTTAAATTACTTCAGAATTGTCTGAAGTAATAATTTCACTGTTTCTCTTCTTCTTCGTAAGAGACGAGTATAGAATTGTCCTTATAAAAAATTCGTTTACAATGAATTTAATTGAAGAATTCCAATAAATCGAAGACTTTTTCCAAGAAATTCAATTTAGTATTTAAAAAATTAAATATAATTTTACTAAAATTCTTCATTATAGCTTCTCCTAGTTTGTGGAAAATTCATGCATGAAACTAATCTTTTTCTATATGATATTTTCGATTTCAAAAATTTTTTAAAAAGATTATTTATCATAAGAACCAACAACACCGAAAAAAATTAAACAGAGTTCAAAAAAATCTTTAACTTTTTTTTATCTCCATTAACCAACAAAAAATTTTTTGACAATCAAGTAATTTATTTCTAAATTTGATATTTTTATACCAAATCCTTCTCTTTCCATCATTTTCCACCCAAACAATTTATTTTTCTAATTTAATTTATATATATTAGACTCAAGAAATCTCCTCCATTTCTTCTCCTCATTCTTCTTACCATCACTCTGTAGTAGAATTTAATGGACTATCAAATTACGAAAATATAAATTTTTCAGAGTATCAAAAAAAAAAAAATTGTAAAATAAATTTTATTTCTATATTATTATTATTTTTTCAATGAATTTTGATTGCCTGCCATTTAAGTTCAATTCATCTTCATATTTTTTTGCCCTTCGATAAATGAAAATTATTTATAAATTTCTCTACAATCCCAAAAAAAAACCGTCACACACTACAACAACAAAATTATCCTTACAAAAAAAAAAAAAATTTGTGATAGAAAATCTTCCTCTATATATAAAAATATTTCCCAAAACATTTTCCTTTTTTTTTATATCCTTCGATCGGAAGTCAGAAAGATTTCAAGTTGAAAAATATGTAAAAAATAAAATAAGGACTAGTTTTGTGTCCTCTAACACAAATACCAAAAAAAAAAAAAAAAAATATAAAAAATTATTTGAAGAAAAATGTAAAATATCCTTACACAAATATCAACAAAAAAATTCCCACAGCGCGTAATTCCTTTACGTAGAAGATGAAATATATAAGATTTAAATTATTTTATTTATTTTTTTTAAGGATATCAAAAATGTTTATCGAAATGATATTTTTTATGAATATATCTTAAATTCATAAAAAATCCCCCATCACAAATCTATGGGTGGTTCATCTCTCTACCCCCCTCCAATCGTTTCCCTAACATGAACCAACAAATAAAGCCAAGAAAAACGATAAACAGACAAAATATTTATGATATATAAATTTCATTTTCTTTTTAAACCAATAACCAATTTAGAGAAATCGTCCTTTTACCCTCGATTTATATGTATAGCAGCCAAGCCTTACAACAACAAAGTTATACGAAGGATATTCTATCATAACCGAAATAGAATATCAAAAAAAAAAAAAACAAAAAACAAATAATGTTTATAAGTTAAAACCAAAATAATAAAAATAACAATTTTCAAATAACAACAACAACAAAAAAGGACGAAATGTAAATTTTTTTTTCTTCTCTTCTTCTTCTTCATCTTTTTCTGTGCCTGTCATAATCATCTGAAAATCTTTTGGGATAATATTGATGTCAACATATGCAAGATAATATAAATAATATTCCTTTGAAGGACACAAAAAAAAAGGCAACAAAAAAATGAAAATATTTCCGGTATTTGACGGAATTTTTCTTTTGGTTTTTTTTGGTTATTTATAGTTTAAGGAAAATTAAAGAAGATAAATTTTTTTTAATATATTGATAATCCTTTTTTTTTTTTGTTGGGGAGAAATTGTGGTTAGTCCTGAAATTCCTATAAAAATTGATATTTTGTTAGCAACCAAATTATTGAAAATTCTTCAAATAATTGAAGAAAAAATGACCTACGAATTAAGAAAATAGGAAAAACGAAGTTTGTAGTACAGAAATTTTGTCCAATTTTTAACAGTTTACATGATAAGAGTTTTCTGTTAGTGTAATTTTGTCTCATTTGTAACAGTTTACGATAACAGTTTTCTGTTAATTTACAGAAAAACTATAAAATTTGTTCTAGAGATGAAAGTGAAATGAAAAATGTAAATTATACTAAGAGAAATTTTCAAAAATTCTGTAAGGACGATAGAAAAATTTTCAAAAACTAACAAAATACTTTCAATTTTGAAAGGAATTTAATTCTCAAAACATTGACTCATTCGAAGCAAATCTTAAAATCTCACCTTAGTCACCCGAAAAAATCTCACTTCTTATACTCGAAAAATTCCTGTACGTATTTGAAAAATTAATTATATAAATTAAGGAAAACCTGGATTAAACCATAAAAAACTTAATTAACAAAAAAAAAACAGAAAACTTCTAAACCTTCTAAAAAAACAATTTCTTAACAAATTAAATGTCCTTGATTATTTTCCAAGTATAAAAAAAAATTTAAATTCTGCCCCGAAAAACAGAAATTACAAAACATTAAAATTAATATCTTTTGGAAAATTTCCTTTTGCACGTAATTAACCCCTTTTTTTCCCTGGTAACACAAAATTTTCACATAAAACTGTGACCTTTTCAACACCAAACAAAATCGGACAAGTTCAAATCTACGTGCAATTTTCATATCTTCTCTCTACTATTTTCACCTTTTAATCCTTAATGGAAATTTTCGTGTCTTGAAATTTATATAGAAAATTTCTTGTTGTTGTTGTTGTTATAATTTGTCACTAAAGTCCTATCATCATTTCGGACATAACCAAAAAAAAAATTTATTTGTAATTTGTAAGTAAAAGTTTATTTTTAGCCAAAAATTTAATTTAATTTTTTTTTTATGCCAAATAAAGTTCATTAAGCACGAAAATTTCCATAAATTTTCATTTTGTACACAAAAAAAAATGTGAAAAACTTTTTGTTTTCTGCAACAAAAAAAAAAAAAAAACGTAAAATTTTATTGGAAAAATTAACTTCTTTCTTATTCTCTGGGTAAACCAATACCCAGCAGCCCAAAAATTTCAACTTCAAAAAGGAAAAAAACTTTTGTGGTATTCAAAGCAAAATTGAAAAAAAAAAAGATGTAACCAAATAGACAAATTTTTTTTTTAGTTTAGTTTTTTGAAAAATTGTTATCACTCAACAACAACAGCAACAAAAATTCGATTACATTTTTCCAGGGTAAATGGAAAACAATTATGTTCTTTTTTTGATAAATAGATTTTCTATAAGTTTTCCCATTTTCATATGGAAAAATATATAAATAAAATATCAAATTTCTTCTATTATTGTAATTTACTATATATAAAATATTTAATTTCTCTTGTGTTCCTAAGAGTTTTTTTTGTATATGCCGGAAAGTTTTGGTGAAGCTGTAAAAATTCTAGACCAAATGTGCTTTTCAAAGCCATAGAAATTACCAGCTAAATCGTAAACAGATCTCAAAATATTTTTAAATAATTTATATACTCGAAAAAGTTGAGAAAAACTATACAAAATTTTCTATGGTATACAAAAAAAAGATAAAACTTTTCCTGTTCTTTACTCTCTACTAGAAAATTCAACTCAGCCATGAGCATAAATTTCCTTTTTTTTTTGTGTGTGGTTACATTCTTTTCTCAATTTTGTTTTTTTTTTTTTGGAAAATAATAAAGTTGGGAAAATATTAAATACTGTAAAATTATATAATAATAATAATAATAAAAATGAAACTTTTCTGTTCCCATGGCTAATCGAACATTTACCAATTAAGCACGTCCTGTACATGAAATTTTCTTCCAATTATTGTATATATAAACGATTAACTCTAACAGATCACAAAACAACAAAAAATTTGATAGAAAAATTTTAAATGAAGTCCTTTTATAACAATATTTTGACGTTCATCTTTCATAAGGATATATGAAGGGCATTTAATACTCAATAATGTGGATGAGCAACATAAGAGGAAAAAAGAAATGAAAAATTGATGGTTTTTGAAATTACTGAAAACTTATAAGAGGAAAAAAAAAAGGATTTTCGATAACTATTTTATGTGTAATACAATAATAATATAATTAAGAATAGAATTATAATGAAAAAGTTCAATCTGTTTAAATTTTCAACTTGTGTGTAGCTATTAAAATTTTATTAGTGAAAAGTTTTAGAAGTTTGTTGTAAGGATGTAAGGATAGCAAAGTGGTATAAGTTGAGAAAATTTTTGATATATATATTTTTCAATAGTTTAGGGACTTTCGGACAATCATTAATTCACTTTTAAATAAATTAAACCGGTTATAATGTAATATGAACTTAGAGCTCAGGCTCAGCAGGATATTCAATTTTTGACAAATAGTTGCCTAATATTTCTAATTGCATATATAGAAACTGCGTGACAAAAGCACAAAATTCCAATAATGAACCCTCAAACATTCCAGAAATCAATTATGATAAACCCGGAAATGTGAAACCGGATATGAAAAATTGAAATACGAAAAACCGGTTACCCTAAAATCAATTTGAATGAGTAAATATTGCTCAGTTTCCTATATTTATTTCTTCTAATTGCTCATTTTATCAAGTTCCTTCAATAATATCAATTAAATTCTCCAGAATTAATGACAGACAAAATTGATTTTTCCATTGACCATAAAGTAAACTATTCTAAATTCCTTCCAGTCTCATAATTTTACGACTTTTTATATAGCAAAAGTTTCTTGAATTAAAAATGAATTAATCCACTATGATTCCATTTTAATATTAAAACAATCTTCATATATCCTTTTTATAGCACATAAATTAATGTACATTTTAAAATGCATCCTTAGAAAATGGTATTACATACATTTATTGGTACAAATCCTTTAGATTCTCATAATTTAATTAAGTTTTACTACACACAAAAAAAAAGAAAGTTTTTTTGGAAAACTAAAATTTTCCATCAATTCATTTATACCAGACCCCCCCAAAATGAAGAAAACTTCGATCCACAAAAAAACAAATTCGTTGGATGATGTAAGACAAGAGTCCGAGAAAAGTACAATTTTAAATACAAAAATTTAACAAATAAAATGAAAATTAAAAATCCTTCAATAGGAAAATTTATGGGAAAATTTATTTAAAATATTTTTTGGATAAAATAATTTTTTGGTATATAAAAAGGAAAAATTATATTAATTTAAAAGTTTCTCTTTATTTTCCCTTGGAAAAATGGTGAAATGGATAAAAATATTCTTGATTTCCGGGGGGTTAGAAAATTTTTATATACTGTTTTTCTTTTTTTGCTTAGGCAAAAAATAGACCCCAAGAGAAATTTTCCTACAGCAACACACAAAAAAAAAAAGAGGAAAGTTTTCATTTTTTTTTAAAAAGTGATAAAAGCTATTTACTCGTTTGAATCATTTTCCTCTAGTTTTCCATCGAGAGAGTAGGCAAAAACTTCATATTAAGATTATAAAAAGAAAATTATTAAAGTTTATTTTCCTTAAAAAACAGGAAGAAAATGAATATTATTATTTTGTTGTTTTTTTTTTTAAAGTACTCTCAAAGGAATTTCCTCTACTTATATCCTTCTGCATAAAAACCAGAAATAGGATCTACTTACACACTTTTCATGTTTACTATTACACATCTGAGTGTGCCTCCCACTTGTAATAATAAAGGCACTAAAATCTACAGGTAAAAATAAATGAAAATATAATATCCTTATTTTCCTGCGCCTAATTTGCCAAAAAAAAAAAAATTTAATAAACATGAAATTTTTCATATATAGAAAACAATTTTCTTTATTTTTTTAGGTTATAATTTCATAAAAAATTCATATTTATTATTATGAATCCTGGAAAATTGAAAATTTTCGGTTGTTTTTTTTTTTTTTTGCTAAATGAAAGGACGAAAAAATAATTGATAAAAATATAAGCTGAATTTTAAATAAATTAAATTTAGAAATTAGAAAATTTAATTAATTAAAATTTATAGTTTTTGATGTCCTCTGGAATTGAGAATTTAATTCTATGATTTATAGTTGTGAATAGAGCCAATAAAATTGTATTTTTCCGAAGAAAACTCTTCATACTTTTATATTAAAAATTACAAAACTTTTTACTTTTCGTACAAATTCAATAAAAATGGACTTTTTTTAGAAATGATAAAATAGAAAAATGGTAATAACACCAGAATGAGTTTTCATAAGCAAAATACAATCGAAATTTTCTCAATTTTAATGCAATTTAATTTAAATAACAATAATTACAAGTTAAGAATGATTAAAATGTTTCAAAATCTGTTAAAATTACTGAGAAAAATAGAGAAATAACACCAGAACTTTTACTTATGAAGAAAACGTGAGGAATTTCCAATATTTTGTTACAAAAATGCATAAATTCTAAGTCCGAAATTTCATAATTGGTGAAAATTTCATTCGAAAATTGACATTTGACAATCAAAATGCCAATAGACTATCAATGGTGGATGTCCTTAAGCCGCATTTCTTCTCAATAATTATACAGGATTTCTAATAAATCCATTAATTTCCCAAAAATGTCTAACTAATTTTCTACAATCATGAATATTAAAATCCTGAAAACCCAAAATGATTATTTCATTTTTTCCTCTCCAAATTTTTACATCCTACACAATTTTCTATCCATCCGCGCGTCGTCATCCATGTGACTTGGAACACATGGCCGGCCTTTCATTACCATACATACAAAAAATAAACCATATCCTTTTTTAATTAATCTTAATAAAATCTTTAAAAAAAATCAAATTACTTGCAAATATTATTTATAAATTTTCTATTTTAAATTAATTTATTTATTATCCTTAATCATCGTCTTCTCCTTCATTTTTCAAGTAATAAAAATATCGAATCCTTGGACTTTCGCCAACAATTATAATTAAAATTTTAAGAGAATATAAATTCAATCCTCGATAAAATGAATGTTAAAAATGCGTGAAAAACTGCAAGGTATCCCACACGTTTTTTTTATTTTATATAATTCACAAAGAAACCTTTTTTCCTTCTTCTTTGTGTTGTATAATATCCTTCGGTTATAATTTTATAATGTTTTATCATTTACTTCTTCTATAAAACTTAATTTTTTTTTTTTGCTTGTCATTTGTTTTTCTTGGCAAAAAAAAATTCATTTTCTCACAATCAAAAAAATTTTCTTCCTTTTTAAATATACATAGTAAAAAAAAGGAAAAAAGCGCGACGAAAATTCACTTTTCTTTCTCTATCTAAAAAAGTATATAAAAAATAATAATAATAATATAGAATCCTTGGAACACATTTCGTACGTGTCCTATTCAGCTGCTACTTTATTGCTTCACAAGATTATCCATAAATTTTCTTTCTTATAAATATTTTTTTTGTTTTTCCACATAATATAAAAAGGACAAAATATACTAACGATAAGCATATATCCTTTTTTTGTATATAGTCTCTGTTTGGGAGTACAAGAAAGGAGGGCGCTGAAAAAAAATAAAATAATCCTGTACTGTCATTTGTATATTGGTATGCAAAATGAACAAATGTGATTTACGTTCATTTTCTAAGGACATTTTCTTCTCTTTTGTTTTCTATTGTTAGCGTTGTTCGCGCGCGGCAATTTAAATCAACAACAACAACGAGTAAAAATATATTCCTCGCCCCCACAGAGTGAAAAAAAAGGTATTCCAATGAAACTATAGTTGGATGGTGGTTCAATTTTTATTATCCTTTTTGTTAACTGCTGTTGCGTTGCTCTTATTGCCGCTGTTGCATATAATTCAGCTAAGAACAATATTCAAAAAAGGACGAATTTTTATTAAATTTTTTAAAGAGAAATTTGTAAAACAATAAAAGGAAAATATGTAATTTTGCTGTTTTTTTTTTAATCCTTGTACCGTGACGGTACGATTTTTTTTTTAAGATTTAGGAATTTCACTTTTTTTCAAAATAGTTTTTTTCTTAATGGCGCGTCTATTGTCCTTAAATGGTAAGAGAGAGGTGTTTAAACCGTTGAAAAGTCGGTGTGAAAAAACAGAAACAACAAAATTGATTTAAGTGTAAAATTCGTGTTTCTAATAATTTTTTGCACAAATCCGTTTTCCGCATAGAAAAAATTGTGTAAATTGGCAAATAATTTTTCCTCGTCGTTTGAATAAAAAAATTGTTTCCAATTTTCTTGATAATAATTAAAGGTATACGTAAACGTAATTCGTACATGCGTTGCAGTGTAATAAAAAAAAAATTGAAAATTCCTTTTGGAAAATTTAATAAACAAAAATTTTAAATTTATATTTTTACAATTCCCTTTTTAGTTTTTAGTTTTTCGTCCTTTTTTTTTTTGAATAATAATAAACCAGGAGTCAGACACAGAATGGTGCACAGGAAACAGAGTGTATATAGTTTTTTCCTTATTTATAGTGTGTGTAAAAGTGTAACGGCTGAAACTATATCTTTAAGTGAACTCCTGTGTTTTTTAAAGGGTGCAATTCTGCATGCAGTTTTCTTCTATATTCCATAGTAGGTGGTCGTGGTATATACTAAATAAAAAAGGGAGTAAATATTTTCCATATACATATTATTAAACGGAGATTTTTGGTGCTTGGCGCTCGGTAAAACTGTTGGGAAGAGGGAGGTGGGGGTAATATAAAATTTATAGTACAATTTATTATAATTACAAAAAAAAAAACAAATATTTTGCATTTCACAAAAGTTCGTTCGGTTACTCTGTGTGTGTGTGTGTTTACGTACAAAGCGTATAAATAAAATAAATTTTTATTGTCAATTTATAAAAAATTATTTTCCATTGTTTTTCCTCCTCTGTGTGTGTTCGTGTGTGTGTGCATAAAAAAATGTTGGTTGGGTAGAAAAAAAAAATAATGAAATTAATGACTTTAAAGAGTAATTAGTTCGTTAATGGCATAAAATTTGTAAGTTTTTTTTTATGTATATGTATTTTTATTATTTAACGTTATTTACCCTTATAACTGTTTTTTTTTTTCGAATAAAATATGCTATACAACATTTAATTATGATAATTTATTGTTCCGTTTTTTTGTTTATTTTCTTTTGAAAATAATAATAATAATAATTAAGAATTTAAGGATTTAATAAAAAAAAAAATAAACAAAAAAAAGGACTTAATGATTTTGATGCGGACAAAAAATGAGAGAAAGAATGTGAAACTTAAAATTTTTTAAGAATTTTTTTGTTGATTACTTAATTTTTTTTTAAAATAGTTTTTGCTGTTTTTTCTAGTAAATTTCGTTACTAGACAAATTGTGATTATTATTATTTATGTAAAGGATTTTGTTATTTTACAAGTTAATCCTTGACTTGATGAGGAAAGTTATAATTTATGTCTGGAAATTTCCAAAAAAAATAATAAATGACTGGTGGATTAATATTTTTTCTGGTTCTGTTAGGAAAATTGTACAAAAAACGATGAAAATTAAGAAATTATTAAAATATATTTAAAGTAAAATTAATTAATGGTTTGAAAAATGATCAATAGATGGCGTTGAAATTACTTCTTCATAAAAATATTTTATAAAATTAAATTTATATTCTGTCAGAGCAAATATATACAATTCCGCATACTGTGATATATATCGTTAGTTTGGTCCTGCATTCAAGCTGGAGAATGTGAAAAATTTCATGTATAATTCGAGTAAACAATTATTTTCCATAGTTTAAGTATGGAATTTCAAATTTCTTGAAACATTTTGACAAACTTATATATAAACGTCGCGAAATGCTTAAAAAATTAATGAAAATTGATGAAAATTTGAATTTAAAAACGATTTGCATTCAAGAATTCAAGAATTTCTTGGAAAATTTCGTCAAAACTAATACAAAATGCATAAAATTTTCTAATATTTTACATAAATTTCTTAATTTCCATTTGTGACAAAGTTAAATAATTGAAAGAAAAATTTCAAAGGACTCATATAGATTTCTTATAATTTTTGTACCAAACTCTCCACAGAATTTATCATAAGAAATCTTTGAATCCTTGAAATCTTTTTTTTCAAATTTGTGACAAATGAAAATTATTTTCACAAAAAAAATAATAATAATCATTCAAAATTTTTTTGACATTATCAGAAAATTTAACTCAAAAATTTTCTCAGTTCAAATTAACTTTTACCATTTTTATAATTGGCTCTCAACAAAAAAAAAAACTGTAATATATCCAGAAAAATAAACGACATATCCTTTTTTTTTCACATATTATGAAATAAATTTAATGCTCCAGAAATTTATTAGTTGTCGTATTTCCCATACAAACTCGAATTAATTGACATTGCTCCCGTCTCCTCTTTCTCTCTGGATGACATATATATAAAAAAAATTTTCCATGTTTTGAGGAAAATTAACAATATATTTTTTTGTGTCTCTTCTTTTTTTTTTTTAATCATATTTTCCTTGGAATAAAATTATAGATATGAATCAGAAGTAAATAAATCATTTAAATTGAGTGAATAATTTGTAAAAATATAAAAAAATATTTTATTTTGAAGGATAAAATAATTTTTTGTTGTCCGAAACGTAAAATAACAATTTTTCTTCTTCTTGTTTTTATCTTCCATAAATTTTGTTTTTTTTTTTTTCTATACTCTTCCAATTCTTCTCACGCATATCCTTTAATTTTCCATTTTGCCCATGGGGTTGTTGTGATGTAAAAAAAAAAACAGCAGAACAAAATAAAATTATTATTTGTAAATGGTGGAATATGTCCTTTTTTGGCATAATTTTTTAAGTAAAAGAAGAGAAAAAAACCCAACAATAATAAACGCATATCCCCGAAAAATAAAATGAAAATTTATACCAAGAACAGCAAAAAAAAATTATACAATCAATTTTATTGTAGAAGATTTTTATCTATAAAAATAATTTTTTTTTTGTTCTCTCTACGAAACTCCCAAACCCCCGCCCGACCTTAACGACACACACACACATAAAGCATATAGAATAAGTTTTGTTTCTTGTTCTACCCCATCATAAGATTTTCTGTGCTCGTGCTGTACTATATCCTTAAGAAATATCCTTTTAAATATAGAAATTACAAAAAGAAAAAAAAAAAAGCATAAATAAAAAAAAACGTTGTCTTAAGATATTTTAATATGAAGATCATAAATCTTATGTTCATGTCACCTAATGTTAAATTTGATATTATGTTTATATGAAATTTACAATTTTCCAGGCAGTTTTTTCTTTTGTTTTGTTTTGTATTTTAAAGAATTAAATAGAAGAATTTCTTTATTAAGGAAAAATATTTCCATAGTTTAACATTTTGACTGTCGAGGCTGTTTGTCGCGTTATCACTGTTAGGATACTGTTATTATATTTTATAGACTGTTTACGTTTTGTTGGTATGTCAGGACCTGGTCTTATCCAGAAATTATTATAGTCCTGGAGTGGTTGAAATGACTTCTTATTTCATATTAATTGAAGATGCAAATTTTGATACTTCACGTATGTTAACCAGGAATGGAATATGTTAAATTGTGTAATATCGTGTTGAAGAATTTTAGATTACATTTAGGTTGAAGGAGGTGAAAAACGGCTACCAAGTCCTCTTGCCGATGACCATGTAGTTCAAAGTAGTAAATAGTATCAAGTTCAACAATTTTTATTTTGAATAAAATAAATTTAACAGGTCTTGGTACCCTTTGCATTCAATTTACAGAAAAATTTACATTCCAAAATTGTATGTCAGCTTAAACATCAGAACAATGTCATAATAAAATTCATATGTAATTAATTTCTCTTCTTCATCTACGGATATGGACTTCTAGTCCTACATTTAACATCTTTCCTCTCGAAATTCTGCTACTAATTTTCTACTTGTTATAAAAATTTAACATTTTTTGAATTATTAGAAATTTCTTCACAATATTTCGAAATTTTCAACACAAATCTTTTGTGTAATCGAATTTCACTAATTTCAATTATTTCTTCACTAGTTTTCGGAGCTAAAATTCAAACTGTTGCCGAAATTTAAATTAAATTTCTGAAGTTTTCAATATTTCATTGAATTATTGAATGTAAACTATGATTGCAAATTGCCCCTTTAAAATGAAACTCTGTCAATTATTTCTTTTTTTATCCCTAAATATATGAAATTGTATACCAAATCGCTAGTACATTCATGACTGATTCACAACATTATGCTTTTTCTTGTTGTGTACATCATTATTTATGACGAAAATTGAATTTCTAACAAAAATGTAATAAATAAATAAATTTACCAAGTAACATTTTAACATTGAATACAATCAGAAATTCAAATCATCATATAAGGAATCGCTGGTTTCTTCAATATCTTCAAATATCAACAAAATTTTGTACAAAATCATAATTAAATAAATTTGTGAAATTTATTAATCATTTTAAATTATGAAAAATTTTAAATGTCAATAAAAAATATTAATAAATTTAATTTTTTTGTAATTTTTTTTATTTCCAGGTAAGTCGAGAGAGAGAAATTTGAATTTTTTGAAGCAGGACACAAAAAAATTTAATTTTTTGACTATCTATCAACAAAATTTCGCTCTTGGTTTGGTAAGGACTAAAAAAATATTTTTGCCATCAGATTTTTTTACACAAAGAAAATGGAAATTCAATTAAAAAAAAAAGAGGAAAACTTTTTTTCTTTCCCATATAATAATTTGAAATTCCTTCCGATCCTTAACAATTTTTTTTACTATAATTAAATTCCACTTTTTATTGTTTTGGTGCGCGTTTTTTTTTGTGTTCTTGTTTTAATTAAGAATATTTTTTTTTTAATATAATTTTCGTTTTCATTTTTGGTTGAATATCTGCCAGTCAGTCACAGAGAAACCAGCGTAAATGTTTTTTTTTTCCATATAGTAGAATATCCTTTTTTTTTTTTCAAATATAAATTACGACTAGAAAAGAGAGCCACCATTTTCTTTTTGTGCATTCTTCTGTTCTTCCCCAGATAGAATAGATCATTTTCACTTCAGAATTAATTAAATGATAATTACAAAGTTTTTTTTTATCATTTTTATCATTTTTATTATTATCTCTTTTTAGTTTCGTATAATTCGTCCTTTTTTTTTTTTCTTCTTTTAATTTAAAATCCTTTTTTGTTGTATTTTAAGAAGGAAACAGAAAAATATTTTTAAGAAAAAAATATTAGAATTTCCTTTTATTTTTTATTTTTGCTGGTCGAAGAGAATTTTTAAATTCCAAAAGAAAAAAGAATTTAATTGAAAATTGAATGAAAATTGGATAACAGAAAAAAAAAATGAATTAATGGATTTTTGTGGAATTTTTTTTTTAATTTTTTTATATATGCAAATTGAGATGAAAATAAATATTTGTTTTACTATAATAAGAAAGAAAAAAAAAGTCCTTTAAAGAAGAGTCCATTTTTTTGTCCAAATATGAAAAATCAAATTTGTCCGAAAGATTGTTTGTCTGTTAGACTAATTTAATTGTCCAATTCGAGATGTAGAAATGTTGTTTACGCACTTAAAATTATTGTAGACTTTGGTAGTAACGAAGCCAAGGTTAGACTTTATTGCGACAAATTCGAATCAGAGATGACCAGAAGCTCAGAAAGCTTCAAAAAAAAGCCTCAGAGACTATGATTTGTCAACTTCCGATTGTTTACATTTGGTAATTTTAATATAGTCCTGATTCTTCTTCAAAAATTGAAGCTTCAAATAATTCAAAGGATATTTCTTCGTAGAAAATTTCATTTAATATTTTTAGCTCTACTTAAATCCTTTTATAGTTAATTACAGTATAAAACTTCCAAAATCTATTCTGCTCCTTGTTCTGGTTCAGCACATCAGTTTCGACAAGACGAAGATGATGGGCTTCAGACTTCCTGGTTAAACGTTTCCCCCCAGAAATTCATTGTTAAATTCACAGAAACTAATTTGTTACTAAATTTAGAATTAACTTTTAATTTTAATTTACATTTCGAAACATATACAAAAAATATTTGTCACCCACACCGCATTTAAGTGGTTTCTTTCTCCCACGACATATAAGAAATGTCAGGTGAAGAAAATGATTAAACGTTTAATTAATCGTATATTTAGGCTCTAAAAAAACTATTTTTAAATATTAAAAACTCATACATCCTAACTGGATATGAAAGGACTTTTCTATAAATAACTTTTTAATGTATCAATTTTTGTTTTTTGTCTTAAATTTCCATAGTAAAATTGTGAATTTTCAGAACAAAAAATTACAAAAAAATCCTCCATTAAAGAAATAATTAAGATTTTTTTCTCCCCCCTTTTTCTTGTTTAAATGTGAAAAGTGAAACAATCAAAAAATGAAAAATCATTTTAATATGTCACATGTCTTTGCATATATCAAAAAAACGCTTTTATTATTTCATTTTGCGTTTGGGGATTTCTTATTGTTTATTAATGTAATAAATTTCCAAAGAGAAAAAAAATTAAACACTTTTCCATCTCATTACCATTACATTTTTTCCCGTTATTAAGAAATCCTCATTTTAACTGACAGACAAAAATATTAAGTAATTCTTCAATTATATTTCCAAATTTTTTTTTTTTTTGTTGATAATTATTTACACTCCCCCACCCGCCCTTCCTCCATTATTGATGGATTTGATCAAAATTGAAAATTATTTATATATATGACATACATTTTTCTTCATTTGACATTTTCCACATATTTTCCACCCCGCAAAGAAAAAAACAAAATGGAAAATTAACAAATTTTTTTTTAAAAAAAAAAGTAAATTTTTTTTTCATTTTCTTTTTTTGTTTCTGTCAAGATTGTAAAAAGTGAATTTTGTTTCTGACAAAAAAAAAACCACAAAATATTATTAAAAAAAAAATTTTCTTCTCTGTTACCATCGTTCAATTCCTATACAACACGCAACCAAAACTCTGTCCCAAAAATCATCCCCCAACCCAAAAAGTAACTTTTCTAATGTCTTTGTATACCAAAAAACAGATCCTTGGAAAATTATTGACATATTATTACAACAAAACAGAGACGAACGAAAAATATTTATGGAAAAATTGTGAAAAATTATTAATTCCAATATATAGGAAAAAAATTTTTTATTTATGATAAAGAAAATTTCTTTATACTTTTCGGATATGTTAAAAAAAAAAATATGACAAGCTTACAACAAAAAAAAATTTTCATATATTTTCACATAATTTTTCATTTTTTTTTTTTTTTTTTAACATCCAATCAAGCTGAAAAGGTATTCGAAATTTTCCTCGTTTTTTTGTAAATTTTCCTTCTTTAAAGAAGATATTTAAACAACAAAAAAAGTGTGTTTTCGACATGCGTGATTATATATATAATAAAAAAAAAATATCCTTTTTGCTCGATACAAAAAAAAATTAAAATTGAAGGAAAAATATTTACACAAAAAATTTTTTATTGACAATTTTAAAGAAAATTTTTGATTTTTCACAAACAAACAAAAAAAACAAGATGTGTCATATTTTAAATTGATGAAAAAGATTTGTAAAAGATTTTTTGATGTGTCCTTTTTGTTTGTGATTAAGAATAAAACTGAAATATAGTTTATTCCTTGTTAGATTTTGCGCTACTCGGTGAGCTTTAAACGCAGATTATCGACTTTGGTGACAATAATTTTCTATTGAAAGGCAGAAAAACTTAAACAGGATTTCCAGAAAACCTGTAAAACCAGGACAATTAGAACAGAAATATCACAGAAACTGTAAAACGTCTAAGAATTAGTCATAAATTCATCAAAAATTAGACGATAATTCGATTGAAATTTATTTAATTTACAACACAAAAATTTAAATAATATAAAAATGTAAATAAATAAAATTTCTAACCTTATAAAATCTTCAATTTTCTCTTCATAATTTTCAATTTTCCTTGGAAATTCAATTTAAACTTCTTCAATTTAACGTAAATACTTTCGATTATCTGAGTCAATAGAACAAAATTTTTATTTAAAATTAATTAAATTTGAATTATTAAATACTTATTGAAATTTTAAAAGTAAAAATTTACAAATTCATAATTAAAAACCGCCAATGAATATAAAAAAACACAACTAAAAAAAGTCAAAATAAAAATTTTCATATACTTAGGAAAAATTAATGATGCTATTAAACTATCATAAATTTTCATATAATTTCGAATATTTTCAATTAAATTTTATTATTTTCCGTTAATTTAATATATTAACTAAATTTTTTCACTATTTTTGAAATTTAAAATCACTTTAAACATTGAAAAATAAATTAATTAAAAAAAATTATATTTGCTACCACAACAAATCAATATAAAAATCACATTTGCAAATGGCCGTCACTTTAATTACCGAGAAGATCAAAATTTAAATGACAAAAAGGGTGTGAGAGTGAAAAGAGTTAAAATTCTCTTGATTATTATTTTTTTTTTTCGAAAATTTTAGAGTGAAAATTTAATTTTGAGTACAATTTATTTAAATTTCTGAGTTTTTAACGATATAATTAAATTATTTTAAGTAAAAAATTATTAAATTTTGTCCTAAATTAAGGAATTTAACAATAATTAGTCCTAAATTAAGGAATTTATTATTACATTCCTTAATTTAGGACTAAATTTAATCATTTTTTACTTAAAATAATTTAATTATATCGTTAAAAGCTCAGAAATTTTAATAATCAATATTAAAATTTAGTAAATAATTTTTTAAAAATGAAATTGTAGAAAGTTTACATGAGATCTTGTCGGAAATTATAATATTTTTACTTACATTTTTAATTTCACGTACCTGTAAATAAAAGGAAATATAAAAATTATTAATTTTTTTTAAATTCAAATATTAAAATATTAAATAATTTTCTTAAAAACTCATAAATTTAATGTCATAGTGAGGACTATATAAGATTTTTCTTATACACAAGTAAAGAAATTATTACTAAAAATTCTTCAAGGACATAAAAGAATTCAACAAATTTCCAAATTTAAAAAAAAAATTACAAAGTAAAACTCTTGTTGATTTGTTAAATTCATTTTAAGTATAATTAATTTTCCCAAACAAATTTTTTATCCAATTTAGTAAATATACAAATTTCCCAAGAAAAAAAGTATTCCCAGAAAAAAGGATATGAAAATTTCAGAAATTATAAATACCAAAATGAAACTAAAATTTCAAATTTATACTCAGAAAATCCACTTGAAATTTTTTGTTCTAACCAACAAAGAATTTTTTTTTTTAAATTAATTGGAAAATTATGACAAAAATTTATTTTATCTACACACAAAATGAAAACTATAATCACAAGGAAAATTTTTTTGTATGGGTATAGAAAATTTTCAAAAAAAAAAAAACGAAATTTAATATACTTCTTACATAATAATTTTTACTTCAAAAAGGATACAAATTGGAACGAAAAACATATGCAAATTTCTCATATTATTATTTTCCATTTCAACAAATACTTAATGAAAAATTTTTTCATGTAATATACAATTTTCCATCTCAATTTTCCATTATAAGTAAAATTTATATTATTATCCTTAATAAAAATTATTATTTTATGGATTTATTCATTTAGAGAAGATTAAATTAGTTACTAGCCTATTTAATTAAAAAAAAAAATGAAAATAGAAATTGAAATTCTTCTTTTGGTTCTGTGTTAAAAAAAAATGGGGAATTATGTTTCCCTTTTTCAAATTCTTATGTGTATTATTATATATTATATATTTTCTGTTTATTTTCCAAAAACCCATAAGTATAATTATTATAATTTATATTTTTAATCTTATTTAAGGATTTAATATAAATTCTTCTTCAATTTTTTTTCTTGTAGAGGTTTTTTTTTTGTTTGTTGCAGAAGAAGAAGATGTGGTTTAGGTTTTTTTTTTCCTGTTGAATTTACATATTTTCTCATAATTTATTATAAATAAAATTTTATATATAAAAAAAGGAGATTTTAATGAATGGAATTTAGATTTTTTTAGTATAGGAAATTTTTTAATGTAATAATAATTTTTTTATGGTTTTAAAATTTAAATTAATTTTTGTATAGTTAAAAATTTAATTTTAAAATTATTTATTGTGATATTTTTTTCAAATAATATTAGGAAAAAAGGATATATAGGAAAGAATTTTAAGATTATTTGGTGAGATTTGAGTCAAATTTAATGGAGCAGAACTTTGCTATGCTTGTAGTTGGTCAAAACTTCTATTACGAATCAATATTGTAGTGCAAATTATAAATAAACTTTTAAATCAAATCTTTTCGAAAAAAATAATGTCCAAATGAAATTTCCCAGACGATAGTAAATAAATTAATCAGCGACATATAATTAAATATTATAGAAATTTCCATGTAACTAAAGCATGGAATATTGGACTAATTTTGTAAATTCATTGACTGTCAGATAAATTTAATTTTACTCTTGATTTGAATCAGAATTTAATCAGCTCAGAGTTTCACGTAATAATATTTCAAAATCAATAGAACAAGGTGTGCTCATACTTTCTCTCCCGAATATTTCATATACCAATCATTTTATATAAATTAATTCTGACAGCACAAATAACATTAATTACCAAACAATTCATCACCATGATCCTTTAAAGCCGAATTGTACTTATAAAACTCTTTCATATAAATATTTTACTTATCAAATTAATATCAAAACTTATCTCATATATCCTTGAACTTTTTTTTTTCAATCGTTTTTCCTCTTACTCTATATGCAATTTTCTTTAAAAATAGAAAAATTCTTTCTTCTCTCTACTCTTCTCTATATTCGATTAATATACCAATTACTAAACGATTACCGATTATAAATAAAACTAATGGCTATTTAATAGCCAATTATAAAAAAAATATTAAATTGAGCAAATAAATTGTGCAAATAGAAAAAAAAAACTTTATTCTTTGGTTCGTTTTTAATCAAGTTGAAAAAAAAAACCTTATTATTTAATTATTAGAATTTTTAAGTTTTCTACACAAATTTCTTCTTTCTTTCTTTATTATTAAAACTTGTCCAAAATTTTTACACTAAAATTGTACACAAAATTGTGCAATACAAAAAAAGTTTAATCGTTTACCAAATTATTGAAATTATATATCAATTTTTATACTTTCTTCGAAAAACAAGAAAAGGACGATAAACTTTTTCAATGTATATAGACTATTTATGATACTCGCAGATGAAATGAACCTCAAATGGTCTACATAATATTTTTCATCTTCCATAATTCGTACAATATAAGTAAAAAACATTTTCAAAACAAAATTCTTATTAATTTTGATCGAAATCACATTTGTATACCAATTTAAAATGTCGAAATATATATAGTAAAAAAGTTCACATATCATTTTATTTAATTTTATCAAAAATTTATTGCTAAAACTGTTGAAAATTTAAGTTTTATAAAAAATTTTCGCTCGTAGAAACTAAAATAACAAAAAAATGTTCTCTTATACCAATAAAATTGGGTGAAATTTGACAAAATTAAAAGGACTGTTGGAGCCCGGAGGTGAAAAAACTATTTATGTGATATTTAAGAGGTTTTTAAGGTTTTACACTCTTCTCGAAAATATAATAAACATAAATTTCTCTACATAGCTATACTACACTAATGTAATTTATTAGAAAATATGTTAATGAATTGAAAATTTGGTTAGAAAAGTTTCTTTTCAAAAATGAAGAAGACTTTATATCATTTTGAAAACTTTCTTCCCAAATACATATATAAAAAAACGTCCCCAAAATAAAAAAAAAATAAGGAGGTGAAATTTTAATGTTGTGAACTATTGAATTGAGGTTTTTACATGTTGTATAAGTAAATTTATTTATAAGTTATGTACATATTTTTTATGTATATTATAATGTTGCCGAAGTAACAGGAAATTAATTAAAAGTTTAATTGAAGATTATAGTTTTATATGATGTGTTACTTATACATAGTAAAAAAAATCCTTAATATATTATTTTATATATAAATTTTGACAAATAAGAAGTTTATAATAAAGTTCAAAAATTTTCCGAAAATAGAAAGTATATATAAATTTGAAATAGTAGAAAAGACTTAATTTATGATAGTATCATATTTTTTTTTTGCCAGTTCCATAAAAGAAGGATAACAAGGTTAAAAATAGATTTTTAGTTGATAATTTTTTTTTTAGATAAATTAGTTAATTAAATAATATTAATGAAATTTTAGAAAAGTTTTTATATTTAATTTGATTGACTTTTTGTGTGTTGTTACCAAAAGGATTGTCGTCTTCGAATTAAAATCAGTAAAAGATAAGACGAAATTTATAATGAAAATGAAGATAAGTAAATTGGTGGGTATACCATCTTAAATTACAAAATAGTTTTCATAGTCAAAATTGTGAATGATTTTTCAGTAAAAATTTAAAACCTTCCTGACAGTTGAAGTTTCCTAGCTTAGGAATCATTTGTGGCGGAAAAAAAATGAAGAAACTTATTAAGTTTGTCGGAAATTATAAGAAATTGTATAGTGGAAAGTTTTAAAAGGCTGTAAAAAAATGATTCCTCAGCTGCTAAGAAACTTTTTATTACAGATAAATGATTCCTGGAGCTAGGAGAGACTTCAACTCTGAGGAAAATTTTAAATTTTAACAGAAAGAATCATTCTTTTGAAGGCATTGACAATTTACTTTAATTACTGTTTACTTTTAGCACTTTTCATTACAATTTCTATAATTTCCGAACAAACTTAATAAGTTTCTTCACTTTTTTCCCACCACAATTTTTTTTCCTTATAAATTCAAAAATATGTTCAATTTCCATGAAACAATTTTATGCTATCATCGTTTCAAATCCTATTAATCTGTAAACTGTGTAGCCAAGAACATTAAATAATTAATAATTTAAACGTTTTTTTTTAAAGGACTATAACTCCCACACCTCGTACAGACAATCTCATATCTAATAACAATAAATCAGAGATAGCAAAAAAAAAACCATTTATCTCATATAAATTTTTCATTAAAGCACGAAAGATGAAACGATATTAAGTCCTTCTTTTTTTGTATATACTCGTATGATTGTCTATACTCTTCTATAACATTGTATATAAGTCGAGTCTTTATCATAAAAAATTATTATACGTGCTTTTATCATATTCAACATTAAATTATTTCATATTTTTGCCCAATAAGACCACGCATTAAAATATATACTCTTCAACACTATAACAACGAAATTTCCATTCATTGCCCCGTCGTCTCATCATCCAAAAAAAAAAAACGAGTTTATGCAATTTTTTTTGAAACAGCTACACACACTCGGTCGTGTTGAAGCTCACATCATACAAAAAAACCAGCATTAAAATTTCTATTGGTGATATAAATTTTCGTCGAAGAAAAGACGAGAAATTTTGTGTGAAAGAAGTTTATTTTTTTATTAGTGAATACCAGAAAGGGTTCAGCAGACCATAAGTATGTATATAGACATCACTATATATATATGTATACAACAAGGACGAAAATATAAAAAAAAAATTATAGAGAATATGATTAAGAATCTTATTATGTGTATTATAATATTTTCTTCTGCAAAATGTCCTTATTCAAAAAAAAGTTTTTAATGCAAATATGCATATATCCTTTTTATAATAAGATTGCACTTAATATTATCCCACCAAATAAGGCGCATCCTTTTTTTAAAAAAAAAAATCCTTTAAAAAAAACCATCAGACAAGTTTTTTTTTAATGATAATATACAAAAAAAAATTATGCACGAATTTCTCACTCCGCAACTCAGGATGCAGTTCCTTCTTTTTAGTAGTGCATTTTTTTTATATTAAGTATATGATAATATTTAAAACGAGAAAAGGATCCTTTTAATAAAATTTACTGCACTTGCACAAATATATAGTGAAGGATATTTAAGGAAAGCGAAAAAAAAAAAAATGTACACATCCTTTATACGCCATTTGTGTATAACAAAATACAGAAAAAATTAGAAAGAATTTTTTTTTTTATATATTCATCCATTTTTTCTATGCCTGTTTTCGATGTACAATACAAAGTAGATTATCCTTTTATATACATAAAATATATAAATTGGTTCGTTAGTATGATGGCTTGCCATGTTTCGATGCATCCTTGATCGAGAGAGAGAAAAATTATTTATTAATTCTAATATAAAAAAAAAAAAAATATAATATTGGAAAAATCGAATTTTCATCTAAAATGGATGAAAATTTTTTTTATATTTTAATATAATTTTTTGTTTCTGAACAAGGACAATTGAACAAGAAGAAAAAAAAAATTTGAAGGATATTTTCAAAGTAATTAACTTTTTTATGTAGTCATAATAAATGATTTTTTTCTCTATTGATTTAAAAAAAAATTGAATTTTACCACGAAGGAAGGAGTTATATTAAATTTATATAATCTCTCTTGATATAATCTGGTGAGTGTTTTGTAGATGTTGAAGATTTCTGGGATAATTTAATTCTTTTACCAATGGAGAATTAAGAGGTTGGATTAATTTTTCAGTATAATTTCATGATTTTGGTCAATTAATGAGGTTTTAATTTCATTTCTAGTTGTAGTACTACGTTTTTTTGTTATTTAAGTCATTTTTCCTTAGTGTCCTTCAAATCGAATGCTAGTACTACTGAATATTTGAAAGTAGGTTCGTAGTAAAGCACATCAAATTAGACCTAACTAGTAGAATTTGATAATAGTATGCACTTTCACTTGAAATTGTTTGTTCCACTCCCATATGACTAAGAAAAGTTCGAACAACCACTGAATTTATTCATTCTCTACAAGAAATCTTCTTTCTTAATCAGTGTATTGACTATTTCCACTTCTGGGATGGATAATTTTAGATAATAATTAAACAATTTGCAAATTTATATAAATCACTCATTACTTTTTCATGTAAAATTGTCAAAAATTATGATTATATTTTTGCTCACAAGAACTATTCATCCTCCTTTAATATACCTAAATTACCTAAGGAAAATTGTCAAATAAGTTAATTTATAATTAATAAATTAACTATATTTAAAAATATTCAAATTATGTCATCTAATGTCACACTTGATACTAAAAATTCTATCAATAATTATTTCAGATCACGAAATTTACAACCAAAAATAATTTTACACTTAAATTTATCCAAATCGTTTTATTTATTGATAAATTAAATTTTCCATAATTTCCTTGAGACACATTTTTTTAACACACAAAAATTATTATGGATAAATATTACAATTTGTCATGAAACTTAAAAAATAATATTCCTCTTTAATATGAAATTTTCCTTATATGCCTGTTAAAAGTTTTTGCTGTCATTACTACTATTTTACTTTTATATACTAAAACCAACTGCTGCTGACTGCCTCTTCTAAAATATATGGGTTAAAAGAAGTATAAGTAGTTATGCTGTATTATTGTTCTTCTTCGAGAAAATACGATATGATATCGAAATTTTTGCACAAATCCCATGGGTCCTAAACATAAAACGACGGCACAATTTTTGACATTTTCGAAACATTTATATTTTTGTATGTTTCGTTTTTGTTTATATGAAATATATTTCATATATCTTTTTGTCTTTATTATATCCTTGTTATTTTTCGTTAGTATTTGTTATTTTATATATCAATGTATTTGTGATTGTGTTAGAACTATTATAAATCCCAAAGATTATAAAGAAGATATTTTAAAGAGAAAGTATATAGTAGAGTCCTTCGAATTCATAATAATAATAATCATAGTGTTACTTTTTTTTGCCTTTAATAAAAAAATTAAAGATAAAGAAAACAAAACGTATCACAATATCGTATAACCGTATAAGGAGGAGTACTTTTGGGACACAATATATATGAAACATCACAATATAATATTTTTTTTTGGTATATAAAGTTTCATATAGTATATACATATTTAGTTTATGATTGTTGGCATAAAAATTATGTGTATTATTTTCCAAAAAAAAGTCTTTAAGTAATAAAATGAAGTACGATATACCAACATATATATGCTATAGTTATGGAGTATTATAATATGGTAGATGTGTGTTACATAATCGGTGTCATGGGATATAAAATGTAATAAATACATGTCTGGTGACATTTTCTCTTTTTGACTATATAATTGTACATAGTCAAAAATATATATATATATAAATTTTTTTTTAACTTATATTATTAACCATCAGAGATTCTATCCAATTTTCTTCATTTTTTTTTTTTTTGTGTTGACTAAGTTAAATAATAATTCATAAATTTATTTTTACATATATAATTTTTTTGTATACTCGTAGTTTTTATGTTTGTCACACTTTAAATATATTTTGTGTTTCAAAGAAAATTGATAAATTATTATTGTAAATTTTTGAATATTTTATATTAAAATGATTTAAGTGGAAAAATTTCATATGAATTTGATTTTAAAATTACAATATTGTAAGGAAGAAATTTTACTAATTGAAGTAATAGTCGAATTTTGGAGTAAATTTAATTGTCTTCATTTATTGACTCAACATAGAGTATAAATATAAGTCTTAGACTATACCTTTAAGAGAGATTTTCTTGTGTCAGAGATATTTTATAGTCTAAACAAATATGTATTTCAATTACTTGTCAGTTTGATCATACTTTAAAAATTCTACACATTAATTGCACATAAATTAGACTGAACAAAATGAACAAAATAGATTAATGTACAATCATAAATGGAAATTTACTTTTTTCAGTGAATATATAAATTAAATAGAATCTATTTAAACTGCACTCAAAAATCTACTCAGCCATTAATTGCAGTCATTTGTAAAATTTGAATTATTGGATTTCTAACCAAAATTTTAATAATTATTAGTTCAAGTTTATTAATATTTGATATAAATTCACAGCGACCACCAGTCAAACAATTTTAAAAATGATTATATAATATTAGTTAATTGCTCTAATAATTTCTATTTCTATATGGAAAAAATTCTTCATTAAATAATGTTAAATCAATTATTTAAATGACAAATGGTAGTGGGCAAAATAGTAATTCAAAACCAACTAGAACAGACAAAGTTTAAATCCTGCAATAGTAGTCGAATTTTTAATTATTAAATTTTGTGAAATTATCACAAACATTTTGTATTATTTCTTTACAATTTTTGAATTAGAAATTGAAATTTAAACCTAATCACAATTATACAATTTAATTTTGATTGCAAAATTACATTTCATCTAGAAAAAAAATACTAAAATTAAAATTATTTGATATTTATTTAAGTATATAATAAATATTTACAAAATCTAAAATTTCCCATTTATATAATTAAAATGTTAAATTTAAATATGGAGGAAAATGTAATGGCACGACAAATTTATGTTTTTTTTAGAACGACAATAATTGCTCAATGAAAAAATCTTGAATGCGACAAATAACTAATATTTAATATTAAGTTAATTTAATATTTTGCTATTGCCTTAAACTACAAAACTTTATTGCTATAAACTGTCACTTAATTAAAAGTTCTAATATCAACTTTGTCGTGCTGAGTACTTATTTTGTCGGACCGATAATTGTATATTTAAAGCATAATATTTCCAAAAATTATTTTAAATTACATTAAAATGTATAGAAAAATAATGAAATAATTTAATTTATTTTAATTGATAAAATGCATAAAATTATAAATATATGAAAAAAATTCTTTGAAAATGTAAAAAAAAAAAATAATCATTCACTTTTTATCCTCTTCTCTAATTTATTTTATTTTTCAATAAATAATTTTACCATCTAAAATATATACAAAATTTGAAAAGCACATTAAAGTTAATTAAAATACAATTTTTGCATTTTCAATTTCAATTCAAAATATTTTTTTTTTTTAAATAAATATACTCCAAAAAGGATTGAAATATATTTTTCCATATTCTAAAATGTAAAAAAAATCTACTATACTAGAAAATGAAGAAAAATATTTAATTTTAAATGCAAAAAAAAAAAACCAAACTAGTCCATAGATTTTTCTGATGTGTGTTGTTTGTTATCCTGGAAAATATTTTTCCTTGCAATTTAATTCACATAATTTTTTTTATAAAATATTATTTTTGTTTATTTTGCCAACCTTTTTTAATATTTATATGATTTTACTGTGATGATAATTTCAAACAAAAATATATGAAAAAAAAGGATGTGAAGGATGTGTGTTGTGTTTTGTACCTTTTTTTAAGTATATATAAAGTGAATGAATGCGCACATACTTTTTTTTTAAAGTAATGAAGAAATATGTAGAAAAAAATGAATTGACTTACATAAAACAATTTTCATTTTTTTTAATGAAATTCATCAACGAAAAAAAAAATGTACTTAATAATTTCACCAGTTGTTGGAAATGTGTTATGATGATTTCGTAAAATTTTTAAATCCTTAAACCTGTTAAGGTTCGTAAAATCATTTAATCAACTTTGTATTATGAGGAAATTATTAAGAAATTGGAAAATTTCGATAAGTTTCGATAAGAAATTAATTTTTTCATTAAACTTTAGTAATAGAGTTCTTATCCCAACATTAGTCCTTATCCCAATTAATTAAAATTTGATTAATAAATGTTGCGAATATTTTGATTAATAAATGTTGCCTATAATTTTGAAAACTGAGCGAATATCTTCATTAATTTTGAAAACTTATCGAGTTTTCGAAAACTAGAGCAAACTATAATATTTATCTAAATTATATCCATCAATATTTATGTAAAATTTAGTCAAAATATCCTTTGTATGTTAAAGAAATTTATTGATTTCCATACAAAATTGATAAAACTGAGTGAAAATATAAATTTTCTCAATATTATTTAAATAAAATTAGTGAAAATTGACTATCAATTTTAACATTTTCCATGAATCTGTCATTCAAAATTCATATTTTCATTTATAAAATTTAAGGAAAATTTACTTCAAAAATAGAATCTTCTTTTGAATCATTTAAACATTTTGCAAATTTGAGGAAAATTTACTTCAAAAATAGAATCTTCTTTTGAATCATTTAAACATTTTGGTCCGGTCAAAAGATCCTTAATAATTTAAAAGGAAAAATTAAATTAAAATTGATTTAAAACATACCCAAAACAACATTATTATTATGATTTTTATTTATGATAAATTGAAAACTTAAAAAGGAACTTAAAATTTTATTCACATATATTCTTCCTTTTAGAAATCATTATTGTAAAATTCTATTATACATGAAATCCTTTTCTTGATTACAAAGAGCAGCAACCCATTTCTTCCCTTTTTTTTAAAAAAAAAAGGTATATCCTATTAACATGAGTTTAAATATTATTATTTCCTTGAAATTCTTTTGATAGGAATGAAAAAAAAAATGTTAAATAGAAAATATCCTTTTTTCATATTTTTGCTCCAATTCTTATATATGAATATGAGGATAAGTAATTTTTAATGAATAGAAAATTATTTTAGCAAAAAATGAAATCATTTTAACTAAAAAAATTATGAAAGAAAAAAAGTTTTGCGCGAAAAAAGTTGAAAAATAATAATCAAAAGAATTTTATTTCTGCTAAGATTTTTTTTCATTTATGCATTTTTCATTCAAATAATCACTTTTCTGAAAATAATTTGTAAGAAACGCTTCATAGTTAAACTAAAATTAGAATTTACAACGAAAATTTAAAAATTATGCAAAAAATCACATCGAAAATAGGCAAGTTACCAGTGCAGAATTTCTAATATCAGCGAAATAACCGTTCTAAAATTTTTATAAACTTATGATAAATATTGTAATCTGATCTTAAATGGAATAGGAAAAGTCTAAACTGCTAGGAGAGCAAAATGTTTACTTTAATTAAACAAAATTAACAGATTTTTTTCTGGTCAGTTTTAAACTTAGCAAAAATTACAATTTGAAGAAATGTAATGTGCAAACAATTTATATTTTCTAAACTATCAACTATTATGCATTAAAATTTCATCCTTCTAATACCAAATTTCCAGAAAATTAAATATCATTTTCGTTGTCCTAAACAGAAAAATGATATAAATAAACATTTATTTATGTAATTCCTTTTTAACAAAATAGAAATTACAAAAAGAAATAATATTAAATTTCATATTTACTTAAATATTTACAAGATTTATTTGCTAAAGGATATTATACAACATATATTTGTTAAAAGGATATATTTAAGGAAAAACGAAACTATTTTTTATTCCCAAAACAAAACAAGTAAAAAATATTTTGATACTAAATCAATATAAGAAAAATTATACTCACATTTCAGATTTTAGTAAAAATGTCACAAGAAAAATCAACATTCCTTATTTATTTGAATGTCCATCAAGAAATTATAATTATTTTTCATTTAACATTAATTAATTTCTGGCTAGACATTAACACCAATTTTCTTCACCATTTTACGCGACACAAACAAAAAAAGGATCAAGGTAAAAAAAATTTCCATTTAAAAAAAAACCACAATTTATAAGGCATTTATCTCGACTAATTAAACTTTAGCGAAAATTCACCAAAAAAAATAAAATAATGAGGATCTTTTAAAATATAAGTACAACAAAATAAATTTCATTCTTTTTTCACTTTTCCGTCAATTCCTTAATCAAATTTCTATTATATACACAAACAAAAAAATGCATTCCATTTTTTTTTTTCCTTATAAATATTTTATCCTTAAATGTCGATAATTAAATGCCATCATTTATATTTTTTGTTAATTTTTCCCTGCCAACTTAAATTAGTTTCTAATTTCATCCCACATTTCATTTTATAGCAGCAAAAAAAAATAGAAGGAAAAATAGAAAATCCAAAGCACAAAAATTAACACAGAAAAAATAAAAAGGATCATTGATGATAATCTGGCACGCGCCTTATCTGTTACTTATTTTATTATACTTAGACATATAATCCGGTGTATACAATTTTTTTTACTTCTTCTTCTATGTTTCCTTTCCCTATCGTCCTTGTTCTTTCTTACTAGTTTTTTTTTTTTTTATTTTCCTTCAAGCTAAAAATTCGTTTTCTTCGTTTTCATAGCAAAAAATTTTCTTTCATTTTTTTTTAACTAATATAAATTGAAAGGTTTAGCTTAGCACGTCTCCTTTTTTTTACTGTATAATGAATAATCGATTTGTTAAAGGATTTATATATTCCTTTTCTGTTTAGTTTTGATACACGTTTGTACGTATATAAAAGGATAATAAATAAATATATAAAAAAAAAAAAATGAAAATTTGTTAGCTATGGAGTAAATGGTATAGAAATTGAGACTAAGTAGGAAAAATGGAATGTGCATCTGATATTATTAATTTTATGGACACAACATTATAAGACTTTGAAAAAAACAAAAAACAGAAATAAAGGATTATACGTGTCTGTATTATTTTTTATATGTGGAAAATTTTTTTTGCAATAAAAATTGCATTTGATTTGTAAAACTAATTTTTATGATATCACAAAAAAAAGGACTAACAGCAAGAAAACTTATAGTTAATGATAAATTTTTGTTGTTTTTCTGTGTCTCTCTCTGGAAAAATTTCGCACTCCCACTCCCATCTCATAAATATATAGAAAAACAGAGGAAAATTGATTTAAAAGATGGATTACTAAAAAAAAAAAATATTTTTTTTTAATATGCGGTGTTAAAAGGATAATTCAATAATAAACAACAACAAATATCCAGCAACAAAAAAAAAGGGTGTACACAGTCATAATGATTATGATGATGATAACAAATTTATTTATATTTTTTTCTCGAAAGATAATTTTAGTCCTTGGATGTGAAGTGTTATAAACTCGTTTATTTTTTTTTTCTGTTTTTGGGTTTTAAAAATGTTTAGGGAATATCCTTTTGTCATAAATTTGAAAAAAAAAAAAAAAAGAATGATTGATTTTCCTTGCATTTACCCTTAGCACTTAACCAAGAAGATTTGAACACAAAAAGGATATTTTATAAAGACAATTTTTCTAATTTTGGCAAATATTGATATACAGATGTTATTAAATATGATTAAAAGGATCTGTTCAGAAAAAATGAGGAAAACGTTTTTGGAAGATTGTCAAAGACTATTAATATTATGATGAAATCATTTTAATACTGGGGTCCCCCCAAGTGATGTCACACATATAGAGAAAATTTTTTGGTATATTATTTAGTTTTATTGATTGAAGTATTTAAACAAATCGAAAAGTTTTAATTAGTTTTCTTTTTTTGTGGATATTAGAGAGATTTTCATTACAAGGATTATGTTATCAGAGAACTATTTAATTTGACATTTACACATACTTGATATGGGGTTAGAGTTTATATTTAAAAAGTAGGGAGATTTTGAGTCATCTTTTCACACGAATGGACGCTGTATAAATATTTTGTTAATTATACAGGGATTTTTTTAAGTAGTTTTACAGGATCCAAAATCTTCTATACTGATGATGATTCATTTTGTGCATTTTCTTTACTGAACGATAATTTTTAAAATATAATTCTTCGCCTTTCGAAGCTCCTACAGAAAGTATTGTCTATATTAACTGAATTATAAATGCCCTGAAAAATTTCACAAATATTAGAATGGAAATGGATAGACAAGTCTTTTTTCTAAAGGATTTCCTTTCAGTTGCCCGCGGAAATTCAATCAAACGCGATTATTCTTTCCTTTGTTTGCTCCAGCATAAATTCACTTTTCATATAACAAGTAAATTTTCTTCTAATTTTCTTGTCCTCTAGCAAAGACAGGCTACTCAGTAATATAATAATTATCGTCATTGATCTGACAGTTTATGCCGGTTTAGACACTGGTGGTAATTAAATTATTTTCCCACAAAATTTTAGTACAATCAACTTGCCACTCAAATTGAAATGAGGTTTTGGCAAAAAAAAAAATGAATTTCAATATTTCCAAACTATTTTAATTCTCATCCAAGTCATTGGAAAAATTCTGTAACATTCTTTCAATATTTTTGTACATTAATATCATCCTTGTATATAAATGTTATCCTTGTAGATAAAAAAAACCACAATTCCTTTTTAAATGTTAAATTTGAAAACAAAACAACAACTAAAAATAATCCTTAATTTCTTTTTTGTTCTTCTCTTTCTCGTATTTTACATCTCAATTAAAAAAAAAAAAAACAATTGTTAAATCCTTTATGTATTTTTTCTTTATTCAAGATCAGGTCAAAATCCTTTTATTCTCCTTTGTTCAAATTTTTTTTTTCTTCTATAAATAATTAATAGTTTTTTTCGTTTTGTTTGTTTATTGTGTAGTTGTGTAGTATTTGTAGTAGTTGTTGTTATCAAAGACAATTGAAATTCACTTTTTTTGGTCTCTTAATGTGAATTATTGTATTGTCCTTTTTGTTTCTAAAAGTCCTGTTTTTCATTTATAATCGTTTTATCATTTAGAAAAAAAATTAAACTTAACTATCTCTACACAATAGTTTTCTTCTCTTTGAATGTGTAAGTGTTTATATATGCAATTATCCAAAAAAAAAACATTAAAGCTACTAAAATATCCTTAGACTTGGAGCCACAACGAACAACAACAACAACAACAAATACATATACAAAAATCGAGGAAAATTCTATTGGGAACAATGAAAATTTAAATTGTATTTTGACAAAAAGAAAAACAATGAAAATTTTTATTTATAAATAAGAAAGAAAATGTCACCAGAGGGTGTTGAACTGAAAAGGGTATATAGAAAAAAATTTTGCGGTTTATGAATGTTTTAATATATTTAACATTTCTTTATGCAACTAATGAAATAATGTACATAGTGTGTACCAGGAGAGTAGCAAAAAAAAAACAGGACTAACATGAACAAGAAAATTTTTTCTCCCAGTTTGTTAGCGACACAATAATAGCGGCGGAGATTATGTCCTTCTTTTTATAGAGAAACTCATTACTTTATATTTAATAAAAAACTATAAATTTATTTATATTTTATGTTGTATGTTGTGTGTCGTATATTTATGTTTATGCGAGCATATACATTTTATGTACAATCGTTTTTTATTTTTGTGGTTTATTTTAAAGATATTTTCTTTTAATGGATTTTTGTTTTAAAGAAAACCGAAAATTTATGTTAACCACAATTTTTGGCAGCACAGTAAGTAACTACACACACTATCCTTTCGCTATTGTTAACACAATTTTCCCTTAAGAAACAGAAAAATTTACATAAATATTATTATTATTTTTGGTAGATCTATTAAAATGTTTTGTTATAAACAACAAACTAAAATTGTATAACTTTTATTTAAAAGTTTCTTTTTGTATTTGGATCCTTTTAGGGGGTGTGGATGGGTCAGGAAATTTAATATTGGAAAGAGAAAGAATTAAAATTATAGATTAAATAAATACTTTATAATTATGGAGAAATCTATATACTATGAATATTTACAATTTTTGTGAAGGTGTGCCAAGGGGGAGGTAATGAAATAATCATATAAGAAAAAACATCAAAAATATTTAAAAGGATATGGGTAATATAAGGATTAATTATATAAAATCAAATAATAATGGACATTATAGTTTTTAATGTAATGAAATTTATAGGGTAATATATCCTGTTTATGTGATATGTCCGAAAATTAGGCCAATTTTTACTTTGATATTATTTAATTTTGATAATTATTTTTTGTGGCTTTAAGTAAAAATTAAAATTATTGATAACTCGAATGTAACATGGATGTAAGAAGTGGAAATAATTATAGTGATTTGAATTAGGACCTAGTTGAATTGAATTGTAGTCCTGTTTGATAATGAATATGTTTAATATAATTCTTGGATTTTTAGTGTAATTCAACTCATTCTCTAGTCAATTATACTTAAATTCAATGACAATTTCCAAGTATATAATGATATAAAACAAATTTGGACAAAATCAAAACTAAAAAATTTACGATAATAAGATTAAAATAAATTTCAAACAAAAATGAATACAAAATTAAAATTTAGAATGTTACCATCCCATTTACCAACATTTGTAATTGTCCCAAACAGAATAGAAATCACTTTAAATTTTGGAATTTCATTACGAATTCTTCAATTAATTCTGTTTCGTCTATTTGCATTATTATTACAATAATTTTGGCAATGTCTCAAAAATGTCAAACAAAACTGTTCTCTTTTACCATTTAACGACTATTGTTAACCATTTATTGGTAAAAGTACAATTGCCGTAAAGCAAAAAATTATTATTTTGTTAGACAAAATTTGTATGTCTTATCCTCATGGTTGGTAAATCAACTAAAATTTTTAAATATATCAATTACTAATTCATTTACCCTATATTCAAATTGAATAATAATTAAATCCATACATCAAAAAGAGTCAAATTTTTAATCTTACTCTAATTTCTCCTCTTAAACATCTTTCAATTTAAATTATACATTAATTCAAACTTTTGGAAACAGAAATGAAAATGATTCATAAAACCGAATAAAATTTTCCATCATTAAACACAATTGCCTTTTAGGCATTTTTACACATCCTTGTATACATTAATATTACATAATAATAATAAAACAACGTATATATACAGAAGAGCAAATAAGAAAAAGTTAACGAATCATGAAATAAGATAATTTTTGGTAATTTCCTTTTATAATATTAGATTTTGTTTACTAATTTATAAAATTTATATTTTATAAACTAAAAACTAAACTAATTTATGTTATTTCTATCCTCCCAAAATGAAAAACAAGAGAAAATGAATTTATAAAACCAAAAATCTTCACTTACCTTAACTCGTTATAATATTTTTGTTTGTTTGGTTCATTCAATTTCATTTTCTGATAATATTTATCGACCATTCAACTATTTTTTTCTCTTTTCCTCAACATTTCAAAATCGATTTTCTTCTGTCGTCTGTAAAGAAAAAGATTAAAGGAAACTTTTTACTATTCATGACACAACATAATAATGTAAATGAGGATTTGAGGGAAGATCGAGGAAAGAAATGAGGAAAGATCAATTTTCCATGTTAAACATTTTTCTGTCAGTTTAGATTTCATGATTTTCTAACTCCTCTACCCAAAGGCCAGGCCTTTAAAAATTGCCTAAAAGTCATTTTTAAGTCTGTTTTATCTCAAATTTTCTTATAAGGAACAAAATGGAATATCAGCGACCCTTAAAAAAATTTAAAAGGATAAATATTGAATGAAAATATTGAACGTGTAAAAGTCACCTAAGAATTTTTTTTATAGTTTTCCATTCTTTTTTCTATATATAAAAAAAAGTGCGTTTTTCCAACATTTTTATTAAAATCCATTTTCTTTTTCTTTTGACTTTCTTTTCCTCTTTAATATATAAAAATAACAAAAATCACTGTCTTCCCATCACAATTTCATTTTTCCTATTCCCCCAGCACCCCCACCCCTCCCCCAAAAAAATTATGTAATAAAGAAAGAAAGTTTTCTCATAAAAATAAAAATAGATTTTTCTTCTTTTCAACGTGCCACCCCACCCAAAAACCACACAACTTTTATATAATTAACTTCTGGTATTATACCTGGATGGACTTTTCAATCGTATAAACACACCTTTAATTCTGTTGTGTTGTGTTGCTTCCTTGATGATTATATGCTTTTCAAAAGTTCGGACTTTTGATATTATTCAGTATAAGTAATACAAAATTTTTTAGTAGGTAAAGTCCTTTCGTTTTAGGTATATATAATAATAAGGATCACTGTTTGAATATTGTAGTGACATGAGCTTTGCGTGCCTGTCGGTCGTCTTCTAAAATAGATAATAATATTATAAAAGATATAATTCTACCTTCAATTGCCAACCTATCCCCCACCCCAAAAACCCGACTGATAGCAAATGAAATACAAAAAAAGCTTACATAAAATAATAATAAAAAAAAAATTGTTATAATATGGAATTGAATTATGTATAAAAAAATATCCTTAAAGAACTCATTGACGGTTGAGTGGTTAATTGTAATTAGATATAAAAGACGATTTAAGGATTTAATATTGTGTATAAAAACAAACAAGAGAAGAAAAAAAATGGTGGTTTTTATATATAACTTTTAGAGTCGACCTGGGTATATATTAATTTATTATAAAAAGTTTATGCTTCTATCTTGCTTTTTTTTTTTGTTTGTGGAGAAAGTATATAATAGTTTTTCGGTTTGGGTTCTTTAACTTTTTGATGTTAAATATGACCTTATAAATTACTAATTTTCATTAAGAAATTTTCTGTTTTATAGCTAAACAAATCGAATTTGGAAAATTATTGTAAATTAATTGGAATTTTTGACTTACATATATATAAATTTGATCAGTTATTATACAAGAAGATTTTTGTGAAATATTTTGGGAAAATATTATTAATGATATTTGACAAATAAATCGACTTGGTACGAAAATCTATAATACGATTAACTTCAATCTTATTTCCTCCTCAAGTTGAATTGTCAAATTGAAAGGGACAAAATAATGTAATTGGGAAATAGAAATGTCAAAAATATTAATTATAATTTGACTGATCTAAAAATTAGAAGGTGGCTGTGTTTGAATATTAGTCACATGAGCTTTGCGTGCCTATTTGCAGATATTTTTTCAAATGTTTTTTTGCTATAACTTGGGCCTTCTGTTTGCATAATTTTATTATTAATAAAATTCCCCGTCACTAGACACCAAATTCACCTATATCGGAGATTGTCGATGTTTTAGGCCAAAAAAGTGGCAAGGAGTTAACCGAATTTGGTGTCTATGGACGGGAAATTTGAATTATAATAAGAATATCAAAACCAATTCGAAATATCTTTAAATTTTCCCAATTTATACCAAAAAAACTTGCAAAAAATGTCTGCTATTAGGCAGCCACTTTCTAGTTGCTCTAATTTACTCAAATTTTAAGATACAATAAAATATCATACAGATTCTAAAAATAGAGATTTCAATCTTTAATTTCGTGTAGAGAACATAAATATCGGATTAATATTTCTAAATTTTTAATTCATTTTGAAAAAATTTGAAAATTACCAAAGAGAAAATCCCAGAATTTAAGGTAAAATTTTAATATTTTTCGTGGCAACTTAAATAAATTTTCAATATTATCTTTTAATTCTAATTGAACTATAAAATGATTATTAATTCTTCTTTTTGGAATTGAAATTTTCATATATGTAATTAATCTGAAATTAATTAAAAGCATTTATTGTCCCGACAGTCATGACTATAAAATAAATCAAAGGACCCTCTTCTTCTAGAAATTTGAATCAACCCTAACATAATAATATTTATGAACCATTGCCAATTTTATATATTTTCTGGAGGCACAATTAAATTTTCCACAAAAAAAAAAAAGAAAAGAAGAAAACTCTGTAGTCTATTAAAATGTCAAAAGATCAGAAAATCCTGCAATAATTATTCACTAAATTATTACCGAAAAAAAAAATATATATAATAAAAATTTATATTCCAGACTTGTTAATTTGCCATTTTATAACCTTTAACCAAAATACCACCCAGCCAAAGCACAAATCACATAAAAATCCATAAAAATCGAACAAAAGCCAAAGAAAGAAATATACATTTTCTTTCTCTTTACAATTTAATTGACCTTTTTTTTGTTGTTGTTGCATGTATAACCCTTCTATACTTTTCACAAGTCCTTTGAGGACACCATAATATCGTGAATTATAATAATTCTAAAGAAAATCAGAAATTTCGTTTTTGTTGTTGTTGTTGTTGCTTATTTTGGTGTATATGCGATACCCGAAAGTAGTTTATCATGTTGTCTGAACACTGAACAACTATTAAGCTCATACCCAAACACCATCAGAGAAACATTTTTTTAAAAAGTACATTCTTTTGTATATATATAATATTGCGTACGTACGGATAAGTAGGCATAAACAGATGTGATATCTCTCGCAAGGATCAACTTCATTATTTTTTACAAGGTTTTTTTTTTATATTGAAGTTCTTACCCCATCCATACACAGCCCTCCCCGTTTTTATAGTGTGTGGCATTCATTTATACACATGAGAAAAAAAGGGTATATATATTTTCTTTCAGGACTTTTTTTCTATTATGACCTAAAGTTAAAGAAATATAAAAAAGGACATTTCAAAATATAAAATCGTATATAAAAGAAAATATTTTTACTTAAAAGCTTTTTTTTTTTTTGTGTGTTGCAAAAAAAAAAAGGACTTTCTATAGAAAACAATTTTCATATACTGCGATTTTAGATTATTTCGTATTTGTTTTCGTATATTTAGTAGATAGCCTTTCCCTCCCCATTCCTATACTTGTTATATTTATTAGAAAAAAAGGACGATTTTTTTTTAGTAGTTGCCATTTCAAAATATAACAAAAAAATAACTCTGTGATATCATTACATAACATTTCAAAAGAAAGTCCTTTATATTTTTGATATAATGTATACAAAAAAGAAAATATACTAAACATTTAATATCTGCATGATACGTTATAACGTACATACATAAATTTTCTATCCATTAGCCTTGCCAAAAAAGAATTGGGGAGACAAAAACACACAAATAAAAAAAAATTCTTTTTAAAACAAACTTTTTTTGGGGAGATCGACGACATTACAAAACAAAATTATTTGTGCATATTATAGAGACACTATACTTGTACACATATCAATTCGTCCTGGTGGATAAATCACGAATATACAGTATAAAAGTTAAAGAAAAATCTTGTGCATGTTTTTTTTTTTACAACTCCAGATTTTCTTTATATAAAAATGTCCTGTTTTCATATAAAGATGTCAGTTGATTGGTATCTATCTAAAGGATATTATATGAATTTGAAAGAGTATATTTATTCCGAAAATCCTTTTTGGTTAGACAATTTTTGGAAAAGGAAAGGGAAAATTGTTTTGTAACGCATTCGATGGTATATAAAGTATATTTCGTGCTATGTAGATAAATTACATATCCTTTTTGCTATTTTGCATTCAATTGACAGTAGAATATAGTTAACAGTGAAATGAGATTTTTCTATTTAAATAGTGTGATATATTTTTTTTTTATGCAATGGTCATTATAAAATTGACAGTTAAGTATATAAAAAAAAGGATATTTTCTATTTTTTATATTCTTTCTGACTGCATTACACAGGGAAAAAAAGGGTAAACATTATAAAGTACATTGAAATAAGATGACATTTTGAATAGACTGTAAATAAAAAAGGATATTCTGGAGATTATAAAAGGACCTCAAATCCTTTTTTTTTTGTTAATATCCTCACAAAAAAGAAGACTTTTCAATGCAAAAAGAAAAGTAAATTGCAAATTATAATAAAATGTTAAAGAATTTTTATCAGTGAAATAAAATTATATACAATATTTTTTTTTTTTGTAATTTTTTGAATCCTTTTTGTGTATTGTCAAAAGAAGGACTAAAAAACCAATGTTATTTTTTTTTCTGGCAAGTTATTTAAAATATAATTTTATATAATATTGACTGGACTATAAATAAGTTTCATTTTTTGATGGGGGACCAAATATTAATTTACTTTAATCCTTAACAGAAAAAAAGAAATTTATTGCGGGGAAAAAATATAACTAATTCGATCAATATATTTTATTTAAGGAAATAATCCTTAAATAAAATATATTGAAACATCAAAAACGATTATCATAAAATATTATGAAATTTATATATAATATAATAATAATCCGTTAGACAAGTAGGGGGGGAAACAGATTTTTGGGTGGCTAAAAAAGTAAAATACAAGTTTTTATTATTCATGACATAATCTTTATTAGAAGTTTTCTGAGTTGAACTTTCTCAAATTTTTTTTTTTGTTATAACAAAAAGGAAAACTTTCAGAGGTAAGAAAAATTTTTTTTTTTTAGATAATTGGTTTTGTCACCTTATAAACCCAAAAATATCCTTTTTTTTTTTAATTTTATATATTAGTGTTTTTAGTGTTTCTATATAATATTTAATGTAAAGTATATTATTAAGTTTTCAGATAACTAAAATTATTAGTATTATTTACTTTATTATTAATTTGTTGTAAAAATATAAAATTGGATTTTGTGGAGGATTAAGGAAAGTTAAAGAGGCTTTTTTTTTGTTAGATTTTGTCTTGATGTCTCTTAGGGGATGAATTTTACATGAAAGTTTTCTATAAAATCTTTGAAATTTAATAATTATCTTTTGATATAAGAGAATTAATTATTTTTCCTTGAATATTCTTGTCAGTTTTCTATTTCTTGATCGATCCATTGGAGAATCTTTGACTTTTTTCAAGTTTTTTTGTTGCTATAAATTGGATTAATTTAAAGATATTTGGAATTGGTTTCGATATTCTTATTATAATTAAAATTCCCCGTCTACAGACACCAAATTATCGAAGATTGTCGATGTTTTAGGCAAAAAAAAAACAAGGTTCTTTGGTTTTCGTTTCACAAGGACTCTTTTTTCATGTTTGTAAAGAAAACTCACAAATTTATGGTACTATTACCCACCATAAATTGTGAACCCACCAATTCACAAGATGAAATCAAATCATAATCCAATATACAAAAGCAACTTATCGCAAACTATTTAAACGAAAATTAAAAAAATTAAATCATTTTTAATTTAATTTTATGATCCAAAAAATCCTCTAAAAAGTCAATTTTGCTTATCTCAATATTTTCTGTGTTCATTTATAAACCCACATAATTAAATTCCCACATCAATTAATTATTATTAATTGATTTTTATTGTATATTTATATCACAAAAAAATTATATTTAAATTTTCAGTTCAATTTTCAATAATATTAAAAATAATTTCATTTTACTTTTTTTAATATTTTGTAAATGGTGAAAAAATAAAGCACAAATAGAAAAAAAAAAATTTAATTTAATATATTTAAACCCTACAAAAAGCCACAATAAATATTATTATAAAATCTCTCATATACATTCTATCTAACATAATTATTCATCATAAAGTAATAAACGCAAAAAAATTATAATACCACTGATGGAAATATATAACCAACAACAACAAAATTCACCTTTGTGAAAATATATATATAAACCCAATCGCAAATTTTCATCCTGTTTGGATTTGATGTTAAAATCCAAATTGATTTTGTAAAGGTTTTTATTTTATTTTGTATTATGAATTTAATTTATTTTTTTTGTTAGTAGAGTAAAAAGTATAATATACAACACAAAAAAAAAGGACTTTTTCATATTTTATTTAATATATTTTTTATGTATTGGGTGATTTTTTTTTTTTTACAAAATATTACAAACAACAAGGATAAATATATATTGTGTATATGCAATAATTTGTATAAATATAGTTAAAACCCATGTTTTATTGTATATTAGATTTCATTGAGAATTTTGTATACAAGGATAAATTTAAAACAAAAGCAGAGTAAAGTTACTGTTACAATAGTTTCTTATTAATGAGATATGTTTTTTATTTCAGCAATATTTTAAATGACGGCATTTGTCATATTAAATTATACTTTAAAATGTTCTCCAAATATATTTTGATATAAAGAGCCTCTAGCGGCAAATTACTGAATCAAAAATCGTCAATAATCATTCAACATTCAACTGTCTTTCAAATATGATCCATTTGATCCATTTTTGGTCAACATTTATTATGTTACGTTAAAATATAAATTTTAGTATAAAAAAAGGATATGTGAAGGAAAGTTAAAAAGCGCCATCTAACGGATTAAATTTGAATTCCTGTAATTCTTCATGGTTCAAGCTTTCCATTTCATAGTTTTTTGAAAATCCATGTATCCATTGGAAATACTAAATTGAAGTTTTAGTATAGAATATGAAGTATTGGTAAATAGAACCACATTGAGGTCGAAATTTTTGATTTTTCTTACTTCTTTATGATTCTAAATGCTTCACTGAGGATTATTATTGAATCTGATAAATTATGTAGCGATGTAGTTATGATAAAACATCATTTTAAAATCAATAAACATATTAACAGAAAACAATTTCCTATAAAATTCGTATTTGTAATGAACTGAAAAAAATTAATATGAAAAGACAATTTTAAAAAGAAAATATACTATAGTAAAATTATGTAAAACTAGAATACAAAATATTTTTCACTAATATTTTCTATATATATATATATATTCTACACTATAGTAGGAAAATCCCATATCATCACCAGCTCATAACCGACCGCATAAATTTATTTGATTATGTATCGTTCTATGATGAAATGAAAATATTATACATTATAATATTATTTTATTTATATTTATTTTTTGAAGGATATTTATATGATGTTAGAAATTATGGTTATATATATATACTCAAGAGAATGCATAGAAATATCTATACATAGAATGTTTGGGTGGGGAATCATCATCATCATCATTATTATTATTATTATTATTATATATTTTTTTTAGTTATCATCCTTGACAGAGTATGAGTATATAATAATGTTAATATAAAACCAGCAGAAAAAAAAATATGAGCCTTTTTTTCCACATCAGACGAATTTTTGAATGACATTATGAGACTACATATAAAATAGTAAAATAAATATAAGCATATATATGTACTTATATTTTTTGTATAATACAACTTGTGATGCATTATCATAATTAGTTAGATAGTATTTAATACATTATATAGAAAATGTGGAGGAAAATTGAACAAAGATAAACCAACATTTATTTAATTAGAAAAAAAATATATTAAATTCTTGTTTAAAAAATCTTTTATATAGAAAATTTATATTAAAAAATATGTTGTTTTATTTTGTTTGTGAAAATATGTAGTAAAGGGTATATTTACTATATTAAAGGATATTTTAAATAAAAAATCAGAGAATAGTTTGAGAATTTTTCACATTAGTAGTTAGCTTTTTCAAATAGTTTTTTTTCTTAGATACTCAAATATAATTCTCACCGTGAAAGCTCTATATTTGTGAAAGTCAAAGGACTAATACCAAAGCCGTATATAATATATACGTCTGTGCTAATACCTTATACATATTACCGACAGATGATCGATATTAGGACCCATAAAAATTAAAATCTATGTCTATGTCTATGACTACTGATTATCGGACTACTGACTACATTATAATAATCCTAAAACATAAAAGGACAGACAACACTTAGACCTTTATACTTTTCTGAACCACGACGAAATATATCTTAATATCGGACTACTGATTCTCATATTATAGAATTAATTATTGACACTATCTACAGACTTTTGATATTACTAACAATTTCTATTGAGGGACAGTTAAACCAATATTTTCATCTAGAAAGTGATCTATGGTATAAGATATGAAGGAACATATTATATAGTGCTTACAGCACATTCTTATTAATTATAATTCTATTTCAAATATATTTTTTTAAAAGCTTCAGAATGACTGACATATTAAGGAAATTATAAAATTTTGCATAAATTTTGTAATTCCTTATAAAATCCTTATATTTTTTTTGGTGAAAATAATATTACATCGATCAATCGTTCACTTTATTATTATTTTTTTAAATATATCCTTTCTATATTTAAATTTATTGAACATAACATAATTTTCATGTCCTTGTTTGGTTATATATATTTTACGATTTTCACCATATACTCTGATACAAAAATATATTCCCACTGTAAACATTCCGAAAATGTAAAAAAAAAAAAAAAAAATATAACTTGCAATTTATATGTATCCGCAGATTTATACATATAATGTACAAGGACATGACGTACCCTCTATAAATATAAATTTTCTATATTCCAAATAAAAGTATAAACATATAAAATGTACACTAGAGAAATTGATGGTCAATCCCAGAATTTCAATATACAAGCAAGAACAACAAAAAAAGGGTTGTAAAAACACTCTTCAACTGAATGGGCCATATTTTGGTCTCTTCTGTTATATCGAAGTCCTGTTTTTGTGTATAACCCCTTTTCATATATGCCGCGAGAATATACAAAAATTTGTATATAATATATAAAACTTTTGTACTTTTAGCATATTGTGTAGAGTGTATGCAAAGTATGAGTTTGATTGCCTACCATTAATTTTCTACAAAAAAAAAAATATATATTTATACTTAACTAAATGCACTTTCTGGCCATATATCCTTGCATGACTGCACATTGCAAAATCCGCAGTTATATATTATTAAACGTCATACAATTATATACTATATATATATATAGGTATATGCAAAGGATATAGTGTATATTGTGTATTAAGGATATAATCAAAATAATTTCACAAAAATTATATACGAACCAAAAATTTATATATAGGTGCACTTAAATTATACCACCATATGGATTTATATTTTGTGCATCTCTTCATGGAAAAGTTTTTTAAAAAAAAATAATAATAATACTTTTTTATAGCTTATGGTGTTATGAAAGTAATAAAGGATTGGTAAAGTGGAAAATGTTTTTTTTTTTTTCATAATTATTAATAATGGCTTCGAGTTCTTACCATGAAAATTTTTAAGATTAAAATTTAATTGAAAATTTTATGTTCAATAATATATATCTTAAAGATTATAAATTAGGATTAAATTTTTTATTATAGGTAAATATTATTATATAAATTCAAGTTTATTGGTAAAAAATAATTAAACTGAATCACCATAGTAGTGAAAATGATTGAACTATTTTTGAAATGATAAATAAGATTATATAGGAAAGGAAAAATTACCAATTTTATCTTCAATTAATAATTATCAAAATAATGAAGATAATAATTAAGTAATCTGTATAATTGATTATAATGTCTAATTTTCATATGAAAAATTAATTGATCCAGCTAAAAATAGAATTAGTTTTAAGTCACTCTGTAGTATAGAAATACTTGAAATTTCTGATTTATAATTTTAAAAGGATAATGTAAAAATACCATAAACTACTCATAAATCATAAAAAAAAATTATTTTTCTGAAACAAAAAAAAAATCTTAGCAATAATTTCAAAACGTGATTCACTCTCTTGATCCACAAAACATTAAATAAAAAATATAAACCAAAAAAAAAAAAAATAAAAATTGATGATTTGTCTAGTCTTTCGAAATCTAATTAATTATTTAAAATTTTCAATAACAATTTCAATGAACTATATATAAGAGAAAATTTTAGCAAAAGGATCACCCAGTAAAATAGAAATTTATCCATTACCTTATTTAATAATAACCACAAAGTATGGACTATAAAACCCCAAAAACCCTTATAAAAAATAAAATACACATATACACAAAAGAATTTATGAGAATTCTGCAATCCTTGCGGCTATTCTAAAAATTATTATACTCTAATATTAACTCCTCAACCTTTTAAACTCATCCTTCTAAAAAAAAAAATTTTAATTTTTTTTTTTTTTGTGTTATGTGTAAATATTGCTTAAAAGGATTGCATTTTACCATATATGAATATACTTCAAAAAATCTACTTCAACTAACTCTTGAAAATTTTTGCAGCCTGGACGTAAAGGACGAAAAAATGAAAGAAATATATATTCTTCTGGTTAATATAATTTTTTTTTTCTCTAGAATTTTTTTGAACTTTGAAAATGTTCACAGTGTAGCGACGCTTATATAGCTTTCAAATAAATTAGAATTGATGGTATATAAATAATCTCTATTAAAAAAAGACTTTTGGGTCAGAAGGATTCTTTTAACGTGATGCCTGGCTAGATTTTTGTTGTTGAAGAAATTTCTATTTTTTTTTTTTCACTTCTTCGTCCTTTCATTGAGAGATCAATACTGATGTATAAATTTATTTATACTCTTTTGATTTTTATTTGCATTTCGCCTGATTAAAAATTGAAATAAATATTTAAAAAAAAAAACTCTTCATTAAGGATTTTAATTTTGCTTTTTAAATCGATTGATTTAATAAACAAAACAAAGGGGGTTTTTGTTCTCCTCGTTGATGATTTGTGGGTATAAAGAGGGTAGTTTTAAAATTATTTACAAAATGGATTAAAGTCAACACAGAAAATCATTCTTCTCATTTTCCATATATATTAAAATGATGCAGAAGAAATTCATTGTGAAAATTACCATAAATCAAAAAACTCATTCAACTTTTCTGGTGCTATAAAATATTATATATACATAGGTGACCAATACCGGACCCATTCACTTTTCTAACCCCTTTTTCTGGAATAACTGTTAAATGCTAAATCAGCAAAAATTACCGTATACTATTAAATAATTTACTATTTATAAAAAAGGGTTGGAAAAATTTATAACTCGTTGAGTATATAATATTATTTATTGACTTAAAGTAACAAAACTGCGAAAGATCAAACTTTTGCTGGTTGTTGGATTTGTTTAAATTGCAATATTTGTTAACGCAAATTTTTTTTTTTTCAATAAAATAATAATAATAAATCAGCATTTAATTTTGATTTTCATAAACTGCAAGGACTTTAAGTATCTCCTTAAAAACAAGAGAGAGAAATGAAATATATTATGAACTCTTGTATGTATTCGCAATTTTCAATCAGGATAATTTATTTGTTTAAAATGTTATTTTTTTTGTTGTGAAAATGAAAATGTAATTTTCCAATTTTGAAAAAACTTTTATAATAAAAAATTAATTAATTAATATTTTTTTTCATTTTATTTTTTTTTTTTTTTTTTCATTTTAAAATATAATTTTTATAATTTTTTTTAAGGATAAAAATAATTATTAAAACTTTTTAATTATTTAACAAAAAATGATTTATAAAATGAAAAAATTTTTTAATATTAAAATTGTTTGTATAATTAAAAAGCTTGTCAATTAAGAGATCAAAATTATTTATTAAAAATTATGGAAATTTAGTAAGCGACAACAACAGAAAGAGACTACAGATTTGATGATTTTTATAATTACAATTTATTTAAACAAATTCAAAAACAAAAAAGGATAACTAAAAAAAGATAAAAGAATATTCTGGCAATTTATTGGGCTAGGGGACTTCTAGCGAAATCTTGTTACTAATAACATTAATTCAATTAAGTAATTATGGACAATTTCAATTAAATTTTTCCTAGTAGTCAGTACAGTAGACAATCGCTGCAATAATGGACTAATAATTGTTGATTCAGTTAGCAAAGTTAGTTGTCCTTTAACACAGAGGCAAAATACGAACGAAGCACGTCTTTTTGGCAAGTATAACAGTGTAATATGATTCATTTGGTACCTCAATGACAGCAATATAAAGCTTAGTATTATTCTTTTAGGTCTTTTGTCCTCAATTACTCCTAAATTCTAAACATTTCCCAGATTTTCACTATCATTTCTCCATCTTACTGCCACTTGACAGCCAACTGACACTTTCCAAACAGTTCCTGCAGTAAAAATGATTTACGATTAGCCAAAAAATTTGTTTCGCCTTCGTGAGACTCATAAAGTTTGATAATCTGATGCAAAATTTATATTAAATGAACTAATAATTAAAATCCAACAACATTTGTTCACAATTTAACATATTTTAATATGCTATATACATAAAAAAGATTCAAATTTGTAGAAATTCTGAAAGGAAGTCCGCCTCCATAATCTTTTTTTCAACTGAAACAAAAAAAAAAAAAATCTTCAATTCTTATTCTTCTTCTTTGAATTATTTAAAAAACAAAACCTTTTGCTACTTAGTCATGACCATTTAAGTCCATGTTTAATAAATCCTTTAATATTCCCCCAGCTGGGATAAGAAATTTCGTTTTCGTATATATGTACAAAAGTCTCTGACCAAAAATCACCTGACTGCAAAAACAAGTTTGTTTGTTAGTTTAGTTTTTTCTGCTCATATTTTTTTTTTATATTTTCTATAATTCGCTGTGCATTTTTATGCTGTGTGTCTTTTTTTTTTCAACATTATTTTATGCTATGACCATAACTAAATAAGCGGAAAGATGTTTATCTTTTTAATTGGCAATTTGTTTGATAGATTTCAAAAAAAAAAAACAAAGTTCTTTTTAAACCTTTTTTTTTGTTGATAGTTTTCTTGTATATAGTAAAAAATTGATTAAGAATTTAATTTTGATTATTTATTAAATAGAATTCAGTAAATTGATTATATTTTTGTCTACAATTAAGTGAGGTATTTAGTTGTTGATAGTATGCAGAAGATTATGTAACTATAAAAGAATTTAAGACAATTTATGAGCTAGAGAGTACTTAGTATCCTCTAAATTTCAGTTCTATAGCCATCTTTGATCCAGAAAGTCTTCATAATTCCGATTTATCACCAGTATTCGTCCCTTTTATACTACAGTAACTCTCCTTAAGTTGTACAACGTCTAACACTACTCGTTTCTTTTTGTCGTAGAAATCTAATTTTTTTATAATGCCTTTAGACTTTAGACTGTTACGAATAAAGTTTCTTCACCAAAATAAAATATAGAATGCATTTCACTTCAGTAGGATCAAATTAAATACATCAATTAAATATATAATCTATAAAATTAGAAATTCCAGGATCACTTTAATAGTACATTGTTGTCAACATCTTTATTCTTTTCAAATATTTTCTCTCCGAAAATTGAAATTGTTCTGAATACAAATTTAAATTTTCCAACCATAATATAATTACATTATTACAATTTTTAAAATTTTAAAGAATATAATTAAATTATATTTAAAGGACATATCCTTTCTTTTACAATTTGATTAAAACCGTAAATTTTTTCAGTAAAAACAGTTCTGTTTTAGTATAAAATTCGTATACTTTCTGAATAATTTTCACAAATTTGACTAAAATACCAGTAACCAAATTCCGTACCCTTTCTGTGCCCAAATTCCGTACCCAAATTCCGTACCCTTTCCGTACCCAAATTCCGTACCCTTTTCGTACCCAAATTTCGTACCCTTTCCGTACCCAAAATATTCGGAGCTCAAAATTTTCCGACTTACTTTCTGAATTCCGAGATTTATGTTAACCTGGTATTTTGCTAAAAATTTTGCTAAATATGTAAATAATATAATTTGTAAAAAATGGTGGATTTACTTTCTAAATCTAGGATTTATGATTACCTGGTATTTTAATGAAATTTTTTATGAGAATCAAAACATTTTATTTATCTTATCCAATGGAAACAATATTTTTTATTGGGAAACATTTAAAAAATCCATCGAAATGATGAACCAGACTCAAAAGTTTATACATTAATTTTAATATAATTTTTTTTTTGAAACAATATTATTCCATTTTTCATTTCAATGAAAAATATTTTTTTTTTTTATATTTTATTACGGAACTTGTAATTAATTTGTTTTTCCTTATTTTAATATAATTTACTATCCATTACAACATTTATTTAATTTTTCTGAAATTTCATTTTTTTGTTTTTGCAATTATATAAAAAGGATATTCACTATAATAATATTGAAAATATCCTTATTATTGTAATAAATTTTGTTAGCCCATCCGATTCAAATTCAACACATTTGTAAATTATATAAAACTAAAAAAAAATTTTACAAGGTGATACACCTTATTATAAATATGTGTACCAAAAAAAAATAAGGACACAGAGAGTAATAAATTACAACAGAAAAAATAACGCAAATACCACCCACAAAACACCAAAAAAAAAGCAATTTCATAAAAATGGAATATACATTATATTACTCTAACTATATATAGAGTTAACTTACTTACCCTTACCCCTAAAATGATTTTGTGTGTGTGTTTTGAGTGCAGTGCAGAAATTACAAGCTTTTTACATAAATCGTTGATATATTTTTTTTATGTTGCTTTATATTCTGTTTAATTTGATTTACATATAAAATTAAACATTGCAGTATTATTTTTTTTAAAGGGTCACCCATAAAAACAGAAATTATAATATATTTTTTTCAGGGCTGTAAACTAGTATGGAATTTAATTGACATCATGTAAAAATAACTTTCAATTTTTTTCTGTATAACATTATAATTTTTTGTTATATATTTGACCGAAAGCATTACGTGTTCGCGCTATATTTGGGTTTAGTGTGTAATATAAAAAATGTTCTACGTAATATAATGTAATATTAAATAGCCTCGTTTCGATTACTCATGCTTCAAAGATTTTTTTTTTTTTGGCTTGTGTATAAATTTTGTGCGCACACATTAAAAAGTTAAATAAATTAAAATGACAAAATTGGCATAAATGCACGTGCAAAAAGCAAGCCAAAAAATAAAAAAAAAAAAATATTATTATTATTTTGTTAATATCTTTTGAATGCTATTAATATAAATAGTATAAAAATGTAATATAGTGCATAGGTATGACAAATATATAGTATAAAAAAAACAACAATATTCATGAATTTTATTCAAAATGCAATTTGTACACTGAAAAAAATTACAGAGTCATGATCAAGTATACATAGAAATTAATCAAAAGAAAATTCGATGGTAGGACCTTAAATTGAGTGAATTCAGTTCACAATTTTAATTGTAATTAGACGAAAAAAAATTACTTTTATCTATTGGCAGCCCTTAAATAGGTTTGTGAACGAACAGTTTACTTTTTTAAATCATGTACCCTTGTTAGTTCATCAGTAAATCATGTACCTTTGCTAGTTCATCAGTAAATCATGTACCCTTGCTATAGTTCATCCATCTACCAGTCCATAAATAGGTCTTACTCCAATATTATTAATGGCATTCAACTGTAGAATCGTCCAATTAGTAATTGCATGATTTACTGTCACCATAGGTACAACAAAAATTGCACAAACGAGGGCATGCTGTTTGACAGAAAAAATCTGCCCATGCTGGACATTTTATAAGTAATTTTAAATGCTGTCCAAATTACTCCAAATTGTCAAAAGTTCTGAAATTTATAAGTTTCAAATTTCCAAAAAAATCTACCAAATAATTTTTTCACTGTGCCCGCATTTCATTTTAATAAATTATACCAAACATAAAATTTTCCTATATATATATTTTTTTTTTCATTATTTCTGGTGCATATTTCCCAATATAATTTCCAATTCCATTTAATATTAAACATATACATTTAATACATGTAGTAAATTTAACATTAAAAATTGTGCACAATAAATTTTTATATGGTAACAGCGAAGAAGAACGAGGCATATATAATATTTGCAAACCATTTGCCAAACAACAAAAATTTTCCATCCTTAATTTTACATATAAAATATGTATTATTTGTAGTGTATACAGAAAATATTTCCATCATAGGCAACACAAATTAATATTAAAATATAATATAATTTAGATAATATAATAAAAAATAATATACCAAAAAAAAAAAAACTAAATAAAAATTTAATGAAGTGAATATTTACACAAAAATTCTAGTTAACTAAAAATTAAATAAACGACCGACAACAACAAAAAAAACATTATCATAAATTAATTTAGTTATATAGTAGATAAATGTACAATTTGTATAATTATTTCGAGGTTTATAATGAACTCTAAAAACTATATTATGAGCTTGTAATAGAAATTAATTAATTAGTGTACCAGGCATTGAATATAAATTTATTTATTTACCACGCAAAAATTACACAAAATTTAATGAAAAAAATAAAATCATTTAAATCCTTGAAAAATTGATTAGAATTCTTGTATAGCAATAACAAAAAAAAAATATTAATTATACATGCAAATCCTTTAACTCTCAAACTTATGAGGAATTAATGAAATGATTATTAAGAAAAAATATCAAGTATTACCTGAGCAAATAGTTATAATTATTTTTTTTTCAAGAGTTTAATAAATATATGAAATCTAAAAATGCTGTCCTATACAGAAAATCAAGGAAGGATATTGTATAATCTAAAAAGGATTAAATTCAGTAAAAAAATTTGTTTCTATATTTTTTTTTTTTTTGCATTTATTTGCAATTTACTTTATTCAAAAACTCATTTTCTCAAAAAATATTAGATTTTCAATTATTAATTTCCGTTTAGCACCAATTTTTTTTTGAAAAAAAAAAAAAAAAATAAACTAAATCCTTCATCCATAATTTTTATGAAGCATAAGGAAATTATTTTGTAAATATATAAATGAACAATAATTCTATATAATTTCCTTACTGCAATAAACTCTATTGGAAAAATTTGTTTACAAAATGAAATAAAAAAAAAAATAGCCCAAACAAGTAATATAGCTTTAAAAAACTGTAACTATCCGCCACCCCCATTCCCGTAAAATCTGATCCCATTCCCCCCCCATAAACTTAGTTTGAAAAAAAATCAACAATCGTTATACAAATACGTTTTTAATGTTTACAATTGTAACAGAAGAAAATATTTTTATATAAATTTTTTTTCCTATATACATATATAAACATCTATTATCCTTGCACTCTGTGTTCACTTTTATTGCGATTGCATCCTTACAACAACAACAATAGAAAAAATATCCTTATATTTTTATAAATTTTTACAAGAATTTTTTATTCATCGATTATTGCAATATGTACAATAGAGAGCAAAAAAAAGGACCTTCGGGAACAGATGGAAATTTTATGTTGGTGGAGTTGAAAAGGGGCCAGATAGTTGAAAAAACTATTTGTATAAATTGTAGGATTTAGAAAGGATTGTAAATTTGTTTGTATTTGTGAATTTTTTTTTTTTTTTTTCATCTTTATTTTTGCAATAATGTTCAATAATCATGTTTACCGATAACAAAAAAAAAAATATATAGTTAATAATATAGTGTAAACAAACAAGGAGAAGGACGACAAGAAAGAAAAAAAATTATGAAAGAAATTTGTTTTTTACTCCCATTTTATTACAATAACGTATAAAATAGTTAGATCTGGATCATATAATGGACTTTGGAAGTTTACATTTAAATTTGTTCAGAGAATTAAGATTATTTCATCATGTCGGTAGGTTACTTCTAAAAGAACATAGTTCAAATTTTGTGTATTGGGCTTGAGCTGTTGATGTTCATGCTAAAACGAAATTAATTATAGATAAAATTATGAGTGCTAAATAATTTGGTGGAAAGTTCTTAAACATCCTATTGGTTTTAAAATCTTATATAATTCTTTAAGAAATTAGTAACTAAAAACATTGGTTTTTTTTTTATTAATTTGCTTATCTCATTTCCGGACAAATTTTCTCAAATTTAGAAACTTATAAATTTGATGAAATCTGTAAATTTTCTCAGTAAAAAAATATTTCTGTTTTGGTTAAACTTCCTTGTATACTTTTTACATATTTTCTGAAAATTCTCCTGTCAAAATTCTCCTGTTTCTGATCAAAATATAAAAAATATACAAATTATATAAAAATCCACTATAATACCAAGTTAACATAAACTTCATAATTAGGAAAGTGATTCCCACTTTTTAAAATTTAATTTCCATGAGTTTCGATTTGTTCATACGGAATTCTGAGTTTCGCATTTTTGCGTGCGGAATTCCGAAAAATGTTCAGATTTTTCGGAATTCCATACAGAAATCGTAACTCGGATATCTGCCCGAAAAATTCGGAACTCAAAATTCTCCTGTTTACTTCCTGAATTCTGAGATTTCTGTTAACCTGGTATTTTCTTCAAATTTTTGATAAATAAATTATATAATTTTTGGAAGACAAATGGTAGATTGACTTTCTAAATCTGGAATTTATGATTACCTGGTATTTTAATGAAATGTTATATGAAATTGAAAAGATTTTGGTTACCAATTATGCACAAAAAATTTTGTATTGAACAACGATTTTATTAAGCAACTGAAGTCCCAAAATATTTCTCAATTTCCTCCACTTTTAGACTCATAAACTTTCTCCATTTCCTCTACTTTATATCAATATCATCTATTTACCAAAATCTTCAACAGATTTGACATGACGAAAACTTAAAAAATCAGTCTATTATCATAAATGGACTTTTACTCTACAGCGGACAAAGGGAAATTCATTTATTTATTTATATAAAATATTCAATTTTTTTCATGTTGGAAATCAAACAAATGAAATTGGAGAAGAATATAAAACTGAGATTGTTTGTCAAAAGCGTTTTTTTTTTTTGTTCAATAAAAACATTTTTTTGTTTGCAATATTATTATTATTATTATTACTGGAAAATATTTTTTATTTATGTAGAGAATTTTTTTCTATAATGATAAATTTTTATTTTTCATTTTATTTGTTATTTTAATAATAATCCTTTTTTATGCTGGGAAATTTATGTATGAAATAAACAAAACGATTTTATGTTTTTTTTTTATATTTTATTACTGGACTTTTTATTTAGCAAAAAATGTACTTGCAGAAAGATCAAAATTATTTTATGATAATAAAATTAATATTAATTTATTTATGCATTTTTTTATTTTACCTGAATTATTTTTTTTTTTTATAGTTGCGAACACAACAACACAGAAAATTTCATAATAAAAATATAGTATTTTTATTTTGTTGCGTTTTTAATTGAATTTAATGTATTTAAAAAGAAGGCGTGTAGGTGATCGGTTTAAAAGATATTATATAAAAGAGACGACAACGACGACGACGACGATGAAAAATTAAAAAAAAAAAAAAGAAGTAATAATTGTTATTTTCTTTTGATTCTGTTTTGAGCTACACCTACGCGCGACATTATCCATTTTTTCTCGTGAAACCTTATCATAGTTTAGGATAAAAGTATAGTATGGAAAGATTGTTATATTTTTTATGGTATAGAAGGCGTAGTTGACGTTTCAGTTCGTTAAATACGAATTCTGGTAAGACTACTTTGAAAAATTGCTTGTCTTTCCGATCATGTAACGATTGCTGCCAGTCACGTGTTCATTTTTATTACTTTTATATAATTTGACGGACTTAGCTTCAAATTCAAGCACAAGTTGGTCAGTGAAATTAACTCTTTGCGAGTTTAGAACTAAGATTGTTTAAGATATAGAAGGTATCGTAAGAAGGTTTGAGGTATAGTGGATCGTAAGAAGAGCTCAAAAATAATGTAATTAGATTTTCTTCAATAAAAATCCTTTGATTTATTTGTAGTACTTGGTGTATTTCCACAAATTACCATATTTATTTATAGTTTTTAGGTTTGTTGCTTCACTAAAATTTAAGTTGCTAATCAAACTTATTTATCTTACTTGTAGATTTTTGTGTTTTACTTATACTATCGTTTACTTGTTAATATTCTATTTCTTTTCCTCTTGTAGGATTAAATAATTAACTTAGTTTCTTTCTCGCCGCTTCTTCACTTATCAATATCTTAAACTATGCTGTTAAACTATAACTCTGGATCTTTTACGAAAAAAATTATAAATAAATAAAATACACAACATTTTAACATCGAATTGTAAATTCTGTTCATTTTCAAAACCGGCTAAATAACATGCTTACATTAAATTGTTTATATTTTTTTTTACTTACAAAAATATTGTGGGTGATTTTCTTTATAATGTTTTTCTTGCAAACACAGACAAAAAAAAACCAAAATTGAAAGTCCAAGTTTTTAAATTTTAGTCTTTTTTTTACCATTTTATTTCATTTAATTTTTTTTTTTTGCATATCACATTGTAAGTCCTTGAATAAAAATTATTTCTACTCTAAACCAGAATTAAAAAATCTTGTATAAATTTTAGTCATGCTCTGCCCAAGTAATATCAAATTTTATTAATACTTAAATAGTAATGTTAAATCGAAAATTTGATATTTTTATTGTATTTTTTTTTTTCTAAATTAAATTAAATTTAATAATTTTCTAACAAAAAAAATCAAAATTTAATTTAAATGCCAAAAAAAATTATACATAAATTTTGCATATACACAAAAATAAAATTATTTATAATATTCTGCATTTTTGTGGTTAATTCTATTTTACTTCTCGCTATTTAGCTATTTGATTGAAAACCTATATCCAACAACAACAACAACAACAATGAGGAAAAAAATATGTGGTTAACCAAAACGCAGCATTTAATTTTTAACTATATATGATTAATAAAACGTCATTAATTATTATAAAATTTGAAAAATATGAAATTCGACCTTAATTATTTATAGTATTAAAATTTTAAACATTTAACAATTTCGGATTTTTCATGTTTTTTTTTTTTACAAATTAATTAATTAACTTAGAAAATCGACAAAAAAAAAAAAGAGTTTTAATGATTGTTTAAAATATTCAAAGTCAAAAATTATTATTATAAATATTTTTTATTATTAAATTTCCTTGCCCAGAGTGGATAGTAAATATATATATATAAAAGCCTTCAGTTAAAAAGCAAACATATAAATCAATGTTTTTTTTTTACTGTAATAATAATTATTATGCCTAAATTTGGAACTTTTAATAAGAATAAAGTTTTAACCTTTCCCTTTATCCGCAGTTACACAAAAAAACTAATTTGTATAGTAAAAATTTTGTACGGAAATGAATTTTGATTGACATGGAACAAATAATACAGTAAAATAGTATACAGATAACTTTGGAATGTAGTGTAGAACATTCTGCTGCCAAAAATGAAGAATAGTCCATCAAACAAGTGCACAAGATTTAGGATCTTGCTTGAAATCTAACTTAAGTATTTGAGAAAAGGAATAGATAGGATATTTTTTTCGGAGAATTTGATATAACTAGAGAAAAGTATAGCTACGAATGAGTGTGGCTGACCCTATACAATCAAAAAATTGTATTTTATGAATTTTTATAAAGCCACAAAATTGTATTGAAGGAGTAAGGATGTAATTGCCAAGCACTCATTCGTAGCTATACTTTTCTCTTGTGTGATGATGACTCAATTTCCATTGAAAAAGTTTATGTTAAACATGTTAAACATCTTTTAATTTTTGTAAAAGAATTTCCAGAAATTTCTGCTCCAAAAGAATAACAAGAAAAACTATACGAAGAATTGCGAATGAAGAAGTCACGTTAATTACAAAATGAACAGAAAATAATATAGAAATATGAATAGGATTTTGATTCACTGAGATGGTTAAATAAATTCGAGAAAATTTCAACTTTCAACTCATTACCAGAATAATTAAATCAGACAAGCAAAAGTCGATAGAAGAATGAAGACAATTTCAATCAATTTTGAATAAAAAATCAGTGCATTAGGAAAATATGATCTTCAGTTACAATCCAAGCTCAAAATCGTCTATTAAAGTGAAGACCAAGTCCATAAGGAAAATATGATCTTCAGTTACAATAAAAGCTCAAAAACGTCTATTAAAGTGAAGACCAAGTCCATTAGGAAAATATGATCTTCAGTTACAATCAAAGCTCAAAATCGTCTATTAAATTGAAGACGAAGTCCATTAGAAAATAGGATCTTCAGTTACAATCAAAGCTGAAAATCGTCTATTAAAGTGAAGACAATTCCCCAAGAGTACGATCCCCTTTATATACCTCCCAAACTTTAATTATTACAAAATATCCAAAAAACAAAATTAATTTATTATAGCCTCTAATTAAATTCAAAAAATAAATTTCTGATAAATTACAAATTTTTATTAAGCCAATATTGTTCAGGAAAATTTAATTAAACTGCCTATAAAAAAATTTTTTTACAAAATATTTTTTCTCTAATCACTGAAATGAAGCATACCAAAATAAAAAAACATTTGTAATATTTCATAATAAATTTTTTAGTTATGCTATCAAACGTCCCAACTGTAAGACATATTACCCATCAGTCTTGCTTTACATTTTTTTTTTGGCTATATAATCAAATGAAACCGAAGATACAAAGAAACACCAAAAAAATTATTTAACTCTCTGACATTGAAGAAACAATTATAAAAAAAAAAATTTTATAATATTTCCCAAAAAAAAAAAATCAAAAATCAAATAAATTATTATTATTTTTTGATTAGCTTTAAAAATTTTTTTTATTAATTTATATCTCATCATGATTCTCTTTGTCGAATCATTTGCACCTTCAGAGTTAAACAAGAAATTGTTTTTTAGGTTGTTTATCTTACCAAAAATAAATAATTTAAAATATGAAATAAATCTGTAATAAAAATTGTTTACCTTGAACTCGACAATCGATCATTCAAAAAAAAAAAAAAAAATACTGAAAAAATGACATTCGAAAATTCAAAAAAATTAGAATTTATTTATTTATTATGTTTACCACACGGGGTGGAAGAGTGAGAAATAAATCGTGCGAATGCAAGCGCGCTTTTTGGTTGTTGGGTAACAAAACCAAAAAAAAAAAAAACCAACAAAAATCAATTTTTTTGGAATTTTTCATAAATCTTTTGTAATATAGAAATCTGACTAAGTAGGATTTTCTATATCGCATGTACCTGGCTGAATAATAATTTTTGTCTAGGGAATATCATAATCAATTAAAATCTAATGTACAATTATGTTGTACATATATAGTCGACATGCTGTTTATAATAAATGTCTTTGTTTTGTTGGATTTTAATGTGTGTTGTGTTGTCTCTCTATCAGACCTAAGATGATTATTGTCTTTTTCAATTAAATTTTATAATAATCGTAATTTTTTTTTTGGTTGAAATATTTCATTAGAAATTATAGTACATACTTCAGTTTTAGTATAGATTTATGATTAAGACTATATTAAATGGGTGGTCATATTATGTACGTGTTGCAACCAAATTTATAATAAATTTTTGGAAAAAATTTTTTGGTAATTTTTCTTAAAGATTATTATTTTCTGGAAATTTTAGATCAATTTTTTCAACTGGAACAGAAATAGTTAAATATTATAGTCGAATAATCAATAATTTCTTCAATAATTTGTAATAATTGTTGGTCAATTTGTCCATTTTATTCTTAGAAGAAGTTTTAATGGAAATTTTTAGTGTTGCTTCACAAAAATTAGATCATCTATTTTTATCTGTAATTTTTAAATTTCATTTATTTGCCAAAACTGTTACAGATTTTCTTAATTTGGAGTTAGTTTTATGGGTACTGCTGCTTAGCTGGTCTGTTGAATCATTTCCACACTATCAAATATCGATAAAACAGACTATTCCCCACATTAATTTTCGATATCAACAATAATTACTTAATTTTGGATAGTAAATTGCATTAACTCAAAGTATCAGCTACAGAATTCATCTTCATTTTAGCTCCAACTAACCTATAATTAATATTAAATATTAGAAAAGTCAAAATTATGCTTCATATCTTCATTACTAACAAAAATGTTGGTATACAAAGAAAAAATGAGCCCAACAATTTCCATCCTACAATTTATTTAACCATTTTCTTAATTTCTTAATTTTTATTCATAAATATGTAATTTTATTCCTCACAAAGTTTATGTAAAATTTAATTTTTAATTAATTTGTCTTTTTTTGTGTTTAAACAATTTAATTTTATGTTTCTGTTTTATTTCAGTCATCGCCTCAAACCATAAAAAATCGTTACACCAATTTGCACGCACCCAAAAAAAATAAATAAATATATAAAGTTTTGATAACTTAATGTCAAATTCCCCATTTCAAATTTTTCTTCAAAATTACTAAATCCAAAAACATATTAAATATAATATGTAATTATATATAAACGCAAAAAATTTATGTTTGTAAAAATTTCAAAATTTCATCTTTTCTGTTCTGTTAATTTCGCTATACCAAATTTTGTTCCAAATCTTTCCTTTTTTTCTTATCCTTGGATTGAAGATTTATATAAGATCAGCTCAATTAACGCCTACACTCATCATATATGCTTCCCAAATACAAAATTTATAATTTTCTTAATATTTTGTAAGCGGCATTTAAACTCATTCTATCATTATGCAAATTTATCTTCCAATGTAAAATTATTTTCGATTTACAATTTTCTGTTTTTCTTGTCTGATCTTCTTGAAGCGAAATTAAAGTCAAAATTAAATTAATATTCATTTTTTTTTAAATGGTAACAAAAAAACACAAAAATGTTAAATTAAATGATCATAAATATATCATAGATTATTGGCATTTTTTGTGTACATTATAAATTTTTGTGACAGCTAAACTCAGCAAGAGACGTTTTTGTTGTTGCTGTTGTCCAGAGATTTTTATGTTTCCCCATTTGCCATAAGATCAATTTGTTTTTTTTATTTCTTCTTTCTTGTGTGTGTTTTTTGTGCTAAATTTCCGAAGAATTGAAAATTACTTGATTTCTTTTCTACATTTGAAAGACGACGACATTTATTAATGATTTTTTACAATGATTTGATTTTGTGTTAACAAATAAAGATTTTTAATTAAAAATTATCGAAAATATTTTTTTTTTATTTTCTGGACTGAAATTTTCAAATAATAATTTTTTTGTGTGTGAAGTTAATTCAATTTCTAAATAAAATATAAAAAATTATCAACGATGTTCATTTTTAAAATAAATTGTCGAATTTTATTTAATATTTTAGAGAAAATTAATATTAAAAAAAAAAATTCATTTAAATTGCAAACATTTTGAAAATTTATGTGTAATTTTTTTTTTCTATTTAAATTATTATAAACACATAAATTAATTTTGAAAAGAGTGTTATTTACCTTTAGGCTAAAAATATATGAAAAATTTTCTGCCTTGTTTATAAATAATTAATTATTATTTTAATTGTAGAAAATTGTTTCTATAAAATTTAAAATTGTTTAGTAGATTAAATGTCCTTGATTTTATTTGTTTATAAAGAGGAAACTTTAATATATTGGGTTTTAACCCTTTTCGCTGTAGAAAAGTGTAGGAAGCATACTGTGTGTGTGAACATATTCTGTTTATGGAACCACAAATTTCAACGAAAATCATTTGTGAGCCACACTACACGATCTTTTGTAAATGCCGAAGAATATTTCGTAATATTTTATTACAATTTGAAGAATTTCGAAGAAGAAAAGAGTAGATCTACAGATTCAAATTATTTAAATATCATTGAATAAAGTTATATTTCTTAGATATAATGCAGTGACACCGTTGGTTATTCCTAATGAGTCGACTCGTTTTTTTTAAGAAAGGCCAAAATTGACGGATATAATAAACAAAAATTCATCCTTCCTTTTCTCAAAATCATTAATCATAGAAAATTGCGTAGTGTAAGTGTGGCCCCTGTAATATTCGCTAAGAAACCAGAATTTTCTATACCAAATTTTCTGAGAAGGAAACTCATGCATAATCGACATATCATACTGAATTTAATTTTTTGATGGATACGAAAACTATACCGAAGCCGAGAAATGTCCATCCCAAACTGAATTTTTAACAAAATGTTGTGGCCACTTCTATTAGGTAGGCCTATAGGCTAGGCTAGGCTCACACTGGACTACGAACCCACGAAATGAGAAGAAAAAAAGCAAAACATCACATTGACAGGAATTTATTATAGACAGACTAAATTTATTCCGCCACTTCGTCCACCGAGAGGGTTAAATTATGATAATATAAATTAAATAAATTTACATGCAATTATTTCTATTTTGTTATATACAAAAAAAATATATTACCAATTTCCTAGTAATTAAATTATTTGAAAATATTTTATAAACACACAAAAAATTACTCACCCAAAAAAATAAATAAATTTTGCTGTTGAATTTTTAATTTTTATTAATTCCGGTGCTGGAAAATTAAAAAAATTCTTAAATTGTATACACGATTAATTCACTTTTTAGAGAGCATCGCTGCTAATAATCTGAAAATATACAAAAATGAAATATAAACAAATTTTATATTTTTATATTTTTGCAAAACAAAAAAAAAATTCAATGAAAATATAAACAAACAGAAAAAATAATAATTTTCAAAAAAATATTTAAAAGATTGAAGGTGAAACATCACTGAAAAAATAAATAGAGAAGAAACAAAATAAACGAACAAGACGTCAAACAGCCGCCATTATCTTTCCTAAAAAATCTACAAAAGACTTTTTAATATTTAACAAAAAAAAACGGAGAGAGAAAAGATATTGATGATGTTGATGATATCCAACTGGGGATTGGGATTTATAATATTATTATTAGTTTTTTTTTTACTAAAAAGAAGAAAAGCTCAAAGCAATAATCCATGGTTTGATTATTTGATAGTAGATCTTTTCTTTTGGTTATTTTTTATGTTGCATTTTTTTTTTCATAAACATAAAAAAAAACAGTTTTTTGGTATTTAAAAATGATCAGTGGCGTAACAATTATTGATTAAAATACTTAATAACATTGAAATTACAAATTTTGTTACAAGAAGGGTTATAACACCAGTCAGTACTATATGTCATTGAGAAACAATAGTGAAGTTTTATTCGGTTTTGTCTTAATCATTGAAAATTTTGTAATTATTATAATTTTGTATTTGGTAAATTTATTTTACCTATTTGGATCTATCATGGTAGTTTTTTTGGAATTATTAAACATTTAGGTCAAAAACAGAATATAAATTGTACCATGATATTTCAATCGAAAAGGCTGTATGGGTTTAAGTCTACACTAATTCATAGCACCTAATTCTTTGAAATGTACGTGATCGTTGAGGTAAAAATATTGCAGAAACTAAGTTAAATGATAAATGTCATATTTACAATATAATGTCAATACTGTCCTAAAAAAGTGACATTATTCTCAAAAAATTTGACAGTCAAGTCATTAATTTCCTCTAAAAATTCTGGATTTCTTCTTTATGGAACCAGAAAATTTTGAACACAATTTCTAAAAAATTCTTCAATTCTTCAATTCAAATTCTAATTGGTTTTTTTTTTGTTCTCTGTGAGGAGTATGATTTATCAATGCAGAAAAAATTAGATTTTTCACTTATTTATCTGATTTTGATATCAAAAATCATTTGAATTAATTCTACACCCAATTATTCCCTTCCCAACTCGAATGACTTACTAAATTAAATTAATATTTCATTTTTGACGAGAAAATCAATTTAATTACAACATTTTGATAATAATTACTATAGAAGAAGATTAAAGCTCATCCAAATTATATAATTTAAATACAAAATCTGCAATTATATTTTTTTTACTATTAAATGAATCTTCATTTAATTCTCTTCATTTCAAATCTTTTCGCCAAAAACCAAGCCACAGAAGTCACAATCCAATCTATTTTTAATCCAAAAGGCCATGTAAGTTTATTTAACTCCATAGCAAATTCAATGTTCAAAAATATATGATAAATTCTTTCTTTATTTATAATCTTTCTTTCTATAATTTTCATTTACTTAATAATATGTGAAAATATTCATAATCTTTATTATTTTGATCCATTCTTTAAAAAGTTCACTATAAGATTGCATTTCACAGAGAACAAAAAAAAAACCAATTAGAATTTGAATTGAAGAATTGAAGAATTTTGAACAAAAAACGAAAGATTTTTTCTTGACTTTTTGAATTGCACAAATCCAAAAGATTCAAAGAAGAGATTGTTCAAAAAATGAAAAAAAATGTAATTTCATTTTTGATTTCATAAATATGAAATAGAAGAATAGGTCGAGGGCACACAGCAAATATCGATACACAAACATGACTCATACATATAAATGAAGTCAATGAAGATAGTAATCATTTCAAATGAAAGAAAGTAGGTTTCCTCAATTGTTCATATTTAAATATCGAAATGAAATTAATAATAAGTAATAATAATTCGTCTTTAAAGAAAAAAGGACTAATAAATGTATAATTATTTAAATTTCTTATATATTCTGAACCATGAAAAGATGCGATAAGAAAATTTTTATGATCTTTAGGGGGTCGTCGTCGTTGTCGTCAATTGAAATTCTTTTTTGGATATTTAAATGGAAATTTTTTTCTTTCTTCTAATATGCTTCGTTATAATTTCTAATGCTTCGTTCTGCGTTGTATACCAATTGATATTATGCATAAGTTTGTTTTTTTTTATTTTGAAAATGTCACGATCTTCACAGTTTTTTTTTTAAATATATTCAGTTCTAATATTTATTTTACAATAGATTTTATTATTATTATTATTATTATTAGTAGGGGGAAAATTCAAAATTCAAATTTCAAATAAATTACAATACCAAAAAAAAAAATTGTCTTCAGAATATTTAATCAATTTCAAAAAATAAATTATAATATTTAAAAAACACCCACCAGAAATTATTTTCCATACCAAAAGGTGACAAAAATATTCACCAGAAATTTTATTTATAATTTGGAAGAGAAAAATTGTTTAGATTTAGATTGAAATTGGAAAAGATTTTTCAATTTTATTTGGATAGTTTTGTTATAATTAAAATTTTTCAGAATAATTTCATATTTTTCCAGAAAACAAATGCAAAGACATTCTCCAATCTCCAATATAGGTTGTCTATCGACAGGGAATTTTAATTATAATAAAAATATCCAAAGCAATTCCAAATATCTTCAAATTTGACCAGCAAAAAAACTTGAAAACAGTCTGCAAATATAGAGAGCCACTCTAGCTCTGGATCCTCTAATGTACTCAATTTTTAAGATACACCAAAAAACCATACAGATTCTGAAAATAGAGATTTCAATCTTTAATTTCATATATAAAATTTTGAAAAAAATAAATAAAATCCAGTGCTGATCACAATTAAAGCTTTGTCAATAAATCATTATTGTGTTGAAGAAATGAAATATTTTATTTTCTTCGAGGAAATTAATAGTTTCACTATTTATATTTCTTCATCAATATTATAATTTATTTATTTTTTTGGGTAGTGAGATTTCCAATTCACAAAAAAAAAAAACTAAAATAAAGAAAATTCAATTTAAATTTTAAGTGGCATTTAGATTTTATAAAAAGGAAAAATTGTAAATGAACTCTATGAGCACTTTTTAACACTATTATTAATATTATTCCATTTATTTATTTCTTTTTGTTTTGTTAAATTTTGTGACTACACATTATCAGTTCAGAAAAATTACAAAAAAAATTTATTCATAAAATTCTTTTAAAAAATATTTAAATGTTATCGGATAATAAACGACAAAAAAAAAAAAGTGAAGTTTTAAGTATTTAGTTTAAAAAATTTTTTGTTGTCTTTTTTTTTTGACAAGTTGATTACGAAAATGGTTTGACAAAATTGGGTAATAATTGGACAGAGTTTTTGAATATTTGAGAAATTTGTGAGTAGAAATTGAATTATTAAGAAATTTAACTAGATGCCAAATTGTTGTCAAATTGACTTTAATTAGTCCTACAAGACAAGTGAATCAAAAATCAATTGAATTTCAATTAAAATTTAAACATTTTACCTAAACTAGATGTCATTTTTGTACTAAAATTCAACTATACAAGCAAATTACTGTCTAACTAGACGTCAAATTTTGACTAATTCGTAGCATTTCAACTAAATATTAACAACTTGTTGGAAATATATTTAATTTTTACTTAAAATTATTTAAAGTAAACTAGAATCTTGCATAAATTAAAGCCAATTTCAATCTAGCTATAACTTTTTAGTTTTGAATAATCTCAATCTCCTCTCAGAACCTAAAATTACTCTGTTTTTATTTCGCTTTCTTGCTATTTTTATAAACAAATTGTTGTTGCTTCTTTTTTTCAAAACAAAAAAAATAAAGCCAAGTAGTTAAAAGTTTTCTAAGAGTTTTGTCTCTTATCAAGTAATGATCAGAGCCTCTAAACTCTTAAAAAAATTATATTTTCATATTTATAACTTCTTTTTTTCTTCTGTTTAGATAAGAATTTATTTAAATAATTTTTTTTTAAGTTATTTTTTATTTAATCTTCTTTGAAGAAAAAAAACGAGGCAATCAACTTAAAGACAAATTTTTTCTATATATCGAAATAGTTAAAAGTTCATTAAAGAAACGACAGAAAAATTTTTAAAATCTGGAATAATTTAAAAAATCTAAATAATATTTTTTTTTATTATTATTATTATGAGAACCAAAAGCGCACTTAAAAATTTTGTAAGTGAAATCATAATTGTAAAATAGCTTTCAGTAGCTTCTATTGTCCATTAAATACATTTTTTTTATCTTCAAAAAAATTTTTTTTAATGGTTTTCCCAAAAAAATTATCTACTAAAAACAGATTGAACGAAAATAAAAAATCTTCAATAATTGAAGATTTCTTATTTTATTAGAAATTGTAATTAAAATTAACTATAAAATAATTAAAATGAAAATCTTTACAATATAATAATGATCTCATTTTATCAGCTGTCAAGTGAAATTTATAATTAATTGAAATTTATTACAACAAAAATATAATCGAAAAGAATTTCCAATGAAATTTAATTAAATATTTTTTTTCTCACACAATATTTTTTTTTATTTCTGTAAAAAAATTATAATAAAAATAAAATTTCAATTGTTTTGCGCAATTAAAAATCATCATTTTTAAAATTAGTCATCATCAAAATTGCCGGCTGGAAATTATTGTAAATGTAAGTTAAACGATCGGCGTGAATGATGAATTAATCAAAAAAAAAAAAAAACATGATTTTGAATAAATTTAAATTTAATTTCTTTTTTAAACGGAAATAACTTAAAATAAAATTTTATTAATTTTTTCTCTATTGATAAGAGAAATGATTTTTTTTATGAGCATAACTCACCCAAAATGTGAATTTTTTTTTTTTTTTTTAATCAATTTTTATTATTTTTCGCGATGACCGATTACATAAATTTTTTTTTCTTCTTCTTTTACTCATAAATTTTTTTATGACAGATTTTTGTTGGATAATGCTTCTTCTTACTACTTTATTTTTCGTCTGAAAATGGTTTAAAAACTATATAAGTCGAAACAGACATTCTTCATTTATTGAGTTAGGGGACAGAGTAGCTTTTGGAATTATACTGAGATTGTTTTTGAGAAATTTGAAATTCTTTGAATGAAATTTAGTAATTTAAATAAATGATGATTTGAAGATATAGTTTCAAAACCTCATTAAAGAAGCTGCATTTCATAATTTGGTTTTGCTAAACTAATGGTACTTGAACCTAAGGGAAATAGCAATAAGACGCATTGATACAGTAATGTGAACTAGATTGTTAGTTTGAGTCATACATCGAAACAATGAATCAGCAATCGAAATATTGTGATCAGTAGTTTTAGAAGTAGACATGGGGCAGTAGGCTTTTAATAAAATGTGCAATAACTAAATGAGTTTCTATCAAGTATTTAAAAACTCTCCAAAATTTCAGAAACTGAAATGATTATATGTGATCTTCAAAAGATCTACTTAATTGTAAGTGAAATTTAGTCTCCTGTCATGAATTCAAATACTCCACATTTGACATATTTAATCTATAAGTCCTACTAACTCTCAAAAGGAATTTTAACAAACTACCAATACATTTCTCGAACCACCCTGTAATTAATTGTAAATACCTTATTTACAAAAAAAAATAAAACAATATTTCGTTTTTGAAGGTGCGTTCTCATCCTTCCAAAATATAATAATAATAATAAAATCGCCTTATTTTTGCATGGTCCAAAGTCATAACTCATTTTGATCGTAAAACCTTCTTATATATTATACGACGAAGATTTATTGAAAAATATTCAAATCTAAGGATTAAAAATACTTAAAAATACTTTTTTAAGGATGAAACTTTTAAAAATATTTCAACTATTAATTTTTTTTAATACTTCCCAGACAATTCAAGAAAATACAAACATTTCTGTTTCTGTTTCATAAAATAAAACTAATTTTAATTACAAATTTATTCGATTTTGATCAATTAAATTCTTTTATAGAGAAAAGAATTATTATACCAAGAAATATTATTATAGCAAATAATTTTTATTAACCAATAATTTCGTTAATTTTCAATAATAAAAAAAAAAAAAACATATTTGTAAAAATTTAGTCATTCGAACTATTAAATGGTAATTTTATCTCTCTCTTTTATTTAAGTACCAAACAACTAAAATTTATTATTATGTCTATTTTATTGATGGTATATAATCCATTTTATGGCATCCCCAAAAAAAAATTTGTAAATTAGTGAAATTAAATTTTTTTTATTATATACCAAAAAAATTTATGATTTGTGAATTTTGTGAAGCACAAAAAAAAAATTAAAGTTTTCAGTGAAGCTTTTAATATCATTTATGGGAAATATGGTTCAGAGTTTTTTGATAGTTTTATATATATTAATATTTAATGATGATTAAGTATAAAATATAAATGAATATGAAAAAAAAAACTCATTAAGGTAAATTTTTATGAATAATCCAAACAGAAAATATATCAAAAAAAATAAATATATTTATTTATTTTTCCTAAGAATTATTATCCTTTTTTCAAATACACACACAAAATGATAAATTTTTATCTATGAAAATTTTGTGTTTTTTTTTTACCATATCCCCAAGAGCATAAAGATAACGATTATTATGGGAATATGAAATGGAAATTTCACAATAATTTTTTTGTTTTTCTATTTTTATATTTGCAAAAAGCAAAAAAAAAAAGCTTAAAAAATGATTAACGAATATAAAAAGTTATATAATTTTTATATGAATTATTGTTTAATGATGCTTGTAAATGGTAATGATTGGTATATTTGGATAGTAGAAAAATCTCATTTACTCTAGTTTCCTAAAAAAATCAATTTGAGCAAAATTATTGAGCAGAAATTGGAAAATTATCTAAGAAAGTAGACTCAGTTAGGTCAATAGACATGGGAATTGCAATATTAATTACAGGATTACTCATTACCTTTTAAAATGAAGCATTAATCCCTGTAAATTTACATCAATTTCTGCACTCACAGATACTAGAGAATATTTAAGTTTCTGATATCTGTAATTTCTGGTATGTAAGCTGTAAGATTAGATTATAGATACTAGAAATCATTGGACATGGAGTATAATTGAAATGTCTTCAGTGAAGAAACATCACAATTAGGTCTAAAATTTAAATGTGGTTATACATTTCTTCACTGAATCAATTATCAAAGTCGTGTCACATATTAGATTCGCTGCATTTATAAATTGCTGACCCTAAAACGAAGAATTAGTCAAAACTTAGGAATTTACTACAAATATTTTCATCGGTTCAATGCAAAATTAAGGGAAAACCTGCGATTCACGTTCATTTTCGAATAACCATATTGAAAATTATATCAGTTAAACATTTATTTAACCACAAAATCATTATTTTTTCATTATTGTAATAAATAATCTTCTGGATTTACCCAATTTTTCAATTGAAATTATAAATAAATATCAATAATTGTAATTGCAAATTAAATACGTGCTAAATTTTTTTCTTATTGTAAATTATTATTTTCGCTTAAATTATTTATTTAATCAAAATAATATAAGTAAATACAAAATTATGACTAAGTAACTGAGAAAAACGTGACAAAAAAAAATCTATTAAAATTAAAATGTCAATAATTATTATTATGATTTTCGTATACGAGTATATAGTCACCCACAAAACATAAAACCACAAAATTTCTCTATTAAAATCTCAATTGGCAAAAAAAAAGCGTTGAAATTGAAACTATAATTTTTTTTTATTCAGCATATAAGAAAGACTTGTTTGTTTGCGTGTTTTAAAGCAATTTTAAACACTGTAAATAATTTTTTTTTTGTGTGTGTTTAATTTTTTGTGTCTCTCTGGCTATAAATTATTTTTGGAACAGGTGAATTATTTTTTTTTTGTTTTACCATTATCACCTTTTTATTTATCCATTAATTTTTCAAGTGATATAAATTACCACCGAACAAAAAAGTTACTTAAAATGAAATTAAAAAATTTACTTTTAATTTAAATGCATTTACAATAATAACCAAGAAAGAAAAAAACGTTGTTATATTACATCAGATCCAGCGGCAACATTAATAGTCTAACGTAATCTAATGAAGGGGGAGAAGGAAAAAGTTAAAAAGGTCCAAAATTAACTGGGCTATTATCAGTTAAATTAGTGAGATAGGTATCATAACCGAAACAAAAGAAGTATCCCTTTTTGCTTGTGACTTGGACTATAAACAATGATAGGGAAATAAGTTCATGTGAAAGGAAGGGTCGGCAATGTCGAACAATGGTTACAATAATATAACATTTTGACTGTAATTAGTTATGTAATAGCCGTAAAAAGCGGAAATTCTAGACTGTTCAAAGAGAGTAAACACATATGCACGTTTTTTTTTGTTGTACTAAAAGTAAACAACAAGCGAAAACAGAAAAAAAAATTTTGGTTTTTTTTTAAGGAAACGCACTTTTAGTTAAATAAATAATAAAACAGACGTGGGTTAACATGTTAAATGCATTTTGGTTGTTGTGTGTTTTTTTTTTTTTGGTTGGAAGTTTGTTTATTTTTGGTGCATGGTTTTTAGTTTGAATTGAAGATTAATTAGAATGAAATTAGATCAATATATAATATTTTTTTTTGTAGTGCAGTTGAAAAGTAAATTTTAATGTACAGTCTGAAATATTAGACTTTTTTACAGGCGGATACTCACCGGATCTGATATCATGATCAGACATTTTTTTTATTTTGGGTTTAAACTGTAATGCAGACTGGTTCAGTTTACTTATTTGAAAATCTGAAGATATCTAGTATTTATATTCTTCCTATACGACTCTACGTTATCAATTTTGATAATTACTTAAGATTCTTAGTCATCTTCTAATAAGGATGGGAAAAAGCCATAATCTATTTTGAACATCTAAGAAATTATAATTTGATAATGTCACGATCGAGATAGATACAAAAACTCTTTCTCACCTCTTAAATTAATTAAGGATTTAGAGGCTGGAGAAATTTTTTAAAAAAATAATCGATAAAATTAAAACTTTAAATAATTAATTTTGGTAATTTAAATTGAAGACATTCTTAAAGTCATATTCTTCTTCTATTTTCTTGCTGCCTATAAAATACTTTAAATACTTTAAAATATTGATAATTTTTCAATTATTGTCGTAAATGAATGACAAATTGAACCTTGTCTGGCAATGACATTTATTTGCTTCACATTTGGAAGTACTTATTATTGTTATGAAAAAAATCGGAAGCATAGTCAAACAATACAAAGATAGTACGGAAAGTTTTATGCTATTATCGGTTATAAAGTTGATAAGATAAAGATTTAGACGGTAATTAATACGATAACAAAATACTATAACGCCGTAAATACAAAAACTCTTGTGAAAATCGAAATTTTATGTTATCTACAATTAATTATTTTCTTAATCAGTCGTTAAAGTAATAAATAATTTTCATGCATGCTTTTAATTCTAATTAAAATTTATATTTTTGGCTTTAAAATAACAAATCTTCAAAAATTTTGAAGATTTTTTTGTTATAAAACTATTATCCAAACTGAACTGCAACTAATTGAAATTACTTTTCTCAAAAAAATAAAAGAAGAAACATAAGAAATCCCGAAAAACTGATTACTGACAACAAAAGATTAAAATATTATAAATTGATTTATATAAATAATTTTTTTCCCTCAAAAATATTTTTTTTGATAACCTCTAATTCTAATTTGACAGCCAAATTTTTTTTGTTATAAATTTTTTGATCCCATTACCATAGTAAAAAACCATTCAGAATCATTTTTAAATCTTTTATAAATAATCTTTTCCATTTCATAATTCTTACAATCCCATGTGTCTAATCAAAACTAACCAAAAAATATAACAATTTCTTCAATGATCAGTGATCGTATATAAATTAAATACGATCACTGATCATATATACGAAAACAAATTAATATTCTTTCACGCTAATCCAATATTTTTTCTTGTGTGTGTCTTAACCCTCCTTTAAGTCTTGTGGTACAGCAGAGTAAAGGCTTTCAAATGTTTATAGCCCTTTTTTTGATATATTTAAAGAATTTTAAAATAATAAAAAAACATTCTTGTTTACTTACCAATCACTTTTGATTTCTTTTCATTCCCATATACCAAAAAAAAACAAAGATCATTTCTGCTGCTGCTGGTATAAATTATTCCTTGATACACGAGAGGATCACCCTGAAAAAATTAGATAAAAAAATATATATTAGAATAAATATTTTTTTCTTGTGTGATTCAAACTAATTTTTTAAGGTTCGAGAGAGAGGTAAACAGAAAAATTCTACAAATTAGTTAGATATTCTAATATTACAGCTGATAAATATATAAGGGGTTTCGAATAACTGCTATTATTAGGGTTGATCCTGTTAAACACATCTGGCAGAACGAGACTACATACATTATATTCTATATATAAATTTAATCATAACAATGTTTCAAATTAATTGATCATATTTCATTAATTAGTTACAAAGGCACCAACATTTTCATGTTTTTTTGGTATATGAAATTTGATTTTATATCCATAAAATTAGACGCCCATTTAAAAATGCATTATATTATAATTTTTTTGAATGGAACATGAATCAAATTCTGATTATATTTTAGACTAAAATTTAGAGATGATCAATTATTTTATATCTGAAATTTTATGTATGTAAATTTCCCTATGGAATTAAATCTATTTTTTAGTTAATAATTAATTTCACAGTTTTATAGGTTAATTCAAATATTTTATAAATTTATTAAATTATTATACTAAATTTCTGGTTCATTATAAATGCAATTTTATAACCTATTATTAAATATATAATCATAAATTTAACAAATAATTAAGAGCCAAAATTACCTTATTATATAATATGAAAAAATGTCAAATATTTTTATACAATGTCAATTCCCATTAAACATAAATTCTAGTTAACTGATTTAAATATTTAATTTATAATAAATTTTATTTTTTTAAATTCATTGTGACACCCATAAAAAATTTCCATTTAATTATAAATTTCACAAAAATTTTATATAATTTTTTTTTTTTTAATGCAAAATTTTCAATATTTTTAATTAAAATAAAATATGTATTATTGAAAGGCGAAAATACCACCCAGTAATAAAAATTTTATGACTAATTCATTTTATAATAGTTTTCTCGCATTTTAGTGGAACACGATTTCTAATAAATGAAAAAATATGATTCACACTACGGTGGTGATTATTATCTTATAGAGAGTGTGGTCAACTAAAAAAAAAATTGTAATACTAATTAATAAAATATATATAAATAGCTAATCAGAAAATATATTAAAATAATCAATAAATTTTAAATTTTGGGATTGTAATAAATCACTCGCTATTCAAAATATTTAAATTCTTCTTTGTATATACAAAAATAAAACTAAAATTTCGTGGGATAAAATGCAAAACTCTTTTCAATCTTCCAAAAAAAAATTTTACACATTTTATTTTTTTTTATTTTTGAATAAAAGAATTTTTTTAAAAACAATTTAAATTAGGTTTTCGAAAAAGGGGGCATTTTTAAGGGCTTTTGCTAGAATTATATTTGAAAAGAAAAACTTTAAAAATAATTTTCTGTCAGGCTGTCTGGGTTTTTGAAATTGTAATTTTTGATAGTAACTATGCTCCGATATTTATAATTTTACCTATATTGGATAGGTAGAACAATAAGGAAGTATAATACAAATATATGTAATTTCATCTTCATCCGCTTGGTGGCGCTATTTACCCCTGCTTCACTTATAGACCAAAAATATTAAAAAAAAATTGCAAATATTGCAAGTAAATATCCTTCAAAATTAATCACAGACCCCACTTTGAAAAAGTAACGAAGAACAGAACAATTTCTTGATAAAATAATTTCATATTTATACAGTAGATGGCGCACGAGTTCAAAATATACTAAAATAATAACAAATTAAGACGACATTTCATAATTTTCAAATAAATTATGAAACAACTGCACATGTTTTAGTTGCACAGTAACATATTTTCTTCTTCTTTTTTTTGTATTTCGGTTTGTTTTACATTTTTTTTTCTTATCAAAATTTACTACAAACTAACAAAAAAAACATTGAAAAATGTGAAACCACTCGACTTTTTCAAGATAACAAAAAAAAAAAGAATTTCTGGGGATTTTTTTTTCTCAAAAGGACAAAATATTAAATGTAAATTTTGTTTTTTTTTTTTTGGTTTTCAATTAGCCATGACGCAAGACTCAAGATTCTCTGACAAGAGGTTTGAAGCAACACATAAGAAAAAAAACGCACTTGAAAATATTTCAATTTGGTTGTTGTTGGTTGTATGTTTTATGTTTCTTAAACATACAAAATGTTTATTATGAACGTAAAACATAAAGGAAATCCCTTTTTTTTTAACTTATAAATATAATAATAATTTTAATGTGGTTGAATGGAAATGAGAATTCTTGAATTTCTTTAAGAAAATATTATAAAGTTTTAATAATTTTATGTTTTCTATAAATTATTTGTACTAATTTTATACATATTGGTTTTTTTTAATTTGAATTTCATAAATAAATATACATGAAAAATTATTCAATTTGATTTTTTATATTAAATTAAATTCCCTTTTTATGATGATTTAGAAAAACAAATTTCTGTTTAATTGCTTTATAGAAATTATTTTTTGAAGAGTTTCAATTATAATCGGAAATGTAATTAAAAAAAAAGACTCTTGAATTTAAATTAATTTAAAAAAATAAAATGTGGTCACATTAAAGGAATATATTATTTGTATAAAAGAAGGAAAAAAAGGTTAGTTGGACGATTGCTTATTAAGTGCCCATAGAATCTTTAAAAAAAAAACTAACCACCAACGAACAAAAAAAAATAAAATAAAAGTCGCGCCAAGTCAATTTAGAATCGTCGTGCATAAATAAGAAAATCAGAATAAAAATGATTTTGAACTAAAGATAAGAACTAAAAGGTATTTTCTTAAGGATTTATTGGGTTGTTCTTTGGTTAACAAGCAATATTGACAAAAAATGAGTATTTGAAGAGGATTTAAAATTAGTTTACATTAAAATTTATAGCATTTTATAGATAAATATTTACAATGAAGAATCGGAATAGTTTAGATTACGAGAGACACTGTGAAGAATCAGTGAAGCAGCGGTAAAGAATCGTAATAATTTTCGACTGAATGAGGAAAGAACACAAACATTACAGTTTGCAAAGAGAACAGTGAAGAAATCAGACTGAATACATTTGCAAGGGACAGTGAGGAACAGTTAAGCACTGAACAGTGAACAGTGAATTATGGACGTCACCATTTTGAGGAGTATTACTCAGTCTACCAACGACAGTGTAAAATTGTCTGTTTTGTTGTCAGGCATTTGACTTATACTTTTAAGGCCAACAGAATTGATTTCTTCATTTCTTAAAGATTCAAGCAAGTGAATTTCTTATATATTATAACAAAAATTGATCATTCTTCAACCTAAATGGACTTAAATAAGTAGCAAATCTGTGAATCTTCAAAAATTATTCATTTCAATAATTTAACTCCACAATTTCAACTAAAAACTCTGCCCTTTTATCTAGAAATAACCCCAATATACCAAACTATAAAGATATCCATTGTCTCGCACGTAATTTTTATATTTCATTTATTTTTTTATTTTTTTAATATCCAAAACACATTTTTATTTTTATTTATTTTTATATTTTGTTTTCTGTTATTAAAAAATCATTAAAAGTAAATACCCTTAGCTTTAGCTGTAATAATGCATTCGAATAGTACACAAACTATCAATAATAAAAAAAAAACCCATGTGGCGTTTCATTAAAATAAAAATTAAAAGCAATTAGTAATGCAGCGATAAAAACAACAAGACAATCAAACAGACAGACAAAAAAAAACATCTTTTAACGCATTTCCAATTTTAGATTAAAAAAACAAAAATTAAAATTAAATTCGATGCACAACCCGTCAATAAGTTCAAAAACTTTCATTTTCAGGAGATAACAACAAACTTCTATACTATCCATACAAAAAGAAAAGAATTGATTGACGAAAGGCGTTAATAGCTTTTTTTGTGGTTCTATGTACTCTCGTGGATGATTGGGTTCCAAAATAAAAACAAGGAGGGTTTCTAAGTGACTATATTTTTTTTTCATTTCTGTACTTCAATTAAAAAGCGAAAATTCGTTATAATATTTTATATTTTTTTGTGATTAGTCATCACCCCGTCATTACGCATTGATCAAACCAAAAAAGAAACAAATCCAAAAAATTTACTAGACAAAATTCATCAAGACTTGAACCAAAAATCCATTAAAAACCATGCATAATAATGAATAGTATATAAATAAAAATTATTATTGTAAGAGGGGAAAGTGAAACTAATGGGGACCTTTATACTGATTCCAAAAATGGAAATTTATTTTGATATTTTATTAATTTGTTAGATAATTAATATTAAAAACTGAACCTCGAAAAATTTAAATATATACTTGAAAGACATGAAAATGTTATACGGAAGATGCAGTATTTCAGATTTGTCGGCTAAATTATAGTTATTGAAAGTCTCATTCATCATATTTTCCAGTCAGTATATAGTACAAAATGAATCAAAATGATTCATTAAAATTTGTAGAATTGATTAAATTATACAACCTTCCCTTTATGACTTTGGTATATATAAAAGGACTATTCTCCTTTCTGTCTCATAGATCAACACAAATTTTAATTCAATTTAAGATTTACCAAGTAAAATTTAGAATTTTTTGGTCATAAAAGGATATATGAATCAAAGCCAAAGATCACCAAACGTCCAATGATTTTTTTAATATCTATAAATATGCATCTGATTCCTGATGAGTCTTCATCCTTTCCAATGAATGGATGGACTATCAAAAATTTATCATTAGAATTACTATCTTAAATAACAAGTTGAATACGTTTACATTATCACTCAAGCCAAAGGATCTCCAGAACAAAATCAATATCAAAATTATTTCACAATAAAAACCCAAAAAAAAGTTTGACATTTTACTTAATTCCAAAAAATTGATTCAAAATATCAAGTACAATTTATTATTGTTAATATTTTTATAGCCACTCGAAAATAATTTTTGAAGTGCGGCTAATATTTTTTTCTTTACCCACTTATTTTACTTTGTGCAATTTCTAAAGTACACAATCGTTACATAATAATATTAAAAAAAAAAAAAAATTTAAGCTAATTTTTATTGATTTTTGGTTAACATGGTCCACAAGGAAAAAATATTGTAGCCTCCAGAAATACATGAAAATAATCAAAATAAACTTGTAAATCAACAATAACTATTAATTTGTTTGTACAGTATAATATTTTTATCTGGTATATATTGAAAAAAAAATAGTTCACCCGCCGCTGCCGCCTCAAATAATAACAGCAAAAATTTATTATTCACAAAAAATAAATTTTATTGAATAAAAATTCTGAAATATTTTAAAATTTTGTTCAATTTTTTTTTTTGGTATTTTCAAAGCTCAGAAATGAAATAAAAAAAAAAACAATTTCAAACAATCATCAACCATTAAAAATTTCATAAAGGAATGGAAAAATACATCACCTGAATTTGTTGATGGTCAATATTTCGAACAATTAGCTCTTGCAGTGGTCTTCTAAAATTTCGATAAATTGGACCATTTTTAAATGATTCGAAATTGAAGCACTTATAGTAATTTGAAGAGTGACATGATTTGTAATATTTGAAATGGAAGAAGCAGTGAAATGAAGAAGGAGAGAAATGAAGCAGCAGAAGAAGGAAGCAGAGAAATCTTCTTCTGACAGAAGCAGAAGAAAGAAGTAGAGAAATCTTCTTCAGGAAGAAGCATGGAAATTATGTAATCATAAAATGGTTAAAGAAGCAAATAGGAAAAGAAGATCACGTAACAGATGCAGTGATTCTTAGTAGAAGTTCATTTAAATATAAGTAAAGTAATGGTTCAACATAGTTTGAAGATATATGCAATGGTACACAATAGTCCAGACATTAAAGGCAGACACACATTTAGTTCAACAAATAATCTGTAACTCTGATATAGTACATAAATTGGATCTAAAAAAATTCATCTCTAAACATTGATCATAAATCAATTCATCTGACTATAATATTACACTTTTATATATTCAAAAAAAAAAATCAAACCATAAAATCCAATTTTTGTACCTATGGGGTATATTATTGCATTTTATTTTTTTGTGTATTACAAAGTCTCAAACATTTTTTTTAATCACCGTCCCTGTGGTCACTATCAATCAAAATTTTTATAAAATACAACACACAAGTAATTATTTTGTAAAAGGCAATATCGGAAAAAATGAAATACCGAAAAAAACCAGCGCAGATCTTGTAAACTTTTAATAATAATCTTTAAAAAAATACAAAAAAAAAGTTGTGGGTACACCGATTTGGGTAAAGCTTTTTCTTTCAGTTTTGTCTTGTTTCTTTTTTTTGGTCGAGGCCATAAGCGCCTTTTATATAAATGTAAACCACCAGAGAGTAAACAACGATCGAATCATATTGTTATTATTATTTTTTTTTATGTGGTTCCCGATTAGCAAGGAAAATTGTTATATATATTTCTTTTTATTTGATTCACAAAAAATTGAACAATTGAAATTTTTATTTGACCACACGATCACTTTCACTGAAAACCAACAACAACAACAAAAACCAAAATCAATATCTTATATTTCTGGTTGAAAAGAGATCAAAATTTTTATCGTAAATTTCAATTTCATTACCCATAATATAATGGATCAGGCATAAATAAAAATTGATCTAGTCATTTTTTAATGAACCACAAATATTAAATAATAATAATTTAAATTTACATTTTTTTTTTTTAGATATATTCAAGAATTTTTAAGTATCCATGGCTCAATTATGGCTATACACTGAATCAATATATAAATTAGGAAATTATACTTGTTAATTTTTTTTTGTATTTGAAAGCTTGAAGGCTAATATTACAATCAAATTGCTGGTTAGTATTATTGTTTCGATAGAAGCATAGAGGAGAGTTTTATATACAATTTATTTTTATGTTGATTTATACCAATTTTAATTGAATCTCAAACTGGGCTATAATTATTTTATTTAAATATATAATAGAAAATTTGATTATCGATATATTTAAATTAATTTTTAATCATTTTTTGTAATTATAAAATATAGTTGAGGCATTTGAATATAATGATGGAAAAATATGTAAAATATTTATTGAAATTGACCTAATACTGTGACGCAGTGTGGTTGCTTAGCGAATATAGTTTAATATGCTATACGAAATTCGACTCTCAACCGAATAGATCTTAGACTTAATTGGTTCAATAGATTGCCAGTAACAAAATTACACTGAAATATTAATTTTGAAGACTTGGGAAAAATTGAAGAATTGAAGGCGGTACAGTCCAATTTGCTAACAACAATTGGCTCACTACTCCATTAACTGGGTTGCAATTACAGATTTTCAGGACTAACTTTCCCTAAAAAGTCATATATAATTTAGATTTCATCTTATGCCCTATGGGGAAATCAAGTAATTGAAGCAGAACCCCAAATTTTAACATCTTGAAGAAAATTAATCAATTCTCTCAACCTTTTTCATCGAAATACTTCGTGAATCACTACAACAATTAATTTAATTTTATTTACATAAATTAATTTGTTCTTCCCTAAACCTTTCTTCAATATCCCTAAAAATTTTCAGTTGACAGACATAATATTTACATCATAGCATCACTAATTTTAATATTTCTATCAATTCTTCTATAAAATAAAAATTAATATTAATATCAACACCTAAAAAATAAAAATTATTTCTAACAAAATTATTTTTATAGTATTTTCATTCCATTTTTATATTTAAACCAATTAAAATTTTGTTTTTTATTTTATTATTATTATTTCGTTGTTCCCTTAACAGCTTTTTTTCATTTAATTATCTGCTTGGTGAAACATCAATATTTCAACTAAATTTCATTTTCATTTAAGTATATGTATATGATTATTTTTGTTTTTTGAGAAAAATCTAATGTGTAAATTTTCACACGAGAAATTTAAAACGAAGTTATAGTGATGTGAGTGTTTACATTTTTATATATATAAATCTTTATTTTTTATATTTCCCAAGTTGCCTCTTTACTTTAAAGAAAAATATATAAGAATATGAAGAGAAAAAAAAGGTGTAACGCATCTTAAAAATTACTTTACTTTCATTTCACCCTAGAGATTTTCCCAAAAAAAAATAAAATACAAGAAAAATTTTCCTATTTTGTTGAAAAAAAAAATTTCTTCTTCAAAATTTCTCAAAAAAAAAAGAATAAAGAACGAAAATTTTGTTGTCATATAAAAGTGAAGAAAATTTTATAGATTTGTTAGACTAAATTTGTAGTCAACAAAACTATATTTGACAGAAAATTAAGTGAATTACGGGCATGTATAATGTCGATGGTACTGGGAAGTGATGGATTTGGGTGAAGATCACAAATTTTGAGGCATAAATATTGCATAGAGCCAGCATAAAGTATTGAACTTACATAAATTTGAGAATTATTACTTATTAGAATGGATGAAGAGTAAAGTAAAGCTAATCTTGAGTATGAATTTCAATTTTATTTAGATTATGAACTGGTCGATCAAAATACAGAAATTGAACTATAAATATACAGAAACTGAACCAAAATTAAACCATAACTTATACCATCTTAAAATTAAGATACAGAAGAGGAAAATCAACTGTCCTACTGACCAGTATAGCAGAAAATATGATATATAAGGACAATTTTGGTATAAAGTATTCAGTTTTGAACGACTTCCTTAAAAATTTCTTCAATTTCAAATTGAAGCTTCAAATATAAATGAAAAAGAACGAACTCTTGTATTTCCTCAATTAGTTCAAGAAGAAAATACAAGAGGAAACTATAATTACGAATAAGATAATATAGAAATTATATCCACTATCTAAATTATTGAAGATCAATAAGAAATCTTCAATTTGCTTCACTTCAATTTACAATATTTTAATTTTCCAATTAAATTTTCAATATTTTAATCTTTTAAATTTCAAAATTTCGTCTTATTTATATATAAATTTACTTTTCTATTAATTTAATCATTTTATTTTATTAACCTATTTATTTAATAATAATTTTAACCTTTTATCCTTCAGAAAAAAAAAATTGAAAATTAAATAAAAATTAGTTCAAACAGAACTTATTGACATCATCAACTTAAACGTAACAACATTTTTGTATATATATACATAAATATTAATAATTTTTCAATTCATAATCTTTTAACATTAAAACAACAAAATAAATAAATTTACAAATCACTGAAATCATTTTATTGAAATTTTCGAAATCTCTCAACAATTTACAAAAATTTATTAATTTGTTGAGGATAAAAATGAAAAAGCTTCTTTTTTTAAAAGCTGATAAGGTTTGACAATCAAAATTTTCCCCTTTTGTAATCTAAAATTCAATAAATTTTTCCACATAGTTTTTCCAAAAACAAAAATTTTTACACAAAATAATTTTCTATCCATCTTTTAGTAGTATAAAAAAGTTTCTTTGATGTTCTCATGCTGAGCTTATGATTGGCAACATACAAAAAACTTGAAGCAAAGCACCATCACGATTTTGCCTTTGGGATAACAACCAAAATGAAATATAAAATTATATAAGAAAAAATCATTTAAAGATTTACTTTGTGTATTTAGAAACCCAGCAGTATTTAACCATTTATAATTGAGTTCAAGTGCGTACAGCAGCCATGACCGACTCCGAAAAAAAAAGTTATAATCAGAAAAAAATTATATATACAATTTTCGATTATTAGACGAAACTAGAGAAAAGCTTTAATAGAATCAAATTAGGGAAAAAAAATAGTAAAGAAAATTAGACATAATTTTGAAGCATAACAGAAATTTTTTTGGTAATTATTTAAATTACTTAAGTATTAATTTTTTTTTTTGCTTCGAAATTTAAATTGGACAAAAAATTAAATTCTTTAATCAAGTTTTATTTATATAATTTATTTTATTTTTGGTATAATTAGAAAATTTATACCGAAGAAAAAAATTTCTTCAATTTGTAGAAGAATATTTCGAAAAGTTTGATTAAAAATTTTATGTTTTGCGCATACTCTAATTTATTTATATACCATCCGAATATTCGATCTCTCGAACATTGTTACCCTTAATTGTCTCTTCGAATTAAATTATGGGAATTAAAAATATCTTCAAAACCAAAATTATACTTTTTCAGCAACATAAAAATCATAATTCTCACTAAGGGGTACAAGTCTTCACTCTGTCCCCTTAAATTCTCATATACTAAATTTCGGTTATATAACAAACAAACACAATAGGTAAATCAGACAAGTTCGATTCGATTTCGAACAAATTTTTTTTTATATCAAAAACCAACATTAAAAAAACCACAATTTTTCATCTGCGCATAGCACAAAAAAGTATCTATCAGATAAAATTATGTTTGAAATGAGATTTTTTTGTATATCGAAATTTTTTCGAAATTAAATTTATTTCACTGTAGCTGAGTTAATATTTCTCATATTTGTTTTTTTTTTTTTCAATAATTTTTTCTTTTCTTGTTTCCATTCGAATTGAATTTTTAGTTTCAATAATTTCAGTCTCTTTTGTCGCGGCGGTCTGTTCAGTACAAATATTTAAAAGTCGATCCGCAATTCAATTAAAAAAAAAAATTAAATAAAATAAAATTCTTTTTTTGGTTCTTATTTTTTTCTACTTTGATTTTGATTTTTCACCGATAAACTGAAGAAAATAAAAAATTTATGATAAAAATTTCCAAAAAAAAATTAAATTACGAAATCGACAAATTTTTCTTATAATCAAACCCCAACAAAAAGACACCAAAAAAAATTTTTTATATTTTTTTTTGGACAAATCGTGGATTACCAGTCCAAAAAAAAAAAACTTGTGCTAATAAAAAAAATTCCTTTTCTGTAAAAGGATATAAAAAAAATATTACGTAAATTTTTCCCAATTAAAAAAAAATTGTGCATTTTGAAATTTTTTTGTTAGTTTTTCCTTTTTTGCATTTGAAAAAGGAAATTACTTAATTTAAAAAAAAAAAAAATTTAATTTGTGGAAAAATGGGAAGAAAATGTGAATGAAAATTTATTTTTACTAAAAAAAATTTTTTTTTTTTTAATTTCGTTAATTTTTTTCGTTTGACTTGGAAAAAAAAATCTCTTGAAAAATAAAAGAAAAATCAACGATAAATACGACAACGACGACAACGACTACACGGTTTCCTCTTTAAGGATACAAAAAAAAAATAATATAAATAAAAACATCCCCAAAATAATAAAAAAAAATTTATGTGTGTAGAGTAATTTAGTATAAGAACGTGTAAGGGTGGCATTTTTCTGCTCCTTTTCCGTACACAAATTTATTTTATTTTTTTGTTATTTTAAAAAAAAATTGCAAAAAAAAAAGAAAATTTCTTCCGTTTTTGTATATATGCGAAAAATGGAAAAAAACACACACAAAAATTATAAATAAAATGTGAAAATTCTAATGTGAAAAAAAAGTGGAAAATTTATTTTAATTTTTCGTTTTTATTTTGAAAAAAAAAATTTTTTGTTTTATTTTTGTTATACTCAGTTTTTCCAATTAAATTTTTCATCATCCTTAAAAAAAGAAAATTTGTTGTTGTTCTTTTTTTTTTGTTATTGTTTCAATTTTTTCTGTTACGCCAATTAACATCATATCCTGTTTTTGGTGGCTCATTTTTGGTATAAGTAATTTAGAAGCTAATACCAAAAAAAAGAAAAACAAGAAAATTTTTCCTGGTGTTCGTTTACTTGATCAAAATTTAATTAATCAATTAAATTCAACAACAACAACCAAAAAAGAAAATTTACATAAAAAAATTTAAAGAGAAAAATTTTAAATTCAAGAGTGAAAAATATTTTTGTGTCCATAAAAAATAAGGAAAATAAATATAATAATAAAAGAAAAAAAACGTGTTAAAAAAGGTGGAAAATTTTTATGTAGAAATTAAGGAAATTTATTAATATATTTTTTTTTTTTGTAAATTTTAAATGTCTAAAGACATCATAATTTTGTATACAATATAATTTATATATTATGAATCCTTATGAATTTGAATCAACATTAGATTGCCGTGATAGTAATGGTGTATTACGTGGTGTTGTACGTTCTGGACGTGGTGGAGGTATGCTTCTTTTCTTAATTAAGAAATTTAAACAAAAATATATTTTATTAAACAGAAATTCATAAAATTAGGAAATTATAAATAAAAAATTGTTGAAAATTTAAAGAAAAATTCCTTATCTAGAAACCCTAAAAACACTTGAAATTTTTGGTAATATTTTTTTGGTAAATAATTTAAATAACTAGAACTGAAATTTAAAGGAAATTTTAGAATTTAACAACCAGAAATGTTTAAAAATTAACAAACCAGAAACTCTTAAAATTATATAATTTTATTTTTGTGTAATAAATTGTGATTTTTTTAGCATTTTCTATTAAAATTACTTAAAATTTAAAGAATTTTCTTAAAGTATGAAGAATAAACTCTTCAAATTACACAATATTTTTTTTTTTAATAAAATTTAAATAATTTAATTGAAAATATATTTTAACTTCAATTTTCCAATTAAATTTATTGACTTTTATTATGAAATTTATGGTAATTTCAATTATTGTAAATTAAATTATTCAAAACATTTTGAAATTTAATTATTAATTTTCTGAATAAATTAACAAGGATTAAAAAATGAAAAATTCTGTTAATTCCCAAAAATGAAAAAAAAAAATTTAAATTTAAATTTAAATAGAAATTTTTTGCATAATTTTCCCCTAGAATAAAAATAATTCTATAATTTTTCAAAAAAATAATGAATTACTAAATCAAATTCCATTATATAAATCTCATAAAACAATTTAATTCTATAATTCTAGAAATTATGAAACTTTACATAAATATATTTTCAAAATTAAATTTTTTTCTAAAAAAAATTTCTTACAAAAAAAGGATCATAAAAAATTCTTTACTTATAATATTATTAAAAACTTTTATGATAAAAATTTAATTGAAATTGTTTTTGTCATGTCTTAAAAATTCTTAAATTTCCATAACTTTTTGTTGTTGTTAAATATCCTTACACACAAAAAAAAAAATTTAATGAACCAAAAAAAATATTTGCCTTAAATTTTAAAATAATTTTCTTGTTCTTTCAAAAGAAATTTTACTTGTATTATCATTTAATCAAGATTTTATTTTTTTTCCGAATTTTTTATACCTAGAAAAATTACATTTTTAGGACTCATCCGTATAGAATTACACAAATTAGGTAAAAGAAACTGGATGCACCCGTAAATGCATTTATGAAGGTTAAATTGAATAAGAGTTTTTTTTTTCTTCACTATAAGTAAAAAAGGATCAAATGATATTTCTTATTTTATGACTAACCATTACGCGCATATGTTCGGTTATCCTGGAACGAATGAATTGTTAAAAGGAAACTAATATAAATTTTTACCATATTTAGTTTAGGTTTTTAATCAGAATTTTCTTTGGTTGAGTCCTTTTTTTTGTGTTGCTGTGTTGTATTTCCTTTCTGTTAACACAAAATACAAAAAAAAAAATCTTTTTTAACAGATAAGAAAATATTCTTCTGTCTATTGTTTAGTCAAAAAAAATAAAAAGGATCTTAGGTCTATAGGCATTTTATATTGTCTCCACCATCGCACAAGCTGAACAATATTTTTATTTCTTTTCTCGTTTTCATCAGGTACCTGAGTCCTTGATAAAGAATAATGTTACCAATCTATTTTCGTTTTTTGATTCCTTTTATTGTAAATTCAAGGATATCAACTCAGGTAGAATTTCTGATAGTACACAAAAAAAATTTTATAATATACAATCAATAAAAAAAAGGTAAATATATTGTTACTTCTTTTAATAGAAAAAAATCTCGGCTTATCCTTAAAATTTATCAACAAAAAAAAGAAGAAGAAATCTTTTCAAACAAATATTTTTTTTTTTATATTTGTTAACTTCTCAAGTGATTTATATTTATTGACTGATTATTGGCTTTAAAATAGATTTAACTGACTGCAAATTATGTCAACGATATTATTATTATTATTTTTTTCAAGGATATTTTCTTAGAAATTAATTTTTTTTTTGTCGAAAATAAACAAAATATTTTTCGTTGTTTAGAAAATGAGATTTTTTGTTGTAAGAAAATTGGAATATTAAAATAATCAAAATATATAAAATAAATATATAATCAAAATGATTGATTTAGTTAAGTAAGGAAAAGATTTTTCTTTTATAATTTAATATAATAAACAAGGAAAGTTTATGGATTCTTTTAAGGATTAATTTAATTTTATCATATTTTTTTTTTTTTAGAAGAATTTAAATAAGGAAAAAGTTTAATGTTGTATTTGTTATTGAATTTTATAATTTAATAAAACTTGAGGACTATTATGGTGACTTTCTGTCGTGTTTCAGCCGCATTTAATTTTTAATTTTGAAGACAATCAATTAAATTAATCAATTTCCTTCTCAAATATTAAAAATTTACATTAATTCTGTCAATAGAAGCCTTTACGCACTCACAAATTAAAAATTTCATAGAATTCTAAAAAAATGCTTAGTGAAGCACAGAGCAGTTACACTGAGCAGCCTTAAAATTTCAAAAGTGTAATATTTTTAGCATTTCACATAAACTCTTACACAACTAATTAAATTGAATTCCCAAGCCTTCGATAAAAACTAGAAATTTTGAGATGCCTTGCTTCACTTAATCATATAATAAAATGGAAAATATAATCAAAAAATTATGTAATTATTAATAATCTAGCTTCTTATAATGATAATTTCCAATTTTTCTATCACTAGTGTACATTATTATATCATATCATTACTGGTTCAATTCAAAATAAGAATTTCAATTAAATCTTAAGAAAAATTGATCCAAAAATAAATCAAATTTAATAATTTTACAAAAAAAATTCAAAGAACGATTCAACCCTTTAAAATAAAAATCATATTTTTGTTATCCTTTTTCTTAAATTTTATTCCAGAAATAAAAAAGTTTCAAAAAATAAATTTAGAAAAAAAATATTATATTTATTTTTATTACCCTTCATTTTTTTTCGTCCTGTGATACAAAAAGTTGCATAAAAAAAATCACAGCCTTATTTCTACCTTCCAACAACGAAAAAAAAGTAGTAACAAACTTACAGCCAGGATAATAATTTCTAGTGACAGGAGTTTTTTTTCCCTTGTATCCTTTTTGTTAGATTTTGTGTGGCAAAAAAAAAGGAATGAAGAAGTTTTTTTATACGTATATAAAGAAATGAAACTGAAAAAGTAAATAGAAAATCAGAAAATTCCAAAATACAAAAAAAAAATTTATCAGAATGAAAATATAAAGAAATTCAATAAATTCTGATCACATCCTTTTTTTGTTGTTGTTGTTGTTAATAAACTTTTGTGTACAAATACTTTTACATTTATAATACTGGGTGATTACTCGGTTCGTTACATTTAGTATATATTTTTCTGACAGTTTTACAATGTTGTATACGGAAAACGGAGAGAAAGAGTTTATTAAACAAATTGTTTAAATATTGAATTTTTTTTGGCAAGTTTGTATGATTTGACTAAATTTCCGAAAGAGAAAGGATTTTTGATTATGTAATTTGGGTTCAAAACCTTATCAAATTCTTCAAGTTATCAGTAAAAAATTCAATTTAATTTTGAAGCATAGTTTGCAAAGCATTTTTAATGTAACCAACAGACAGAACGACAGAAATTTTGATAGAAAATCTAGGAAAATTATATAAATTTTACATTTTAACTATGATAATGAATTAAATTATAAAATTTCAAATGAAATTCATTGAGTTTTGTATTAATAATACGTGAAGTTTTAGTGAAGATTAAGTACTATCTGGTACAGTTGGATTGAATGATATTAACTATCGAATATCTATTAAAATTATTAAATTTTGCAATTAATTATACTCTTAATCGAAATATAAATTACAATTAAACCATTTTTAATTTAGAAATACGTGAAGATTGAAAACTAACTGAAATTTTCGATAGTTTTCTAATCAAAAATAAAAAAAATTTCACATTAACTTTTAATCATTCTTAAAGCTAATTTAATCAAAATAAAAGAATTATTTTCAATAAGCATTGAAAATATGAATTTCACATTAATAAGAAAACATATTTCCTCTCCCGCACTGTTTATATATTAAAAATAACGTACAAAATATTTTCTCCAATATATTATACCTTCAACAAAAAAATATTTTTCTAATATTATTATTAAATGAAAATTCCAATAAAATATGAAATTTTATTATAAATAAAAGAAGATTAAAATAAAATTAATGTAAAAAAAAGAAGGAAATCAATGAAAAATTTTACGGAAATATTTCTTTAAATTAAAATTATTATTTTCTCGAAAACACTCCATGAGATTTTTTTTTCAGCAAAAGAAAAAGAAATTACCCATCAGCATCGAAAATTTATACATAAGAATTTTTTGTTTCTCAAAAAGGGAATTAGGTCAGGGTTACAAAGTGTTAAAATTGAAGAATAAAATTTTCTACTGGAAAATAATAATAATATAAGAATATACTTTGTACATATAATAAGAAGAAACCGTCACAAATTTATTCTTGTGCACGATTTGAAGATGAACTTTTGCACGAAAATCATTTACAATCATTTATTTTCTAATAATAATAAATTTTCTTCGTTTTTTTTTTACTTAATAGAATATTTTTTATAAATTATAAATAATGCCGGTTTAATAGATAGAAAAAAACAGACATGGATTAGGCTTATTTTAAGGCTGGGGTTAAAAGAATAAATTAAATTCAGGATAAAAATGAAGAAAAGCATAATTTTTGGTACTCACTGTTTATAATGAATACCTATATATGATTTTTTTAAATTTAAATATTTATTTTGACATATGTCAAGATGAAAAATTTATTTCAGATATAAATATTTTGGCATATGTCAACAGTTGATGTGATAAATTGAAGTTAGGAAGCAGATTTTTATGTGAAGTAAAATTGAGAATAATTATAACCATAATATTAGAATAACGTCCAGAAATAGGACTGCAAATTTTAATACTACAGAATACGAAGTGGAATTAAAGATAATTGTCAAACACTCATGTAGCTAAATTGTAATCAAAAGAAGCCGAAATTTAAAAAATTGATATTTAATAGACAAAGTACAATCTAAAACGAAGACTATTTCAGAAACAGCATGACCCTAAGAACACAATGGACCAAATTAAAGTCTTACTAATGTGAACCGCTACTGATTCATCAAACTTATTATCTAAACATTTTCATAAATTTAATTAGACTATATTTATGCTTAAAATTCAATAATTCATATATCAATTTATTAAATTCAGTTAAACTCATTAGAAAAGTGGAAGCCTACAACTCCTTTTCAGCACTAAATCAGACTCTGTTACACATAACACAGTTACTCTTTTATGTATATAATAAATTTTAATTTCCCAAAAAATATTATAGTATTTAAAAAAGAAAGTATTTAAAATGAAAATCGTGCATATCAAAATTTCCAATTCTTAACAGCAGCAACAACAATAAACCGATATTTAATCAGTTAATATTGCAATTTTCATTTTTCCCAAACAACAACAACCAAAAAGAGCTTCAAAGAAAATATATACAAAATATAAAAAATGAATAATTGATTAACAAATCAAACTTTCAATATAAATTCAAAACTTAAGTTGAAAGTTTTCTATAATATTTATTTTTAAATTATTTAAATCGATAAAAAACTTTTCTTAAAAAATTCGAATTCCTTTTTCCTCCTTAATATTAAATTTATATATAAATAAATATTTAGTGAAAATTGTATTTTTCTTAAAGAAAATTACCAAACAAAAAAAAAATAAAAATCAATATTCTTAGAAAAAATTTTCCTATTCCTCTGCAAAAAAAAACTCATGAAAATGAAAATCTTACCCCACTTTTATATTACCCAAAAAAAAAAATATTAGAAAGAATGTAAACACACACATAATTTATTTCCCCTCTATTTCCTAAATTTTCTTTACACCCCAAAAAAACACACACATACATATATACGGAAAATTTGTGTTTCAAACACACAATCAACTTTGTTTTTTTTTTTTTGTAAGGATACTTCTTCAAAAAAAGTAAAAAATAAACCGAATTTTCTTCAATTTTCTTCCAAAAAATTTTTTTGGCAAACTTAAAGTCTCATTTTTTTCTTTTTTGATTTTCATCATCGTTAAATTTGATTCTCTTTTATACTTTATTCTTCCTTCCCAACAAAAAGTGAAAAGAAGCATAGGAAGAAAATTTTTGTTATATTGTGGGGGAGAGAAAAATTGAAGTTTTATGCTGGCAGGAATTCAACACAAAGTAGGAAAATTTCGCATTGAACACAATATAGTAAAAAAAAGAAAAATGTTGTTGGTGAGTTTTTAAGGATAAATTGTATAACCAAGGAAAAAAAAACTTATTTAAGAAATTTTTTTTTCTGTTAGTCTATTAAAAGAAAAATTGCCGCTAGTCAGTTTATATTTTTTTCTAGCAAAAAAATGTTAGAAAATTTTTCCTTAATTTTTCTTTTTTTGCTTGTGCAAAAAAATAAAAGTTTTCTGTTTTTTTTTTGTTCTTTCGTTTTCCGCAATTTCTGATGAGCTGGAAAAAATCAAATTTTGATTTAATATGACGTTGAAATAGAAACTTTTCTGAAAGAAAATTATAGAAAAAGAATATAAATTCATATACTATGTAGATGATATTTAACGTCATTAAGGGATTTTTTTATTTGAGGAAGACAGAGGGAGTAGAGAAATTGGACGAGACTATAATATGGGGAATGATTTAAATTTTTCTTATATAATATGCCAGAAAAAAAAATTATATTGATTAAATCAACTGTGTGTGACGTAACGAAATGAAGATTATATGAATTATTTTTGAAGAAATTGTAATGGTAAAATTTTTTGAATTTTTTTAAGAATTTTTAGTAAATGGATTTTTCTGTTGAAGAGTTTCACTGAATAACATATATCGAGACTATAAGTACACTTGTAAAGCAACTTAATCTTCCTTTGCCTCATAACAGGAAGAAATTTGAGAACAATTCTTAAGAAACGGTTCAGATACCTCGACTAAGAGTCATTTTAGTCCTAACAGTTGAGATAACGTTCAGATATAAAAGGAATTTAATTTGAAGCAGTAAAAAAAGTAGATTTTTAACTATTCCATCTACTAAATTTCTTAATTTTTCCTCTAAATTTCATCCATTTATGACCATCTTTAATTTTATCTATAATTTTAATATTTAATAAATAATTTTAACTACATTTTCCTTGTAACATATTTGCTTATCGATCTTATCGATTTTTTAGATCAATTTTACACCAATCACTCTGTTTTATTAATGTTCTTCACTGTATTATTAGTAGGTATACTTAATTCAAAATTTCAATACCGTGCCTTTAATCATTTCCATACAAATTCTAAAGATGATTTAGTACCATGTCAGTCAATCTATTAACTAATAATCCGGTCAAATTTCATCAATATAATTTCCATACAATTTTTTCAAAATTTTGTGTTAATGACCACAAAATTAAAATTTTTTCTTCACCTCTAAAACAAACTTTTAGCATAATAATAATATACATAAAAAAAATACTATACCGCACCTAAAATATTTTTTGGAATATAGATTCACTATGTACACAAAAAACGAAAAATTTCACCATTGTGTGGTTATCATCATCAGCTTAAGTTAAAATTTGCATGATAATAATAATCATATTTAGTTTCAAGTTATGAAAAAAAAAATACATAATATAATATTATACACAAAAATCTTAATAGCATTTTTCTTAATATTATTAAATTTCCACTTTGTTATCCATAATTCCTTTTCTCCCTTATATAATAATAAAATAATAATAATAATAATATTCCACTTATAAATATCCCCAAAAAAAAAGAATAATGAAAATGAGCTTTAATATTTGTTTCTCACCTTTTGTTGTAAATATAAATTATTATTTTTATGACATAACATTAAAGACGTGCTTAAAGTTTTTTTTTTTTTAGCTAGCTTGTCGCCCCGAACATTTTTTTTGGGAATATATTAACAAAAATACAAATTAACTATTTCTGGATTAATTTTATATTTCATAGGCTTTATTGAATGTCAGATAGTCGAAATTTTCATTGTTTCTTGGTACTTAATTCGAACCAACAGTATGTGGTTTAAATTAGTCAAAATTGTTGTCCTATATGAGTGAAGCATGAGCCAGTTAGAGCACACGTTCTTAGAAGTTCGACTATTTGATATTGAAGACATCATCTTCACACTCTTCAGTAAGAGAATAAATTGAATAGAACTGATTGGATGAAGCATAGACTGTTCCAATATTCCTTGCTTCACCAAAAAATTTATAAAAATTGTAGTACATTTTCAAATTTGATATTATGATTAATTTTAATGAAGATTTGAAGAGAATCACATTGGAAGAAAGTATAAGTGGACTACCTTAAATTCTAATTCTTCTTCATTTAATTCAAATCTTCAATCTTTCCAGTAAATGGGTCTTAATTATAAATATCAACTACATTTTTAAAAAGACAGACAAACCGAAAAACGTTTAACACAAAAAAAAATGTGTTATAAAAATCGACCTAAGCTTTTTTTGTTGCTGTCTATAAAAACTAAAGTTATACCTAAAAAATTACATAAAATATTATTATAATATATGAAGAAAGTTCTTCTATTAAATATAATAATATATAATTTTATTTTTATATGGATAAAAGGGAATTTCCTTTTTTTTCGATTGCGTGCTAACAAAGACTTTTGTACAGAAAAAAAATTTCGGTAGTTTATATTATTATTATTTTGTAGGTCTACACTATACACTATGGAAATTATTATTATTACTGCTATACCTCAAATAAAAAAGTAAAAACTTATAAATTCTTCTTCGTTTTTAAGGTATTTAAAGGACCTACACATACTTAAAATATAAAAACTATCTACAAAAAATTCAACGTTGTGTGAAAAATAATATTTAAATTTATCGTAATAAAATATTATCAATAGTGATCTTGGAAAATTGATTATTTAATTCAATCTAATTTAGTTTTAGAGTTCACCAAATTTCAAATATTATATACAAACTGTTTGCACTCCTTGGTTTACACCAAAAAGGATCATTCACCTATCACAATAATATTACATAATATCAAAAGGAATTATGCTAATATGATTGTAAATTAAACATTTTAAAGTTAGGACAATATCTTAAATTACCTTTTTCTCTGGTGCTACCAGGATTCTGGCCATTATACCGTCTTCTATATAACAATTCTTCGTTTTCTTATTATATAATTATTCTATTTCTCATGTTTTTTTCTAAATGATTTGGTAAATTAGAATTAATGAAATTAGATTACTAGCCCAACATTTTACTAGCCTAGTAGCCTAACATTTTCTTTGCCTGGTAGCAATTTGAAGATAAAAAATATCAACCAGAAAAGTATATATGCAACAATTGAGATTTGATTTAAACTATTTGATCAATTAAATCTCAATTGATCTTCAAATAGATAGTATAGTAATATACCAAGTAATTTCAACTCCAATTATGAAATTCATGCTTCACAATTAACATAAAAGAAAAGTCTACTTTTACTATTAGACTTTTCACCATTCATGTTTATAATTATAGAATCTTTTGACACATATTAATCGTTCTACATAAACGACAATAATTCAATATATTGTGAATAATTTATCACAAAACAACAACCTTTATTCCCTACTCAAATCATATTCATTACTTCTTCATTTTCTACCCTAAAACTATCAAAAAAAAAACACCTAAAGTCTAAATAAGATAAATTAGCCTAATAAAACATTCAAATCAAAATTCCTTTAACTATTCATCACTAAAATCAAACTTTGCATGTGTAACAAAACTTTTATATAATTTTTGCCTGCCTTAATAATTTTTATACGCTCTACTCTTCTTCAAACTCTTCAAAAAAATATATTGGTGCTTATGATGATATATTAAAGTTTATTAATAATTTTTTTCCCAACTATGCTTAAATATTGTTTTAGAGTTCACTTAAGAAATTATTATAAAAAAAAAGCTTCTTCTAACGATATTTTTCGATAATAAATTTTTAAGGTTTTAATGTTACCAATAAACACACGAAAATTTTTGTATATTCTAAGTTGACTCGCCTGATGAATTTAGGTCGATATTATATGTTACTGACACACCGAATATGCCTCCTTTTTACTATGACTATTATGTATCGTCGTTGCAAATGGGAGTTTTTCAAAAATTATAAAAAAAAAATAATCATAATAATAAATACTTTCTATGCTGCTTTTAAATATCGTCTCTATATAATATTCTAATTCAATTTAATTTCCATTTCCGTCACGTTATAAGACGTTTTTCTTATTATTATTATTATTATTATTATTATTTGTTGTATGCGTGTTATAAGCTATTTTTATTGAAAGAAATTTTGTAGTTTCGTTTTTCTCTTTTTTTTTTGGATTTGAAAGGATGACATACAAGAAAATTATAATAGGGAAATGAATATTATACCAAAAACAAAAATTTATATACAAAATTCGAAATATTTAAGTATGATATTTTTTTTTTGTTTCTTTAATAATTTGTTAATAAATAATAAATATAATAAATAAAATTGATAATAGGTGTGCCTATTATTATAGCTTTTTAATACATGTCATATATAAAAAAAAATATATAGGTTGAAACTATATACCATAGCATAGATAGTCTATAGAGTCTATAAATATAATTATGGGTATATTAAAAAGTTCGATTGTTATTTAATGGAGTATATAATATACTAAAAAGGTAGGAGATTGGAAAATTATTAAATTCTTTTTGATTATGAAATTTAAATAAGTTTTTAGTAATATTAATTAGATAATAAGACAAATTAATTGAAAGCTTTAATGAAAATATAAATTATATTAACTAGTTGACAAATAATTAGAGTTCAAGAACGAATATTTAGGAGTGGATTATTTTTTGTTCTATTATTTTTGAGATTCCAAAAAATTTGATTGACTATAGTTCCGTTGAGAATTTGAGATATCATCATGGTCATGGTTAATTATATCGTAATATACCTATAATGTTGACGATAATCAAATGACAATGATTAAGTACTTTCGAAAAGTACAAATAAAAACGAGCCGAAAAAAGGGTAGAATTATGAATTTAATTGATAATTGTCCTTTAAAAAATCATTAGAAATGTCAAAATAAATTTCAAGTAGAAAAACTGTTTATTACACAAATTTTAGTGAAGAAATAGTGAAGCACGGCTTTCCAGCAGCTTCCATTTTTATAATTTCTTTTACTTTTAGAAAAGAAATCGTCCTTCGTTACATGGAGAAGGCGTTAGGCTATTTCAATTTCGTTTATATTCATTTATTTCTAAGCATAAGATAGATTTTCCGAAGGTATGGGTTTCATAGGCTATTAGGAGGTTAAAATCTTGACTGTCATGAAGATATAAAGATTTTACGGAAGCTTTAGATATCAACTGGTTTTCACGACCTTATTCCTTTTCTAATCTATGAATTAGTTTCTGAAATTAATTGTAACTCTTCAATTTTTAATCTAATATTTCTCCGTAGTTCATGCACTTATTTGGTTCTCTGCACTATTACTCCAAACAGAAATCATTTTACTCTCAGATATTTTCTATTTTTGACTCAACAAATTTTGTGAGGAATACTAGGCCTAACTCAAAGTACCTTTCCTGCTATTCTATTATACATTTTAGAAATTTAACTTCAATTATTTAATGGATATTATAGAAAAATTTAATATTCTTTTAAATCCAAGAACTGTTTCACTGTTCACTGTTTTTCCCTATTATCTCTGCAAAATTTCTTTCAAAATTTTTAAATAGAAAAATATAATGGTTCAGAAATAAGGATAATGTGATTCATTTTATTTTTATATTGATTAGATATACTTTGAGTTTATTAATTTAAGAAATGAATTGCAAAAAAATTATTGTACATACACGAAAAAAAAAGAATTTCAATACACAATTAACTCACGCTATATAAAAAAAAATATTCTTAAATATGATTTCACGCAAAAAACTAAAAAAGTGAATAGAAAATTTTTTATTTTCTAAAAGATTTTCTTATGTTCAAAAGATTTTTTTTTTTAATGTATTTTATATATTTTCAAATTCTTATTAAATAATAAAACTATTTATAGAATTTATAAATTCTATGCTCCACATTACTTATAAATTCTTTTTGTATATACATAATCTATAAATCGCTAGAGAGATAATTACTCGCTGTAGGAGTGGTCAGTAATTTTGATTAAATAATCGCGCAAACAAAGAACATTTTTATAGTAAAATACAATTTTCGTTTTTTAGCAAAAAAAAATTTACAATTAAGTGGTTCATTATTATTATGATTCATAAAATTATTATCAATAATCAAAATCTTCAAGGTTTATTTTCTTTTTAACTTTTTCTGTTTTGGTTGCCCTTTTCAATTACATTTTATTATTGTAGTACACAAATGTGACCACCACCACGTATATAAATTTAATTAATATACTTTTTTCACTATTGCTGTATTTCATGTTATATAATGTAGAAAATTATCAGAAAAGTTTATCAGAAGAAAAAAAAAATCAATTTTTATCCAAAGTATAAAAATTTAATAGTTATAATAATCTTTTCTTAATTAAATTGAAATTTTCTATTAATTTAATTTTAAATAAGAAAACGTTTATGAACTTTTTTTTTAAGTATTATTTTCGATGATCTTTTGACTCATTTTTTTTTTTTGGGTTACCCAAAAAAATACAAACCTCAAAACGATTTTTTTGAAGATTTCTTTGAAAAATTATCTATTTTTCTATGAAGCATAAATTTTATGTAGTAGAAGAAGAGTGTGGAGATGGTTATGTAGTTGGTCCACAAAAAAAAATACCAAAAAAGAGTGAAAAAGATTAATGAGGAGAATGATATTTATAATATATTAAATTTTACATAAATATCTAAAATTTGATTAGTCGTGAAAGTAAATTCTAGTTAACATTTTTTTTTTTGGCATTAAAAAAAAATTTGGCCTTTAAGGTAAAAAAAGTTTATAGAAGAAAAACGTTTTTTGATTTCTTTGTTGTTTTTGTTGTGATGTCAAAAAGGTTGCAACGCGCGCATATAACATATACAACATTAAAATATTCTTGATAATAGATTTAATTTTTTTTTCATGCTTTTGTCCTAAATTCTTAAAAGATTATTAAGTATTGGTACTTGATTATGATTACATATTTTTATGGTAATTGAATAGAAAATTAAATATTTTATGAAGAGAATCGTTTTTATTAGTAATTTTTATAATATTTTTCGTTTGATAATCTGACATTTTAGTATATAAATTGAAAATAAAAAAAAATTAAATGAAAAATTAGGTCGATTAATTGAAAATTTTCAATTTAAAGAGTATCATATTTCATAATCCGAAGCATTAATTTTCATATAAAAATAAATAAAGTAGAAATAAATAAAAATTATGAGTTATAACATATGCGATGTGTGTGCGTTTTCGGCTAAATTTAGATCTGGAAAAATAGTTTAGAAGAGTGAACGAAAATGATATTTTGTTTCCGATTTATTAATATTTCTGAAAAATATTCTCTAACAATTATTCATAATTATTAATATATATAAATAAGAAATTAGTTTGACGTTATTAATGGTTTTTGGTTTTTTTTTTAACAAATTTTACAGTGCAATACGAGTCAATGTTTTGATACTTTCATATTTATAGGCTATTATTAAGTACTGCCAGCTGCAAAATTCATTTATTGAAAATAATTATGAGCTCGTTTTAATGATATTCTAGAGAAAATCAAGAATTTTAGTCAGAAATTTAATCAATTTAAACAAAAAATATCAATTGACTATTAAAATTTAACCATGCTTCTACGATAGTGCCATCTACAATGCCGAAATCATGTTTCACTGACAGTGACATCCAAAATGACGACATTTTGATAAATTTCTTATAGATGCCATTAAATTTATAAGCTTTCCCATGCTAAATTTGGTATTTCTGGGATAATTCTCTCTCTTCATTGACTTTCCATGATCTTTTGACATCTAAATTAGTCAGCAATTTCCTCAGTACCAAAGAATTAGCGACTTTTTACTCTAATTTGTTTATTCTACAACCCCGCCAGTCATTTCTACTCATTTTTTTATGGTCGAATATTTACAATAATATCTTTCAATTAGAATTTCAAACCATCATTTACTATATGAACCATAACAAAAACAGCCACAAAACTGTAAAAACATTTAACATTGAAATGACAAAACGAAAATAAAAAAATATACTGAATCATTTCTCTGTCCTACACGCGTGTAAAACTATTATTACAAATTTGTTCAGAAAAAAAATAATTAGTATAATTGTTACAAATAATTCAAAATTTCTTGTAACACCAAACGAAGAAAAAAATTATTTCAAAAGAAAAATTTAATTGAAGAATTTTTTTTTTTACATAAATTTATTTATTAAAATTTTTCTTTCTGGTAAAGAAAAATTAATTTTTACAATGCCCTTTTAAAAATGTCATTAATAAGATAAACTTCTTTTTTTTTAGATGTACAAAAATAGAAAAATCACTCAAATGAAATAATGAATTATTATTATTACATTTATCTTTTTAAATATGTAAAATGTTTTTAAGAAAATGATCTTTTTTGTTTGTTTGGTTGTTGGGAAGAAATTCCTCTTTTTTTTTTTGCTTCAGAGCAGAAGCAACAGCACAAAACCAAACAACAAAATCGGAATATAAGAAAATTCCTTCTTCAAATTTCATGTGTGTGTTTGAAATTGTGCGGGAATCACTATAGTATTTTTGTGTTCAAGAAGAACGAAAATCCAAGAACATTATAAAACGAAGACAAGCACAACAACAACGACGAGAAATTCTTATTCTTATGTTACATAGTTTTTTTTTGCTTCTTTTCCTAATTTTGAATAATTTTATGAGCTATTATTCATTCTTTAAAAGTCCGTCCCGTCCTCCTTTATTCTTTGTTGTATACATATAAATTTTTTTTGTTCAAAATGTTCAAGTCATGTGGGCATGCGCATTTCATTTTTGAATATAACATTTTCTGGTTAAATTAAAAGAATATTTAGAAACGAGCCATGCAACGAAATAATTCGAATTAAATTATTTTGAGGTTTGAATTTTTTCAGTCCTTCATTAGATTGAATGCCGGGAGACTGTAAGTATCCTTGCGATAAACTCCTTTCAACAGTTGTTCTTATTTGAACCATCCTACCTTGCTCATTATCTCTGGTTTCAAATTATCCGTCTTTGTGACCTGCCATAATATAATTACTCTATATTCCTCAAGGAATAATTACTCGTAACTCTTCTTAGTCTTCGCTGTCCCTTAATAATCCTCTGTTAAGGTTTGTTCCAGTAACTCTCCTTGGTCTTCGCTCTCCCTTAATAGTCCTCTGTAAATTCTAATTGAACAGCAATCACACGATTCGTCTACTTCTTCGCACTCCTTCACAGAGGATCTCTACATTCCTTCACAAAATTCTTTTATCAAAATTCAATTTCGTTACATATCAATTAACAGTCTGTTCGATTTTAACAGAAGTTTGGCTCGTAATTTAACCATAGAATAATAATTGCCCATGATCCCATCAGCCCCCAGACAAACAAAATAAATATTGTATATAGTATACAAAAATGAATATTATTATTATTATTTTTAGTCTAAAAAAAAGGGAAATAATATAAAATTTGTGTAGTATACGAAGAAAACCGATTAAAGGAATGAATATTTTTCTATAAGATGTTTAAATTTTGATTAAACTTTTTCTCTGTTATATGTTATTCTTCTTTATATACATTATTATTCTTTCATTTATATAAATTAAGAAGAAGAAGAAGAGGAAAAAAAATTTAATATATAAATTTTATCCGTCAAAATGTGTACATAAATTGAGTTAAATATATGCAAGAAAGAAAAAAAATTTTTATACTTTGTTATGAAAATTAATTCGTTATTTATACAAAGTTTGCTAACAAATCAATTTGAAAGTTTTTTTTTTGGAAATTTGCAAAAAAAAATACAAAAGAATGAAGAATTCATATAATTCTGAAATTTTTTTATAATAAATTAATTTAATTAACTAAAATTTCAAGATCTCGAGTTTGGGAGAGACTTTGGTATACAAGATGTAATTGCCTGTAGGAGCTTTACCTTTAATACGCGAAGACTTTGAATTGATTACAGTTCGTTTTAGGTCTGTTAAATGGCAGAGAACAGGATTATTAGCTTAATCAGATAATTATTATCCCAAAAGATTAGTTGCTTCAAATTTCCTTTACAAATTTAGATCTGTTTTGGCAAGAGAGCTTCCAATTTTCAAAGTCTGTAAGGATCAAAGTCTGCTAATAAATGTGTTATTTAACTTTTTTAAATTCTGCAACTCATTTCCTTAGATTAAGAAGCATATGCAATGCATGGTGACCGGCTTCACAGACAATTCTTCTCAGAATTGCACTTGAGAAGAATTGTCTGAAAAGAATTGGCACTTCAGAAGAATTGTCTGAGAAAAATGACCCTAGCACCGCGATGCACAGTTTCTGCTAAATATTCTTCTCAAAAAACCATCTTTCCCGCAACTCCTTCTTCAATTTCTCTAATCCTTGTTGAAGTCATAACATTTTTTGACTTTCCTCTCCAAGTCTGAGTCATCCTAAAAGCCTTATAAAGCCTTAATTAATTGACTCAAATAATCCCATTTACATTTTCAATAATCTCCAAAATATTTCCCATAATATTTTATTAAACCAAGCAAAAAAGAAATTATATAAATAAATATTACAAAAATTGTTTGAAAAGAGTTTGACAGATGAAAATCCTTTTTTTTTTGTAACCCTTAACAATAAATTTTCGTATATATAATAATTCCATCTCGTCTTGTCCATCGTATAATAAAAATGTACACAGATAATATAAATAGTTAAAAAAAAGGGGTTGAAATCAGAAAAATGCATTAGCCTGAAAAAAATAAAATAAAGGCCAATAAGTAAAATAGTAAAATTGGATAGTAGAAAAAAGGGTGTCACAATAATCCGTCATATTAAGATTGACTTAAACTACCAGTATAAAAAAAACTTCTTACTTTTTTGTATATTATTAATAATTTTTATATTATTGTATAGTAATAAAAATGATGATGATGATTATGATGAATCCAATTGATGACAAGAAATTATTATTTATTTTATAACTTTATAAAAGCCATAATCATGCGGCATTAAGCACATTAAGTAGCACACATTTTCGAGTTTTAGGGAAAAAAAAATATAAAAAGGAAAATTATTTGTAAGGGAAAAATCATTTAGAGAACAGATGAGTTCATTTGTATATTCAATTGCACGTGGTATCATTTTGTTTCTGATTAATTATTCTATCAGAAAGATATAAAATGAATTAATGATTATAGAAATTGTTTTTTGTTTTAGATGAAAAATGGTTTTTTTTATTGGTAACAGATGAAGATCGTCTATTTTTAGGTTTTAGAACATAAGTGAATTATGTAATGATTGAAAATTTTTGGATGATGAAGAAATAGATGAAGTTATAAAATGATCAATTTTTGGATATTCGTAGTTCGATCGAATATATAAATTCAATCATGTCCTGCAAGAATTTTGTTTGATAAGCCTATGAAATAACGAATTCCTTGATAACTGAATCATTTCGTTCGTTCGTTCTTTGCCAATTTAATTCAAATCGTCAGGGACACAAACTATCAATTCTTCAATGTCCAATCAATTTCTTCTTCTGTTGGCCGAATAACTTTGGAAGTTCGTTTCGACTTTCTGTTGCAATTTCATAAAAGTCAAAATTCAATTGTCAATTTCGAACACATATCTAACCAATTTCAACCCTCCACTATACAAAAAATAATTTAAATTCACTCTAAATTCTTTAAATTACATTGAACCATAATCATAATTCCCTTAAAAATATTCTGAACTATTAGACCAAAAATTTTTTTTGCATTAATATTTCGGTTTTCTACCCTTGAAAATTCCTTTTAAAAAAACACATTTTCGTTTGCTCCCTTTCATTTGAAAACCACACCATCTCTTCATCATCTACTAAACACAGCAACAAAAAAAAAAGGATAATTAAATATTAAATTCTTTTTCTAAGAAATTTAATATTTCAAAATTGAAATCGGGAGGAAAATAACAACAAAAAATTAATTATAATAAATAAAGATATTCTAACGAACAGAAAAAAATTATATTTTTAATATAATATCCCAAAAAAAAAATGAAGAGACAGAGATCGATACTTATTATACCCATAATAGTCGTTAATGACATTGCTCATAAATCATTTTTGGGATGGCATATTTTTCTCTGTATATAATAATTTTCTATATATATAAGTAAGTAAATGTAAATAAAATATCTGCATTATTTTTTGTCCTCTTACTTCATTTTTGTATCCTTGTCTCCTCTATGTAAAAATTTTTTTTTGGTATTAATAGAAATTTTCAAAATTTTTGATATTTTCCTTTGGGTTACACACACAATTATTCTAGATTGGATTTTATGGAAAATATATTTCATCCCTATAGTATATATTAGAAAAATTTGTTACTTTTTATAGTTGAAATTAACTATGCTAAACATTATATAAAAATTAATATTAGTGCGACCTTTCTCCCTTATCAAAAAGGCAATAACATCCCTTAAACAAAGAAATTACCTTCTATATGTTTCTTAATGTTATTTATATGCAATTTAATATTGTGTTAAAACATAGGACACTTCATTTATATTAATGTCAAATATTTTCATCAATTTTTATGTACTGTATACATAAAATTTTGTTCAACATTCGGTAGGGAACACACACACAAAACAAAAAGTAAACACGATCAACCGAAAAAACTAAAAATGTCATTTCGTTAAAGTTGAATGCATTTTCTTCCCCTATTATTACCAATTTTTTTTTGTTGTATGTACTTGGGGTTGAATTTTAAATGGAGATATGTATTATTATTACATAATATAAACATAATAACAAAACATGTTTTGTCATTTATGTTTTTATGTAATTTTTACCTAAATTTTTGTTGTTGAACACAGAAAACACAAAGAAACTAATTGTTTTTTGTACAAATTCATTCAGTCAATTGAAACACTTTCTTTCTTGTAATAAAAATGAAAATTGTAAAGTGAAATTATTGTTATTTTTTTTCCCTAAAGAAATTAACTATGATTATGCTTAGAATTTATGTAAATATGTTAAAATCATAATATAATAAAGTTTTTTGCATTATGTTAATATTTTAATGAAGAAAATAATAATATACAAAATATTTCGGACTTACCAATTCACATGGGGCATTTAAAATTTGATGTAGTTGACTGTGATGTTGGACAGTGAAAAATTTTCTTTTCTTCTGTACCAAAATTGACTCGAAGTGAAGAAAGTTTAAATATCTGAAAGAAAAATTATAGAAAATTAATGATTATTTCAAGGAAAATAAAGTATTGAGAGCTAATAACATAATTAACTAACAAAAATTATGTTGAATTTTTATGAAATTGTCTAAAAATTTTAACAGAAACTATTAAATTTTTCAGTAAAATTTAGAATTTTAGATATAACTTGAATAATCTCTATTGAAGATTGAAAAAAAAATTGAGAAATCATAAGAATTAAGAAGCATTTTTATTTAAATCATTCAATTTTACATAGTAAAAATTTTAAATTTTAGACTATAGAACTTGAATAATCTTTGCTCCAATTGGAGACCAAAATTGTGATTAATCCTGAGAATTAATTGATCTTAAAAGGATGGGCTATTTGTAAATATTTCTGTAATTAAATGTCATTTCTTATTCAAATATTTTCAAATCTTCTTGACTTCGAAAATTCAAATAAAAATTCAGACCGACAGCTTGACAAAAATTATAATTTTCTATTATTCAAAATGTAAATTATAGTAATAATTACTTTTCTCGCAAAACTATATTCAAACAAAATCTCAACTTTCCATCTTTCTAATTTCTCAACAACTAACAATAATAATAATAAAAATACACAAATTACTAAGCAAATTTATATAATTTTGTAAATCATTTCATTTTTTTGTTTTTGGGAAAGAAAATAAAATAAGCAACGACCACGATCATTTTTTATCTCACAGTTTTTTTTTTATCTTATGGAAGAATTGTTCGAATTGTTCATCGTTTTCTTCTTTATCTTTTCTATAACCTTAAAAAACAATCAAAACCCTCCAAGCTGATTTTCATTCGGTCTTTATCATAATTTGAAGAAAGTAATAGAGTACACCATAATTTTTCAATTCATAATTTTATATTTTTCTGTTGTTGTTTTTGAATTTTTGTGTAAAAGGATTTTTGTCATCGATGGAAATCGTGATTTTCTTTTTGTCTTTTTGTGTGGACGCGTAAATTTATTAATTGATTTAAAACTTTTAGAAATTTATTTAAGTTTCTTTTCTTAGATAGAAAAATCAACACTTTTTTTATTAGTTGATTTTCGTAACGATTTCAAAATTGCTTTTGTTAAAATGGATGAATAAGAAAACGTTTTAATGATTTCAAAAATGAAATTTCTTATCTAAATCTAATCAAGATTTCAATATTTAAAAAAAAAAAAGGAATTAAATTTCAACATTATGTATTTTAATTATTGTAAATTGTGGTCTTATAATCATTTTAGAATTATTAAACTTTCATTTTATATGAATAGAAAATTAAAATGGTGACTAATTGTGATTTAATTTTCGATTTATGATAATTGAGATTTAATTTTCGATTTATTAATTACATTTCTTGGTAAATCGAACCTCAAATCAACAAATTTTAATAAATTCCTGGGTCTTGTGTGTGATTTTCTAGTCCTGAATGGTTCAAAAATTCTCATTTTTTGGTTCTGTGCATATCAAAAAATGGTAAGAATTTATGTCCCTTATAGTTTTCTGAACCTAATCCTTCATTTCTGTCTCAATATATAATTTCTTCTAACTCCCACTGATATTTTAGTTTAATTCCTTCTTCAAATTGTGTAACCAAAAAAATTTCTGTTTACACATATAAAAATAATTGAATGCCATTAAATAATTAATTACATAAATCACGAAATTATATTAAGAAATATACAAGAATTACTGTAACAAAACTAATTATGTATTACAAATTGTAGCCAATATTTACAATGTAAAATTTTTAAAGTAAATCATAGAACATTTAACGACAACAAGAAATTAACTAATTTTATTGTTAGTTTTAGTCGCATTCTAATTTATAATTTTCTTCATTAATAGTAGGTATAAATAATCTCATGATTAGTCGTTACCATGATTTAATTTTACGACTTTGTGGTTTGTTGTTGTGCCCAACTTGCAAAATTAAAATATTAATTTCCACTGAAACAGTAGCCAAAACAACAAACACACACAAAAAAGGAGTACTAGTAATAAAACATTTTTAACTCTTATAGAAAAAAAAACTAATTAAATATATTTACCAACAACTCTAGAAGTGCGTCCATCCATTCATTCCTCAGAGAAAACCATTTTTTTTTTTGAAAAAGGCAAAATTATATTTAATATTGAAAGTGATTAAAATAAATTGCTCGTTAATTTTTATGGAAATTATGCGATTCCAGTGAACAAACAAACATCTAAGAAATTAAAAACCATGAAATATTTTTTCGTTTTTTCCTTCTATTGCGAGGCGTTTTTGTATTTTTCTGTGGTTAAAGAGTTCTTTTTTAAGTCTTTAAAGTATAGAAAAATTTCATATTTTTATTTATTTATTTATGGCGCCAAGGCGATACTATATTTGATTTTTATAGTACATGGATGAAATTTACCTTAGTAGATTAATCTGAACAATGAATAGAAAAATATTCAAATAAAACCTAAAAAAAAAAGAAGACCATTTTGGACTTAAAGGAGTTTTTATTTCCATTTTAGTTCTTATTTTTGTTGATTGCACCACATTTGCCAGCTGTGATGTCGGATACATTATAAATTTTTTTTCCAAATTGTAGTGCGGTTCACTTTTTAGATCGATAATTTCCAATATTTTTGGGTAAAAAAATTTTTTTTGTATGATTTTGTGGACCTTTTTTTTTTGTATATAAAATAAAGAAGAATTGAGAAAAAAAAAGAACACAAAAAGATTTAAAATGAAGCATAAAATTTTTCTTGTGTTATAGAATAACACAATTTTTTGGTTAAGAGAAAATAGTGTTTAAATATGTTCGTGCGTTTTTCAAAAAACCTGAATTTTTCTGTTTTTGGTTTAATAGAAGCTCGCAACACGATAGTGCAATACAAAATTTTAAATCCGTTTTGTGTACTTTTTGTTGTTTAATTATACAACATTATACGTGATTCGCCTACGCAATGAAAATTGTTGTTTTTTTATTGCATTTTTCTGTTCTTTTACTTTGAAATTTAAGAGTCTTGTAAAAGTCTTGTATATCTTTTGGTTTTTTTACCTGCAAAGAGATGACTTCTTAAAGACAGAGATAGAGAAGGTCTTGAAGGGAGATAGAAGAAAAATTGGACAAGTATGATAACTACAGGTAAAATGTTATCGGGTGATTCACGTCACGAGGGAAGAAAGAGAAAATTATGAGATTACAGATGATTCTAAACAAGAAATATGATTCATTTAGGACTTAAGAGTTAAAATTTTAGTAAATGATTTACAATTTTAATTTTAACAAGAAAATTTAAATTTTCTCGATAATTTTAAGTTTAATCGGAATAATTAATTGCGATCCATTAATTTCCTAAAGAAAAATTACAATTACTGTGGTTAAACTGACCAATTTTACTTAAAACTTCCTAAATATTTAATTTAAATTCGAAAAATTTACTAATTCTCACTAAAAATCATGAAATTTTTCAAATGAAATGCAAGAAATTTGATTAAATATTTTACTTAAATTATACAAAAAAATTTTCAAAAATTATCAAAATTTCATGATTTTTATCAAAATTTCATTAATATAGTAATCACCCTGTTACTATATTATTAATTTCTTGCAATAAATTTTTGTTTGTTGAAAATATTTAAAGAAAGATTTACTTTTAATTTTCATAATTCGGAAAAAATCAAATCAAATTTTACATAAAAAATTACATAAAAAATATGAATTTTATTAATAGGATTTCAATCTTTTTTTCAATCATATTTTTTTTTTATGATATTTTTAATAGTCATTTTTATATGCGTAATTCATTTTATTTTTAAACGAATTTTTTTTTTTGTTTTAAATAAACATTAAAAAAACATTTTTACAATGTAATAAAATTCCAACAAATCTATCAATAAATTTATATTTTGTATTTTGTATTTGAATTTGCATAAAATATCTTTTATTTATATTTGATTTGTTGTAATGCTAAAGACAACAAAACATAAATTTTTTTTTTGTTACCGAAAAACGTCTCGTAACTGGCGTTCGAAAACGATTTAAAATTAAAATCATTATCATTTTTTCTCTTTATTTATTTTTCTTTTAATTTTTGTGTCAAAAAAAAAAAACAAAAATTAAATTTCCAAAAAAAAAAAATTAAATTAATTTAATTTATTACCGTATTTAAATTGAAGAAAAAAATACAGAAATACATATAACATTAATCAATATTTAAATTAGCTCATTAAATTTTTGTCCCGAGTGTTAATTTTATTCAGATTGTTATCAACACTCGAAAAATAAAATGAAGCCGAAAATTGTGAAAGAAGAAATGTTCAAGAAGAAATCAGAAATAATTTCCAATAATTTTTCGTTTTTTATTGCAAAAGATAATTTAAAAAAAAAAAAATGAGTATTTATTTTAATTACATACCAGATTAGGGTAGGAATTGATAGTACCAATGTGAGATATGAGGCAATTTTTAAGTAATTTGTTCAATTGGTACCATAAATGAACTAGAAGGAAATTTTGTTAGACACTTAAAAGTGGACAAATTTGGAGGAATTTGATTAATAAAAAATTAACATTTTAATTGACATTGTTTACGTTATGAATTAAAGAATGTTGGCAATTTAACAAAATTTGTGTAATGATCCAGCGTAAAGGAGCCTATATCTACCGAAATTCAATTATATAAAGACACGACATTATTTTTTTCACTAGATTTTAACTAACTACGAGTAATGTAATCTAAAATTATTTGTAATTTATGAACACTACGATAAATAGTCGCAAAATTACAACTCCCATCTGACTGACAGACAAAAGCGACATTAAAATTTCTATATAAAACATTCCAAAATAATTTTCTGTACAATAAAAATTGTATTTTGTACATTAATATTGATTATATAATTATGGAAAATTTAATAATAAAGTAATTATTATTATTTTTTATCAAATAAATTTATAAATAATTCAAAGAATTTTATAAGCTAAACCACACCAAACACAAAACCAAACTATTTAAAAAAAAAACATAAAAAGATAAATTACATTATTTTAAAAAATCAACATTATTTTTGAATTTATTATGAAAAATTAATCTAAAAAAAAAATTTCCCAATTTAGTTTACCAAAATAATAAAAAAAAGCCTGTGATTTGTGTATTTTTCTCTTCTCTCACGAAAAACCAAACACAAACCAAAAAAAATAATGGAATTTATTTATTTTTTTATCAAAATGTCAAATAAAATGATAATATTTTTTTTCTGGTTCATTTTTCAAAACTTTGGCTCTTAAATCAAATAAAAAATCTAACAGCAGCAACAAACAAAAAAACCAAAAAAAACGAATCGTGCCAAAAATTTAAAAATGCAATTCAAAAATCATCTGTCTTCTTTTTGGATGGTAAACGAAAAAAAAAAATGTGATATATATAATTTTTTTTTTTGTGTAAATCCAGCTTCAATATTCTTGGTTCTATTATAATTTCCTTATCATTTTCGTGGAAAATCTATTTTTAAAAACCACCACAAAAAATTTACTTTCTCTCTCTCCCCATCTATCTTCTTCCTAACCACCCAAAACCCAATACAACAACCTTCAATTCCAGCTGTTTTATAATATTACTCTACTGGCGCTCCTACCAAACAAAATTTTTTTTTATAACTAACACAACAGAACACCATATATCCTTATCAGTGATTCAAGGATAAATAACAAAAAAAAATAAAAATAGAATTATAGAAAAAAAAAATTTAATGCGAAAGAAAAAAAATGAAAATGGGAAAATGGGAAATTTAACTAAGAAAAAAAATTGGGTCGACGAATTCTAAAACCAAGAAAAAATTGGTTTTTTTCTCTCATTTGTTTTGTGTTTGTAGGAATATCCTGGCATAAAACTACTACAATGAACGTACGTATGTACGTTCGAAAATTGTACAAATACATTTACATATATTTAACAAAAACATGAAGAAGAAGAAGAAGCACATACTCGCATATCTCGATCGAAAGTCAAAAAAAAAAAAGGAAGAATCTTTTTTCTGGTATAATTCTGTTTTTTGCCTCCCTTATTTTCTCTCTGGCTTCGCTTTTGTATCCTATCCATATACAGAAACTCATCACAAAAATGTCAGTCAGTATTTTCTTTCTCTTCCCTTTTTTTTATTTGTAATTTTTACATATTTGATTTTTTTTCTACAATTTTTTTTTTTTCCTTTTTTTTAGTTTAGTTTATTTTGTTTGCTTCTGGTTTTCGTTTTTCATGTGTTGTGTATCATATATGAGCCTGGAAGCATAAGAATTAGATTCAAAATGACATTTTAAATAGATTCACCAACAACAACTACAACAAAAAAAGAAGAGTAATTTATTTTGAATTTATCTCTTCAATCTGGAATATCTTTACCGAAACAACATATTTTAAAAAAAATCAACATTAATCTTTGAAATGAATAATTACTATAGGCATTATTTGAGATGACTGAGAAACAAGAGAATATATAGTTCATGTTGGTCCATAATTTTGATTCCTGTTTCGATATCGTTCAAAGTTAAAGCTTAAAGTCATTATCTTGAATTGTAACAAATATTTGCAAATGTATTGATGTCCATTTCCAACAATGAATCGGGATTCCGCGCTGCAATTACTAAATTCTGTACTAACTATTAATTGCATTGAGTTACCGCAATTGCTGGTCGAAAATTTAGGTCACAGAAAACTTGGTAGTTGGTCTATTTGCGACAATTCATCATCTCCAAACGATAACAAAATGCTTCGGGAAACTGTTGCAATTCGGGAAACTGTTGCAATGCAATTATCTGGGAGGAGACTTGCTGGTAGTATAGTATTGATTACGTAAATTCCTGAATTCCCTATTCTAGCAGACAAAATATCAAATTGAAGACACAAAAATTCCAAGAAAATTGTCTTCCCAAGTCACATTTACATTTTGTCATTTAAACTCTTTTGACGACGAAATTTCGTCGTAAACTCATTTTACGACGAAATCAACAATCATAATGTGCTCTGTCAGCATCACTCGCAAATCAAAACTATACTTCTTCGCCTCTATATATTCAGATTTTGCTGAAAATAAATTTACAAAATGTTTCTTGTTTGTGATGATGGCTTTTCCTTGTCATCATTGTTATGCATTTTTTTTTTTATTATTTTTCATTTTTGCCATAAAACAAAATTCAGACAAAAATCTTTAAAAAAAAAAAATAGTATATACAAGAAAAATACTTTTTCCATCAATTGCAAAAGAAGGAAGAAAATCCAATTCCATCTGACATCAATCTAAAACAAAAGATTGTCTAAGACAGCACAAAATTCTGCAGCTCATTCACCCTTTTCTTTTTTGTGGTCTTCATCATTTTCTTTACCGAAAAATTTAAATTTCGAAGAAATCATAAAATTTCTTTAGTTTTTCTTAGAGAAAAAACACTCTAATAAATTTTTATGTTTCTACTTTTTTTAATTTTTCCGTAAATTTTTTTATTATTTTATTTTTGTTAACTTTTTTTATGTTTTATCATTTTTTCTTATGATTTTTATTTCTTTTTTTTTATAGGTAGTATGTACGAAAATCCACAAATTTGGTTGAATTTAACAGATAAAAGTTCAGGTAAACTTAAATCATTACAAAAACAAAAAAATTAATTACCCTACTATTTTTTTTTAATCAATGATTTCTTATCTTTGTTTAAAAAAAAAAAAAAAAAATCTTGAATGATTTGTCCATTAAAATTATTTATAGAATTTTGTATGTCAAAACGTTTTTTTTTTTTCTGACCTAAAAGAATAATTTCCCTCTCGTACTTCATCAATTTCCCAGACCAATTTTATTTTTTTTACTTTATTGTGTGCCTAATTAATTTATTATTATTATTTTTAAACTTATGATAGGTAATCTTTTTATTTTATGGAGAGAAGCAAAAAGTAAATTAGCAAACATCATCATTTTTAAAGATAGTTTTCTTAATGGAATTTTACAATTTTAGTACAATTCACTGCATAGCAATTCACCGAATATATAGTCTTGGTTGGTTGGTTGGTATCTTCCGTTTAATTATGCCACGAATCGTTCCATAATATTTCTTCCAGCAAATTTATCAACTTAATAGATTTCACCCTACTTACTTCACCCAGAATTCCTCCAAAATAAAAACCGAAGTTTTTGAATCTTTAATTACGTACAGTTGTGCAATGACATAAGAGATGCTCAATAGTTTATGATATTAGTCTTAATAAATAACGAATATACGATTAATTGCTGGTTAGGTAAATATTCCACGATGAATTGACCACATTCCGAATTTTACATTGTAGTTTCTCACTATATAACGTCACGGATATAATAATAGAAATTTACGATATTTCCATTTTAAATTTACATAGGGAAAATTAAATTTTCTCATTTTACATAATTATTTAAAAGATATTTCCCGAAAGATATTATATTAACTGAACCATCAATTAATGAGTAACTTCACTATAAAAAAAAACCCATCCGTAGGACCGTACATAAAAATTCTCCCATTTAACACTGTGAGCAAAAAATTAATTAAATTTCTTGAGAGAAAATTTTTTTGTGTTTACGCAAAGTAAACACACTTTTTTTTTTATAGTAGGATGAGAAGGAAAAAAGGGTGAACCATCCAGGAAAATACTTTCATTGATGATATTTTTTATGGTTGTCACTTTCTTATAGTGAAGAAAATCTCTTTATTGGTTTCTTATATAAGGAGAGAGAAAAAAGCATAACTAAAAATTTTCTTCTTTGTAGAATTTTTGTTTTTGTAACTTGTTGTGCCGTTTTTTCTTTAAATAAAATTTAAAAAGTCAAAAGTCTTGAACAGCCTAAAAGTGAGGGTCACCTGACACTTTATTGAACCACAAAAAAAGGGTTGAAATAACTTTAATGAGGTTAAGACACATTTTTCTTTCTTTCTTTGAGGCTCAAATATTTACAATTTCCTATTACTCTGATATAAAGTAAGAAGAATGTAAATTTTCGTTAAAATAATCCTAGTAAGAATTTCAAATAACAATTTTATATAAATTGATATTTTAAGCTCATAAGTCAACTTACTAGATGGGAGGGATTACAATTACATTTAATGTTGAGGAAGTTTTTTAATGTAATTTTCGTTATTTTTAAAAAAATTATTGGTTGTAATGCCTCACAGATAAAATGAGGAAGAAGAATGGAATAAATGGAAAATAAACGCGATAAAGAAGTTCTTAACAATTTCTTGGTATTGTGATTGGTATGCTTTGGTTAAAGAATTTTCCGATAATATAAAATTACAATTGTAATTTCAATGATTTAATTGTTATCATCGATCCAAGTGAAAAGTTCCTGTATTTAAAAGGTCGAGAGAAACAGATATTCATTTGCAAAAAACCTCCTCTCTTAGTAATTTTTACGATATTTATTTAAAATACTAAAAAATACTTATTTTTTAATTATTATAAATTTCACTGTAAAATATCTAAAAATATATTTAATATTAAAAACCGGAAATTAGGGCAACCCTAAGAAACAAATTGTTAAACAGGAAATAACGAACTTCACTATAAAAAAAAATTAATAATTATAATTAAATAATATAATTTTAAAAACGGATGCAAAAAATTATTATTAAAATTTTATAGAATGTAATTATAATTTTTCTTGATTTAAACTTTTAAATTTCTTATCAATTCCAATGAAAAATATTATTTTTAATCAAAATAATTTAAACTTTGAAATTTATGGAACACAAAAATATTTTCTATATTTGTTCATTTGCCATGATAAAAATTTTTTTTTTGATAATAAAATATGAAAATTGTAAAACTAAAACAGAAAAATTTGTTTAGGATGAATTTTAAATTTCAAAAAAAAAAATATATCAACGGATGCAGACAATAATTTTAGGGCATGGAATTTTATTTAAAAAACTGATAACAATTTCTAAATTTAAAATAAATATAAAACTTTTAGCAAATAATAAATAAAAATTAATCTTTTTTGTACAAATAATTCTGCAATCTGTTAAAATTTACAAAAAAAAAAAAAATCAAATTTCTGTTTGTTTTTTTACAGGCTGTCTCCTTGACGGAGTTACGCCATCGGCACCACCGGATGTTCCACCAAGGAATCCAACAATGAATCGTATGAATGGTCGTGTTACTGGTAACCCAAACGAATTGGGAGTAGATTTTGAGCCATCTTGTTTAGTACGAACGCCATCTGGCAACGTATACATTCCTAGTGGTAATTTAAGTAAGTAATCAGACAAAAGAATTTTTTTTCTGTTGCAATTACAATATAAAATTTCGTTTTACTTACGATACCCTCTCTATAAAGATAGACCACCCGCATTGGTTATGTTAAAACGAACGTGTCTTTTTTTTGTAATGTATTTCGATATTCTGTAAAAATAAAATTTTTGTACAAGGATGATGGGATTTAAAAGATCAAATTACACAGTATTATTAAAAAAAAGGAATTTTATAGTTTTTATGAAGATATTTTTGTGAAATCGAACTTATTTTTAAATTTCTGAAATATAAACCACATTTTCCAAAACTGAAATATTCCAATATTTTCATAATTTTTTATATAAATTCAAAGATTAAGTCATAATTGTCATAAAATTGTGTACCAAAAATCACTTTACTCTAAATTCTAATTAATATAATGCAAACTTAACCAAAAAATCTCAAATTGTCATCATTTTCTGTTGAATTGAAATACATTTTAATCTGTAAAAGATCCAATAATTTATCCTAATGATCCTTAACTAAGTATTTATGATTTTATGAAATAATTTAATGGACAAATTCTACAAACCAATTTCTACAATTTAATCATCAAAAAAACTAATTTAAATTTATTTTCAATTATAGATATAAATAAAGGATCACCAATTGATTATAAAAGTAATTCAGCTTGTTCAACTCCTACAAAGGAATCATTAAAAGGTAATTACGAACGTAATAATTGTATGGGACCAGTTCTCCCACCAAGAAGTGTTATGGGCGGTTTACCTTCACATCATCATTATTCAGCACCAATGAATTTTCGTAAAGATTTAGCTGCACGGTGCTCATCAAAATGTGTAGCAATAATATTAGGATCAATAATAGCCGTAATCATAATTATGATGATATTATTAACAAGTAAAATATTATATAATATTTAAAATTTATATAATTCAAATTTAAATTTAAATCATTTTTTTTTTGTATAGGCTTCGGTGTCTTAACATTGTCACGATCATCTCCTTGTACAGTTCTAGTCGGTGACGGTGGTGAAGCATCTGAAGTAACAGCTGCTAAAAGTACGAATAATATTGATTTAAATAGATTACAAAATTCATCATTACGATCTAAAGGATATAATGGTAATAATAATGGTGGGAGTATAGGTGCTGGTAGTGGTAATGGTGGTATCATTAATAATAATAATGTTAATGGTCAAGCAATAACTGTAACAGCATCAACATCATCATCATCATCTGCATTATCAACAATATCATCATCTGTAGCATCAGCTGCATCAGCATTAGCTAATTCTGATAGTTCTGGTGGTAAGATATAAATTTCATTTAACAATAATATTTTTTTTGTGTTTGTTTGTTTTTTGTGGTGATATATTTTCAATGCAAGTCTAACGTAAAATATTAACCCACAGATACTTAAAAAATTAATATCGTAAAATTTATTTAACAAAAAAAAAACTAAATTGTTCGTATAGTAGGTAATACGGTGGTGGGGGTAAATGATAACAACAACAATGATAATAATATTATGATGAAGCAAGTGTTATTAAAATATCGTAAACGTAGAAATATTGATAATATCGAAGATAATCCTTCAATTATTGATACTAATACAGAATTAATTGATTCTAAATCAACCAATACAAATTTCTTAAATTATTCTACTAAAGAAATGTCAATCGATGATGATATACTTAAGTCTACTACTACTAGCAACAATATAAATGATATTGATAATATTACAAAAGAATATTTTCAAGATAATCGAAATTCTTCTATAATAATAAATGATAAAAAAATTAATACCAATGACAATGAATTATCAAAAAATAATAATAATGATATAATGTTAAATGATGGTTATAATAATATAAATGATGAATTATCATCAAATAAATATATTAAATATGATAGTATACAAAATGATATAAAAATATTAAAATTAAAAAATGATAATGATCCAATATCAAATGAAAATTTTTATAATATTGATAAAAATCCATCTGAAAATATTATAATACATTCATTAAATACAAATAATAATAATAATCAACAATTAGAAAAATTATTAAATGATAATAAAAAATTGGATAAACATTTAAAATTAAATAATGAAAATGAAATATTAAAAGAAAATCATAATAATAATAATAATAATAAGAAAATAAATGAACCAATTATTTCATTAACACCAAATTTTAATTCAAATGAAATATTTGGTAAAAGAATATTAGTAAATTTATCAATTGCTACAGATTCTGGTACTGGTACAATAAATCATGCTGTATATACATTACATGTTTCAGTACCAGCAATGGGTGAACCATCATCATCTGAAGAAGGTAATGATGATCGAAATGATGAAGAAAATAATAATATTAATGTACATAAAAATGAATTTCAAAGAAATAATAATAAATATAATGGAAATGTTGAAAAAAAATTTAAACATATTGATGAAACATTTCAAAATGTTGATAAGCAAAATAAACATGTTGATGATAATCAAGAAAATGTTGAATATAATAATAATAATTATTGTATACCAGAACCACCACCAAAATTTCCAGATTGTCCATGTAAATGTAATAATATTTTTGATGAAAATATTGAAAAAGATGATTTATTTATGGTAACAGAAAAATTAGAAGATCTTGGGGATGATAGTAATTCATTTAATATAAATAATATTTCTACCATCAGTACACCATTTCCAATTCAATTGCCAACTAGTACTTCTAATGATGATTTAATAATGCTTGAACCATTAAATGTAACTAATAGTAATAATAATGAAATGTTAGCATGTCCTGATGTTGCACCAGTTTTAATATTAGAAGGTGATTGTTTCTTAGTTAAATATCGTAATCATAAAAAATGCTGTACAAAAAATATATGCTAATTTTGCTTTCAACAAAACATTTTGCGCAATTACTAAAAAAAACGACATCAAATATAATATTTCTATATAAATAAGTTACTAATAAAAGTTTACTAATATACATAATAGTTTTTCTAAGAAAATCATAAAATTGCATTGTAAATTATCCATTAATTAAGAGAGAATGTAAAAGAAAAGGATTGAACATGAGACGAAAAGTAGACTAAGATAATATCCTTTTTCGCTCCGCATTCATTTCATTTTAAAATTAATGAATCAATTTATTCGCTCAAAAAAAAAAACTCAAAATGCCTGTCCTACTAGACAATATTATTACCACGACTGTGAACTATTATGAACCACAGTAGTGAACCATACCATCTTAATATCTTTTGAGCAAATAAATTTATCAATTATATTAATACAAAAATCAAATTTCATAAAAAATCATTTAAATTAACATTTTTTTTTTTACTAATGCTGCTAAAAAATTTATTTAACAAATATATTTAGGTGCTCGCACATTCCCAGCACGAAGTTTTCCACCAGATGGTACAACATTTGGTCAAATAACATTAGGACAAAAATTAACAAAAGAAATCCAGCCATATGGCTATTGGAATATGCAATTTTATCAATCTGAACCAGCTTATGTTAAATTTGATTATAGTATTCCGCGTGGTGCATCTATTGGTGTATATGGTCGTCGGAATGCATTACCAACTCATACACAATATCATTTTAAAGAAGTATTAAGTGGATTTAGTGCTCGTACACAACGAGCAACACATGTAAGTATAAAGAAGCACAATTTTTACTACTAATTCAAGTTTGTACTATGTGCTTTTTTTGTTGACTAATATATGCAAAAAATATTAATCTCAAATTATCATTTAAAATTCATTCATTCTTAACATAAATAAAGCCATCATTAACTCGTGAAGTAACACGTTATATGGAACCAGGACATTGGTTTATATCATTATATAATGATGATGGTGATTCACAAGATGTAACATTCCATGCAGCTATTGCTGAAGATATGACACAAAATTGTCCAAATGGTTGTTCTGGTAATGGGCAATGTTTATTAGGTCATTGTCAATGTAATCCTGGATTTGGTGGTGATGATTGTAGTGAAAGTGTTTGTCCTGTATTATGTTCACAACATGGTGAATATATTAATGGTGAATGTATTTGTAATCCAGGATGGAAAGGGAAAGAATGTTCATTACGTCATGATGAATGTGAAATACCAGATTGTAATGGTCATGGACATTGTGTTAGTGGTAAATGTCAATGTATGCGAGGATATAAGGGAAAATTCTGTGAAGAAGGTAATGTTTGACTATATATGCTTTAATAAATAATTTTAATTTATAAAATTAGTAAACATTTTTTAAGGAAAATTATTAATTACTTTTTAAAATTTCCAATATTTTTAGTTGATTGTCCACATCCAACATGTTCGGGTCATGGTTTTTGTGCAGATGGCACTTGTATATGTAAAAAAGGATGGAAAGGTTTAGATTGTGCAACAATGGATCAAGATGCATTACAATGTTTACCAGATTGTTCAGGTCATGGTAATTTCGATTTAGATACACAAATCTGTCATTGTGAAAATAAATGGAGTGGTGATGATTGTTCGAAAGAATTATGTGATTTAGATTGTGGTCAACATGGACGTTGTGTTGGTGAAACATGTGCATGTGATTCGGGTTGGGGTAGTGATTTTTGTAATACAAAATTATGTGATTCACGTTGTAATGAACATGGTCAATGTAAAAATGGTACATGCTTATGTGTAACTGGTTGGAATGGTAAACATTGTACAATAGAAGGTTGTCCAGCTGGTTGTTCAAATCATGGTCAATGTCGTGTTAGTGGCGAAGGACAATGGGAATGTCGTTGTTATGAAGGTTGGGATGGTCCTGACTGTGCAATTGCTTTGGAATTAAATTGTGGTGATAACAAGGACAATGATAAAGGTTAGTTTTAAATAAATAGTTTTGTTGTTTTGTTTTGGAGCTTTCATTTTCTTATTTTTCACCACCAAAAAAACCAAAAAACACAGATGGTTTAGTTGATTGTGAAGATCCAGAGTGTTGTGCCAGTCACGTTTGTAAATCATCACAATTATGTGTTAGTGCACCAAAACCAATTGATGTATTATTGAGAAAACAACCGCCAGCAATAACAGCATCATTTTTTGAAAGAATGAAATTTTTAATAGATGAAAGTAGCCTTCAAAATTATGCTAAATTAGAAACATTCAATGACAGGTTAGTTATACAAAAACGATTTTTTTTTATAATATTTTATTTATTTTTTGGTTACAATTTTTGAAAACTAAAAAAGAAACAAAATTTATTAACATATAAAAATTTAAAAAAAAAAAACAATATTTGAATTTTTTTTTACTATTATTTTATTATTTTCAATATTCAGTTTTGTGCCCCTGTCTAAAAAAAAAATAAAATAATTTGTTATCCATTTTCCTCCTTTATCCAAAAAATCAAACTTCAAATCTGGAACAAAAAAAGTGTTTTTAAAAGTTTTTTAACAGGTTGAGTGCCATCTGCCACGCTCGAGGTACACACTACATTTTTATACATATGCAACATGTTCCGCCGGCGGTACACACATAATATTATCGAAAAAACATATTTTTCGAGTGCCAGTCGGCTTAAACTGTTTATATATTTATGGTATAACAATCTATATTGATAAAAGTAATTCAGGATATTTTTTTATGCAGGTAAAAAATGGAACAAAACGAAAAAATTACAAACATAAAAAATTTTATGCTTACGCTACTACGGCACCGTATGATTAATATATATGACGGCACTCAACCTGTTAATTTTCTTTCAAACTTTTCTAATCCTTTTTTTGTTCTTGAAAATGAATGAAAAAAAAAAGAAAATCCTCTGTTAATTTTATGTAATTTTTATTTATTTAATTTTTTTTTTTAATTTTCTATGAAATTATTTAATTTGATCGTCAAAAAAAAAAGCTTTTAATCTCTTGTTTTAGTGTAAATATTTTTTTTTTTTTTTTAATATTGATGAACAAAAATTTTTTTTTTTAAATATTTCCGAAAATTGTTTTTTTATTCATCCAAACCAAAAAATCAAATAATATACAAGACTTTATAACTACGACGACGAGTTTATTATTGTTAATTTTGAATGGTTCAAGTCTAGGAATTGGTTAATTAATTAAATGCTTGATTGGTGATGGAAGCTTTTTTTTTTGTTAATTAAATTGAACCATTCTAGTTTTAAATTATCTTTTGTGCCAGTTTTTTGAATATTGCTGGTAATGATAGTTGCTTTCAGGCAACAAATTTGTCTACAAATTTTTCATATTACTTTCAAAAATATAATTCTTAACGAATTAAGTTCATTTTTGAAATTAATTTAATTAATTTGATATCTGTATAAATATTTTTTTTTGACATTTAAATGTCATTTATTGTACAATTTATTTGATGCACTATAGTTTAAAATTACTTGGTTCAATATGAATTCAATAATGAACGATTGCTGTCACAATTACTTCCGTCGTAATAAGGATTGGCATTTCCAGAGAATAATTGTGGTATTTATGGCTTCCCTGTACATTATTCATTAATAATGTCTGTACTCTTGATGATTGAAGATATAAAATGTTAGTTTCAGGCACTTTAGTTGCCAGCAATATTGTATTTTAGGCACTTTAGTTGCCAGCAACGAGACATAAGACCCCCGGACACATAGCGCAATCATGAATTTTAGTATATTTTGGGCATATATCCCGGGTGCATCAAATGTCATAAAAAATATAGTTATAAAGTCTTTCCATTCACGAAAATAATAATAAAAAAAAAATTTAGTGTTTTTTTTTTATATGTTTTTAATTTTGTTTTCATTTTGTTAATAAAAATTTATAATTATTAATTTTCATAATTTACCAAAGAATTTATTATTTATTGCCTCTATAAAATAAAAAGTTTTATAAGAAATTATCAAAAAAAAAATATAGTCTAACAAATTTTTTTTCTATTTTTTTTATTTATCTCTCTTGTACACCTTCTACTTACCAAATAATATAAAAAAAATGAATTCTAATCGAATGAATTTCTATATGATACTAACTACAAAAATTAATAATTTTGTAATTAAAAACAAACAAAAAAAAATTAACCTAAATTAACATTGAAAAAAAAAATTAATTACGTAGCGTGTTGTGGAATTTTTTCAATGCAAGGTAAGAAAATTGGTTATGTTACAGGAAACTAAAAGCTAGTGTGTTTTCATTTCTAATAAGTAACAATTTTCTTTTAACTATTTTAAAATTTTGAGTTCAGTATTTGGTTTTTTCTTTTGGCTTTTAATTATAATTAAATTTTTTATTTATTAAACTCTTTGCATAATCAATAAAGTTAATTCTTAAGGAAAACTTTTTCAATAAATTTTTATAGTACTATTATATTTTAGCTTATTCTTGTAAGCTATACTTAAAGTATTTTAATATTTTGATTATATTTTTCTACGAAGGATGGATTTATACGCTTAAAAATAGCAAAATAATTAATTTTACATTCTGCAGAGAATTCTGCACCCTACAGATGGTTTTATCAATATTATTATTTTGAATCTATCATCATTCACTTCGAATGTTGAAGACATTTTACATTGTAAATACTGACATATTTCTCAGATTATTCAATCAATCCTTAGTTGATTGCATCAAAGAATTCTTCAAGACTTCTGTTTCACTATCTCACTCGATTTAACTTTTTACAGTTCCTCAAATAATTTAAAATATAGGGTAAGTTCGGAAATTCTAACACTGCAGTTGTGTTTCAGCATTAATAGAATCAAAAGCTCTTAAATTTTCTGCTGCAACAGCACTGCTCAAATCAAAAGTTTTTTTATGCATGAACAGCGTTAAAACTGCGGAACCAAAGCAACAGTTTTCATTCTGTTTGCTTTGTAGCAGTTGATCCGTTCGAAAATGACTTAGCTGTTGCGCAATGACATAGCAATCGCAGAGCAACTGCTACAAACCAACAGCAACAGTGCAGCTGCAACAGTAATTTCCTAATTTACCCATAATTCAAGCTTCATCATAGATTCTTTTCAATATTGAGTTCTAAGATATAGGAAGCATATTCCATCTATACAATTAGCTATTGCAGTTTCAAATGATTGAATTAAAAGTACAAATTGTATGCGTTTATGTAACTTCCAACTGTCCCGATATACATAAGTAACAGTGAAAATTTAATTAGATCTTCTATCTAATCTTCATTAACTCTTCCTTTTTACCGCCAGTCAGTGAACATTTTTAAGCGTATTTCCATTCTATAATTTCGTTAAATTTTTTGGAAAAAATAATAAAATTGCTTCTTAAGTTTTACTTAACAAAAGTTGTAAATTATCTCGTAATTTATAAGTCGCTTTTCTTGTAAAATTTAATTAAATATAAATAAATATTTTCATTTAAAATTATATAATTTTCTTGTTTTTTGCTATGCATTTCTTTTAAATTAATCAGAAAAAAATCAAAATTACTAAAATGCATGCAATTTATAAATTTTACAATTATGGCAAATAATTCTTTTTATAATTATTCTTTCATTTTTTTTCTTTTATATGCTATAAATCATTAATTCATTTTTCATAAAAAAAAAACATAAAAATCATATTTTTCTTTTTTTTATAAATCATAAAGAAAAAAATTCCTTAAAAGTGTTTGTCGTTTGTGAATGTTTTATTTTTACCAAAAAAAAAAGATTTTTCAGTTGATTTTTTTTATAAGTTTAAAAATGATCGAATTTTTTTATAAAAAAAATAGTCTAATAAAATTTTTTTGGTTTAATTTTTATTTTTTGGATTAAATGTCGATCCATTTTCTTTTTCCAAATATTTTATTTCAATAATTAATTTTTCTTTTTTTCAAATTTTCTTCTTCCCTGAAAAAATATCTATAGTCGATCAGCAGTAATTCGAGGCCGTGTTGTAACATCATTAGGAATGGGTTTAGTTGGTGTCCGTGTCTCAACATCAACACCACTTGAAGGATTTACATTAACCCGTGATGATGGTTGGTTTGATTTAATGGTAAATGGTGGCGGTGCTATAACATTACAATTTGGTCGTTCACCATTTCGACCACAATCACGTATAATACAAGTACCATGGAATGAAGTTGTTATTATTGATGTCGTTGTAATGTCAATGATTGATGAGAAACCGATACAAAATTTAGCACATACATGTTTCTCGCATGATTATGATATTATGAAACCGGTTGTATTAGCATCATGGAAACATGGTTTTCAAGGTGCATGTCCTGATCGTAGTGCCATATTAGCTGAATCACAAGTTGTACAAGAATCATTACAAATACCTGGTACTGGTTTAAATTTAGTATATCATAGTTCTCGTGCTGCTGGTTATTTATCAACAATTAAATTACAATTAACACCCGAAGAAATACCAATAACATTACATCGTATCCATTTAAGGATAACAATTGAAGGTATATTATTTGAAAGGATATTTGAAGCAGATCCTGGCATTAAATTTACATATGCATGGAATCGTTTAAATATTTATCGTCAAAGAGTTTATGGTGTTACAACAGCTGTTGTTAAAGTTGGTTATCAATATAATGATTGTAAAGATATTATTTGGGATACACAAACAACAAAATTAAGTGGTCATGATATGACAATTTCAGAAGTTGGTGGTTGGAATTTAGATATACATCATCGTTATAATTTCCATGAAGGTATATTACAAAAGGGTGATGGTTCTAATATATATTTAAAGCATAAACCGCGTGTTATATTAACAACAATGGGTGATGGTCATCAACGACCATTAGAATGTAATGATTGTGATGGTATATCAATAAAACAAAGATTATTAGCACCAGTAGCATTAGCAGCTGCACCAGATGGTAGTTTATATATTGGTGATTTTAATTTTATCCGACGGATAATGACAGATGGTACAGTAAAAACTGTTGTTAAATTAAATGCTACAAGAGTATCATATCGTTATCATATGGCACTAAGTCCATTAGATGGTACTTTGTATATATCTGATCCAGAATCCCATCAAATTATTAAAGTACGTAATAAAGATAATTTCCAAAAGCCAGAATTAAATTGGGAACCAGTTGTTGGTTCCGGTGAACGTTGTTTACCAGGTGATGAAGCACATTGTGGTGATGGTGCATTAGCAAAAGATGCAAAATTAGCATATCCAAAAGGTATTGCGATATCAAGCGATAATACATTATATTTTGCTGATGGTACAAATATCCGGATGGTTGATCGTGATGGTATTGTAACAACATTAATTGGTAATCATATGCATAAATCCCATTGGAAACCAATACCATGTGAAGGAACTTTAAAATTAGAAGAAATGCATTTACGTTGGCCAACTGAATTAGCTGTAAATCCATTAGATGATACATTACATATTATTGATGATCATATGATTTTGCGTATGACACCAGATGGTAGAGTACGTGTAATATCTGGCCGGCCATTACACTGTGCAACTGCAACTACTATTTATGATACTGATTTAGCTACACATGCTACCCTAGTAATGCCACAAAGTATATCATTTGGACCAATGGGTGATTTATATGTTGCTGAAAGTGATTCACAGCGTATTAATCGTATTCGTGTAATTGGAACAGATGGTAAAATATCAGCATTTGCTGGTGCTGAATCAAAATGTAATTGTTTAGAACGTGGTTGTGATTGTTTTGAAGCTGAACATTATTTAGCAACAAGTTCAAAATTCAATACAATAGCTGCATTATCTGTAACACCAGATGGTCATGTTCATATCGCTGATCAAGCTAATTACCGAATACGATCAGTTATGTCTAGTATACCAGAAGCAAGTGTATCGCGTGAATATGAAATTTATGCACCAGATGCACAAGAAATTTATGTTTTCAATCGTTTTGGTCAACATATTGCAACAAGAAATATATTAACTGGTGAAACAACATATTCATTTACATATAATGTTAATACATCAAATGGTAAATTGAGTACTGTTACTGATGCAGCTGGTAATAAAGTATTTCTGCTAAGAGATTATACATCACAAGTAAATTCAATTGAAAATACTAAAGGGCAGAAATGTCGTTTAAGAATGACCAGAATGAAAATGTTACATGAATTAAGTACACCAGATAATTATAATGTAACATTTGAATATCATGGTCCAACTGGTTTATTAAAAACAAAATTAGATACAACTGGTCGATCATATGTTTATAATTATGATGAATTTGGTCGATTAACATCAGCTGTGACACCAACTGGTCGTGTAATTGATTTAACATTTGATTTAAGTGTTAAAGGTGCTTTAATTAAAATATCTGAAAATTCCCAAAAAGATGTATCAATGTTAATACAAGGTTCAAGTGTTATTGTTCGTAATGGTGAAGCTGAAACTAAAACAACAATTGATCCAGATGGTGGTACAACAAGTGTTACAGCATGGGGTCATACAATACAAATGGAAGCTGTACCATATCCAATATTATCTGAAATAAATCCATTACTTGGTGAAAGTTATCCTGTACCAGCAAAACAACGTACAGAAATTGCTGGTGAATTAGCAAATCGTTTTGAATGGCGTTACTTCTTACGTAAATTACAAAGTGGTAAAGGTAATAAGGGTGGTCAAAGACCATTAACACAAATTGGTAGAAAATTACGTGTAAATGGTGATAATGTTTTAACACTTGAATATGATCGTGAGAATTTATCTGTTATGGTTTATGTTGATGAGAAACAAGAACTTTTAAATGTTACATACGATCGTACAGCACGTCCAATTTCATTTAGACCACAATCTGGTGATTATGCTGATGTTGATTTAGAATATGATAGATTTGGTCGTTTAGTAACATGGAAATGGGGTGATTTACAAGAAGCATATACATTTGATCGTAATGGTCGATTAAATGAAATTAAATATGGTGATGGTTCATCAATTGTTTATTCATTTAAAGATATGTTTGGTAGTTTACCACTTAAAGTAACAACACCACGACGATCAGATTATCTTTTACAATATGATGATGCTGGTGCATTACAGTCATTAACAACACCTCGTGGACATATACATTCATTTTCATTACAAACATCATTAGGTTTCTTTAAATATCAATATTTCTCACCAATAAATCGTCATCCATTTGAAATTTTATATAATGACGAAGGACAAATTTTAGCTAAAATTCATCCACATCAATCTGGTAAAGTTGCATTTGTTTATGATAGTTCTAGTCGTTTAGAAACAATTTTAGCTGGCTTATCATCTACACATTATTCATATCAAGATACAACAAGTTTAGTTAAAGGTGTTGAAGTGCAAGAACCTGGTTTTGAATTACGCCGTGAATTTAAATATCATGCTGGTATATTGAAAGATGAAAAATTACGATTTGGTTCGAAAAATTCATTGGCATCAGCACACTTTAAATATTCGTATGATGGTAATGCACGTTTGAGTGCCATTGAAATGGATATTGATGAAAAAGAATTACCAATTGTACGTTTTAAATATGCACAAAATTTGGGCAATTTAGAAGTTGTACAAGATTTAAAAATAACTAGAAATGCATTTAATCGTACTGTAATACAAGATGCTACAAAACAATTCTTCACTATTACTGATTTTGATCGACATGGTCGAGTTAAAAGTGTATTAATAAATATTAAATCATTTGATGTTTATCGTTTAGAATTAGATTATGATTTTAGGAATCGTATTAAATCACAGAAAACAACATTTGGCCGTACAACATCATTTGATAAAATCAATTATAATGCTGATGGACATGTAATTGAAGTAATTGGTACAAATAATTGGAAATATTTATATGATGAAAATGGTAATACAGTTGGTGTTGTTGATCAAGGTGAGAAAATGAATTTCGGTTATGATATTGGTGATCGTGTCATTCATGTTGGTGATATTGAATTTAATAATTATGATGCACGTGGTTATGTTGTACGACGTGGTGAACAGAAATATCGTTATAATAATCGTGGTCAATTAATACATGCATTTGAAAGAGATAAATTCCAAGTATGGTATTATTATGATGATCGTAGCCGATTAGTTGCATGGCATGATAATAAGGGTAATGTTACACAATATTATTATTCAAATCCAATAAATCCACAATTAATTACTCATGTACATTTCCCAAAATTAACAAAAACATTAAAATTATTATATGATGATCGTAATATATTAGTTGCAATTGAAAATAATGAACAACAACGTTTTTATGTTGCAACAGATCAAAATGGCAGTCCATTGGCATTTTTTGATATAAATGGTAATGTTATAAAGGAAATTAAACGTACACCATTTGGTAAAATTATTAAAGATACAAATATAGGATTATTTGTACCAATTGATTTTCATGGTGGTATATTAGATCCAAATACTGGTTTAATATATACAGAAAATCGTTTATATGATCCAACAGTTGGACAATGGTTAACACCATTATGGGAAACATTAGCCACGGAAATGAGTTTACCAACCGATGTATTTATATATCGTTATCATAATAATGATCCAATTAATCAAAAAGATTCAATACGTTATATGATTGATTTAGAATCATGGTTAAAATTATTTGGTTACAATTTAAATCAAATGCAAAGTGGTAAATATATAAAAGAACAACATTATTTACCACAAGCAACAATTAAATCATCATCATTAGCACCAGATTTTGGTGTAATGTCTGGTCTACAATGTATTGTTGAGAAAATTGATGAGAAATTTAGTGATTTTGGTTTTGTACCAAAACCATTATTAAAAATGGAACCAAAAACACGTAATTTATTACCAAGAGTATCATATCGTCGTGGTGTATTTGGTGAAGGTGTATTATTATCACGAATTGGTGGTCGTGCTATGGTTAGTGTTGTTGATGGGGGTAGTAATAGTGTTGTACAAGATGTTGTATCTTCAGTATTTAATAATTCATATTTCTTAGATTTACATTTTAGTATACATGATCAAGATGTTTTCTATTTTGTTAAAGATAATATATTAAAATTACGTGATGATATGGAAGAATTACGTCGGTTAGGTGGTATGTTTAATATATCAGCACATGAAATTAGTGATCATGGTGGTGCAGCTGCTAAAGAATTACGTTTACATGGTCCAGATGCTGTTGTTATTATTAAATATGGTGTTGATCCAGAACAAGAACGTCATCGTATATTAAAGCATGCCCATAAAAGAGCCGTTGAACGGGCATGGGAATTAGAAAAACAATTAGTTGCAGCTGGTTTTCAAGGTCGCGGTGATTGGACTGAAGAAGAAAAAGAAGAATTAATATCACATGGTGATGTTGATGGTTGGATTGGTGTTGATATCCATAGTATACATAAATATCCACAATTAGCTGATGATCCTGGTAATGTTGCATTTCAGCGTGATGCAAAAAGGAAACGTCGAAAAATTGGCTTTATACATCAACAAAGAAATAGTTTTATATCATCACCAAAATTAATGGTATCATCAGATAATAGTGCCATTATTAATGATGGTATTAATAATGGTAATATTGGCATTAGTAGTAGTAGTATAAGCAGTAGTCTTAGTAGTAGTAGTTCAACTTTAAAATTAAGACGTAGTATAACAACGTGAAATCAAATTTACTATTAAATAAAAACTAAAAATATTGAATTTAAAAATTTAAACAAACAAAAACAACTGATTTATTTTTAAATTTAAATTTTTAATTTGTATAAATGAGAAATGTTTCGTTTTTTTTTTTCTTAAATTAAAAAATGTCCTTTTGTATATTTTTTTTCTCTTTTTTGTATAATTTAAAAAAAAAATTTCTCTCCTTAAAATTAAAATATTAAAACTAAATAATATATAAATAAATAAAAACATAATTATAAAAAAAAAACAGAAGAAAAAAAAAATGTCCTGTGTATTTAAGTATAAATAGTAGTAAAAAATAATATTAATATTAAAAATTAAAAATTAAATAAAATCTTATAAATATTTTGTTTAAAAAGACTTTTTATTTTTTTTTTATATATTTTTCATTTAAACAAAATAAATTTTTACAAATTGTGATATATTTCTATACATTTTTTAATTAATAATTAAATTATAATAAAATTATTATGAAAAAAAAATTAAATCAGTCTTACATTTAAAAATAATTAAAATCATTGAAAAAAAAAATATTTTAAATTTTTAAATTTTTTTATGTTTGTTTTTAGTTATTTTAACCTTTAAACGAAAATTTGTAAGACAAAAATTAAAAGGATTAAAGGAAAACCTGATTACAAAAAGTTTGAAAAAAATATTTTTTAAATTTGTAGAAAACAAAAACAATACTCCTTTGAATTATAAGTTAAAAAAAAAAACAGAATATCCTTTTTGCATGAGGAAAAGAATCAGAGATATTAAAAAATATGAAAATTTAAGTAAAATATTAAAAACAGAAAAATTTAAAATATAGTAAAGCAAAAAAATTAGTAATTTAAAGAATATTAAAAAAAATGAATGAAAAAGAATTGTAATTATTTTTAATATTTAATAAGAATTCAATTGTCATAAAAAAAAAGCATATAACATAAAAAAGAAAAATTTTAAATTGTAAGTAAATTAAAAATTAAAAATCATTTTTTTTATAGCAATTATACTATTATTATAGAGAGAGATGGATAGAATAACAATTTTTTTTTTACTTATGGGATATTTTCGTCATTAAGTGGGATAGTGCGATTCCTTATGAAATGACACGATAAATCGATGATCTTGTGTCGATCAAATTTACCATTTATTGAGTTAAAAACTTTTCAATTTTTATGTGTCACTTTTTATAGCAAAATGTATCACTTTTTATGGGAAAAATTTTCAATTACTCTACTTAGTAATTTTTCTATGTAACAAATAAAATTTTCAATTTTATTGTTAAAAAATTTAATTTACTATAATACTCAGACGTCTCGACAATTTATTTACTATAAATTTTATAGCAACAAATTTCTCTTTTTTTATATAACTATAATTAGTTAAATTTTCTATTGTCAAAAGAATATGACATTTTTATGGTAAGAAATGTCACTTTTTTATAGTAAATTTCAATTCACTAAATAGTCAAAAGGTTTTTCCAATTTTTCTACTATAAAAAATTTCCTTTTTTTTTATAGTAACAACAATTTCGATTTTCTTTAGTCAGAATTTCAATTCTTATACCAAAAAAAAAGTACATGGTGTTAAAATTTCCTATAAGTAAATAAATCAAATGTCAGTTCTTCGTTTTTTATAGTCTATAAAAATATGTTCATTTTAATTCAAGTAAAATTATATAAATATAAAATATTAATTTTTAAGATGTAAAATATAAAATATATATAAATAATTAATAATAAAAAATGAAAAATTAAAATAAATTAGAATAAATAAAATACAATAAAAAACTTTATTCTCTCTAAAAAAACATATATTTAAAAAAAAAAAGAAAATTGTATAAAAAATAAAGTAAAAGTTTAAAAAAATTTAAAAATTTAAATATTTAACGAAACTTTTACTCCTTATACATTAAAAAAACTGAAAATCTCTAATATATATATATTTGAAAACATATTATTATGTATATGTAAAATTATGAAATTATTGAACAGGACTGAAAAAAAAAAGAAATAAGAAAATCATTTTAAAAAAAAAATATATAAAAATATTTAAATTTAATGAAAAGCATAACAAAAATTATTGTAAACTATAAAATTAATAATAAGAGAAAAATTTTAGTTTTAAAAATAAAAAATTGGTATTTAAAAGTTAAATAAAAAAAAATATAAACAAAAAAAAAGATAATTATTTAAAATGAAATAGTCTTTAATCAAAAAAAAAAGGATACTTACATTTAACAATAAAAGGACATACCAGGATTATCCAATTTCCATTTAAATCACTAATATAATTTTGTTGGAACTTCTTTCAATTGTCTGAACAGGACTCATTAATCCATCGAAAGGTCAAATTCGTTTGGAAGAAACCTCAAAATTCTGTATTCCATTTTACTTTGGCTCAACAATTTTATAAGTGAACTAGACTTTATCTCATGTCCTGAATATTGTCAATATCCCAACTTCGACTATACTGCCACTAAATCGATTATTAAGCGAGCCACTACTTGCTGTGTGATATACACACCTCCTCTATTCTTGCTGTTTGTTTTGTTCTGGTCCATCTTTATTCCATTTCTTTCTGCTGCTTTCCATGACATTTAACATGTTATGGAATGATATATTTGTCTTATTCCTTTCCCAAATCGAAGATTCTATATAGATTTATGTTCGTTATTTTGTGTGTGTCAGTTAGTCTGTTCAAAAAACTTTACTCTCCAATAAGAATTAAGTTATGTACTACTATCCCTCCACTATAGAAAATTGCTTGTCTTGTCCTATGCCTATCATATATTTAAATTACAAGCTGGAGTGTAACATTAAAGTATATCAACAAAATTATTAAATCGTTTCGTTATTCTCTACTTAATTTTCTCCACTTTTCCCAAGTCCTGGAACCAAAAAATGTACATTCAAATTTTTGTAATTTTCGCATATAACAATTTCTCCTTTAAAACATTTTTCCTTTAAGAACAACAAAAAATAAAAACAGGATAACAAAATAATAAGAATTTTTTGTCCAGGTAAATATTTATATATCACAAAAACAAACAACATTTCCAACCCAAACCGCGCATTGGAAAAATTAAACTTATGACAAGAAAAATTAATTAAATTATATAAAAAAAAAATCTAATAATTATTTTTATATAAAAAATTTTACTAAAAAATAAACATAAAAATAAATGAAATTATAAAAATTAAAAAAAAAAAAAGAACTCATAAAAATTTACAATAATTTAAAATTAAAACACAATTCAGTGGTTTCTGATGAGAATATTTATATGAAAAAATTTCAAAATATATAAATAAAATATTTATGTAAAACCATAATTAATTAAATTTCCGTTCAATAAAACATAAATGAAAAATCACTTTACTATTATATACCAAAAAAAAAAAATTAAATAAATATAGAAATGCCCCCAGGAGTAATAAATAACATTAAAAAATAATTAAAAATTTATAGAAATAATCTCAAAAACTTATTACACAATTTTATCACATAGAAAAAAGTAAAGAAAACAGGAATAAAAAACACAGTAAAAAAATGAAATTTTGTAAATAAAAATTAAATTAAAATTAACTAAATAAATGTTTAATCTGTAAATCAAAAACAAGAAACCGAAGTCCCTGTCAAAATGGCGACACTATTAGAACGAAAATTTTTTTCAAAAAATAGTTAAAAGTGGTTCAAAATTTATTGAACATTTCTATTTTATATAGGAAGGAAGCACTTTTAAGAATGATTCAAATATGACTCCACATTTCTACTTGATGCAATTCAAAATGACGACTATTCTCTTTTCTATAAGAACGTGGTTCAAAATGGCGAAATTTCTCATTTTCTATAAGAAAGTGCTTCAAAATACTGACATTTCCCCTTTTCTGTAAGAAAGTGGTTCAAAATGACGACATTTCGCTTTCTATAAGCGAAAATCGTTCAAAATGGTTGCATTTTCCTTTCCAATCGTTCAAAATGACGACATTTTCCATTTCCTGTAAGAAATTTGTTGAAAATGGCGAAATTTCCGCTTTTCTATAAGAAAGTGCTTCAAAATGACGACATTTCCCTTTCTAAAACGAAAAAAAAATTCAAAATGGCTGCATTGTCCTTTCTAAATCGTTTCTCATGTACAAACTGTCATCATTATTGGCCGGATTTAGGTTGAGCTATCAAAAACAAAAACCGTAAAAAAAATATATATAAATAAAAATAATTTTTTAGAAGCTCTCTAGTTGGTTTAGTTGGAAAATATAAAATCGTCGAGCTTAAAAAAAAAATTAATAAAAATTATAAACAGAAAAAAATTAAAAAAGAGTAGGTACGCTAAAATAATTAATTTAAAAAAAAAAATTATAGAATTTTAAATGTATAAATGGTTAAACTGAATAAAAATTTAAAAAATAATTATTATAGCTATTTTTAAAATCATTATAAGAAAATTGTAAACACACAAAATTTTTTACAAAATTGATTCACTAAAATTAAAAATTATATAAAATTAAAATATATAAAAAAAATTACATCAAAAAATTTGTAAATAATTTCAGAATTTAAATATTAATTTCTTCTTAATATTAATGAATCAGTTTTGTAAAAAAATTTCTATGTATAAGAATAAAAAATGGTAAACAAAAAAAAATGGTGTAGTGAAAAGAAAAATCCCTTTAAGTAGATAATAAATTATGACTTTAATATAAAAAAAAAGATTAATAATAAAAAAATTTATTTAAATATAAATAAAAAATAAAAAAAAAGCAATATTTAAAAAAACCAAAATAAAACAAAAATTTTTTTTTAATAAATTATAAACTTTAGATAATTCCATAATCCTGGGTTCCTATAAGAAAATGAGAAATTACTGGACACAAAATTATTATTCAAAATTATAATTGAGATTTAAACGTTTAAAAGATTTGCGTTCAAAGTGGAGAAATTGCTTTAAGAAAGAGTTTTGAGTGTTGAGTCGTGCATTTTCTCGAATTATTAAAGTAAAAGAATTGATTAGTTCAATAGTTCAATCAATCAAAAAAATCAATTAGAATGTAAATCCACCTTTTGGTATTTCTAAATCGCTTCGTGATTCAACAATATTATGAATTATCGTTTAATGATGTAGCACAGCATCGACTTCTTCTGCAAATTTTGATGATAAATATAATATCGAAAATGAAATACAAATATCCTTGAAAATTAGCTAATATTTGGTTCCTTCTATTAGGAAAATGGAAGCCTGAATCCATAGACAGTTCAGTTTTTCTACATTACAAACAAATTTATTACTTTATGACGAGCACGAAGATAATAGTATACTAGAGTTATCATTATAGTTAGATTACTAGAGCTATCATTATATTATGTAGCATACTTTACTCATTTTGTGGATTCGATTCCCGACCGAGATATCAACGTAGCTCTTCAATCATTTAGCAATGCATAAATGCAATTTACAGTATATATTTAGGTAATATTTTAATTTTAAAACTGGGAAAAATGGTCTCATTTGTAATAGAATATATATTAGGAACATCTCTGTCCTCAAGGATAAGAATTTATGGGAAATTTAGATTTAGGCAAAAATGAAATAATTAAAATGTGATCAAAAATGTTCACTAACCTTTGACGTTCTATGATGAAGTAATTTCAAATACCTTCTGGTCAATTGAAGTTCCATTAGCCCAGTAGTCCTGGATCTCTGAAGTCAAGTTGAATATTTCACTTTAAAAAAAATTTTCAGTCTAAAAAAACACTTCACATCAAATTTATTAAAGTATTTTGAGTCAAAATTATCTAACACAATAAGAAGGGCGAACCGTTATTTGTGTATCGGAAAAAAATGATCGCCATATAAATTTCTTTTTATTCGTTAAATTATTTCACAAAATTTACTCGTAAAAACACTTTAAATTCAACTAAATTTATTTAATTTCATTAAATTAATTTATAATTTACATTTTTATTATAAATTTATTTAGTTTTAAATACTTTTTTCCACTTTATTTAATTAATTTCTATAACATTTCACGAGAGCAAAAAAAAATATATCAACTGATTTGATGCGCGATCAAAAGACAACTGAGAAAAATGTCTCATATATAATTTTTTTATTGGAAGTTGGAGGCGTGTTTTACATTTTTGTATGGGGAATTAAATTATTTTGAATTTAAAATTAAAATAGGGGAAGTGTTAAACAGACAAATTTTTGAATAATTTAATTATAAATTAATAATTTTAATAGAATTCTAAAGAAACTTGGAAATGTTAATTAAATTGAATTTTTGCTATTTTTAATTCAATAATAATCAATTGGATGGAAATATTGAAAACTAAATACTCTATGGTTGCTAAATGCTCTGAAGCTGGAGGACTCAAAGCTCCTAAAACGTTGTAAATTTTCAGTAATCTCTAATTTTGATCGCATTTCTTAAACTTTTTTTGTTCATTTAATTATTTCTATATGCATTTAATTATCATCGTAAGCGATTAATTTATATTTCGTTTCCAATTTTCCATAAAGATTTAAAAAAAATATATAAAAAGTAAAATAAAATATAAAAAATTAAATTAAAAATATTCTATAAAAAAAAATAGTTACAAAAAAAAATGATTTAAAAAAAAAATAAGATAAATAAAAAATTGTAAATTATATAAAAACTTAAATTAAATTTAAATTCCCAAAAAAAATTTAGTTGAGACAAATAATTTTTAAGCATCATTTTAAAAATTTAAGTCATTTTTGATTATATTTAAAAAAATTTAAAAATTAAAAAAACTAAAGAAAAACTAAAATAATAAAAAAAAATATATTAACATAAAAAAATTTAAATTTAGGCAAAAATATAAAAACAAAAAAACTTGTATTTTTAAATATAAAAAATAAAATAAAAATGTCTGACGAAGAAGAGCAAATAAAAATAAACTTTAAAAGAAAGAAATGAATATTAATTGAAAATTTCAGTCTTAAGATTGTTTTATTTAACTATTTAATAGGAAATTGGAATAATTTTTGATTTTGGTAAGTAAATTATGGTAGATTTTAACTGAATCCCAGGCACATAATTTAATTATTTCGTGGTGAGTATCGTGAGAGAGTAAAATATTAGAAACGCCTGAAAATATGCGATTTGTAATATTAACTTGTTACAATTTAAATTTTAAGCTTATGGATACTAGGGTAAAATTGTAAAACGAATTTGAGCAATGCTAAATCACCTGAAATTTTTAATAAATCATGTAAAAATGTGAACCAGGGAAAACGAAGGAACTGTCTGATACGTTGAATAATTAATCGTTACTCAATAAAAGTGAAGATTATCCTTTTAAATTTGACTGAACTAATTACTACATTGAGAACATTTTTTCTGTTGATGGACTAAATTTAGAGGATCTTTTAAAATTATAAATAGCAAACAGATTTCTTGGATCAAATTAATCAAATTAACGCTTTGAGTCGGCACACAATTGCGTACATCACTTTGTATGGCGCGTAGAATTGAAATTTGTTATGTTGGGACTCATTCAAATTGGTAATTTTGTTCTTTGCATGTTGGACAATTGGTAATTCTGTTCTTTGGAGTGTTCTCTATGAATTCTTATACACATATAATCCAAAGAACAAAATTACCAATGCGCCATACAAAATTATGTACACAATTGTGTACGCGCCGACTCAAACACTTAAGTAGTCAGTGTTCTTCTAGAGTCTGAATTTCTGAATTCTTCGGGTTAGGATCTTACTATGAGAAGAAATCTATGATCGTATTATAAATTTGCATAGAAATTATTTCCTAGTAAGAAAAATATAAATAAAAACACAAATTAAAAAAATTTCATTTTAGATTTTTTATTTTTTTATAATTTTTTTTTTATAGATTTTTTTTTTGTCATTTTTATTTTATTTCAATTGTTTTTTTTTTGTTTTCTTTTCTTTATTATCATAAACATTTCTAATAAATTTATTTTTCTCTCTTCTCCTCTTCTTCATATTTAAATTAAAATAATGTAAATTCTCTCTTTTTAAATATTTCTTTTTCTCTTTTTTTTAATTTTTGTTCAATAATTTTCTACACTATTTTTTTTTATATTTTTCTCTTTTAATTAATTAAATTTTTCTTTAAACATCATGTACATATTACTTAATATAATTTCAACAGTATTTTACAAACTAAAAACTAAAATTAAATTAACTTTTTTTTTTCTCTTTAATTATTTTTTTATTTTGTTTAGTTCTAATAAAAACTCTATTTTTAAATTTTTCTTTTTTCCTTTTACTAAGAAATCAAAAAAAAAAAAGCAAAAATAAAATAGAAAATTTCTGTGTTTTTCTGTGTGTAAATATACTTAAATAATTATTATATAATATAAAAGCATTTCCCCAAGTCAATTTTAGTCTTTTTCCATTGTCAAAATTATCTTGCATGACCAGTTTTGGAATAGGACGAATTTAATTTGAAAACAGGCGAATTTAATTTGAAAAAAGACGAATTTGATTTTGTAAAAATACAAAATTTTAATTAAATAGACCGAATAGGACGAATTTAATTTGAAATCAGGCGAATTTAATTTCAGCAAATTAAATAAATTTATTTTCAATTTCAAATCAAAATTATTCAATTTTCCAATAAAAATTAATCCTTTTCCAAAGCAAATTTTGTTGATTTTCTAAAAAAAATCGAAAAACCTTAAGAGCAAATGACGAATTTTATTTAAAAAAAGATCAATTTTTAGTACAAAAGTTTTTATATGAAAAAGAGACCAATTTTACTTTCGGTAAAGCCACAATTTGATTTGGTAAATACTAAATTTTGACTACGAAGAAATGCTTTTAAATATATATTTAAAAAAAATCATTTTTTTTTTTCAATTTAAGGAAGGATTATAAATTTTATATAATAATTAAGATATAAATTAATTTCATTTCATTTTTTTTTTTGTTTATTATAAATATTTTTTTTTTATTTTAAAATTACTATTTTTTATATTTGTATTTTTTTGTTCTATTGTGGTTTTTTTTATGACCTTTACTGTGTTTTCTCTTTTTTTTTCATTTGATTTTTTTAAACTTTTTATAATTTTATATTTTAAAAAGGAACATTATAAAAATTGGGGCAAATATATAAGATTTGTTTTTAATGGATAAAAAGATTTCTTTGTGGGCATAATATTAAAGAGATAATAGAGTGGTTTAGAGGTGAATTTTTTACTTAATTAAATAATTTAATTAAAATTGTTTTTCTCTTTAAATATTATAATTATTTTTTTCTTTAAATTTTGTTTTTAATATAATATTTTTTTTTTGTATTTTTAATTTTGTTAGAATTTTTTTTATTATAATTTTGTAATTTTTTTTTGTGGTTTGCAAATATATATTTGAACTACGCAGTTGTAGTAGTATGTGACGATGAATTATTACTATTATTTTTATTATTACTATTATTGCATTGAAGCATATTATTTGTTGATGTTGTATCAATATGATGATGATGATGATGATGGTGATGATGATGATGATGACCACCACTATTAATATGATGATTATTATTAAAATTCATAACATTACCTAAAACATTGAATGGTTGCTGTTGTTGTTGTTGTTGTCCACCACCACAAATACCACCTTTAAAATAATCACTTATATCACCACCACTTCTAATATCCGTTTGATTATTACATAAATTTTTTTTAGCTTCTGGTTGTGTACAAATTGGTTGTATTGATGAATCACCATCAATTCGACCAGCAATACCACTATTTAATAAATTTGTATCATCATTTATAATACAACTACCACCACCACCACCACTACCACCTAAACCATGTAATAATAAATATTCATTACTATTATTATGTCCACTATTATTCCATCCACATTTAATATTACTATTATTACCACCAATTATATTAGTGCCAATATTACTGTTACTACAATTATTACTATTATTACCACCACTTTCAAATTGTAATATACCACCACCACCAATATTAGCACAGCTTGTTGATGATGATGATGATAAATTTGATGATGATGATGTTGCTGTTGTTGATGATGGATTACCAATTAAATTTGTTGTAGTATTATTTATATTATTACTACTATTACCACCGCTACCGCCACCACCACCACCGCCACTTCCATTATCATTTAAACGTAATGCTATTTCTAAATCACGTAATACATCTGTTTCTTTTTCATCAATTAAATTAAATCGACGATGTAATGCTGTTAAATGGGCAAATGTTAAATTTAAATGTGTATGTAAACCTAATAGAGCAATTTCTCTAAAATGTGCTGCATATAAATGAGCTATCACATGAAATTGCCAACGTAATATTTTACGGGCAATACTTTCAAATGAACTAGGAAATTCGTTAGCATATTTTGTTGGAAATATTGATTCATCGCTAACTGTTTTTTGTGTAAATGTCATTACATAATCAATATATTGTGGTGCTGCTACACGTGTTTTTTTACCCTTTTCATCAAACCATAAGTACGTTCTATAAAAATGAAGAAAATTTTTTATTAGAAGATTTTGTGGAAAGGAATTTCTTTAATAAATTGCATTGTAAAATAAAAAAGAATTAAATTTTATTTTGTTGAATTAAAATTTTAATTTGATTAAATTTAAATTAATCAAAAATGTCGATAAAACTTCATTGAAGATATTCTGGAAAGAAATAAATGAAATAATCTATAAGAGATTTTTGCTGCATTTCAAGATGATTAGTATCTAATTCTACCAGAATGGAATAAAATTTCTGAATTATTGGATGCGGCGAAGAAGATTTTAAGAAATGTAATTACAAATATTTGAAATATTGTAGTAACTTTTCTATATTATAAAAATGCATTTACTATTTACTGATTTCAAGAATTTTTATATAACTAAAATATAATTAAGTAATTTACTGATTTAAGTGTACCTGAATGAGGTCAGTTCTTATAAATTTTTTTAAAAAAAAATTTAATTTAGAAGGTAAATCAATTTAAATTTAAGAAGGCAAACAAAATCAATTTTTCCAGGTACTCAAAACTGTTATAATTTTTATGTAGTATTTAAAGTTTTTTACTACAGAAAAATCATATAATTTATAGTCAAAATTATATTAATTGATTTTTGAGTAATTTGAAATTAGAAATGAGTTCCTTAATCAATTTTATATTATAACTTTTCCAAAAATGATTTAAATATTCTCTTCAACAAAATTTAAATTCTTTTTCTTTTAAACAATTAAAATTTTCCAATTTTCATCATTTACCTATTACCAGGTCCAGTCATATCAGGACAACCGGATGTTGTACAAAATTCACTAATTGTTCCATATACTAAATTGACATGTTCAAAAAGTGCTAATGCTAGAAAAAATAGATTTATAATTTATATTTTAAATTAATTAAACAAATAAAATTAATATTTACTATGAGATGCTAGCCATTCATTATAATCTAAACCAGCTGGTAGATCAACTAAGGCTTTGAGATCAGCATCTGGTAATTTACGTTCTAATACACTCTCTTCCAAATATAATTTTGAATCTGTTGAACTTTGATCACCATCACGTTCTTTACGTCTTGCTTTTCTATAAATAAATAATTAAAATAATTAATTAATTTTAATTGATCATTTTTTTAGCATTGAGTTTTCTTCTTTAATACAATTTTTAAAAATAGTTTTCTTATTTAATTATAAATTTTAAAATAAATAAATAAAATTATGTCATATTTTTATACTCAAGAGTCGAGTCTGTCTCAGAGTCTTTTACATAGAGAAAAACTCACCCAGGTATACCACAAAAAAATACATTTACTGAATCCTGAGCATATTTAAATAATAATTCAAATGTTGTACTTATTTTTCCTGGAATATTGCCAAATAACCAAAATCTTTCCAAAGTCATTTTGATTTTTGTATAACCAACAGAATGCACAGAAAAATTTTGTGACAATTTTTTTAAATTTTAAAAATATTTAAATAAAATTTCTGAATTTCGTCATTTAAAAATATGATATAAATAAAAACAAACTATATAATTATAATGTGCACTCCTCTATTATTTTACAGAGCACCCAGACATCGTGTAAAGCTCATCAGTCATTTTTAATGAGTCTATAATAGAAAATTAATCACCACACTATGGTTTTTTTGTTGTAGGTAAATCACAAAAAAAAAAAAAATTTTTGACCGTTTCTTATTTTTATCTTTGGTTTTGAGTCACACACAACAAAATGCAATTATAATTTATTCAGATTTGTTTTTGGGTGTTAATAAAAATGACAATTAAATATGAATCATTTTTTTTTGGTTTGAAGAATTTTTTTTGTACAAAATTTTTTTTTGGAAAATATGAAAAAAAAATTAATTCACTATTTTAAATTTTTTTTGTGGGAGAAACTTTTCTTAGTTATAATTTCTATTTTAACAATTTTCTTTATTTCCTTTTTTTCGATATTAAATATGACTGTATTACTCGGTAACTAATAAATAATCATTTATTTTTTGGTTGTGTTATCAGACAATTTTGAAATATTATAAAAATTTGCGATAAAAAAATATATTATTGTTTTTTGGGGTAAAGGGAGAGAACGTGTTTTTTAAAAGTGCAAATAAATTATTACTAATATCTATTTTGTTATCATGTCTTAAAAAATTTAACTTTTTAAGGGACAAAAATTCTAATAAAAATATTAGATGTCAGTCAGTCCGTCAGCACTATCAGATATTTGTGTCGTTTCAGTACAATTCTCAAAATTCTCCACTGCAGTGAGTAATGAGTAGTGCAGAATCTTTTTCTAAATTCTCCACTGTTAAAAGAGTTGTAGTGAGTTGAGTAGTGCAGATGTCAAAACTAAGATCTGAATACTATTTCTGTTACTGTACAGATAAATTTAGTATACCACACCACCAGAAAGATATACTTTATACTTTTTCCCCCTGAACTAATTGAATCAGGATAATATAAAGTAATGTAAAATGATTTTTAGAGAACGAAATGGTATCGAAATAATACAAGAATGAAATATGCTGGTCAACCGGAGAGTACAACGATCCCATGCAGAGTTACTTTGATCATATAACCTCAACTTCTTAAATTTAATTTAGGTTATATGATCCAAGTAACTCCCCTTATTTATTGACAAGTGGAAAAAGTCTCATAAATCTGAAACTAATTCCATATATATTCTATACACAAATTTTTGCGACAATTCACCTATTACAAAGTATAAAATCGATTTTTTATTAATCTCTCTCTTTATAAATATTTTCACCACTTGTTTATAATTTATTATAAGGTGGAAAGATTGAAGCTTATCATTTTTTATAGTGATAACAGAAAAAATATAATTTTTTTACCTATTTCGTCGTTGTAACAAAAATTATATACATATTTAATTATTGATAACACAAAATGATAATTTAGTAGCAAATGCGAAATATAGTTTTTTTTCCAGTATTTATAGTTTTTTCTAGTAATCTTATTATTAATACAAGGAAAACAAATTTTTTTTTTCCTGAAGTGGAAATGAAAGTTTTATGATATATAACAAAAAAAAATGTATTTTATTGGGAAAAATTGCAGTAATAAAATTATTAGTCATTCTATTTATATAAATAAATAATCAATTTTTAATAATTATCTGCAATAGAAGTTTGTTAATTGATGTCATATACAGTCGAGTATCGAAATTATCTAAAAAAAATTATGAAATCACACGAGTAGAAAAATTATCTACTAATGACGCGTAATTTCGATTTACTTTAGACTGAAAACTAAAAAAAAATAATTTTACAAAAAAAAACTAAAAAAATTTAATGATATTTTAATTTTTGGGGGTAAACCAAATTTAGAAATTTAAATAAAAATGATTTTAGTGAAAAAAATTATGTTCTAGTAATTTAAATTAAATTTTCTTATTAAATTTAAATTCATTTTATCTAAAAAATTTGACATTTTCTTAAAAAATTTCATAAAAAAGTGAATTTATGAGCAAATTAATTCTATAATTTGAGCAAATTGAAGATAACAAATTCAAATGTAAAAATATTTTAATGATTTTTTTTTCATTAATAAAATTCTCAGCAATTTTTCCCATTTACTAAAGTTTATATTTTCAATTAATTTAAGTACTTATTTAACTCAATTTGAAAAGCTTTTTTCTCAGAAATCTTAAAAGATTTATACAAAATTTTCAATATTAATCGAAATTTCTGAGAACAAATTGAAAGATTTTTGCAATAAAACAATTTTTTATTGCAATCAAACAGAAATCACATTCCAGCCGGTAATCGTCTATTGATCTCTTCACGAAAACAATCCCAGCCGGTAATCGTCTATTGATCTTCACTAATCTTTCACGGTAATCGTGTATTGATCTTCACTAAACCATCTTTTAAAAAGCCAAGAAAATATGTTGTATATACAAAAAAACAAGAAAAATTACAGTTTTCATCATTTCCCAATTTAAAAAACTTCATTTTTAATCTCCTCTTTTTCTCTTGTCGTAGTTTCTTTAGGTTTTTTCTGTAGAAAATATATAACAAAAGTATTTTTTTTTTAAATATTGTAATAACAAATTAAATATTCATCCGGAAATAATTGTAATTTTTTTTTACATAAAGGTAAAAGAAAATGTTTTGCGCAAGAGAATTTATTTTTATTTTATTTTTGCTCATTTATCTATAAAATTTATTACATTATCAATTTTTTTTTTAATGTATTATAAAAATTCATAATTTTTTTCGTTCTTTCTTAATGCCTGCGCACAATTATTATTTTTCCTCATTTTCTTTTCTTCTTCTTCTTCTTTTAATATTTATTTACGCTTTGGTTATTTTAAGTATATTTTAAATAGAGCTCTGTGCTCATGATGAATTTTTTACTAATCGCTTGAGATGATTTTTAGTTCAAATTTAATAAAAAAGACAATAATCAGAAGTAGAAAAAAAAATGTTTTTTAAATAAATGAATCTTGATTAACAAAAGAATTTTTAGATTTTTTGAAAGAATATAATTTTACTAATTAAGTTCAAATCCAGCGGATTACAATGGTCTGTCGAAAATTACTTATATTGCTTTGTTTAGGATTTAACGAAATGATACAAGTTAAGATTTTTAATTTTGGTCAAATGGAACGAAGATGTTAGCTGAAAGATATGTGCGCTATAGCCTTTAATTTTGATTCAAAATGACCGAAAGACATTCTCAATTTATCGGTTTAATATCGGCGGAAAACTGTTTTTCATATTCTTTCATGATCGACTCGAAAAATGTCTTTCATTTCCGGTTACCATCGACTGAAAAACTCATTTCATTTCCAAGTTAAGATCAACAGAAAACCGTCCTTTATTTCCGGTTAAGATAGTCCGAATTGACTAAAAATTCTTTCTTTTATTCCGCAGAAATTCGTCTTTCATTTCCGGTTAAGATCGACCGAAAACAGTCTTTCATTTCCGTTGATGATCCGACTGAAAGAAGTTTTTTAATCTCCTGACATATACACGTATCTATGCATCATGTCTTCTGTGATCTCATTTATATCTATTAATTCAACAAATTTTGTAAGTAATTTCTTAGGAAATTTCATAATTTTCTACAATTTTTCTTACTTAAAAGTTAATTCTACAAAAAAAAAACAAATTCGACTTATGAAAATTTTTGTAAAGCAAATTAATATTTGTACAAAAAAAATTTCATAATAAAATTTTTACAAAAACCAAAAGGAAAATATGAAAAAAACCCCACTACTTTTTACAAAATTTCATATTATAAATAATTTTATTAAATTTATTTATATTTTTTTTTTCGACTGACCTAAATTTTGGTATAAATTAAAAAAAAAATAATGAAAATTTTCTCTGTTCAGTTTTCTAAAATTCTATATCATAGAATTTCATTTTATTTCCCGCGCGTTCTCTTCATCTTTTTTCTTTCATTTACTTAATATTACTTATTATTTTATGTATTTAATGTCTGTACATTGTACAGTATTTAACTGTAGATCAGAGCAGTAAAAGATCTTTTTTGGATGATTCAAAGAAAAAAAAAAAAAAAGGTGATTGGCATTTTTTCATTTCTGTTTTGTTTATTATTTATTATTTTGTTTAACTATGGACTTCTTAATGAGCTTTTTTCATTTTTGTGTATTGTTTTTTTAAATAAAGAATTTTTTTATATCGTCATCACGATTAAATATTTATTTTCTTTATTTTAATATTCCATCCATAAACATTAACAGCTGCAATTTTGTCCACAAATTAAAGTAATATTAGTTTTTTTTTATTAGAATATTTACTTATGGTAATTTCTTTTCGCTTACACTTTAATTACACTCCTACACCAAAATTTGGTATCCGACATAAATTTGGAAAAGATTAAGTGAAAATTCTCTTCTCTATGATTGAAGATTACGAAAATTAATGTAGGACGTTTTCATTAACTTCCAAATAATCGCAGTACTCCAATGTTTTCATTCATTTTTATGATAGTTTAAATCAGTGAGACAGGAACCAGTCGACAATAGAAGCATTTTGTTCGACTTGTTACTGTCACGATAGTCATATCTTCTGTGATCTCATTTATATCTATTAATTCTGTACTGTACTGTACTGTGATCATTTGACGTTAACGAAAACGCACGTAATTCATGACCCTACACTCTCAAATTATAGAGTCTCGACAAGTGCAGGAGCTTGTACACACTTTTCCCCAGGAGTTCAATACATCGTAATGCATTTGCTGTGGTCAAAAGAATACAAATCGTGCTTACAAAGAGAGCGTAGGTTGTAGGCTAAAAGTCTTAAGAAAAGACTACAGTAAAAAGAAATTTGACTATAAAACCAAAAAAAAAATTTGGAGGGAGAAACTTTGTTTTTTTCTAACAATTTTTTTTTGTTTCAAAAAACTTTCTTCTTGATCTAAATTTGCTATAAATGCTATAAAAGCTCAAATTCTGATTATGAAAAAAAAATTTAATAATAAATAAATTATGTGATTTTTTTTTTTTTTCTGTTTTTGGTTATATGAACCACTGAAAAAAAACAACACACGATGAGGAAATAAAAGCGTGCAGCGCCAGCGAAAACAAATTAAAAATTTGTGTGATGATTTCATAAAAGCAAAAAAAAAAAGCTTTAACAAGCAAATATTATTTAGTAGTTTTACATCATTTTAGATTAACACTTCTACGATAATTTATTATATGTATATGAGTATAGAGTTTTGTTTTTCATTTGTTATTATTTATTTAAAAGTAGCTAAGAAACTGTCATTTTTACATTGTAGATAATTTTATTTGCATAAATTTTAATATTTATATAAAGTATTTCGTTTTTTTAAATAATAAAAATGTTGGTCATAGACGAGTGAAGTAGCTTCTTCTTTAAATTTTTTTTATTTTTAAAGAACTTTTCAAGGATATTGCTTAGTATAATTTCTTACCTATTTCATTTAATTTGTTAGGAATATTAATTATACAAAAAATTTGTAGTCAAATGGAAAAATTTAGTTTAATCAAAAATGAAAAAGTACCAAGAACACATTTAACACACTCACTCCGTTTATTTCACCCTTAAATATTACAAATATAATTTTTTTCAATTTCTTTTCTTTTAGTAGTTTGTCCTTTCTCGTCTTTTTTATTATGACAAAAAAAAACTGTCATTTACATTTTAATTGAAATCATTTTACATTTTAATTTAATTTTTCTACCAGTTCAATCTTATGTTCAATCTTATGATTGAAATGTAAAATTAGAAAATTGAAATATATTTTCTTGTATATTGATTTTATTATTTCTTTAATTATCGTTTTTACCCCACCATTTTGGTAAAATTCATTTTTGTAATTGAAAAACTGTCCTTAAGGATGAATATCATATATTTTTTTTATATAGTTAGTGGATGATTACAAAAAAATTGAAACGTGCTTAATTATCTTTTACAATCCTTAAAAACTCTAAACAGAGAGAAATTTTATATTTTTATTTTTATTTTTCATATACTTAAAGTATATAAATAATAAATGAGGTCGTCGTTAAGTTTTTTATGCTTTTTAACTTATATAATTGACAAAAATGAAATGAAAAGAAAAAAAAAATTTCAAAAATAGACTTGACATTTTATATATTTGTATATTTTTTGACAGAATTTCTTCTTATATAGAAAATATATAAATATATATATTGCCATTTATATACATTAAATTTATATATTTTCTGTGTGCCAAAAAACACTAGGGAGACCTAAATAAATAAAATGTATAAAAAAAATCGCGTTCAAGGTCATTACAATTCTCCACCATTTAAATATCGATATTTTTCCAATATTATAGTAAATTTTATGGTGTTTATAAGTATATGAATGTTTACTTCAAACAACCCACAATCAGTTTTTTCTTCTTCTTTAGTATACAATTTGAATTTTTTGTTTCTCCTTATAAGCAAAAAAATAGATTTAACTAAAATTATATAATACAGTTGAATGGGGTGACAATTTTAAATGGAAAAACTGTGTCAAGTTCAAGATTTCTATAAATATAGGGCAGTAGGGTGCATAGTTACCGAACTACGCGAAATCAATACGTATGGCGTACGATTTCTGTCAAAAATTTGATATGCCCATATAATTTGTGGTACGTCGCGTATCTCGAGCGTACTACAAAAAATATATGGGCATGACAGAAATCGTACGTTGATTTAGTTTAGAGTGTGCCCCCTTAGGGTATTTAAAGCACTTTAAATACCGTATCTATGCCCAAGTCTGTTTTCAGTATATTCTAGTTTTTTTTAGACTTTGCAAAGAGCATAACTTAATATAACTTTCCCAAAACGAGCACTGCTACTAGCTCCTCAATTACAATACAATTCAAAAATTATTAGAAAATTACGAAAGCCAAACAGAACCAACATTCGTTGAATTCCACTCCTATCATTATCAAAAATTTAATCGTTAAGTTCAATTTCTCCCAATTTTACTGTATAAATAGTGAAAAGAAAGAAAATTATTGTTATAATTATACCAAGAAAAATAGAAGAGATTTCTTTTTATATATTTTTGAAAATTTCCTAACAATTTTTTTTTTCAATCCAATTTTATATTCCCTTTAAAAAAAATTCATTTTATTTCTCATTTTCTGTTTTTTTCATTCGTCTTATTGCGATTTTGATGGCGCAATCTATAAAATAGAAATGAAATTTGTATATATATGTTTATATAAAGTATATATATTTATGTACTTATATTTTTTGTTAGGAGGATGAAAGAGAAAGCATAGAAATTTTGTGTGGTATTATAATTTTTATAATCGTTTTTATTTTTAAAATTGCGCTATTTTTTTTCTAGTGCGATTATATTTACTACATTTTCATTTTTCTTGTAAAAGTATATAATAAATAATATTTGTTTGAATTATAATTTGAAATTATGGAAAAAACCATTTTTCCCATATTTAAAAAATTATTTCGTTTTCTTTAACAAAAAAAAAAATATAACATGAATAAATGTGGTTTTTTTTGTACAAGGGAAAACAACGAAATTTTTGTTTTAGTTTTTCAAAAAAACCACATTTTTCTTTACAAAATTATCAAAACAGAAAAAAATGAATTTATTTTTATTGCAATTTTCATATTTGCATAATTTGTTTTTAAAAAATTTATGTAATTACATATTTATTAATTTAAATTTTTTAATGGTTAACTGGTCAACCATAATCAAAGCGTACTACACCAGTCGACAAATTAATTGATTACATTACAGTGACGTTTGTAGATCAAAGATGACGTTTGTAAATCATATATGCCGTTTGTAAATCAAAGATGACGTTTATAAATCAAAAATGATGTTTATAAATCAAAGATGACGTAGAAAATTATAATTAGGTACATATCAAACTGTAGCTGGTTCAATTAAAACTGTTAAAAATTACAAAAAATTGATTATATAGAGTTTGCAGGCATGACTGCTTGATGCCCCAAACTATGAAACGAGTCAAGAAGTTCAGACATTCAGCCAATTTCTTAATTAATTTATTTAATTTGCAATCAAAAAATTTGACACAAGGTCATTTTCTATAAAATTTAAATATTTAATTAAAACTAAAATAATAAATATACAAAAATTAAGAAAAGCATAGCATGCTCTAATATTGAGGTTAAGCAGTAAATTTTTTTTTGTAAATCATAAAATGTTCTAAACGTTAACTAAAACATAAAAAGCTTAGCAAAAAATAGAATTATGATTGTTGGGTTGTTAGAATATTATAATAATATAATTAAAGTATAATAGGTATAATATTTATTTTGATATGGCGTGATCTAGCGCGCACGATGATGATTTCGTCAATAATTATTTTAAAAGCTTTTTATATAGGAAGGAAATTTTTTTCATTTTTTAAATTAATAAACTCGTTCTAAAAACATAAAACAACATAAATTTTTTGTTTACAACTATAACTAAAACATACGACAAACAACAACAACAACAAATAATTTTCATTATAAATTAAATAATTATTTGTTGTTGTTGTGCGTTTTCGCTTTTTTATGACGACAGAATGAATTAAAAAAAAATTTTTTACAAAATTAATTTTTTTTCAATAAATTTCAGTTTTTTTTTTTGTTATGATTTTTATGTTTCTTTTTCCTAGTATGTATTACATTAAAAGTGATATATTACTTTTTGATTTTATGTTTTTGTCAAAATTTGTTTTAGTATCCAATTCTCAAAAACCATTCAAACGAAAATGAAGTAATTTTTCTATATATAAATAATATGCGTTGTTGTACACATTTAGCTTTTTTGTATATAAAAGTTTATGATTTAATCTCTTACGCGGAAATAACGACAAAATTTTGAAATAATAAAAAAGAAATCTTAAATTTTGTTTTTTGTTTATGCTCAATTAAGTATAAATTTTAATTAAAAAAATATACTTTAAAAAAAAATTCTGTAAATAAATAAATGGCGAGAAAACCCTCTAAGGGTCTAAGGAATATTTATACTATTTATTAATTTTTGTTGTTCCAGAATTTTTTTGTCGGGTTTCACAAATTTTGCGGAAGAAAATTATAATATTGAAAAAATGATTATGAAATTAATGATAATATACTTTCGATTTGGTCTGAAATTGGTCTGATATTAATCTGAAATCCCTTAGGGAAGAGACTAATAGTGTTCAAAAGGAAATTAAACAACAAAAAATTTGTTTGAATCTAAAATTTTGCTTACAAAAAAATCACTTCTAAGAACAAGCTATTAAATTGTTAATAACAATTAAGTTGTCAGAATGATAACATATTAAGACTAAGTCCAAAATTATCGAGGTCAATTAAATAATAATCCACCTAAACAGCAAACTAGTTTAATTACAAAATTACCTTAAAAAGTTTTTTCGCCAATAAAATTTGTTTGAAAATTATTTAATAATTTACAATACTTAATTGATTTGATTGATTTCATATCCAAATTATTAATGTTAAAAATTTTTGAAATTGAATTTTTATTAATTTGATAAAATTAATTTTCAAATTAAATTCCGCAAATTAAATTTAATATGGTAGCACGACAATTTGTCGAAAAACAATTAATCGAAAACGACAATTCGTCGTAAAGCAATTCGGCCCAAACGACAATTCGTCGAAAACGACAATTTGTCGAAAAAGACAATTTGTTGAAAACGACAATTTGTCGAAAAACAATTTGTCCAAAACGACAATTCGTCGATATAAACGCGTAGCCCATTTAGCTTTACCCAGGGTGTTAAACCGTCAGGGTATACTGAATTTTCGACGAATTGTCCTTTTCGATCAAATATATTTCGACGAATTGTTATGGAACCATTTGATTTAATATGACATATATATTTGTGTTGGTTAATTATTGTATGAAAACTTACGCAACAAGTCCACCTAAAAATATAAATGGTACACCACCAATTAAACGTATTTTCCTATGACACGAATCAAATAATGATGTTCGTGTTGCTGTTGATTGTGGTGTTGTTGTTGTTGATGATGTATTACTTAGGATACCACCATTTTTACAACAATTATTTTTTAAATTAAATGTTGTATCATCAGAATTATAATGCTGATGATGATGATGATTATTATTATTATTGTTGTTATGATATTGTTGTGTATTCATGGAATTTGTTGTAGCTGGCGGTGTTGTTGTTGTTGTTGATTTTTTATTATTTGTATGTTGCGTTGTTGTTGATGTTGAACAATGACCCACAACTTGTGTGGGTGAACGCAACATCTTCTTAAATAGTAACACCAATATTTTTAAATTGTTTTTTTTTTACTACTTTTAAGTGTTATTAAGGCAAAAGTGTTTTTTTTTAATAAAAAAAAGGTACTTTAAGTTTCTCTTTCACAGATTTTTCCTATAAATTTTTGTTATTATAAATTCTATTATTTATTGTTGGTTTTTAAAACGAAATTGACTTTTATGGTTAATTTACATATAGTGAAAAAATTCTGATTAGGAAGAAAACCTTTTATAGATTAGAAAAAAGAAATGAAGAATTTACAAATTTAACGAAAATTTCCAATGCAATTATAATTTAATTGTAATTTATTATTAAATCAATTCTATTTAATTTTAAAATTACAATTAAATTATGATTCAATAAAGTCAAAAATCGACTATAAAAATGAATGAGAAAAACGAAATACAAACACGAAAATGTGTCACTATAACAGAACATATTTTAGCTAAAGTCAATAATTAAATATTTAAACATTAATTTTTAGACACCAGATATTGAAAATATTAGTCAAATATAAATATAAAAAAAACATTTAACGCCCCAGACATTTAACAACAAATTGTATAGATTAAATTTAGAATAAATTATTTGAGTTGCTTGATTCAATAAAAAATTTTTTAGGAATTACGTCAAAAATTTAGATAATGCTTAGTTCAATTTTTCCATAAATTTTAATTTCGTAAATTGATGCAAATTAGAATTGATAAAATTTGAATTATGTAGAAATTAGAAACAGTTCTTTTACCTAAATTTTTCCAATGTTCAAAGCAAAAAAAAATATAATTTTAATTTAATTCCCAAAAATTTATTGATAAATCTTTTTAAACAAAAAACTTTTCACAATACGAGAAAGTATTAAATTTTATAAATAAATACCGGAATAACACTTTTTATTTCTTACAAAATTTAATTTTCTGATAATTTATTTCCACAATTTCTTCAAGGTAACAGAAAATACAAATAAAAATACTTTCTATAAGTTTTTATTACATAACAGAAATAGATTTTTTAATAGTTATATAAAAAAGAATAGTAAAAATAAATTGAAGAAAGAATATTTTACACAGAAAAACTAAAAATGTCGATAATATTTTCTATTTAAAAAATTTAAACAAAATGTGCAAAAAATTATAGAATTTTTTTTCTTCTTTATAACGACTTCTTTTGGTTACACTATTTATATTATTTACACGCGTGACACCAAAGTGTAAACTGTCAAAAATTCTGCAGTTGTAGTAAAAGTGTAAGCTACAAAAATGTAAATTCTTTTATTACACTCTTAGATTAAAAGGAAAACGATGATAGTATTTGTACTCAATTTATTGATATTGGTGCAAGATAGATTAACTACGTTACACCGGTGCCATTAATTTGACGAATTGAAAGCTAGTAGTGACAAATTGAAGCCAGAAATCGAAAATCAAATAAAAGTTTTTTAAGGCCTCATTAGGGGATGAATCTGGGATCTTTTAGATATCACTGCACTACTTTGATTTTTTTCCATAATTCTCAACCATGAAAATGATAATTGTGTAGAACTAGAAATTACAATCAATAAATAATTCTGTACACCATTAAATTAGAGGGTTTAGATAGAATAGTGTATAAGGTTTTCACACAATTTTCTATATCGTAGTGTAATCAGACGAATGAAATGTGTCGGAAAGTTTAGCAAATATAAATTTATAATTTTTTACATTTACGTACATCAAATTTTTCATATTATATTTATAAATTTAATATTTTATTACTACTCTTTTTTTTTCCTTTTCAAAAATTTTAATTTTTATTTAATATTTAATTAATAAACTATAAAAAAAATTAATATTTTATTTATTTATCAATCACACGAAATAAATTTACATAAAAGTATAACAAAGAATCAAGAAGAAAAAAAAAAATAAAAAGGTCAAATCAATTTATTTATTTTATTTATTTATTTATTATTATTTTTTCCTTATCTAAATAAAAACAAGATATTTTTGCTTGGATCAAACTAAAAAATAATAATTTTAAAATGTTGGAAAAAAAAAGCAAGGCATATAACAATTTTTGTTGGCCTCTAGAAATTTTTTTTTTGAAATACATAAACACCAAAAAGCGATATTGAAAAAGTTTATCAAAATTTTGGTATATATATAGATTTTATTTTATATCAGAGTTCCCAATGTCAGGAAATTTTTGTTTTAATTTACTTTGGTTTTTCTACATTTTATAAATCTCTTCATTTTTTTTAGACCAGTTTTTTCTTAAAACTTAGTCAGTATAAGAAAAATTTTGCAATAAAACCCATAGGGGAATCCCGATATCACGATTTTGTTGGCCGTAATAGTACAAAGTAAAAAAAAATTAAATAAGTGTATAGAAAAAGGAACTCGTGACTATCAATGTCAGAGGGGGAGATTTTCAACTCAAATATTCAAATTTTTATCTGGTGTTTTAACCCGCATCAGTCCTTCGTATCAATTTGATACAATTTTATAGTTCAGGTAAAAATATGTTCGTTATATATTCTTTAAAACTCTGCTGTTTTCATAAATAATTATTACTTTGACGTATACTACATTTTTTATTACCATTAAAATCCGCATATTGTCCAGTTATCTCCAATATAATTCATATAGATTGCTAAGAAAATTCTAAATTTGTATCAAATTGATACGAAGAAACAATTCGTCTACGAGGGACTGATGCGGGTTAAAGTATCAATTATTATTATACTGTTTTTATATACTTAAACCAGAAAAAAAATTGTGAAATTCTTAAAAATCAAATAATTTTATTGTTTTTCAAATTTTTTGGCTTTTTCCACCAAATTTTTGGCTTTTTCCAATTGTAAATTTAAAAAAATTTAAACAACAAAGTTTATTTTTCATAGTTTCTTTTTTTTTACATAAGGAAATTAAAGTAAATAATAATAATATAAATAAAATTTACTAATGATAATTTTTTTTTTGCTTAAATCGCTCTTTGAAAAATAATTTATGAGAAAAAGATTTTCGTTGTTTTACTACTAAAAAAAACTTTGATGTGTTGAGAAGAAAATGGAAAGAAAAACAACATAATAACAATTTTGTTTACTATATGAATATTATTTTTGTTTTCATTAGAAATTTTCGTGCTTTTAAAAATTGACTATAATAAATTGAACAAATAAATTAAATATAGTTATAAATTCTAATAAGGGAAATTTTGAAAATCAAAGCAAAAAATTTAATCAATTTTTTTTTTGAAAAGCTGTTCAAGTTCTCAAGTCTTTTTTAATAATTTTTTTAAAGAAAAACTATAATTCAAATAAATTATTTATTTGAAAATAATTTTTTTTATGGACTACAACAAAAATCTCTTTCAAAAATGTATAAATGTGCGAACTATAAAAAATAAATTTATGTAATAAGAATTTTTTTTTTGATTTATATTTCATAAAAATGTGATATATAATCAATATATTTTTATTTAACATATTCTACATTAGTAAAAGACTTATTACGGTCTAAATATGTTCTATACTATTGCAAATTTCTATTTCTACAACATCTGTTACATTATAATCCTAGAAATATTATAAGAATTATAGAATATTTCATTCGCATTTCTAATATTATTCAAGGGTAAGACATTTTCTACTATACAATTAAATCGAAGCCAAAAATTTACGATTTAAAATCCCCTTAGTCATTAATTAATGTTAATTTGAAACTGAATATATTTTTCCAATTAACTAGTTAACGTCGTGTGTAAACTATTACGTAGTTATCAAATAAATTTTTTTTAATTTTGATTAATTTGAAATCTCTTTTATGTTCAAGAAAAAGACTAATAATAATAATTTTTATAGATTCGATATTCTTTGCTTACACTTTTACTCTATCTACACTTATGACATGATTAAAGAAAAATTAATGAAGATTTCTATACAAATATTTGAAACGTTATTTAATGATCTCTATCGGAATTATTTACAAATTATATAAAAAAAAGAATTCCCAAAAATTACAGAATGTTAAAATATTAATATTACTTTTTCAATATTATGTAAATTACGCTCATATTTAATACCAAATATTATGTTACATTTCTTTCAAACTACCCCATGATTTTCCAATTTTAATATTTACTTCAAGTGGTATCGTTAATTTCACACAATTCTCCATTGATGTCTTTAAAATATTTCCTACATTATTTACATTATTTTCAGGTACTTCATATATTAACTCATCATGTATATGATGAACTAAATTTATTTTCAATTCTGATGGTTCATTTATATTTATACCAAGCTTACGATTATTTTTTATCAAATTTTTTTCCATACGTAATATAGCACATTTGAATATATCAGCTGCAGATCCTTGAATAATAGAATTTATTGCTTGACGTTCAGCTTGATTTTTTAAACATAAATTATTATTATTATTTATGTTACTTAGATATCTTCTACGACCTGTTACCGTTTCAATATAACCATTTTTAGCAGCAAACTTAATTACTTCGTTAATATACATTTTAATTCTTGGATATGATTTATGAAATTGTTCAGACATTAATAGTGCTTCTTCTTCTGTACAATTCAATGATTCCGATAAACTTTTACATCCCATTCCATAAATAATACCATAACAAATTTGTTTTGTTTTATTTCTCATTTCTTTGGAGACATGATCTTCAGAAATTTTATTCCATTTAGCTGCTATAGCAGTAAATAAATCGGTTTTAGCATTTATTGCTTGTTTAAGAATTAAATCCTCTGACAAATGAGCAAGAATTCTAATTTCAATTTGACGAAAATCAGCTGACAAAAAATAATTACCAGTACGACAGACAAAAAGTCCCCTGCACGATATAATTCGTTTTTCTGGTATTGTAATCTCATAATCTTTTGGAATATTTTGTAAATTTGGTTCAGTCATAGATATTCTTCCAGTAGTAGTTAATGTATAACTATTTGCATAAATTCTGGAATTTCGTACGTTCCTAAATAGTGGCATTAATGTTTTTTCCAATGTGATTTTCAGTTTTCTGTAATTTAGAATTAAATTAGATAATACTGAATCGATTTTTTCAAGTACAACTTTAGTAATACAATATCTGCCATTAACTTTAATCGGAATTCCTAAAATTTTTCCCACACTGGTACTACAAAATAAATCAAATTTAGATCCATGTATTTTATAAGCTTCATTTTCTATTTGGCTCATTAATTCGCGTATATCGTTTATCAAATTTGTAATAGAGTTTGGGTTTATAGCAAATCCGAAATTTTCCATTACGATTAACGTTTTCTGAATTGGCATTTCTATTTCGGAAAAATATTTTTTTAAATGACCATCGCCAATTCTTGACAGGTTTTCTAATTGATTACTTAACACATGATATGATATACATGCTTCCAGAGATGATCTTATTCGTGTAGATTTCTTGGAATCTATTGCCTTAGACAATGAAGAGCATTCTGGTGAAAATTGATTTGCCATTTGATGTAAGGTTGAAATATGATCAGGTTGTAGTAACCAATTTGCTATTTTAGGATCTTCAATCTTTGCTTGGATGTAAATACTAGGGAAAGCTTTTAAGAAAACTTTTATTTGCTGTTTTGCATTTAGTATGCGAAGAGTATTTTCCTTATTTTCGACAATATCTTGAAGAGCTTTCAGTTTCATTGTTTTTGTTATATTTGGACAGGCTTTAAATTTTTGCATATTTAAAAAGTATGTGACATTATTACCCAAAGAAAATGAAATACCAGAAATAAAGTTCAAATCGTCATATGTAAAATCGAATACAATTTCATTTATATTTCGTTTAATTTGTATATTTTCATACAAAATTGTTCCATTTACAGATTTTTGGAGTTCTGACATTTTTTGGGTAACAAGTGAAAATCCTATGGTTTTTGTTTTCAAAATTTCGATTAAAGCATTTTGGAATAAGTTTATATTACCACAAATGTCAATTATTGAAATGTATTGAAATGAAATGGGCTTAATTTCATTTTTTCTTGTGTTCAAAATGTGAGATGAATTCAAATGTTGAGAACCGATTAATACTGATAAATCTTTTGTTTTCCTTTCACTTAAAATTTCTTCCGTTTTGTTATTCTTAGGTTTTTTTATTAATACGAAAATATTATTATCTTTTTCTAAAGAAGTTGATTTCATGCTTGAATTTAACATGTTACCACCATCAATTGACATTCGATTTATTTCAGAACATAATGAATTTTGTAAATTTACACTACATCTTTCTTCAGAAGTCCATTTAAGATTTTTAGCTCCTATTTCAAATTCTAAATATTTTCTAGCATCTAAAATGAATTTTTCTGCAGCTTGTTTAATATTTAATGTACGACTGCCAGTAATATAAATATTACGAATATCTTTTCTTTTATTTCTTTCAATTTCATCTTCATCATCATATTTTTTCTCAGTTTCAAATCCTATACAATTTTGCAAAATATTCTCCACTGTACAAATATCAGAATTAGCTAAATCCATTAAATTCTCTATACCTGAATTATGTAAAGCTCTAGCTCTCTGGCTATTTAAATCTGGTAATTTTATTAAATCTACTAAATCTTGATGTACACCAAAATACAAACGTTCTTTAAATTGTGATATAATTAAGGCAAGTGATATCCATTTTAATGATTCACAAAAAGCAGTAACTAATCCAGCAAATGTAGCAGCAGTTTGTTGTAAGTTTTGTAAAAGTCCACGATTGCAATTATATTTTTTTGCTACAACACTTAAAGGCATTTCATTTATAAGGTCATTTAAGGCTAATGCTATATAAAATCTTTTGGAAATTTGTAATGATTTCTCTTTTAATTTTTTACCTCGCATAGCATGTACTAGGAAAACTTCATTCAATCCTATTAAATCTCCAACTTTCTTCAAATTACGAGGTAATTTCTCCCACAACTCTATATAAAGTAACCAATCTATGTTCTGTAGGTGATAGCAGGCTGAATATGGTGTAACTAAATAAACAGCATGTAAATCAGATTCCAAAACAAAACATCGTCTAGCTTTTTGAAGTTCAGACATCAGAATGAGACCATCATTTGTAGGCAACGATGAAGCACGACATGCAATCCCTAATTGAGTAGAAATATATTTTTCTTCACTTAAGTCATCATTTTGTTGTAGTCGAATAAATTCATATTCTATTAAAAAATCCAATGCATTATCTAATATGTTATTCATTTTATGTTCACAATCTATTAATGATTTACATTCATATTCGAAAAGAGTGCAACGTAAAAAATCATGTAACTCAATTTTAGTTTGAGCAACACCAGCAGAAATAATTTCTAGTATTGCCCGTTTCAGGGCCATACTATTTTCAAGACCTAAACATGATGAGATATTAAATAATGTACTCTTAATTAACTTTTTACCAATGTCCAAATTATTATCATTACATATTAAAATAGATTCGCCTAAAATGTCTATACCAGTTCGACCAGCCCTTCCTACCATTTGCCTGTACGTTAATGAATCCATTTGTTTACCACCAAACAATGGAGATCTTATTATAACTCTACGTGCTGGTAGATTAACACCAGAACTTAATGTACTCGTAGCAACTATAACTTTTATAATTCCATTTCTGAAACTTCTTTCGATTATATCTCTTTCTTCTATTGTAAGACCAGCATGATGAAAAGCACAACCATAATTAATATTTTTATTTAGAATATTGTCTAATCCGAATGGTGAATTTTTTAATTCAGATTGTAAGGCAGAAATTTCCTTATTTTCGGAAATTTTCCTTAATTTCAAACCTATTGGATTATTATTTTTACTTAACTGATATATAGAACGTGCTATATGAGTTGATAATGTTTCACACCAATCTTTTGATGGACAAAATATTAATACTGAGCACATATCTAAAATTGTTTCAATACATAAGTAAGCAATATGATCTTGATCATTTTCTATATTAATAATAAAATCATTAGTAGTTGGAATATCTCTAACAAATTTCATTGTATTATCATAAATTTTATTACCAACTTTAATCATTTCATTTAATTTAACTGGTCTAAAATCTGTTATATATAAATCAGCATCCAACCAAACAGCCAAAACTGAAATATTTGTTAATGTTGCTGACATACCAACAATTTGAATATTATTATTATTATTTTCAATCGTCTTCTTAGACATGTAAATTATTTTTGCTAATAACAATTCTAATATATATCCTCTACTTGGATCAGTTATTAAATGAATTTCATCTACTACAACAATACCAATATCATTCAATTTACCCAATTCAAGTAATTTATTAACAATATTATTTGCTTTTTCTATAGTACATATAGCAATATCAATTGATTCAAAACCACCTGGTGGTGTATAACCACCATAATATCCTTCAACACGATAACCAGATGATGTTAGAATATCTTGTAAATAAATCATTTTCTCTCGAACAACTGATATATAAGGTAATATTAGTAAAGCTTTTTTCTGTTTTTCAATAATTTGTTTAATCATCAATATTTCACTAACTAATGTTTTTCCAGATGATGTTGGTGCACTATATATTAAATTTCCATTTTCCAACATTACTTTAGGTTGATTTAAACATTTCTGTTGCCAATCAAACATTTCTGTTATACCTTTATTATTATATTCTTTCACAATTTGTTGTGGTAAATTCAAAGTAGAAATGTTCATTTTTGGTGCGAAGATCTGGGATTTAAGTTCTGTTTGGCACTCACTAATATAGCTCTTCGATTTATATTTTTTTTTTCGTTTCCTTTTGAGACAGTATACTCTTTGCATGTATTGGCATTTTATTTTGATTACACAACAAAACTAGGTAACAAAAACATAAAAAGCCAATTTTAAAATTATAATTTTTAAACATAAATGAAGAAAATTATATTAAAAAGACATAAATGAAGAATTATATAAAAAAATAACAATTAGGTAGTTTTTATTTTAAGCTAAAAATATTGAAAAAGAAGAACTAGTTTTTTTTTTGTGTACATAAAATTAAAAATTTCATAGATGGAAAAGAAGAAAAATAAAAACTTGAAAATTATTTATTACATAACGAAATTTTGTTTAGCATATAAGTAACACTTTTTTTTGTATTATTAAATATTAAAATGGAAAATTCAAATTATATATAAAATTTTTCATTTTGTTTGTTTTTAAAATAAAAGGAATGAAGAAAAACCAACAAAACAAGAAGAAAAATCAATTCTTTTTTATATAATAGTTTTTTTTTTTTTGCTTCTCCATTTACAACACTGCGGATAATAAATTAAAATTTATATAGGTATACATTGAAAATCCAGAAAATAATTTGATGATTTGTTGTGAAATTAGCAGCTGATGTAAATTGCAGAAATTGAAGATATCCCGCCACCCATATAAATATTACGGGTATATACTAAAAAACTACTGACATAATAAATTTTATTAAATTTTAAAAGTTTGCAATTTTAATTTTTGATAAATTTATAATCAAAAAAGAAATTCAATTAGCATAAAAAAAGTTTTCTTTTCTATTTTTATGACTAATTTAAAAAAAAAAATCACTTTTTATTAAATTAACAAAAATTACACTTTTTTGATATTCAAGTAGAAATATTTTTTATTTTTATTTCCTTATTTATTTTATATTTTTTGAGGAACTCAAAATGCACTTTTTTATATAATACAACAAAAAATTAAAATTAGATTAATTTTTTTTTATATAATTGAAATTTAATTTTATATAAATGAAATAAAATTTTAATATATGAATTATAATTTCGTTGCCCAAAGAGGTCAAGGAAAAACCAACAAAAAAAAATAGTTAATGAAGTAAAAAAAAATTATTCCCTATAAAATTTTAATACTTTTTGGCAAAATTATTATAAAATTTAATTTATAAATAAATTAAATTCTTTGTTTTTTACTTTATGCAAAAAATTTTAAACAAATTTTCTTTTTTCCAACACGACGAATTTTTTTTCAAAAGAGTTTTTCTATAATTTTAGAAATTATTTCATTATTATAACAAAAAAAAAAAAAACTTCAACTCAAAACCGAAATAAAAAAGAAACTGAATGAAAAAGAACAGAAATGAAAATAAAAACTAGAAAAAATAATAAAGAAAAAAAAAACCATCTCACAACTCACGTCATTTCAAAGTTGTCAATTTTTTTTTTTACAATGCTGCCAACTTTTGTAAATAAAAATTTAATATAAATACAAAATTTTTTAATTTTTCTGTCCGTTAAATTGTCAGAACTTGTAGCACAAAAATAATAAAAACAACAACAAAAATATATAGAGAGAAGAAGAAATATTATAATTTTTATAGAAAAAATAGAATTTATGTTATAATTAAAAATATTATTATAATGATGATTCTCTTTTTTTATAATATTTTTGGGAATATAATTAAATTTAATTGTAAATTTATAATCTCAAATGATGATTTTTATGACTAGACAGTAGAGAAATGTATTTTCAGACGAAGAAAATGAACATATATACTATAAAAAAAACTTGAAATTTAATTAATAATTTAAATTAAAAAGAGACTCAAAATTTTAGAATTTATTATAAAAAATGATCCCGTAAAATTTAATTTGTCTATTAATAATTTTTAAATTATAGTAGGTAGTATAATACCTGCAAAAGCATGAAACAGTTTGTTCACCATCCAATGGTAATATAATATTTGTTGTTTCATTTGATGAAATGGTTGATTGATTATCTACCAACGGTATAGCTGAATAACGTATAACTAAAGCTTTTTTAACACGATTATTATCAGATAAATTAGATATTGCCCACATCATTATTTAATTATATTTCAAAATTAAAAGTTATGAATCCCAGAATTCTAATAGGTATACTATCCCGTAAAAATTCGTATTACACAGATTTTCACAATAAAGTTTAAAGATTACATATTACTCGATTGTGAAAACTATTTAACTATCAAAAATTGGACCCGTTCGTAAATCTAATTAAAAAAAATACATTAAAAATTCTATCTACTTTAATAATTCAATAATAACTAAAATAGGCAAAATGAAATTATTAAAGAGGTGTAAAATTCTTTAATTAAATTATAAATTTCAAGGATTTAAAAAAAAATTATTTATAATCTAGCTAGAAAAACAAGAAATTTTTCCATTTCATAAAATTTTCTTTCACAAGTGAAATTTTCCTTGAAATGAAAAACAAAAACTACTTATATAAATTCTCATTTTTATATCCCCCTCTCCCCCTTTGATAAAGTAATTATCAGTTTTTTCAACAAACGAAGAAAAAAATCATACGACTATTTTTAAATATATCATAAAAACCAAAAAATCGATTAAAGGATATAAAATTTCGTGGTTTTCCAACATTAAAAAAATTGTTATGTACGTAAAAAAAATAAAGTCCATATTTGAGTCCATGTTGAATTATTTATTGATTTTGTTAATATTTACGTAACCCAACAAAAATATTATAATAAAAAAAAAAACTTACCCTAATGATAAAAGCCAATCTACTGTTTCCCGTATATAATCTGGAAGCATTATTTGTTGAAATTTAATTGTGTCTCTAATTAATATCCCAATTAATTCTTGAATCCTTTTTTTATACGGGAAATATTTAATTTGAAAAGATTTTTCTATTATAATTAAAATTTTCTTTTTGTTCTGCTCAAATTTTTGTCTTCTTTTTTTCCGATTTTTCTTATTTCAAACACACCACTTTTCTCTTTCATATATAAAAAAATGCAATCCAAGCCAAAATTATCAGCTGGTTTTGACATTTAGGAAAATTTTCCCCAAAAAAAGTTCTATCAGCATATTTTTTTTCATAGCTTTTATCTTCTGAAAGTGATTATTTCGTACATCTTACTCTATGCACTGTTAAAAAACTGTTAATATTTTCTGGGATAAATCTTTTTGACTAGACGACCCTCTTTCACGAGATTTTTTGCAACCCTTTTTCGTGATTCTGACAACAAACAACCCTGTTGAAAATGCTCTTTTTATAAACCCTTTGACACTATAATTCCTCAAAATTTGTAATTTTTCATATTTGCAGGACTTACAGTGTCAAAAAGATGTCAAAATCTGATGTCAAAAGCTGAATCTTCTAAAAGATGTCGAAACATGAGCCTTCTAAAAAAAGCTTCTAAAAAAGCTCGTGAAAAAAGGGTCTATTGGACTTCTAAAAAAGCTCTTGAAAAAAGGTTTTACTGGACAGGGTCTGAAAATAAATTGATTTTCTGTATAAATTAAATTACGCGCTGCCAGTAACAGAGGACATTGAACAAATTCAATTTCCCATAACCATAAAATTTGGTTTGAAAACTACTCCAGTCGCATAGCATCTGCACTGCAATCACATCACTTTCAAAAGATATTTTCTCTATAAAATATTTGTATTTGTCAAAAATGAAAAATGGAAATTTTCCAAGGTTGTCAAAACTGAAATAGGTGTAGAAGGGAATGTCAAAAAAATGGTATGTGAGTTGTATATATTTTTTTGGTCGAATTAGGAAAAGGGAAGAAAAATTCGAGACAACAAAAAAAAAGATTTTGTATCGAAATTTTTTTCTTTTATAGAATTTTCTGTTTTATTTTGGATTTTATCGTTTTTTGTCCAAAACACGATTTTAGTTTTTTAGTTTTTTTAAATTTTTATATTTTTAATATTACACACAAAAAAAATGGATAATATTACCAATAAGAAATATACTGTTTTTGATGACAACAACGATGATGGTTCCTTAGCTGATGAAAAAACTGACGCAACTCCAGAGAATATGAAAAAAATCGATGATGTCATTTCATCATCAACAACAGACAACAAAACAAGTTTTAATTATGGTAATGAGCCAAAAAAAAACACTACACAAAAATTAATTACAGAAAATTTAATAACAGCAGGTGTGAACAATGATGAATTGAAAATTATTGAAGATGAATCATCACCAAATTCCACTTTAAGTAATAATAATGATAATAATATTAGTAGTAGTAGTAGCTGTGCACAACAAAGTTTATCATTTACAATTGATTTTGGTAATACAAATAATACAAAATATAAAACAATGTTAGAACGTTTTCAAAGTCGTCATAAACGTGGTGCATCAATGTCCAAATTAGATAATAATAATTTTAATAATATTAATAATATTGATGATAATAATATTAGTAATAATATAAAAAATAATTCTAGTCCAATTGTAACCAAAACTACACGAATTTTATCATCAGCACAAAATTATAATAATAATAATAGTAGAGATAGTCGTAAAAATTATAATGATACTGAAGCTGGTAAAGTTAAATTACGTATTAGAGAACGTAGTACATCTGGTGTTAGAGATCCATCTAAAAGGCATAGCTGGTCACCACGTTCAAGTACTGTTGAACCACAAAATTTCCCAATTACAGAAAATCTACAATTAAAACAAAAATTACAAAATACTCAAAATAAATTGAAATCAATTACCATATTAAATAAGGAAGATAAACAGCAGCAGCAGCAACAATCACAAGAACGACCGAAGCCAATAAAATCACAAACTTCCATTGAAAAACGTAAAACAAATAATTCTACTGCTGATGGTGGTGGTGGTATTTATAAACAATCTGGTCGAAATGATTTTGCACCACGTTCAACAGCAATGCAAATGGCATTAGATAAAATTGATTTTCTTGGTTTGCAACCGCCATTAGATAATTTTATTGAACAAAAACAACAATTGAATTTAGATGGTGATGATGATGTTAGTGAAACTGGTACATATACATTAGATGGTGATAATTATACAGAAGAACAAAAAGATTTAATGAATATTGATAAAACAATATCAGAATTAAAAAAAATTGATGATTATAATAATAGTCAACAAAAAGCTATTGATCATAATAGTAGTGTTGAACTTCCATCAGATTTATCAATTTATTCATTTAATTCAGTTAGATCACAAGGAAAACAATCATCATTAGAAAAAAATAGTGGTAATAAAAATATTCTTGAAGTTAATTATTATCATGAATCAACAATATGTTCAAAACCAAAAGTTTCATATTTGGAAAAAATTAAATCAAGAGTTAAAAATTTTACAAAATCACCAGATAAAATAATTGATAAACAGCAACAGTCTTCTAATGATAAAGGTACATTTACAAGTATTACAACAAGTGGTATATTAGCTAAAAAATTAACATTAGATCCAAATCCAAAATTAAATTATCGTAAAAATAGTTTAACAACATCACAAATTGATAGTACTGAATATATTGGTAATGATTATATATTAAAATCATCAAATCTACATAATTCACCATATTCATCTGGTTTATTTACGGATCATGAAAAAGCTGAATATCGTTTATTAACAAATCAAAATAGTAGTAGTAATAATGATATTGATAATGAAACACCACCATTAACACCAGATTCACCACCGCCATTATCAACTAATAAGAAATATTCTGATACAGCTGGTTTAAAAACAGCACAAACTAAATCAGATTGGATACAAGAATGGGCAAGAAATGCTCGTGCCAGAAGTGTTTCAACTGCCACTACAACATCATCATCAACAAAAAATAATAATAATAATGTTAATAAAATATCAAATAATTTAATGTCACGTAGTTATAATTGTGAAGCTGGTGGTAATTCTGAAAATGATTATGAATTAATTGATAATAATAATTTTAGTCCAGGTAATAGTGATTATTTATATCGTAATAATAATAATAATAAAGGTTTATTATATAAAACTAATGATTCAACAAAAGATCGTAAAAAATCATTAAGTGAATTAATATTAAATGGTCGACCACCAGTTAGTCCATCAAAAATACCATCACCAATGCATTCAATTGGTCGTGCTAGAAGTATTAGTAAAAATCGTGGTAGTTTACAAGATTTATCACCAGCATCACAATATAATGATAATACAGATATATATTTACAAAAAACTGCAGCAGCTATATCAAATTTATCACAAAATTTAAGTAGAAAAAATTCACTTCGTAGTTTAAATTCAATGAATTCACCACGTAAAGGTTTTCAATATCAACAACAAGAACAACAATATACAAATGAATTATTTAAAATACCCGATAATAATATTATTGATAAAAATGTTATACAACATAAAAGAAATTTATCATTAGATTATCATCGATTACAAAATAATAATAATAAAAGTTCAATATCAAATAATTTAAATGATATAAATAATGACTATCGTTTACCACGGCCGCGTATTAACTCATTTGATTCAAATAATTTACAACAATATAATAATAATCAGTATGGTTCACCAAGACAACAAAAAGCAGCTAATTATATTGATCAAACATTACAATCGATTAAACAAAATCATCAGCAACAACATCAATCATCATTATCACCACTTCGTAGGTCATCATCCTTTTCAACAAATAAAATACAAACTGGTGGTAGTAATCGTATGATGACACCACCTACAACTATTAAATCAAATGTTCAATCACAACAATTACGATATAATACAAATACCAATACCAATAATAATCATAATAGTCAATCAACAACAACACCAAAAAATTCATTACAAAAATCAGCTAGTAGTAATAATTTTCGTAAAATGTATAGTAATGATTATGATGATAGTATTCAATATTATATAAATGATGAAGATGATTTAGATTATTGTTCATCTGAAGAATTTGATGATACAATACAACAACAACAATATATTAATAATAATCAAAATGAACAATTCCAAAATCAGCAACAACAACAGTCAGATATTCCCTTAACAAATACACGTTATAATAAAGCATTATTAATGCGTATTGAAAATAGTAAACAAAAAGTAGCTGGTAATAATAGTATTACAACAAAACCAGCACCAGGTGGTGTTATGGCATGTCCAAATACACCAGAAATGCCAAGACGACAAAATATACAACAACAACAACAACGATCATCAATGCGTCAATCTGTACCAAGAGATTCAAGTTTAAATCGTTTAAAAGGTGATGTACCAAATTCACTAGCATCAGCTAAAAAACAATTATTACAAACAGCAAATACAACAACAACAACTGGTAATACAAAACCCCAGCCACGATATTTAGATATTTCGAAATATAAACCACAACAAGGTGGTAATACATTTTTAAAGAAAAACGAATCGAAAATTACATTAAAAAATGATATTAGACGAAGTCCTAGTGCATCAGTTAGTTTAAATAGATGTGATCCAATTAGAAATAGTAGTAGAAGTATTAAATCGACAATTGGTAATAGGCCAACTAGTGCTGTTGGAAAGAGAGATCAATCAAGTAAATTCAAAGACAATTTTATTTTTTTGAACAATTTTGTAATTTAAGATTTTTATTTTAGTCTCCAAACAAAAAGAAAACGAATTAGCAATGTGGAAACGTCGTGCCACATATGATCCAATGAAAGCTGCAGCCGAAGATAAACGAAAAAAAGATGAAGCTAAGAAATTTGTTAAGACTACTGAAAGGTTAGTGAAATTTTTTTTTTAATTACTATTTTTTAAAACAAATAAATTTTTCGTTCAAATTTTTTCTTTTTTAATTTACGATAAAAAAGAAAATAATCTTTTATTTCTTGTTAATTTTAATTTCATATTTTATTTTTATTTATTTATTTATTTTTGTTTATAGGCCGTCGAGATCTCCTTTTCGTAGGAGTAATTTTTGACCCGGGCTTTTAGTGACCGATTTTTAATTAATAAAAATTTAAAACAAAATTTTTTTTGTTTCGTAATTAAATTCGAAAAATCAAAAAAAAAAAAATATTTAGAAATTCAATAATTTTTTTTAAATTTTGAAGAAATTTTTTTTATTATAAAAATAACTGAAAAAATGAAAAATATTCTAGTCAAATAAACGAAAAATAATAAAAAGTATTCTTTGGGGGACGACGAGTTAATTTTGAAGAATTAAAAATACTTGGAAAAAATACCAAAAAAAAAAAAATTCCTACTAAATCCATAACCAAAATAAAAGTAAATAAGTTAAGGATAACAAATTTTAAATAATTTATATTTGTTTGAAATTGTTTATTGCTCCAAAATTTATATGTTTTTTTTTGTTGCTCTCTGTGTGTGTTGTTCATTTTTTAACTATTATATTAAATATTTCATATTTTTGTTTTGTGTATTCACAAAATTCACAAAAAGAATTTTGTTTCGCAAATTGCAATTTTCATATTTTATAAGCTTTAAAAAAAAAGACAAAATTTCTTGAAAAAATAAATTAAATTTATCGAAAATTATTTGATATTAAAATTATATATGGTAAATTTCACTTTGTACTCTGTCCAATACATTTTAGTTTTTTTGGAAATTCCAATATATATTCACCATGGCTTTTTTTTTTGTGTTGGCCTTTGCAAAAATCTCATTTAAATTGCATTCAAAATTTCAGATTGGAAAATGATTGAAATTGTTATTTATTGGCTTTAACACAGTACAAGAAATATTGAAAGCGCTTGAATTATTTTCCTTGTAGACATCACCATTTTCTGGGCATATAAATTCTCATTATATTTTCTTTTCATTATTATTTTAAATAACTTTTCATCTTAATTTGCATTACTTTTCATTTTGTTATTAAAATTTACTATTTTTTTTTTATCATAAAAAAATTATTTTTAATGAAAATAATTTTTAATAAGGAAAAAAACCAAAAAAAAAAAAAAACAATTTTTATATTTATTTAGCTCATCAGTTTTACGTTCGCAATCATTTCATTGTGGTGTTGGAGGATTTACAAATATGGATAATACAAAAATAAATTTAACAAGACGCAATTCACAACAAAATTCAAATATTGATGATATAAATAATTGTTGGACATTAATATCAAGTGATGATGATGATGATGACGATGATGATGAAGAAGAAGATGGTACATTTATATCTTCCAGCACAAATACAAATTAAAAATAATTTGATCAGAAACTTTATTTAATATTATTAAATAAAATTATATTACGATTACAAATAATAATTAAATATTCTATAAGGGAAGATTGGTTAAAAGTCTATGAGATGGCGTATCTAGTAGTTAAAATGCAAATTAAATATAGAGAATTTTTGTGAAATTAGTTTCGTTATCTTGTAGACTTGAATAAATGAATGGAGCCGTACGCTGAGGATATATAATTTCCTTGCCCACACTGCTGAGATATAAGCGTTGAAACTAATAAGCATGTAGACTCAAAACGGTTCATTGTACCATCATCTCATTGACTTAATTGACTTAATAAATACTAATCATCAAATAATACTTTTTATAGTATTAGAATAAATTTTAATATCGTATGACTAAATTATTTAAAATATTTTAAATACATGGCGCCATCTCGGGGAGTTACCAAGAACTGGTATTGTCGATTTTCCTATTTAATCAATTTCGCTTATAGAGTATTTAATTTATTTATCTTATTATTTACTTTATTCTTTCTTATTTTTATTAAACTATTTTCTAAGTTTTTTCTATTATTCTTTTACGTTCGGTTACAACGATCATTTTTTTTTTTTTTATTTATATTTTAATAATTTTTTTACTATTTAAAAATATATAAAAAAAAACAGCAATATTTTCAAAAAATGAAAAACGAAAGGAGCAACAATGATCAAATTTAATTATTATTTAGGATATTTAAAAATATTTATGATTATATAATAGAAAAATAAACAAAAAATAAAAAATATATGTGATTTATTCTTGATTAACTTGAAATTTTTTTTTTAAAACGAATCTTAAAATTTTAATTTTAGAAGAAAAATAAATAAATTAAAATATTTGTTTTTTTTTTTATTTTAAAAAAATTTCGTTAAAAACTAAAATTATTAAAAAATTATTAAATTAAATGTGTAATATTTTTTATTATTTAAATTTATATTTTTGTGTTAAATTATATAATTCCTTTTTTTTGGCCAAATTTTTTTTTGTATATATATTTGTTAAAAAATTATTTCTTTTTTGTTTAATAAAAAATATTTAATTAAATTTGTTTCTAAATGTAATCTCTTTACAATTAATTAATTAATTAATAAAAAAAAATGTTTAACTTTTAACAAAAAAAAATTATTATTCAAAATATTTTTATTCGTTTAATTAAAAATATTTTGGTTTTTACTTCCTTTTCCAGTTGGTTTTTGGGAAGTTGTTTTAAATATAATATAATATTAATTAATTAAGAGTGTAAGGCTAGACTGCTAGAGCGACAACTGCCTACACCGGCCAGAATGGGCATCCCGTTCAACTAGTTATGCCACAGCTGCAAGGAACCAAGTGAGAAGGAAACGGTAGAACATTTCCTATGTAAGTGTCCAGCGCTAGCCAGAGCTAAACACCGTTTACTTGGCAGCTACATAATCAGCCACGAGCTACCCAACGAACCTGACACATTTCCTAAACACTACTGACTGGATCTAAAACAAACCAACCAACCCTGTGACCCTGTGGTCACGAGAATCAGTGGTTACAAAACGGCGCGTTAGTGCTACTTGGAGGTGCCTTACCAGTGGTGGGGCATCTCGCCACTTTAACCAACCAATCAACCGAGAGTGTAACCGTTTGAGCTTACAGTACTCTAATTGAGGCGTACATACAGACAGTACTCTAATGGAGGCCTACAGTCCTCCTAAATGATTTACTATCGTCCTTTAAGATATTTACTATCCTGTCTAGACTAGAATATCAGAAAATTCTCCTGGAGTATGCGTTTTACTGCTCTAGATGGTCGGAAATTTTAAAAAATTGTTTTGGTCTCTTGTAAAACAATGGAATGTTGACAAATTGATTAACTTTTATGTCACACAAGCTCCCTAAACAAGTCATACTCCTACTCTGTGGCCATGGTGTATATCTATAAATTAATAAGACAATTTTTAGGCAAATGTCTTCACAAATTAGTCCAGTCAACGGTCAACCCTTTTAGTCGGTTAATCATTAATTTACAACACAGAAACAGAATTTACATTTAATTTTCTTTTACAGCCATAAGACGTAAATTTAAAACATAAAATTCTCTACTCGATTAAAATAATCTTTTTCCCTTTAAAACTTGAAAAAATCATTACAAACAAAAAAAATCCAATTATTTTTGAATATCAATTTACAATTCACCTTCAATCCTTTAAAATTTATCTTCTTAAATTTGCTATTCTATAATTTTTAAATATTTTCTCGTTAAATTGTACTTGGGTATAACACAACATCAAAGTGATTATTCTAGCACAAATAAATGCTATATAAATTATCATCTATGTAAATTAAATTTTCTTTAACAATTTCGAAAATATTTTGTGTTAGTGAAATGATTAAAGTATATAAAAAAGATTTTTTTTTCATCTATTTTTTTTTTGTGAAAAATCTGTGTGTGCATTTCAATCCTCATCAATCTATAGTATATATTTATATGCTCTTCACTTTCACCTTTTTTTTTCAATAAAATTTCAAAGACAGCAGATTTTTTATTAATAAATGTTTAGATACCATCATTATCGTCTCATCGTCAATTTCCTTATTCTTATATAAATATATATTTTCTTCTGTCTGCGTTCTACGTATATGAGAACAAACTTGGTTAAAGGATTTCCCAAAAAAAAAATTATATATTTTGGCAAAGTCTATTCGAAGGAACCACCGTAAGAACAGAAAATTTATGATAGTAGAGAGGGAGACTATAAAATGAATAAATAATATAAAAATGATTTAAAAACGAAAATTCAATATTATATTAAATAAATCAGTGAGAATATATAGAAAAGTAGATGAATAATACGCGAACACAAAAATGTCCCTAGAGGGTTTTTTGGATGATTGACTCTACTATATTTTTATTTAAATTTTTTTTTTTGTTGTGAATAAATATCATCACTAGATTAGTTCAGTGCTTAATATTGATAATATTTTGGGCATTAAGAGATAGAATCATTAGGATAGTGGAAAGTTTATGTCTATTTTAGAGATAGAACGTTCTGTACTTCAATTTTAAATGATTGAAAATTAATGAGTTAGATATTAATTCTGTCTAAATGAGGAAGAAACTATCATCATTATTTACTGTAATAAATCATTATGAAAACTTATGAAAAAGAAAAGGAATCATTTATAAATTCTGCCAATCATTCTTAGGATTTAGATTTCTATAGCTCAAAAACCCAACTGGAAGGAAGATACAGTGATTCTTTAGAAGCTTGGTCCTAATCTTTGGTGAAATATATCCAATAAATCATTTAGAGATAATATTATAAGCAACAAAATTACTATACAACTTATCTACCACAGTAGAGACATCAAATTATTTGAACGTTTTCTCCTTGTTACATTCAATTCAGTCATTTGAATCACCTTATAAATTTCTTTGCACCACTACTGAAAATCTTTATATAAGACATTCAAGTACTCAACTGACGACAATTAATCTCAAACAATATTTATTTCTTCCTAAAAAGAAATCACTACTTACACATACCATTTAGAGATTGTAGACAACAACAAAAAATTTGGGGTGGCATTCATTTCATCCGACGACAAGAATACAAATATTTAAATTTGAAAAACGAAAAATTCATGAATATGATTTATAAAATTTCAAAAAAAAAAAGATTTACGAAAATATCAAAGTAAATCTACGGTTTATAATAATAAATTTTTGGTATATTTCAATTTTCAAAAAATTTGCAGAAAAATTTTCTCAATTGTCCTTTAGTATAGTAAATCAAGGATGATTTTTTTTTCTTGTGTGTACAAATTCCTTCATATATCCTCTTTTTTTCATCTATATATAAATTTTTTTTTGAATTTCTATCATTGATTTGAAAATTATTAGCATTAAAAATTTACATTTTTATATTCTATATTCCTTTAGGTAGAAAGGATTTTCCTCTATCCATCATCATCATAGTCAATCAATTGTTTTTATATTTATGTACTTAAATCCCAAAAAAAAAAAAATATTGTATAGTATTAGATGATCCGACTTTTCTTTTGGAATGGAGAAATATTCGAGTATTATATCCTTTTTGTGAAGAATATTTATTGAAGTGAATATAATTGTTGTATATGGAAAAAGTGGATAGTAGAGTAGAGTAAGGAGATTTGAATTTGAATTTCTAATTTTCATGTAAAATAAACCAAACTTTATATAGAGAAGTTAAATTAAGAATACTACACGAATTTTCTCCTGACTTAAAAGACAAATCTTCTTTCATTTGTGGTCCTTCTATATGACTTTAATATCCATTTATGAATTTTCTTTTGCATATAATCTTCAGAAATCACTAATATATAAACTGCAATATAGTATTTTGTTGTTGAAAGTATAATAATCGGTTATCCTTTTTTTTTCTACATAATTTTACAAATCCTTATATTTCCTACACAAAAATTTTCTCCCCTTTCTCTGTGAGATTTTATATTATATGTGAACCAAAAGCAATAAAAAATATTATACTATTTAAGATGATGAAAAGGTCCTTTTTTAACATAAATAATAATATACAAGCAACAACAACAAAAAGGATATTTTATAATATTATATTGTCGTCTTTACAAGATGACATATTTTTGGCTCAGTTGGTTTATACAATTTTTGAATTTGGCATCAGAAGAAGAAAAATCATCATTTTTTTTCTTCTTTTTTGGTTTCGTTAGATTTTCAAGGATAACAAAAAAAAAAAAAAGGATTCTTCTATTTAACTTTGTATGAATATTATAAAATAGATTTTATTTTTTTGGTTAACAACAAGGACTTTTCCTATTTTATAAACGTTTCTTTTTGGTTACATTAAAAAAAAAAGCTTTATAAGTCCTTGAAAAGAATTTTTCTTCCTTTTTTATATTCATCACAAAACCAGGAATGACGTGTTTCTTGTATATTTTTTTTTTTTTGATAGTGACTTTAAGAGATTTTCTAGAAGGATTTTTCTTGATATCCTGGATATGTTTTTTCTTTGATAGACTGAGTACGGTTTTAAAAAAAAAACCATTTAAAATTTCTATATGATAAAGAGAAGCACATCAGGTGGTAAATTTTTGGTTAACAAAAAAAAAATTGCAAAAAGGAAAAAGGAGTCATCTGTTTGTTATATAGTGTCGAAAAGGATATATGTATATATACTTAATATTTATCAAGGACATTTTCTTATAATTTTAATGATCACTTTTATTCCTTTTGTATAATTTAAAGGATATTTTCTATATGATAATGTGTCATATCTCTATAGTAAGATTTTCAGTCTTGTGATTATTGTCAAAGGTTTATTTTTTTTTAGGGTGGACCAGGTGGGAAAAATACTAACCTTTTCTTTCTTTCTTTCTTTTTTTGGGGCAAAATTAAATAACGAATTTTTTTTTTTGTATTACATATAATAATATTTATGAATTAAATAATTCGGTTCAGTAAATTTATATTTAAGGCTTTTGGGAAATTTCTATTTTAGAAAGAAAATTAAATTTTCTATAATAGTAAAAAAATAAAAGGGATGAAAATTTAAAATAAGATTTAAACTAAATTAGATTTTGAAAATTGCTGTGATTATGAGAAAAGGGGGAAATCAAAACTAAATCAAAATTTTCAATTTAATTTCGATAACAATTTAAATAATTTTTTTTATTATTATTATTTTCATTTTTAATGAGAATTTAATTAGCCATTTTTTTTAAGGTTGACTGATTTTTATAACAATGTAAATTTAATGGACCTTAGTAAAAATGGTTAAAAATATGTGACAGGAGAATAATTATCATGAAAAAAACTATTTGAATTATATGCAATATTTACCATTGATTTTAATATTTATTATATAAATAATATATTTATTTAAAAAATTTCAAATTGGTTGATTTAATTCAGCAAAATTATTCAAAATAATATTGTAAACTGATAGCAAAAAAGGACTAAAATTAATTCTGGTTCGTTTGTGTTCGGGAGAGGGGGTTTTAAAATTTTTTGCACAGAAAAAAAAAATTCGGTTTTTCATTAACATTTTATATATAGGATAATAAGTGATAATTTTAGAGAGATTTTACACAACTCTGTGCTATACGAATTTAAATGCTCCTGAAAGGACTACTAAATAATTTAAATATTAATACAAAATTTAATTACTAATTTTCTCTCTAATTTCATTAATTGCATTGCATTTCATATAAATATGAAAGATTCCAATTTAAACTCATTCTTCTTCTCTTGGTAATCTTTTAAAGCTCAATCAACTACTTAGATATATTGTACAAATATGCAAATGGTCCACTTCGCGTTCAACCCAACCGCCAATCCCCAGCACAACAGATTCCACTACACGCACTAATCAACCTCTGATCATTCTAAACCTACTCTACTCTACTCAACATTAAACCCTCCTCTTCAAATGTAAAAAAAAATATTAAAGGTCCTTAAAATTTTACTGTGAATATTTCGTTATTTCGTAAGTCATTTCCATCCTCCTATATTTCCTACTAAAGTTAAATCCACTCAAACCAACTTATAAAACCCTCCCGTCTCGCCTCTTGTAATTTTCTTGTAAAATAAAGAGGAAGAACAATTAAAGAAGAAAGAACTTCAAGGTAATTGAGTTTGAGTCATATTCATATAAATTAATTATAATAATTAAACTCTTACTCTTTACACATCAGTTCACTCACAGTGTCAGAGTGATCAGTCATCAGTCTCAATTAAAATCTCAGTCGGTGAGGATGGTGTGCAAAACTGCGAGAGGTAATTAAATTATTTATTATGGTAAGTTAAATTAATTTTAACTAATTTTCTTTATATAAATTAAATATAATTTAAATTTGTATTATTTAATTAAAATTAATTTAAAATATTTACGAGTTTTGAAATTAATTCTTCGTAAATTTTCTTCTGGGCAAACAATTTTTATCCATTTTGAATGGAATTTTTTTTTATATTTTATTTTAATCATTTATTTTATTGCACACAAATATTATGTTAATTGGGAAAATTGTAAATTTTTCTGTGTATCATTATTATTATTAGAGCACTACTAGAAATTTTCACCCTTTAATGAAAATGAGGGAAATTGAAATTGTTATAGTTTTTAAATAAGTCACTATTAAATGTTTATTTTATTATTATTTTGGGAAAATTGAAATTACATTACAGGAAACTTTCTTTAAAATTTATAACAAGGATTTCAATTTAAATTGAAAAATAATAATAGTCCTTTTAAAAAATTACAACGAAACAAACAAATTGCAATTATTTTTTTAACAGAAAAATTTAAAGAAAATTTCTATTATCACTTAAATTTTACAACATTTTCTTATAGTGAAAAACTATTTTGTGGTTTATAGTAATAAATGATTATTAGTCCTAGCAAGGACATTTTTGTATAACATAAACTGATGGTATTAAAAACATTTAGGTGTACTAATAAAAATGGTTTGCAATTAAATTTATTTATTGGAAATGTTTTACGTGATGAAATTCACTTAAAATATTTATTTAAAAAAATGAGTAAGAAGAAGTTAGTGACAATTGCAATGCATTCAATTAGATCAGTGCACCTGCGATATAATAAGTCCTTATGAATGCACAAGGATAATGTCTAAATATAATATATATTTAGAATATTTATAAATATTTAAGACAAAATGCTAACAAATAATTAAAATTATAGTTTACAGATTTTTTTAGTTTAGTTTCCAAAAATTAAATTACAAACTTTTTTAGAAGTCAAATTTCGTCTTTTTTCAATTGAAAATTTGCCATATTTGAAACGAAATTTTGGAATAATTTTGCCTCTTTGTCGTTTTCTTTGTTTATTTAATCTTTTTGGGTCAAATTTCTGGGTGTAAATTCTCGAAATTATTTTAAAAATCAAATAGGATTTTATTTGCTACGAAATTTAATAGGAAACAAAGTCAAATTTTGCCTCAGTAACCTAGTAGGGCGCAATAAAAGCATTAAATGATAATATTAATTTCCTAAGTGGAAGAGAAAATCACTGGGTGGTACAACATAATTTAGTCAATTTGTAATGTTTGTATATTAATTACGCTATGAAATTTAAAACATCATATTCTCGAGTCACCTAAAAAGGACACCCAAATGTCCTTAATTCTTAAAAAATATACTAAAATTAATTTAAATTAATCAACAACAAAAAATTACAAAAATATCAAAATTATTATCCAAAAAATAATCATAAAAAAAGGTTTTTTTTTTTCAAATCGTTATTTAAAATCTTTCGAGCACAAAAACCCAAAACAAATTATATACAAAAAAAAAGGACATTTTCTTTTATTTATAATTTTCTTCAATTACATAACTTTTTTTCCATAGAATTTTCTCTGATCGTTATAAATAATTTCTTATTTTTCCGTTCAATTTCTTTTTTCCACAACATAGAAGAAAAAAAACTTCTAGGATTCAAGGTACAAGAATTTATGTTGGAGGACAACAAGAGAACAACCAAAATTAAAACAATTTACGTAAGTTATTCAAATCTTATATTATTATTATTATTATTTTGTATATTTTATTTACAATCTTTTCAAACATATTTTTTCTGATGCTCAATTGTTATGCTAAAGTTGTAATAACAGCGCAAAAAAAATGGAAAGAAAAATTGTCGAAAATTTTCCAAAAATTATAAAAAAAAAACAAAATTGTGTTTTCTCGGCTTGTAAATTTATTTTTTTTAGGCACAGGTAAAAAAAAAATATGAACTTTGTTTCTTTATTTAATATCAAAAAATTCGAAGGGAAAAGTTTTTAAACAAAAAAAAATTTCTTTCTATCCTTTTTCAAAAAAACTTTTCCTATCTTCTCTATATAATTTTCTTTTGACTTTCCAAAATAAAAAAGAATTGAAAACCGTGCTTTTTCATTTTTCGTTTTTAGACCGTCGTCGTTTATGTAGAAATCGAATTGTTGTAACTGGCAAAGTTTATGATCTGAGATAATTTTTGGATCCTAGACAAATTCGTTTTAATTTTTCAATTTAAAATGTATAAAAGGATATTCTAGGATCCTGGCAATTTTTAATAGAGATAATAGAGGTCTTCCTGTAATTCTCTATCCTCCTGTATCGTTTGGGTTGGGTTTATGTGGGTTGAAGTTAGTTTGAAGAGGTGGCGGTGACCATTACGGGTCATTTTTGATACCACTAAGAATGCTGTAATTAAATGAGTTATTTCATTCTGTATCGATCAAATCGAATGATTTCGTGTTTTCAGGGTCCCTGTCAAATAGTTTTGACGCTAATTTTATCCTCCTCGTGAGTAGTTTTTCCTCCTCTTTCGATGCTTTCATATTTCTTCAAAGATCGTTGAGAAAGCAGACCTTACGTCTTTCTTTGACAATTCCAGAACGTCCAGTGCTAAAAACCAACTGATTTCCTTCATTATTGACACTATAGGCCCGAAAAGTAACATTTCCAACACTTACAACATTTCGTTTCTCAACCAGAAGATGATAGAATATTATATTAGATTTGTGTATGAAATTGTTTTGGCAGTCAATTCGTTTTTGCAATCCCCCATTTCCATTATTATTGTTATTATTATTTTTTCGGGAAAATATATAATATTTATTTATGCTTTTATTTTCCTTAACCCCCTCCCCCCATCAGAAATGAAAATTTTTTGTAACTTAAATCTGTAAATAGTGGAACTGTTGTACTTGTAATATTGTTGTTGTTCTCTCTTTTAAATTAATGTTGGGAGATTTTCTTTATGAGAAAGTTAATAAATAAAAAACATGATGGGAAAAGTATAAAGAAAATGAAGAAAAAAAACATTATTTAATTGGATTAGAAAAGATAGAAAGATAATAATAACAACGTCTTTATACTTTTTGTTGCTTTTTTAATATTACAAAAGTCTAAAAATTTAAAAATACAAAAAAAGAAAAAATTATAATTACTTTGAAAACTTTTTTTTATTTTTATATATGTACCTGAAAAATGTAAGTAGAAACTTTTTTTTTGTGTTGGTCCTTGATGGAGGAAAGGATAATAATTGAGTTTTTTGTTGTTGTTGTTGAGGATAATCATTATTAATTACTTAAGGATTTAATTACTTTGTTAGTTATAAATAGATATTGGAATTTAGTCGATTTGTCGGTTGTATCCTTACGTTTAATTATTAATAGGATCAATGAGTCACATGTTTGTTTTGTCCTTTGAATCATTCTCTTCATAGACTATTCTCTACTGCTACTCTATGTGTTATGTGATTGTGAATTGTGATCTATTTTCCAGTACAAAATTTTAATTTAATTCTGTTTCACTCTGCCCGTTCTCTTTGTCAAAAATTTCTCTTTTTGACTCTTAACACGTTCGCCTTCGCACTAGGACACCTACTGCAATTGCACTGGACTGATAATATGATCTTTTGTTTCAGCTTTAGCTGAATCACGTGTGATGTTTTTTGTGTCCGCCAATGTGTTAATATTGTCCGATTTAGACATTTTGACAGAAAAGGAAGAATGGGTTTTGAGTGAATTCTAATAATTATTCTAGATTCAAAATTTTACTCTAGAAATTGATTTACTTCACTCTGAGTAAATGGTAAATGGGAACAAAAACAGAGTAAGAAATACATTATTAGACTAAATTTTGACATTAAAGAATATTGCCAATAGAAAGCGATATTAGACTAAAGAATAAAGACTATCAGTTGAATTTCATTTAGTAATTAAATTAAATTATATTATTTAAATTAGGATCAAATTTTAATTAATTGCATTTCCACTCAAATAAATTAAATTTCATTATTTTTAGTCACTCAAAAATGTGAGAATTTTGTTTTGGTCACTCAAAAATGTGAGAACTTTAATTTTAAATGCAAATTTTATATGAATTTCTGCAATTCATTACTTAAATACTTCATGTCAATTTATACTTTATTCGATTAGAATCTTTTTATATAAATTTTATTTGAATTTTAAACTAAATTAAAATATCATTCTTCCTGGTAAATCCTCGATCCAAAATCCAAAATCTTTATATCTGTCTTTCAGAGATTGTAATTTCCAAAAATTTTATTACCATATACTATTCATCTTTCCTTTTGTTTGTTTTGTTTCTTAGTTGCAATTGCAATGAATTTTATTCCCAATCATTTAGAAAAGTGGTTTTGCATGTAACCCAAGTAAAAAAAAAATCATTTCTTTTTTTCAGAAAGGATATAAAAATGTAAATAAAAATACCTACTTAATAATTTCCTTCCTTTTTCTTCTTATATATACAAACAAACAAAAAAATCGTTCATTCACATAAAAATGAAGTGATTTTTATTGTTCGTCTTTTCCTAAAAAAAAATAAACTCAAAATATATATAGAGTAGGATAAAAAGGATATTTGCATCTCACACACCCAATTGACTACACTACTTATACTATCTAATAATAATGTGTAAAAATATTTCTTATAATAGTTATTCGAAAAATTATTATATTTTTTTTTTGTGGGTGAAATTTTGTGTCCCAAAAGAGTTTTCTTAGCTGAACCATTTTACTGAACCAATTTTTATTTTTGAAATAAAATTATTACCCATTTATAGAATTTGGTTTTCCCTTTTTTTGTATGTGTTCCTTCTTCGATTTTGGCATATCTATAAATTGTGATAAATATTATGTTGATTTTCAATTCAAACAAATTTTTTATATAATTTTTTTCTTTCAATTCCAGAGTAAAGAAATATGTTGTTCCATCAAGCTACTTGTATTATGTTTACTACATTATATCCCTAAAAATATATTATGGGAAAGGATTGCATAAATATTTGGGACCAGCAACAACGACAATTTTTCTATATAAAATATTTTATTTGTTGGAATATTTAAATCCCAAAAGATATAAATCAAAAGGAAAAAATATTCTTCTTCACTGGATCAAATATATTAAAATTGAAAGTTCATGCCTTTAGGTATATAGCTGAAAATATTTTTTTAACTGGTATCTTTCTATACTCGCTGGGTATATTAAAACCGAAAATATGTAGAATTATATTATCAATTGGTTATGTGTGTATAGAAGAAATTTTTTTTTTGGTGCTGCAGGTGAAATAAATTATACCAGGAATATAAAGAAAATATTATTTTTCAAATATTTCTTAAATTTTTCATATATTTTTTTTGGATCATTTTCTTTTTTTCTTATATACCAAAAATTCAATTCATCTTATTTAGGAAATTGATAAAATATTTTTTTGATAATAAATAATTTAAATTTAAAATTGTTTTGTGACATGGTGAGGTGAAAGGTATTTAGGGGGGGCGGGGTGTTGGGCATTAGTACTTTATTCTTGTTGGGAGTTATCTATGTGAAAAGGTTCTACTATCAACCAGTCTTCTGTTATACTAATAATATCCTTCATATCTAAAGTGATTCACCTAGAATTTTCATACAATTTATGGTAATTATGAACACAACCGGCAACCCCTAATGCAGAAAAACGAGTGTTCATTTAAAATTAATTCTTTTCTTAAAATTTAGCAATTATATTTAATTATAATACGTTAAGTATTTTAAATTTAAATTACGAACGGTTTATTTGAATTTGAAAACTATTATCAAAGACACTTTTCTGTTTTATAATATTGTGTCTTAGATAAGATCGTTAATGCCTAATTGAGCTATTTAATAATTATGCATTAATGAAATAATATGTGTCTTTGATAAAATGATGTCTTAAATTGCGGGTCATGTCTTGGGCAAAATTCTATGTTTTCTGAAAGTGTGTCTTTGATATTATATTTCTTTCGAAGACACATATTATGTCAGTGTAAAAAATTTTAATTTTAGATAAAATTTAGTGTCTTGGATTTAAATATCATTTTAGCGACAGCTGTGACATCTGTTCTTTCAACATAAGAAATTTTTATATTGCAGGTGGATGTGTCTTTGATAAAAAAATGTGTCTTTGATAAAATGTAAATTTGTAAATTTTTGAATTAAACAAAATTCGTGAATTTAAATTGAATGTTCACAATTTTTGGAATAATTAAAAGGAAGAATTTTATAAAATAAAACAATTTTCTTTCGTTGAATATATCTTCTATTTTCCTCAATAGTTTTTTTAATTTCCCGATTTCATAAAGAAGTAGTGGAGCCGAAATTTTAAATTTAAATTATTTAACGGTTTATTTCAATTTTGGACATCTGTTGGTCAAAATCTGCATATGTTACAGCTTCTGCTCTGTTTGGAATTCAACGAGTAGATGGCTGTCTAATTTATAGTTGTTAGGTAGATCATTTCGAAGTTAGATGGCGGAATGGGATGTGTGTCCTTTAGCACTTCGAAGGTAGATGGAAATTATCTTTTGTGTCAACTAAATTTTTTGGTTAAATTATTCGGGTTCAAACATGAGCTATGATTTAGTTCGTCAGTTAAGTAACAGATAGCAGTCTAATATATACCACAGTTTAATCAATTCCCGCCTTTGAATATTTAGCGCTACCGGTATATGTCAATTTTAGTTTCAACATAACCTCAATTTTTAGTTTAGGATTTTTTTTTCAACAACAGTCAACACAAACTAAAAACAATTTAATAAAATGTTATAAAATATAATTAATAATAAAAAATGGCCTTAATACCGAAACCCGAAAATTTAGAATGCAAAGATCTACAAGAATATTTAAAAACACGGACACAAGACATCCTAGAAAAATTATACAATTATCCAACAATTTGCCTTGCTGTTTACAGGTAAACAAAAACACAAAAAAAAATCGTTATAAAACTTATTAAAATATAAAAATTTTAAATTTGCCAGAGAATTACCAGAAATAGCACGACAATTTGTAATACGAATATTATTTGTTGAACAGCCAGTACCACAAGCAGTTGTTTCATCATGGGGATCACAACATTATGCAAAGTATAAATTAAATAATTGCACCTTGAAGTATAATTATTAATAATATATTGTTTTTGTTTGTAGAGAACAAGCTGCTGCAACAGTTGTATTATCTGATTTAAATTTATGGCGTGTTGCTGCAATACCAGGTGGTTTACCAGCATGGGAATTATGTCCAACATTTAAGAAAAATTTAAAAATTGCATTATTAGGTGGTGGCCGTCCATGGTCAATGTCACAATTAGATGGTGATCCAAAACATAAAGATGTAACATTTTTAGATAATTATGCAATGTCACGTTGGCGTTGTGTATTACATTATATGGTTGGTGCTGGTTTATCAACAAAAGGCCAAGAAACCGAAGGTATTAGTCCAGATGCTGTTAGAATATTATTACATGCAAATTTAATGAAACGTGATGAACGTGATGGTACACCAAGTATAACTAGACAAGGTTTTCAATTTTTATTATTAGATACACAAGCGCAGGTTGGTTAAAAAATTATTTCCTTGTTTTTGTTTTTATTTTTCAAAATTTTATTCTTTCAGGTTTGGCATTTTATGTTACAATATTTAGATACATGTGAAGAGCGTGGTTTAAATTTACCAGAATGTTTATCAATGTTATTTCAATTAAGTTTTTCAACATTGGGTCGTGATTATAGTTCAGATGGTATGAGTCCACGTATGTTAATATTTTTACAACATTTACGTGAATTTGGATTAGTTTATCAAAGGAAACGTAAAGAGGGACGTTTTTATCCAACACGATTAGCATTAAATATAACAAATAAAAATGTATATGTTGCAGCTATTGGTGAATCAGATGATGATAAAAATCAAGAATGTGGTTATATTGTTGTTGAAACAAATTACAGAGTAAGAATTTTTTCAGGACTCATATTATAAATTTAAATTATTTATTTCTCTTCCTTTTCCAGGTTTATGCATATACAGATTCAAATTTACAAGTAGCTCTATTAGGTTTATTTACAGAATTATTATATCGTTTTCCAAATTTAATTGTTGGTGTATTAACGCGTGATTCAATACGACAAGCATTACGTGGTGGTATTACAGCAGAACAAATTGTTAGTTATTTAGAACAATATGCCCATCCAAATATGATTACAAATTCAGCTGATACTGGTGTTATAACAAAATCAGCATTACCACCAACTGTTGTTGATCAAATTAAATTATGGGAAAATGAACGTAATCGTTTTACATATACTGAAGGTGTTGTATATAATCAATTTTTATCACAAGCTGATTTTATAACATTACGTGATTATGCACAATCGATAAATGTATTAGTATGGCAAAATGAAAGAAATCGTAATATGGTTGTAACGAAAAATGGACATGATGATGTTAAAAAGTTTTGGAAAAGATATTCCAAAGGTGGTGGTTAATTGCATATTTTTGTAAAATCTAAAAAAAAATATGGTTTTTTTTTTAATTAATAATTTCATTTGTATATTTATAATTATAGGCGTAAGATTCTGTTTTTCGATTTATATTTTCAATGAAATAAAAGTGAAAATATATATGAAAAAATTGCATTTAAATTGGATGAATTGAAGAATTCTTCTCTTGATTCAACGGCTCGATGTGATCCTCTAAACCTACATAATTACTTGGTTATTTTAATAAAGTATAGCCCACAAAACAGAAACTCAAAAATTTGAAGTCAAAACATCAGTTTTTTTTGTTATTAACAAAATCATATCTTTCCTCTCTTAAATCGAATAGAAATAAATTCAATTTAATTTTAAAAATATTTTAAATTCGTTCGAAATTCTTATAAAATTATTAATTTTTAATTATTAATACATATTTAAATTGTCATATTTTTAAATTCAAAATACGAAAAATTTCCCACAAAAAATTAAGACACGCCTCCAAAAAAAAATTTACAAGTACAATTAAAAAATACCTTCAATAATTTTTCGATTGCGCGTCATGTCAATTTTCTCCCGCAAAATTAATTAAAAAAAGTGGAAAAAAGTATTTAAAACTAAATAAATTTATAATAAAAATGTAAATTATAAATTAATTTAATTAAATTATATAAATTTAGTTGAATTTAAAGTGTTTTTACCAATAAATTTTGCGAAATAAATTAACGAATAAAAAAAATTATACGGCGGTCATTTTTTTTCGTATACACAAATAACGGTTCGGATTTTATTGTTTTAGATAAAAAAATTATAATTTTGACTCAAATACTTTAATAAATTTGATGTGATGTGTTTTTTAGACTGAAAAAAATGTTAAAAGTGAAATATTCAAGTTGACTTCAGAGATCCATCCTAATTGGGCTAATGGTACTTCAATTGACCTGAAGGTATTTGAAATTACTTCATCATAGAACGTCAAAGGTTAGTGAACATTTTTGATCACATTTTAATTATTTCATTTTTGCCTAAATCTAAATTTTCCATAAATTCTTATCCATGAGGACAGAGATGTCCCTATATAATTCTATTACAATTGACACCTTTTTTCCCAGTTTTAAAATTAATATATTACCTAAGTATATACTGTAAATTACATTTATGCATTTCTAAATGAGTGAAGAGCTACATCGATGTTTCGGTAGGGAATTGAATCCACAAAATGAGTAAAGTATGCTACATAATTTTCTATCGTCTAACTATGATGCTAGCTCTAGTATACTATTTATCGTCGTGCTCGTCATAAAGTAATAAATTTGTTTGTGATGTAGAAAAACTGAACTGTCTATGGATTGAGACTTCCATTTTCCCAATAGAAGGAACCAAATATTAGCTAATTTTCAAGGATATTTGTATTTCATTTTCGATATTATATTTATCATCATAATTTACAGAAGAAATCGATGCTGTGCTACATCATTAAACGAAAATTTATAATATTGTTAAATCACGTAGCGATTTAGGAATTCCAAATTGTGGATTTACAGTTGATTTTGATGGAGTATAGATCATCCTACTTGAGCTAATGGAACTTTAATTGACCAGAAGGAATGACAGCAAAGTATTTTGAATTAATTCATAGAAGGTTAATGAATTTGATTACTTTTTAATTATATTTCTATATTTATTTCATCATTAATTAAAAGTCCCATTATTTTTACTAAGTACACAAAGATTTTATTTATTTTTTTTAAATAGAAATCACACAGACATTTAAAAACTCTAAAATTTAACAAAAAAAAATTCTACAAAACAGTCCACTGCAGAATAATTTCGTGATATTATATACTTAATTAAGGAATTATTTGAAAAAAAATATATATTTATTTAGTGTATGTGTATTGAAATAGTGTTGCTGATGGTGCTCTAACTGGTACTAATTGATTTTCACCATTTTCATTACGATATACCATATAATCTCGACCATTAATAATACGTTTAACACCTTGCTGGTGTTGGTGTTGTTGTTGATTATTTTCTATACCAATTTCATGTATTTTACTCATATTTGCAAGAATATTACGACTTTGATTAAATATACTTGTATATGGTGGCGGTGGTGTAATATTATTATTTTTTGATATTATATTACCAGATAAACCACCACCACTATTACCACCTGCATAATGTTTAATACCATATTCACCCCAATTTCGACGTAACGATGATGGTTGTATAACTTTACGTAAAAATTCATCATTACTTTGTTGTTCACGGCGACCATTTAATAAACGGAAAAACATTTCCGTTACAAATACAATTATTGATGTACCAAAACCAGCTGCCATTATATAATATGTCATTATTAAATCACCATTTCGTAATTGCCTTTCTGTACTACCTAAATTAATTGGACATATTTCAGCTTTTGGTAAATTTTCACTACTTAAATGTTTTACAATACCAGATTCAACAAGATTCAATAATCTGTACAAAGGATAAAAACAGAAAGATGAAATTAGAGGAAAAATTTTATATATATATATATATAGCTTATATTATTATCTTACTCAGGATCTAATAAATAGCTTAAATTTGAATTTAATGGATAAGCAAATGCACGTTTCTTTGTCATAAATGGTGTTTTTGATACTGCAAATGGACAATGTAATTTCTCATCATCTTTTTGTCGTTTACGTCTTATACTATAATCAGCATAAATCATATGATCCATTGCTGGACGATCTCTAATAAATACATAGCCTTTCTTTTCAACATAATCAGCTAAAATATCTTTATCATCTTCTAGATCACTAAAAATTGCTCGTTTCTTTTCAATCATTGGATATAATTCGTATAGAACATCATCTGGCTGGTAAAAAAATTATATAAATAAAAATTTGAAGGATTCATGCGGAAACTATTGGATGTTAGATGTAAATACAAGAATATTTCAGCAGAAAGTGTAAGGAAGCATACACTTTCTGCTGAACAGTCAATATCTTGATCATATTAAATGCGAAGGGCTTGTTTTTTTTTGGTATGCTCACACGACTTCTTTGATGATGCGAGCAAATACATTTTTCGTACAGGTTAGTCTTGGCTCGCTATTTTAGACATTATGGTCCGGATCTAACATCCGAAATGAATTACGAGTTTGTCCGAAATTTCGACAAAATGTTAGTTACATATGTAAGGAATTGTGCACTCGTAAATCCGACTTTACGAGTAGTTTTAATCGAAAGAAAAAATTGTTACGGATAGGCTGTCGAAATTTCGGACAATACAAAAATGTAATTTTTACTTACTGTTTTCATTGCATATTCAATACCAGAACCAGCACCAGCTACAAAATGTTTTTGTTTCGCTAATATATCTTGTTTTGAATTAAATGGTAATGTAAATTTAGATAATGTTAAAAATGCTGTTAAATTTGCTGTATAAAATGATGTTAAAATTGTTATAAATATCCACCATGTTGCAAATAATAATCGTGTTGAATCAGCAATTGGTGATAATGTACTACCTTGTTTCATTAATGCACCATAAACAAACCATGCACAATGTCCTAATGAATATGGTAATTGTTTATCATCACCAGTTAATTTATTACGTAATATTATTAAACAATATATTATTGGTCCAACAGCTAATAATGATACTAATATTGTTATCCATACCCAAAAATCAAATGGTGCTAATAAACCAGAACCAGATGCTGATTCAGGTGGTCGTTGCATAACCATAATCCATTCACCTAAGAATTTTTTTTAGACATAAATAGAATTTATTAGAAAATGTTGAATCAGATTTGGTCAATTAATTTATTTATTAGAATTAGATAAATGGTCAAAATCGGGTTTGTCAGATATAAAACCTTGCTCATTGTAATAGCAAAAGAACAGGTAAATTTCCAGCATTCAAAACTGATTGAAATGTTTTACTACATTTGAATTCATTTAAAATCCAGGAAAGGCCGAAATCATCGGTTCTGGATTTAAGATTTCATATAGAAAAAATAGTTTGTAAATCGATTTATGTCACGAATAAGTCTTTCCCCAGTCCAAATTTGTGAAATTTTTCTGATTTGTGAAATTGATATAATATATTTTCTATATTGTGCCTCGTTTGTCCTTCGTCCAGGAGCTCAATTAGCATTATACTTATTATTATTTCATTCTTATTTTTTACCTTCATCTAATGTTGTTGTTGAATATACAGCTTGCGATCTAACTTCAGCTAATATTGGTATAAATGCAGCAGCTAAATCTGATTTATTTAATAAATCAATTAAGCTACCTTTTAAATCACCATTTGTACCAATAACATTACGTTCTGGTTTAACAACATCATATGTAAAATTAAATTTTTTCGCTAAAAAATTAACTAAATTAAATGATACACCTTTACCAATATCTAAACCATTCTCTTTTCTAATATAACTTAATGGATAATCTTCAATTGTTGCTATTGTTAAATGTTTACCATTTAACCAATTTCGTATTTCAATTTTTTTATTTTTTGATGAAAAATAACTATTAATATTATAATTATTTATATTTGTTAAATTTGTTATTTCAGTTGAATTATTGTTATTTATGCAATTATTATCATTTATTGTTGAATTTAAACATAAAATTGTTGTTAAAATTAAATTTATACCAGTACCAGCCATAATTTTATTTTATTTTTTAATAAATAATTAAAAATTTAATATTACAGCTTTGAATTTTTTGAGCTGTTATTATTTTTGGTGATATTTTAAAACGTTTCTTCATAGTCGCAAAGATAAATGACGCGTTTGTTTAATTCAATCGCGTTAATCCGGCGGTTAAAAAAAAAATTTTTATCTTTTTATATTTTTCACGCACACTTTTGACCAGTCAATGGTGTTTTTAAAACTGGCTAGAAAAAAGCAAAAATTATGTCTTTATTATTACTTATTATTAAAATGTATGACTTTTTTTTCTATTTTTTTATGTTCAATTTTTGAAAAGCTCAACTGAATTTCTATTTTGTTTGTTTTGTCTTGTACGGCGAGTATATTTTATTTATTATAATATTGACCTTATAGGTTGGCAGTTGGCATTGTGTGTGTATTTGTTATATCCTGTTTTTTTATTTGTTTAAAATAAAATATAAAGGATAAAAATATTTATATTATACGAGACTGGGTGGTATACAAAAATAATAATTCAGTTGAGATTTAACAATTTTCTTATAGTTTCCTGTATAAAATCTATAACTTGTTGGCTGCCTGTTATACATATGTTACTTGGACTGTTAACATATTTCAAGTAAATTAACTTTTTGTACCCGAGAATATATGCTGAAAAATATTTGGATTCATATCGAAAGTTACCACGAATCACAATAAAATATCTTACGTATTTTGAGGATTTTATGTAGTCCGAAGAATATATTTAAAAACATAATTTTTCTCACATTTCACAAAAGCATTTAATTTTAATTTTTCTAAGGACGAAAGAAGGAAGAAGGAGAAATATTTGTTGGTAGAATGAACAAAACAAGGAAACGTTGAAGAAATTTGATCTTTTTTTTGGAACCAAGAAATTTTATGATGCCATCATCACATCGTACTAAATATTAATTATCATTTTTTTTTTAAATGTCAGGAAAACCTCTGAGAGGTAGGCCTAGGTCCACATCGGGCTGTTGTACCGAAAGAAGAAGAATAATATCGAGGTCAATATTTTAAAATTTCTTAAGCTTATTTAGTTTCTCCAAAATCAATGGAGATCTGAATTGAGCCAATCTGAAGAATAATGGCCAGATAAAATCTCAATTTGCTTCAGATTCAGATTACCAAACATTTCAACAAACTAAGAATCGAATGTGCTATAAAAACTTTGATTAATTTTTAAAGCTAAATTGAAATATATATTTAAATGTCACCCTATAATAATTGTTATGACACTTTTTCTATATGATTTTTTATTATCCTTTATTTAGTAAAATGTATTTTGTACATAACAATTTTATTTTTTTCAATATATTATAATTTTATAATCGTGGCTTTCGTGGTTTTTATTTTCGTATATGTAGAGTTGCTCTACATATTTGTTTTGTAATTAACTAATGTTGGTTTTATGTATAAAGGTTCTTTATGAATATGAGTAATTGTGGTTGATCAAACAACAAATTTTATTATTAAAATTATTAATATTAATATATATTTATTTAAAGGATATAAATTTTTTTCTAATTTTAATAAAAAAAAATATAATTATAAAATTTATTTTATTATAATTTTTTAATTTAACTAAATATTTATACTTATAAAATATTAATAGGTAATTAAACCTGATGTGACTATTTAGCATTTAATATTAGTACTAATAATGGAATAAATTACTTAAAGTATTAGCAAATTTAATTGTAATTAGATGGTAAAATATTTGAAAATCGTAAACTATAAATTTTCCATTTTTGGTAGAAAATTATTACGATTTGTTATGGTCCTTTCATTAGAAGCAATTATTTCTTATATGTACTTGTTTTATAAGAAGTTATACAGTGACTCACACTGTTCTTTGACGAACCGACAGGATATGAGATATATGTATCTAATAGGCAAGTATTACCTAACAGCGGATATCTAACAGATAACTAGATGGGAGAGAATATTCTGCTGAGAATGTTGTGAAGACATCAACCACATGGTACAATATTTGGTACAATATCAACCACATGGTACAATATTTGTGCGTACGTGCCTACACCTTAGCTGTGCGGACACGCATAAAGTTTTTCCCCATTTCTTTCACATATTTCCTCGAAAAGTCAATTTCTGTTGCCTGCCGACAATCGAGAATTATCGTTGAAATTGTTATAATAGAAATTATCTGAAAAATATTCTCTGTTGTTGACAATATCAACGACTGAACTACATTAAGTTAAGATATTGAGCACAAAAAAAGGATATCAATCTCAAGTCTACGTACTGTCAATTTGCTAAAAATTATATACGGTCCTTTATGAAGAATCTGTTCTTCCATAAACGTGAGCTGAGTATCGTTTACAAATTGTCGAAAAATATCTTTAATTTAATAATTTGTTGTGGTGATATAGGTTCATAAATTTCTTAAATACATCCACCCAATTAATTATTACATAAACTATACACAAAATAAATTAAGTATTCATACAATATGTTCCATTAACTTTATCAACCTTCATTATTCAATATATATTAAATGTAGAAAATTAATTACATAATTTCAATATGAAAGTCACCAAAAATCATATTAATTTTTATATATTTATTTTTTTGCTGATCAATATATTATGACATTATAGAAAAGTGATAATTTATATAAGTATATTAAGAAATTACCCCATTAAGGTGTGACCATTAATTTTCTTCAGTTTTGTAATAAACATATTAAATAATATTACATTTGATTTCTTTCCTTTTTCTTTGTTGTTGATTGATTGACGTAATATAAAAAAAGGATATTAATATATTTATGTAATATTGAAAAGTTAATTATAATTCGTTTGCACATTTATTAGGTGATGTGATGACCATAGAAAATAAGGGTGAATTTACTTTATTTTTAAATGTGACCTTATATTATTTGGAATGGTTTTGGATTTGAAATTTAAATATGTGAAATTTTACCTCTAAGCTCATTAGCGTTTTTACTGGTCACTGTTTGATCGGCAAGCTCGATGACCCCATCATAAGCAACTTATGCCGCTGTGTGGGCGAAAGCATAGAACCCACACTGAAACACTTAATGTGTGATTGCGACAGACTTGCACGTATCGGGTACCAATATACTTGGGACGAAGTACTCGACGGTTTATGGGTTATTTTCAATGATATACTTATATGCAGAATAGTTCGGCAGAATTTTTAATAGGATTAAGTGCTTAGCTTTTGACCCGGACATAGAGACCAGAATGGATCCATCGAGATCTCTCGTGACATATCACCACCCTTCTTACCCTAACCTAACCTATTTCTAATTTCTCGTAATTTTTACTATTATTGGCAACAACATTTCACTATCAGGTTCATATTTAGTCACAATTTAAAATTCCCCTAACTTTCTTCAGAACGTATTTTATTTACACAACTTCCCCATTTCCGCATTGTACAATTATTTTAATAACAGTTGATTCGCATCAATATTTTTGTTAAAATTAATGGAACAAAAGTGAATCTATAAAATTATATATAGTATCACCACAAAATTATTGAAAATTGTGGAATCATTTTCATTAAAAATAAAATTGCATTAGATGGTCAATATTTAACCTAAATATTAATTTAAAAAAAAAAGACAACTTTACGTTAATCAATAAAGTAAATTATAAAATGTGAAATTTTAAAAATGTTTGCGTGATTTTTTGAAAAAGATTATCCAAATCTGATAACGATAATAGTGTATGTGGACTTCATTCAACTGAACAAAATGTTATAGTTTGTATATAATATTTTGTTGTACATGAAATTAACGTATAATATTTTAGAGTGCCAACCAAACTAATTGAAAATACGTATATAATTTGGTATCCATTGCAAAAAAGCAAAAAAAAACTAAAATAAATATTATCACGCAATGACACTACATAAACCAGGGATTATTGTCAAGGTTAGTTTAAATGTAACCGCGGAAATTACACATTCAAATGCTATTACATAAATAATCGTAGGATCAATTGCTCTGTCGCCGAACAGAGGAGAGGAGAGATCATCATCGAGAGAACATATACTATACTGGTTCAATCCTTCAGCCTGAATTTGGACGATTTCGATCATTGTGAGCATTATACCTTAATACGAAGTAGTAGAGTATGATCAAATCGATACAAGATTTATAACCGTAGGATTCCCTGACCATTCGTCGACATACAATTAATCGAAAAGAATAATATTCGTCGAAAACGACAAACGACAACTATAGAAATTATAGATTAACGATTTACATCAAGAAAAGCTTATACGTCAAATTCTCATTTAGAATTCAAAAAATAAAAAAATAAACACAAAATTGCATTTTAAAAAAAATAGAATTTTTATTGAAATATTAACAAAATTCACAATAAGTAACATCTAAAAAAGTGCATTTTATAAATTTCAATTATTCTTCCATAATCTGAATCCTTTCACACTAAATCCTCACATATAAATCCTTTCATTAACATATTTCCTCAATGACATTCCAAATAAGTAATGACAGTAACAAATCGACAAATTTAGCTTAATATCAATGCTCCTATTGATGATTATATATTAATTTTTAATTTTCATCATTCATTTTTCGATTACATTCATTCCTCCATTTTACCCTTAGTTTTTCCAAACTATTATTGCTACCAGACGAAATATTTCCATCATCATTTTCTGAATTTCGATTTCCTGATCTAACAGGTAAATTTAATTCGACTTGGGTTTGTGGTAAACGCAATGGATATTCATGATTTATTATTTCCGTAAGACGATTTGAATGAATACTCATACTACCGGATGATGATGATGATGCAATTGATGATCTTGATGAATTAGATGTATCATCATCCCAAATTGATTTTTTATATTTACGTTGTTCTCGTATTGAACGAACTATTGATCCACATACTGGATCACCAGATGTTAATGAACGACGACTAGTTGAACATTGATCAGAAACTGAAACTGATATAAAAAAATTTGTACTCAGCACTATAAAATATTTGATCATAATTAAATTATATAAACAAAATAAAAAATCAGTGCTTATTTCTATGAAAAAAATATAAATTTTATATTTAAAAGTTTTATAATAATAATAATTAATTATACAAAATAAAAAATGTGCTTCAAAAAATAATAATAAAAATTTTAATTTTCATCTTTAAATTCTTCAATACCAAAAACTGATGGTAAATCGCCAGCTGTTGCAGGTCTTATACGTTCACCTTTTTCATTTAATTTATATTTTTTACGATTTAATTGATGTGTTGTTGTTCTTGTTGTTGATGGACGTTGTTCACGTTCCATTTCAATTATATTACCAGTTAAATCATTTAATGAAAATTGTTCATCTGATAATGTTGATGCATCACCAGATTCTTCTGATATATCCATACTAGATGGTCCATCACCATATTCATTACCTTTATTACATAAATCTGGTTCATTTATATTTTTACCATCTAATATTTTTAATGATGGTATACATTGACGCATTGTTTGACGATATAATTGTTCATTTATAACTGAATTACCACGTAAATCAATTTCTTCTAATACATCACAAACACCTAAAAATGTTACTAATGGTAAATTTCTAATACGATTATCCTTTAAACTAATTATTTTTAAAAATTGTAAATTTTGTACTGGTCCAATTAATTGTATCATATTATTATTAGCAATTAATGTTCGTACAGTTGTTATACCATTTGTACCATCTAAACTACTTAATCCACAATTACTGACATTTAGAAAATTTAATTTTGTTAAACCCAATCCTAAATCACGTAATGAATTTAATACACTACCTTCTAAATTTAATGATACCAAATTTGGCATATATGATGATAAACGATGTAAACTTACTGTTATCGATATTACACGAAATTTTAATGCATTAACATTTTCTAAATCATTACGATCTGTAACATTATGCTATCCAAGTATAGTAAAATAATAAGAATAAATTATAAATTTATTGTAATTACAAAATATTATATATATATATACCAATAGTTCTTCTAATGTTGGTTCTTCTGTTGGTTGTGGTAATGCAATTGGTAATAAATATGGTTGATTATAGTTTTCTTCATCATTATTTGGATTATCAGCATTTATTGATGAATTTGAACTTATTGAATTATCTATTATATTATTAATATTATTTAAATTTAATGATGATAGTGATGATGATATTGATGAATCTGGTGTATTATTATGATCAGATGGTTCATCATTTGGTATTTCTGAATATGGCATTTTGATTTTGTTATATATATTTTTTTAATTCGTTTTTTATTATATTTAATTAAAATTATTATATGTAGATGACTTTTTTTTCAAATTCTGAAATTAATTATGAAGGTGAGTGACACAATAATAAATGAAAATGCGCAATTTTTTATTTATTTATTTATGTTACTCCTAGCAACATGTTTTTATTATTATTTTCTATTATTCATATTTTTTTACCATTTCTTTTTTTTATGGTTAGAGAGAATCGAATAATTTTCTTGTTTTAAAATAATCATCGCGACTTTTTTTGTATGTAATGAAAATATGGTAAATTTATGAAGAAATTATCAATTGAAGAAATATGATAATTTTGTTTGCCTTGTCGTTATTTTTAAAAGAGAGTTTATCGTGGTACTCTAATTTCTATTTCAAACCTCTACAGTCTACACATTAGTTCCTTCAATAGTAATTTCTTATATCAGGCGTTCTGCTGAATAAGGAATGGTATCCTAATATCGTATTTCGTATATTAATCTTAACTATGTACCAACATCATAGATCCAAATTAGTATGATAATTAAACTATAGGTATCAATTTGTTAGGTGAAGATTCCTCTGTACTATCTGAGTTTATTGATAAATTATAATATGATGTTGTGTAAAATTACCATTTCTGGCTAACGAAGAGTTTTATTGTCAATATTTGCTAAATTTGTATTAATATGAACCATCGGTGCCTGTTGCGTAGAACAATTTCCCCTCACTATTAAATTATTGTTATCATAGGACTATACATTCAATCACGTTGCGAGCTCGCAAAAATACACGTGATGTAAAACGCACTTCTTGCTGGTCCTATACGTTTCTTTTTCTATAATTTGCCATACAAAAATATTTATTTATACTACCGAATTATATTATCCTTCGTGTTCATAAAAATTCAATTTAATATTTTTTTATCGTATTTTTATTTCAATTGATTAACTGCCATTTCAACATTTTAAATAATTTTAAAGTATTTATTATATAAATTTAAGGATAAATCTTCATAAATTTTGTTCGCTTTAAAAACAATTTATCAAAATCTTATACTCGTAGTAGGTATAATATAGGCTATTTTTATCAATGATATTATATTATCCCACCCATCACCCATTTCATTCAATCTTAAGACATACATGAATATTTCTCTACATTTTTCCTAAATATAATTTTTTTAATATATCCAAAAATTTAGGTATACAAATGTATAGGTACACAAATTTCAGTATAGAAAGTCATAAATAGACCTATAGGAAGCCTACATTACAAAATAATAACCAAAAAAATATTTATAAATTTTTTTTCTGCAAAAATATTTTCTAAAAATAACCTTTGACTTTGAAGCTACTCACACCATAAAATAATATACAAAAATGTAGCTACATTATATTATAATATTTCTTAAAAATAAATCTTTAACCATAGTAGATATAATTAGGTAGGTTTAGGTTATATTTAGTTGTAGCTACTCTTTAAAATTATATTTATTTCCCTTTAAAGAAATCTAATTATAAAAATTCAAATCTTTTTTTAAAGAGATGGAAAATGATTTTTTAACCACGTCTTTTTTATATATCGTAAAATTTTTTTTTTTGTAACACAACATTGACTAATAAAACCAAGAATTAAGCTTCTGATTTTTTTTGCGTAGGAGTTTTTATGTACAACCGAAAATCTTTAAAAATTTACAAGTATAAACAAATAAAAAGGATATTAATAATGGTGTAGACGTAGAGAGTCAGTTTTGTGTTGTGGCAAGAATTTAAATTCATTAAAGACCAAACACCAAACAGATTAATTGTGAAATCTTTTGCACACCAATTTGCAAGCATTGGTCATATATAGCAATCATACAGACAAGATGTACTTAGAATCTATTATGTGTCTAAGTACACATCAAGTGGGATAACAAAATGTGGTACAAAAGTAACATAATACATTAGAGTCGTCCTATGGTTCAGTTACAACTGAGAATGAACTGATTATACTATTACTACCTCGGCTATTACTGCAAATTTGATCTCTGATCCATCTATTACCAAAAATTACTGATCTGATAATAAACAAACAGAGAACTGTATACCCGACGAACCAATGTACAACCCTCCCGACGGACTGACAAATTTCCAATTAAATGTCACAAAATATCTTCTTAAGTAGAATATAAATATAAAAAATTCGCAAAATCATTAAATAATACTCGTCGTCGTAAGATCCATTTTTGCCTAGATATATCCTTTTTGATTTTTTATATAGAGTGGGTATTAAAGCTTTATTAATGTGTGGGTGTTTATTAAAATGCTTATATGTATCTGAAATAACTGGCACTGCTAGTTGCCAAAAAAAAAAAAAAATACAAAAAAAAAAATACAAAAAAAAAAAATTTCTATCATTTATTTTTGCAATTGACGTCAGCAAAAGGATATTAAAAGGACAACGTCACAATGATATTACCACACACATATATACAAAATGAAAAATTATAATGGAGCTTATGTTTTATGAAAATGTTTGTGAATATTCTATTTTTTTATTTCAACTTTTTAAAATTGTATTAGTTTTGAAAATATTTTCATCTCACATTCCTCACATCCCCTCCAACCATGAGAAAAATTCTATGGTATATAATTTTTAGATGAAATTCTTTTTGTGGGGGACGACACAGGACACATTACTAAACAAATATCAGATTTGTAAATATTTATGTGGTGCATCTCCTTCTATACCACCCAACAAAACATATAAATGTATACATGTGTAAGAAAAGAAGTATATATCCTTTTTATCATTATACACCCAAACGTTTATAATAACAAAAAACCCACGCGTTTATTTATGAATGGCGGGCTTTTTTTTTGGCTTTTACAATCAGAAAAACGTTTTTTTTTTATTTGTTTCTAATAATGGTAAAGAGATAACGAATTTTCACGAAGTTTTAGAATTTTCCACAGTACAACAGTTAAAATTTATATCCTTGTATACTAAATTTATGAGAAAAAATTTTTATAATTCAAGAAAATAATTTAAAAAATTTTTATTGATTGTAAAATAAGTTTTTACGAGAATCGTGAATTTTTAAAATGAATTTTTCTTTTTCGGTTTTATTATAAAAATTATGCTTTTCTGTGAAAATTATGAATTTACATAATTTTCTACTTTACACTACACATATTATTATTAATAAATGAACAATGTTATATATGTGCAAAATATTTTTATTCGTTCTCTTGACGTCATAGTTCAGACATGCGTTATAAAGTTTAATATGAATTTTATTTTATTTTGATAAGAAAATGGAAAAAGGGGACATGACGTAACAATTTCTAATGTTCTTACAAAAAGATTTATGATTAAAGTAAATAATGGTTTTGTTTAAATGGTCTAGTACATTTTTAAGAGTCCTTTTAATCTTATTTCCGAAATTATCAAACCAATCTTATTTAGAGACTAATAAATCACTGTTTTGGAAATGATTTTAGTTTTTAAGTTCATTTCCTAATTGGAGGGTTGAGAAAACTCTCCATAAATAGTTTTACGAAAATATATACGGTAGTAAAGAAATCTTCAAAGGAATCGAACATCATCAACTCATTAACGAATTTTAATAAAGACTTTTTGAATTTTTTTTAGAAGAAGAAAATAGTTTTCTTGAGATGATAAAACAGATAAATGAGAAGAACTTGTAGGGCATACGAAAATATGTGTATATGATTTTTCTTCGAGGATGTTTTTTTTTGTGCCATTGCTCATCTGTTTAATGCATATAGAGGCGGTAGCTTAATGAATAGTAGTGTACAATGTACATATTATGCTGGGCTGATCAAGACTTGAGTTATTCTAAGTTACAATGCTTCTTAATAATTATTTGTAGCAATTACTGAAGAGAATGGACACAGTTCCTGTAGAGATTCTTTCGGGAACCAAATTATCAGATAAACTTCGACTTAAGATCGGAATTACTTGACCCAAAACATAAGAAAAAGGATGACAAATTATAAATATACATATTGAAAAATAAAAATTATATGGATAAAATAAATGAAAGTCTGGAATTAACGAAACATAAAAACTATTGTATTTATAACAAAGGTATTATCCCCCAAACAATTAATACATTATCTTTAAACAAATCCTTACAAGTTTATTTTCAAAAAATTTTATATAAGTATCTCTTCTAAAATATAATTCTAGTACACATTTTAATATATGGTATATACATTATTTCCCCTTCATAATATGAACGCATAACGAAAACGTTTATTTGTGGTGGTCACAAGCAGCAGGAGCATGAACATACACATAATATACCTAACTACCTACACTACATCGACGGCATAACATAAAATTTATTTTCTCAATGTTTTTAAATTTTTTTTTGGCAAAATATTGATCCAAAAAAAAAAAACAAATTACTGTCGTACATAATCACCACCAACACTCGATGTATACCAGTATACCAGTGTAGTGTATACCAAAACATTTATAGCAAAAAAGGAACTTCTTCTCACACAACCAACAAACCTCTTACTACCAAAAAAAAAAAGGTTAAGGGTTGTTAGCTATTGCGCATCACAAATATAATAATATTTTAAAATGTATAACCTACTGTTGTTGTTTTTTATGTAAAGGGGGTGGGTAGGCTTTGATATATTCAATGTTCTTACGTCATAAAAACTAACAAGAAATAATTTTCTATAGTCAGTCAAAGGCGATTAAACTACCAACAATAAGAAAATACCCAAAAAAATAAAAAGAATTTTTTTTAAAAAAAAATCATTTCTTCTTTTTTAGTCTTTAGTAGAAAATTATGATTTATTTATCGAAAATTTTCAATTGTGAACCATAAAGTGTGAGCCAACCAAAATAGAATAATTTGTTAAAAAAAAGTTTCTTTTTTTTATAAGATTTTTCAAAATGTAATCGTTTTTATAAAATAGTAGTACATAAATTTTTCCAATTATTTTTAAAAGTGTTGACAAAGTGATTATTTAACAATAATGATTTTTTTTTGTATATAACTTATATAGTGTAAGAAATAAAATTATAATATAATTAGCTAATTATAGAGACCATAATAATAGACACATAATTTTGCTTAACGATAATTAGCAAACGTTTCAATATAAAAGTATAATTTTAATAAAAAAAAAAAGGACGAAATTTTCAAATTGTACAATAGGATAAAAAATATAAAATTATGGAAAAAGTTCATAGACATAGACATCGACGTTCAAATTCACGTAGAAATAATGAAGATACATCAACTGAAAGACAAAATAATGATAACCAACAGCAGCAACAACAGCAACCGAATCAACATCATTCAATATCTATAGCTAGAATAAATGAACGTAATAATACAACAAATAATATTATTACACAAAATCAATCATTATCATTATCATCTAATAATCCATCAGTATTAGTTAATGGTCATGCACCTGATTTAAATTTAGATAATAACTCTGCTGGCAGAGGTTCTGAATCATCTGAAGGTGGTATTGCTAGTGGTATATCATCAGCTGTTGCAGCTGCAGTTGCATTAAATGATACTGGTGGTGGTGGTGATGGTATTGATACATCAACAATACAATCATCATCATCAACATCACGTAGAAATCAAATAGTTGAACATCATTCTAGTAGTGGTATAAGACGTCCATTACAATTAACACCACATGGTTCACCAAGGCCACCATCTGCATTAGCTACTACAAATAATGATATAATTGCTACTAGTAATGATAAACATCAAGTACATCGTGGTATTATGGGTTTTATGGATCGTGAATTAAAATCAAGTGGCGGTGGTGGTGGTAATAATGTTATTGGTGTTGGTAATAAAAAAACCCAATCGTTATCAGATCCACAAGCTAGTCCAGCACAAAGATCAACACGTAGTCGTAGTAGTTTAGAAAAAAGTCCACGTCGTAAACGTAGTAAATCAGAATCACGTCGTAGACGTGAACGTAAATTAATTGCAGCTGGTGAAATGGAAGTTAGACAAGCAAATGAAACATTAATGCGTTATTTAAAACAAGTATCAGATATGCATGATGCATCATTATCAGGTGAATTAGAAATTGATCATAATTTTGATGAAAGACGTGTTCATCGTAAAACAAAATCACAACGAGATAAAAGAGGACATTTAATAAGTAAAACTAGTGGTTAGTTTATATATTAGAATGAATTGGTTTTCTTTTGATTGGTTTTGTTATGGGCAAAATTGAAATTAATATTAGTTTTTTTAATTAATTTAGCTGGTAAACTTTATTCAACTGGTGGTGGATTATCATCAATATTAAAAGATTTATCTGAAGATATATTACCTGCTGGCGGGGAAATATATAATCCATTTACACCAGTTGTATCACCAACAGAAGGTCCACCATCTCATATTGATAAAATGTTTATACAAACATCATCTGGTTATCGGGCTGTAGATCATTGTTTCTATAAAAATCCAATTGGATCTGATACAGAAATAAATAAGTAAGAATAGAAGTTTTGAAAAAAATATTTCGGGTTTAATGTGCTTTATATGTGAAATATCGTTTTGTGATCCTTTTGACGGCTGTTGATATTTCTGTTGTCTGTCACTGTTTTCTGTTTGTTTCTAAAACTTAATTAATTTTCTAGTAACTGATAGGTACTAAAGCTGGCATTCAAAGTTAAATATCTTCATGCTAAAATTTGGAAAAGTATTAATTTCACGGTGAATATATAGAAAAGTATATCAATTTCACATGAAAATTGAGAAATTAGGGCAAATGTAGAGATAGATCACATAAAAGTACATAATCCATTTATGATTTATTACAATTATATATATTAAAAATTTGTACTATAATCTAACTTATCTATTTCTTATATATAAACCAACCAAAGACATGAAATAAATTCTAGTGTTAATTTATCATGTGCTTTACAACGAATTTGGATTATGATATCGAATATATGTCATGGATTACTTGGTGGTTTAGCATTAGCACATTTATTATTTATTGCAACAAGTCGACCATTTGATTGGGCTGATGGTGCTTTAAAACATTATTCATCATTTGCTGAAATTTATGCAAATACATTTTATTGTTTAGCAATTATTTGTATGGTATCAATTTTTGATCGGTAAGTAAAATATACCATAATTCGGATTCTCTTAACATCCGAAATTGTTCGAATTACGTGTGATTGTCCGAAATTTCGACCAAATGTTAATTCTGTAAAGGAATTGCAGATACTCGTACGTAACTTCCAATTTCAGACAATCACTCGTAATTCGAACATTTCGCGTGTTAAGAGAATCCCGACCCATACTTAAATTATAATTTAAAGTTTTAATACATTAATTTTTCTATATTTTTGTAGAATGGATATATGTCATATAGGATTATCAAATGCATCTGAATTAATATCATTTAGATGGATTATAATTGCAATGATTTATATAGCGACAATAATATTAACTTTATGTGCTGAAACAATGGACGAAAAATTGTATTTAGCTAATTTTAATATAACAATGAATAAAGGTGAAATGGTAAGAAAATTAATGATTTTTATGGTGTAGATCCAGAGAAATTTAATTGATAATTCTATTGGTTTTTTTTAAGGAAAATAATAAAGTATTAAATATATGGAATAGTTTATCATTAGCACGTAGTATTGGTGCTATTATTGGTTGGATTATGATTGGCCTTTCACCAGATGAAGATTTATTATATGGTAATTTACTCGAAATGGAAAAATATCAATTGACAAATAATTAGTAAAAAAATTTATATTTATTATAATAATTATAAATATTATATAAAGTTTAATAATGTTGAAAATACTATATATATATATATATATATATATATATATATATATATATATATTATATATATATATAAATTATATTAGTTAAATAATTTATTATTTTTAAATTAATTAAAGTTTAATTGTAAATAAAAATTAAAAAGCAATTATTTAAATTAAATTATTTAACAAAGAAATTATAATTAAATTTTAATCTGAGATATTATAAATAGTATAAATGACATATTATGATTGAAATTTTAGTTTGATGTTTGATGGCAAGAAAAAATTTAAGCAATTTTAACTAATGTAAAATTATTTTAATTTACAATATTACCATTTTATAATTATATTATATAATTTAGAAAAAAAAAAATTATAATTCAAATATAAAAGAGAGAAAAATTTAATTCCATTTATCTCTTTATAAAAAATATTCTGTAACAATTTTAAGTTTAAGAAAATGTAGTCTTTGGCGTAGAGGAAATCACTGATGATGGTGAAATTACTTTTGAACTTCGAAAAATTCGAATACAAAATATGGAGACAGATTTATATCTAACTGTGGAAAAGCTGTCGAAATCCATAATCGACGAAATTTAAATTTCGTTATCGTGACGGAATCCGGTTTACTATAGTATTTTCAATTGTGCATTGTTTTCGACAGTTACGAAATTTTCAATTGTGCATTGATTTTCGACATTTACACGGAATCCGGTTCACTATTATATTTTTAAATTGTGCATTGATGTATTTCGTACTGTAGTTGATCTGGGCTAGTTTTTAGCTCAAAAATCAGGTTAGAAATTCACCTGAAGTTATAGTAATGATTTTCGAAGAGATTCTTGTTTTCATAATTGACCGGTGTATAATTAAGTTTCGGACGAAATTTTTTTTGGTCAAATTTTAATTTTTATTGAATATATTTTTTTTTTATTACAATATTAATTTCATATTTTTCTTTGTAATTTTTTTTTGAAATTATCAAAATATAAATAATAAAACAAAAAATTGTGATAAATTTAAACGAAGATTTTTTTATGTATAAACTAAATATGAAATATTTTAACGAAATTTTAAGTATATACTATTAAATAATTGACACCAAAAAAAATAAATAAAATTAATTAAAAATAATTTACTCGAATATAACTTTTTTTTTTATTATTCTTTTTTTTTGTTAAATAATTTAATTTAATTTTTTATATTTTTCTTAAATATATATTTTATATTTGGATTACATTTTTCTTAAACTTATTACCGTATATAAAATATATATAAATAAAGCTTTTATTACATAAAAATTGTGTATAAAAAATATATATAAAAAATTAAAATTCAATTTAAATACCAAAAAAAAAAACTAAAAATAATAATTATTAAAAATAATAAATGAAAAAAAAAATACTTAGTAGATAAAACAATTCTCTGTATAATAAAATTATAATTTCATATAAATAATTATGCTATAATTTAAATCAATTAGCTGGCACAGATGTCACCAATGAGGGATTGCATTCGTAATTTCTTTCGAAATTATTTCGTAATAAAATTATGCAAATAATTTTACATTTCTTTCGGGTAATGATAGAAAATACTGTGGACTCTGATCTTGTGACTTATAATTCCATTGGTGATCCGTTGAACTGTGCCAACTCCTGATTTAAATATATTTTAAAAAATATATATAACTTATATAAATAAAAATTTAATTTAGTAGATGAAAAAAAAAAACAACCAATAAACAGACTTGAAATAAAATATATAAAAAATAATGTATAGTAGTGAACCAAAAAAAAAAAATAAATAAATATAATAAAAAAAATATTAATTACTTTAATTAAAATTTTTATTTTCTCGTTTCTTGATCTGATAAAAAATAAAACAAGCTTTTTAAATCAATTTAGAAATCTTTAAAAACACTCTTTATTTTTACTTTTTTCAATCACTTTGACCACAATTATCATTATCATTATTATTTGTATTTATAAAATTTGAAAATTGACTTTTTAATGTATAATGATAAAGCATACGTTGGCAATGATCACCACTAATACCATTATTTATCATTATTTCCATTGCTGACCATACAGAACCTTTAACACCAAAAAATATTTGTACAATTGGTATTGATTGTAACATTAATATTTCATGATTTTCAGCATTTAAACCATTTATAATATTTGGATTACATCGTACAATAGCACCATCCTTTATTAAACTATAATATAATATACCATTTGGATCTGTTATCATATAATTTGTATTACCCATTAATTTACCAATATTATTTATACGAATTTCACTTTGATTTAAACATAATGGTAAATTAATTGTATATAATTCATTTAAATTATTTGTTAATAATAATTTCAATTCATTTGAATTAAATGTTATATGATTTATAAATATACGTTTTAAATTTTCATCATGAAATTTAAATTTTTTCCATATATGATTATAATAATAATATATCCATATATATTTACCATGATTAAATGTAAAAAATATATTTTTTTGATTATTATTATTATTTAAATTTATTAATTTCATTGATAATATTGTATCATGTTGAAATGGACATAATTCACGATAAATTTCATTATATTCATTTAAATTATTATCATTATTTGATGACCATATTTCATATATAATTAATTTTGGATTACAATATTTATTACCAATATCTAATAACCATAATTGACCATTTTCATCAATTTCTGTCCATCCAGATTGTTGAATTTTTTTACAATCCGTTTGATTTTTATTATAAACAGCATGTTCCTTATAATTTGGATAAATTTTTGGACATATTTTTAATATATTTTCTGGCCATGTTGTTTCAATTAATGTTGGTATTTGAATTGATGCATTTGTTGATTCAATACATAAAAATGTACGTACATATGATCGTGATATATGTCGTAATTTATAATTTGTATTATCTAAACCGAGAACTGTTAAATCCCATGAATATATGAATTTTATTAAATGTATAAGAAAAATTATTGTCTTTACTGTATTTACTGGATTAAAGTTCATTTTTAAAATGAATTTGTATTTCAGTTTATGAATTTCGCTGTGAGTTTATAAATTTTTATTAGCTTATTCAGCAAAATTGTAATTTCTTTTTTTTTTATATATATTTTATTTATACATATTCTATCCAGATGTCGGATTATGTTTCATTTCGAAATTCTGCTAGTTTGTATGTATTTATAAAAAAGTTAAATTAAAAAGTATATAAATTAATTTTATGTAGTTTAAATAAAAATATAATTAATCGAAGAGCTAAAATCTTGAGTAGCTGAATTATTTACAGGTGAATAACAGTATACAGTGTATTATACAGGTGAATTACATTTACTGTGAGAACATGTGAGAACATAATGGTCTTATATAGAAGCACAAATGAGCAAATTTCACGGAAGCAAAACTTTCATTTAATTTAAAGTGAGGAATGACAAAAAGGAACTAATTTTACTTAATTATTTTTGAGATTTTCGAAGTTTACCGATTCGAAAATATCCATATTTCTGTTAATAAATTACCGATTCGAAAATGTCCATATTTCTGTTAATAAATGTCAATTTAAATTTGAATTTTCTATTTATCTTTAAATATATTTCATAATTTTGTAATTTAGATTTGTAAATCGTTTTACTTCTATATGTATTGGTAAAAAAACTACTTATTTTGAAACTCCAGTATATAAAGTCAGCTTAAATTTAAATTTAAAACGTTGATTCAAATTGAACAAATGAAAATTTCTATAATAATTTTGTTTATTATTTTTTATTCCAATTTACAATATGTTATAGATAAAATGCTTTTAAATTTTTTTTTATATTCAAAGAATTGACTTTCTACCATTATATATTTTTTTAAAGAGACTTCTTTCTATTTTTCAATTTAACAAATTTCCAATCCAAACACGTTATGAAAAATAATTACATTATATATTTGTTTTTTTTTAGTATAGGCAACATTTATAATAAAGTTTTTGTTTTTTTGGGAAAATTAAATTTAGAATTAAAATTTAAAATTTTTCTAAAACAAAAATCGAATTTTTTTATATTTATTTGAAATATTTTTGATTTCTAAATCACATTTTAATTGTTCCGTTTTTTTATTATTATTTGTTTCTGGTATAATTTTAGTATAATTATTTTAACATATACTTTGAATTTTACTTTTATTATTACAAAAAAATTGATAATTGATAATTATTTTAAAAAAAAAATAATTTGTGTATATTAATTATTCATTGTTAAGTTTAAAATTATAAGTATTGGGCTTTTTGGGTTATTGTTGTTCCTGTCTCCTCCATGAAATCAATTTAAAATAAAAGGAATTTGAAAAAAAAAAAATCAACCGCTTACTGTTTGTTTATTTAAATACGACATTAATGCATTTAAACGTTTCTTAATATGTTTCTGATCATCCAATGTACAACCCAATAATGCACTCTCAAATTTTTTATCAGCTAATACAATGTCACGTGGTAATGGTGGTGATGGTGAACCACTAGCCGATTCATCATATTCACTATGTTGATATAATGATGGATCATTAGTACTGCAGGCATTTAAAAATGTTTGACATTTTTGTCTAGATAATACTGGATCACCAATTGTTATTAATGAATCAATAAACATATTCACTTGACATAATGAATCTTCTTGTGATTGATCACGTACAGTACGTACATGCAATTCAACTGTTGATAAACGTTCATTAACACGTTTTATATAACATGCAATTTCATCACGTTGTGCTATCAAAAAAAATATTTGAAATAAAAATTATATATTTAATTATTAATTAAATGATTATTATTATTATTATGTATTTACATTCATGCATTCCAGTTAATTTTCCATTATTTTTAATTAAATCTAGTGACATTAAGAGAAAATCACGTTTCTCTTGTAAACCAACAGCTTCTTTTCGAAATTTTTCTACTCTTGTATCCAATTGATCAATAATTGATACAAATCTATTATAAAAAAAATACATATGCAAAATTCATTATCTTTTGGATTTAATGGTTTGTTTGTTTTTTGTTATAAATATAAATTAATTTCTACATAGATAATTTTCAGATATTGAGATATTATATTTGAAATAATTTTAATGTGAACTGTTGTGTTAAATTAATTATTATAAGTTAATTTAATTAATAGCTGAAATTATCTAGTAAAAACATGTTAAAAAAAATTTTTACAATTAAATTTATAAATGTTAAAATTATTTGTTTTTACCTTTCGTTAAGATCAATTGAGCTGGAAAAATGGAAAATAGAGAAATATTAGTAATTTTTATTAATAGTATTAATAAATAATTAAATTCTACTATAATAATTTATAATTGGGAAAATTTAAGTTTACTATATTTTTGGAAATTATAAAATTGTAGACAAGCAAAAATTATTTTCGGAAATAAAATGAAATTCTACGATAAAATTTAAATAGTTTATTTTTTAAAAAAAAACTTAAAAATAATACTTTTTTTTCTTAAAATGAAAAAAAAAATTATTGAAATTAAATTAACACAAAATAATTTTTGGTAAAATTCTTAAAAATTAAATTTTTTTGGTAAAATAAAGATGTGATATCGTAAAAAAATTGAAACGTATAATTAAAATGTTACTTATATAATTTTTTACTTATATAATTTATTTTTAAATTGTATTCTCATTATTATTATTTTTAAATATTATTCAGTGTATATTTAAAATTATGTAAAATATTTAATAATAATTTCTAATTATATAATAACAAATGCAAAAAAATAGATAAAACACCGAAAACATTTTGATAAATTTTTTAAGAAATTTTTTCAACCTTTCGATCACATTTTGATCATCAACACGAGCAATAGTATTACTGGTTCCACCATCTGTATTCCTTTTTAAATCCATTAAATAATCAAATTCATGTTGTTGTTGATGTTCTTGAGATGGATAATCAGAATATTCTTGTGGTGGTGGTGGTAATGATCCATCAACTTCCATTCTTTCGTTTAAATTGTTAATATTATTGGTTTAAATTGTTAATATTATTGTTGTTGTTAGTTCGTAAATTATTATTTTTTCTTGGTATTTTTGATTCTTTGTTAAAATCCAGTGTGAATATACAATTTTTTTTAATTGATCCACACAAAATTCGTTTACATACAAAGACGATGACGAAGACGAACACACAAGAACCGATTTAATTTGTAGTATTTTATTTTTATATAACTTGATTTTTTTAGTAGTTTTTCATTTAAGAAAAATTGTTATGTTTTTTTTAGAGAATCTTTTTTTTTATAATTTTTTATGGGGTATCCCTGAAAAAATTAAGAAAAAAAAAATAGAAATATAAAAACAATAATTTACCTATGTAAAATAAGTTGATCATTTGGTGGCGAGGGATTATCTAGTTTTTGCCGCTTCCCCAAAACTTTACCATAAAAATTGTCCCAAATACTCTTCATTTTTTTGTGTTTGTGATGACAACTTACATTTAAATATTTTTTTTTATAATTTCAGATGTTTTTTATTTTATTTGATTAAAAAATCTTGAACTTATGACTTTTTTTTTTAATGTTTTAATTGGTAAAACCCACGATTTGGAAAACTAATTTTATAATAATCAAATAAATAATTTTATTAAAATTTCAATTACCTGCAATTAGTGTTTTTTTTTATCTTTTTGCCAGAAATTTCTACGTAGAAAACAATGGGGCTGATTGATAGAAAAATGTTTTTTGATATTGAACGAAATGTCAAATAATATGCGTAAATGCCATCATTATATGAGTGGTCGTTCGGCAATTTTGTGCGAAAGTAAAGTTTTAATTCGCACTTTTGTATATTTTTCGTAGATTTTCTTTTTCTCTTTACTTTAAGTAAAATGACCTAAATTGACCTTAAATACGAAAATTAGTCCATTATGAAATTTGAGGCTTGAGATTGTTTGTAAATAAATTTATGGAGAACGTAATCACATCTATCGTATATGCCTAATCGGAGTAGAATCTACTTTTGATGCATACACATATGCTTATGCTACTCTATTACATCTTCTCAGCAACTTTATTAATCATATAGAATTTTGTAGGAAAAACAAAAATATAACCTCACAAAAAATTAATTGGAATAAAAAGAAAAACGTAAAATATATTCAAAACCGGCTGTGAATTTTTTTCCATACTTTTATCGATTAAACAAAATCTAATTATTTGATCGATAAAAGTAAAATAGAATTTATAACATAATATTAATTAATTTTTATATTAAAAAAAAGAAAATGGATAAACCTCGTATGATAGAACATATTCAGAAATCTGTAAATTATACAATTTTTGATGTTAAATGGATACCATGTTCAGCAAAATTTCTTATTGCTGGTTCACGACCCAAAGGTACTGGCGTTATAGATATTTATGAATTAAATAAAACTGAAGTGGAATTAGTGAAATCAATTGAAAGAAAAAATCCAATAAAATGTTGTACATTTGGTGCATCGAGCTTACGAAATCGTCATATTGCTATTGGTGATTTTAGTGGAAAAATGCAAATAATGTAATTAAATTTAATATTATTTAATATTTAATTATAATAATTAAGTTATTTACTTTTTAGTGACCTTGAACGACCAGAAATACCAATTATTAATGTTAATGCCCATACAGCTATAATAAATTCAATTGACGGAATTGGTGGTACACAAATAAATTGTGGTGCACCAGAAATTGTTACAGGTAGTAAAGATGGTTCCGTTAAAGTATGGGATCCACGACAAGGTAATACTCCTGTTGTTGATATTAGTCCCGAAGAATCATTAACATCGGATGATAAAACTACTACTATTCGGGATTGTTGGGCAGTAACATTTGGTGATTCATATAATAATCATGAACGTAATGTTTGTGCTGGTTATGATAATGGTGATATAAAATTATTTGATTTACGTAAATTATCTGTAATATGGGAGACAACACATAAAAATGGTATTTGTTCAATTGAATTTGATCGTAAGGATATTGAAAAAAATAAATTAGTTATTACAACATTAGAAGGTGGTTTACATGTATATGATATGCGTACATTTCATAAAGATAAAGGTTATGTATGTGTTAGTGAGAAAAATGCTGGTCGTTCAGTTGGTAAAAATGGTGTTATTAGTGGACCAAAAGCAACTGTATGGTGTGTTAAACATTGTCCACAAAATCGTGATTTATTTGTAACAACTGGTGGTACTGGTTCGGTACGTTTATGGAATTATGAATATCCAGAAAAACGTAAAAAAGATTCTGGTGATGGTTTAGAAATTGGTGTACCAGGACAATTAAATATGTTACATGCAACAACATTATCTAGTCAACCAGTACATTGTTTTGATTGGAGTCCAGATAAATTGGGTTTAGGTTTAACTGGTTCATTTGATCAAACTGTTCGTGTTATTGTTACAACTAAATTAAATTTATATTAAATTAAAACATTTTTTTACCAATTTATCAACTGAGTATATAATAATTTTAATAATTTGTATTTTGTTAATAATTAAAAATAATAAACAAAGGTTTCATTATTACATCAAAAATTTATGATTAATATTCACGATACTATATTGATAACATTGAAAAATTTCAATATAATTATTTAATATCACACGTAACACGTTTGTGAATATGTAATTATAACTATTGAGCAAAAAAAAAAAAAGAGTAGGTCAAAATATAAAAAAAACAACAGAATTGTGAAATGAAATATTTGAGTTTAATGGTCATAATTATCGAAACAACTTGAATTAATTTATAATATACATAATCATTATCAATTAAACAGATTATATTTTATTATTATAAATATTTTTATCTATAATTTTAGATTTATTTTTATCAGGCACTTTATAATATTATCTACTAAATATTCAAGAACATTTTAAGATTGCAGTTGAATATTGAATACGAATTAAAATTGAGTGTATATTTACAATTTTATTCAGTCAATTTCTTTATTCAATGTGTAAATAAATATACGGCGGTCGATGACAGTGAGGAAAATTTGTCCCAATATCAGAAACTAAATTGTAGATTATTGTTATTACTACTATTGCCCTTTCCTTGCACTGTTTATTTGTCATCATAAAACTAATTATAAAATCAGTAAAGAGTTAATTTAATTTTCGTATTATAATTATAAAATGTTATACTGTTCCTCCAACACATAAGAACAACCACTCGAGAAATTAACTTGAAACGAAAATAATGACTGAGTGAGTTATATTTTTTCATTTAATTTAATTTTTTATAATAATTTTTTTTACATTTTCTTAGATTAGATGCAATAAAACAATCAAATGGTCATAAACCAAAAATAGTGACAAAGTTTATTATAAATCGGGATATTTTAACACATGAAAATGTTATAAAAACTACAGGTTATAGAGCACCTGATAAAAGTATCTCAGCATATTTAAATTCATATTGGAAAAATTGGAGTTTGATTGAAACAATATTTACATTAATACCAATATTGAAATGGTTACCAAAATATTCAATAAGGAAAAATTTAACTGGTGATGTTATAGCAGGATTTACAGTTGCTGTTATGCAAATACCACAAGGTATGGCATATGGTTTATTAGCTGGTGTAACACCAAATGTTGGATTATATATGGCATTTTTTCCGGTATTAATGTATATGCTATTGGGTTCATCTCGTCATATATCAATTGGTACATTTGCTATTGGTAGCATAATGACATTAAAAGTAGTTAATGCGTATGCTACGAATGATTCGAATGATTTGAAATCTGACGAGATAGTTTATACACCAATGGATGTTGTTACGGCCACAGCAATTGCAGTTGGAATAATAAATGTAAGAAAAGCTAAATGATTAAAATGGTTTTACAGTATTTCTCTCTTTTTAGCTTATAATGTACGTTTTCCGCCTTGGTTTTTTAGCATCACTTCTAAGTGAACCGGTTGTAAATGGATTTATCACAGGCGCTGCTGTTCATATTGTTGTCAGTCAATTAAAAGATATTTTTGGTGTTACAGTACCACGCCGTAAAGGTGCCTTTAAAATACTACTTAATATTTATGATATTTTCGAGAGCCTGATGGAATCAAATGTTGCCACAATAATTTGTTCATGTAGCATTATAATATTTATGCTATTAATGAATGAATTGATTAAACCATGGCTAAATAAGAAATGTCGTTTTCCATTGCCAGCTGAAATAATAGGTATAATTGGTAGTAATTTAATTGTAAAATACTTAGATTCTGGTAATATTTACAATATGGAATTAATTGGTAATATACCAACTGGCTTACCAGAACCAAAATTACCACCAATTAACTTAATCGGATTGGTATTTTTTGACTCAATATCAATTGCATTTGTTAGTTTTTCCCTAATAATGTCAATGGGTTTAACATTTGCAAAAAAACATTCATATGAAATATCAGCGAACCAGGAACTGTTTGCTATGGGTATAAGCAATATATTTTCTGGATTTTTTTCTTGTATACCATTGGCTGTTGCATTGTCTCGTTCAATAGTTCAAGAACAAACTGGTGGTGTAACACAAATTGCATCATTAGTCTCATCAATATTAATATTAGCAGTTTTACTTTGGATTGGGCCGTTTTTTTCGACACTTCCAAAGGTTAGTAAAAAAATATTAATAAATATTTTATTTTTAAATAAAATTTAAATATTTTTAGTGTATTTTAGCTGGAATTATAATTGTTGCCCTAAGGAAAGTATTTGCACAAGTAACAGAATTGAAAAAATTTTCGAAGCAAGGAAAATTGGAAGTTTTTAATTGGCTGTTTACATTTTTAGGAGTTGTAATAATTGACATCGATATTGGGTAAGCATTTTATTTGTTTTCGTTATCAATTTTAATTAAATAATTATTTTTTTAGTCTCTTAATTGGAATTCTATTCTCTCTGTTAACATTTTATATAAAAGGATTTAAACCATATGGCTCTCTACTTGGTACAATGCCAAATGCACCTACTGGTATTTATGTTGATATAAATAATCATAAATCTGCTGTTGAAGTACAACAAATGAAAATTTATCGTTATTGTGGTGCAATAAATTTTGCATCTTCATTTAAATCAAAATTATATAAAGAACTCGAAGTTGACTATGATAAATTACGACGTGTATCAATTGGAATGACCACTTCAGTACCAGGAGATGAATTGACAAACTTATTTACATATGATTGTTTAATATTAGATTTATCATGTTGTAGTCATTTGGATATGGCTGGTTGTTCTGTGCTTACAGAAATTATGAATGAAATGAAAATATTAAATGTACGATTATTTATAGCTGCACCATCAGATCGTGTTTATGATACATTAATACGTAGTATGGCTATGGGTGAGGGACCCTTTGATATATTACCAACAGTTCATGATGCTGTATTATATGCCGAAGCATGTCGAACATCATAACCCACACCACAATAATCGTTACAGAAAATATATAAGCGAATTGGTATTTAATTAGTATTAAGTTAATACTACATTTATGAATGGTAGAATTATTTTATATTTAAAAACGACTTTTCTGAATGAAATTGGTTGGAATTATATGTATTTAAGGTAATAAAGTTTAAAATAAACAAAATTTATACTCAATTATAGAATAAGTTTCTTTAAAGTTATTATTAATGTGATTACGGATATCAGTTGAAGACTATTGCGGTGAAAACTCAAAGAAAATATTATCTCTATCGTTATTAGCACATAAGATGACACCCTATATTTATTTATAATTTCTGAATAACTCCATCTAGTTCTAGACCAGAGTAATTAATTTTAGTCGAGGAGGAATAGTTATACTACTTACTATAAAATATTTTAAAGCAAAACTTTCAGTAATATGTTCCACAAAATCCACAAATTTTTTTTTATAGTTGGCTAACCTGAAATAAACAATTTAACCTCACAAAAAATAGATAAGGGAAGATTGTAGATCTTTAGATTTAGATAAACAATAACAATAATAATATTTTTTGTGCAAAAAACCGGCTTTTCGTTATTTTATTTATTAATCTAAAAAAAAGTGATTTATAAAATAAAAGTGAAAATGAATATAACTCGAATTATTGAATATATTTATAAAAAAAATGAAAATTATAAAATTATTTATAAAAAAAATGAAAATTATAAAATACATTGTCAACAGAATTTGTTATGGATAATGCGAGTTGACGGTTGACCACAAGTACAGGAATAGTAGATAATGACATACTGAAGTTAACTAGTTCAAATAGAATACTAGAAATGAATTAGAATCAATTTAAATTACCAGGATAATTAATGATTACTATCAAAATGAAGTCCACAATGTAACATTTTCTAATTGGCGTTTAAATAAATTGGATTTATTCTATCGATCAGATTAGTTCTATTAGACTAGCAAGTAGATATACCTATATAATATGTAATTAGTATAATGCTATAGTATTTGGTAAAACTAAATTAACATTAATTATAATGAAGTAAGATGTAAGCATATACATAGTTCCATCCCTATAAAATATTATCTAAAGTTTAGTCCAAATATTTTTCCCTTATCTCAATTTTTAACCATAAATTGACTTACATCATAATTAAATATAAATGACATAAATATTTATTTGTTAAATATATAGAACAACTGGAATTATCTGGATTTAAATAAATTAGTAAATCTCAATATTGTCAGTTAGAAATAATTGATAGATTTAATTTTATTTTTATATTGCCTCAATTCACTTCGCATCTAATCATAAGGAAAAGAATTGTAAGTTTTAAATCATTTAAGAAAAAAACAAAATCATTTTCTAATTTTTCATTTTTTCTAGATTGGATGCGTTGAAAAAACCAATTGACCGTAGACCAAAAACAATGCCAAAGTTTAGTATAAATCGTGATGTATTAACACATGATAGTGTTATCCAAACAACTGGTTATAGAGCACCGGATAAAAGTATTTCAGCAAATGTACGTTCATGTTGGACAAATTGGAGTTTTATTGAAACAATATTTTCATTAATACCAATATTAAAATGGTTACCAAAATATTCAATAAGAAATAATTTAACTGGTGATATTATATCGGGATTCACTGTTGGTGTTATGCATATACCACAAGGTATGGCATATGGTTTATTAGCTGGTGTAACACCAAATGTTGGATTATATATGGCAATTTTTCCTGTATTCATATATATGCTATTGGGTTCATCTCGTCATATATCAATTGGTACATTTGCTATTGGCAGTGCAATGACATTGAAAGTAGTTAACACGTATGCTACGCATGATTCGCACGATTTGAAACCTGATGAAATAGTTTATACACCAATGGATGTTATTACGGCCACAGCAATTGCAGTTGGAATAATAAATGTAAGAAAAGCTTTAAATAATTAAAATGGTTTAACAGCATTCCTTTGTTTTAGCTTATAATGTACATTTTCCGCCTTGGTTTTTTAGCATCACTTCTAAGTGAACCAGTTGTAAATGGATTTATCATAGGCGCTGTTGTAAATGTTGTTGTCAGCCAATTACAAGATATTTTTGGTGTAACAGTACCACGCCGTAAAGGTGCTTTTAAAATACTACTTAATATTTATGATATTTTCGAGAGTCTGCAGGAATCTAATATTGCCACAACAATATGTTCATTTAGTTTTATAATATTTATGCTATTAATGAATGAATTGATTAAACCATGGCTCAGTAAGAAATGTCGTTTTCCATTGCCATCTGAAGTAATAGGTATAATTGGTTGTAATTTAATTGTAAAATACTTAAATTCTGGAAATATATACAATATGGAATTAGTTGGTAATATACCAACTGGTTTACCAAAACCAAAATTACCACCAATTAATTTAATCGGATTGGTATTTTTTGATTCAATATCAATAGCATTTATTAGTTTTTCACTAATAATGTCAATAGGTTTAACATTTGCAAAAAAACATTCATATGAAATATCAGCGAACCAGGAATTGTTTGCTATGGGTATAAGCAATATATTTTCGGGATTTTTTTCTTGTATGCCATTGGCTGTTGCATTGTCCCGTTCAATAGTTCAAGAACAAACTGGTGGTGTGACACAAATTGCATCATTATTCTCCTTAATATTAATATTAGTAGTTGTACTTTGGATTGGGCCGTTTTTTTCGACACTTCCAAAGGTTAGTAGAAAAATATTAATAAATATTTGATTTTAAAACAAAATCTTCTTAGTGTATTTTAGCTGGAATTATAATTGTTGCACTAAAGAAAACATGTGCAACAGTAAAAGAAGTGAAAAAATTTTCGAAGCAAGGAAAATTGGAATTTTTTAATTGGCTGTTTACATTTTTAGGAGTTGTAATAATTGACTTCGATATTGGGTAAGCATTTTATTTGTTTTCGTTTCAAATTTAATTAAATAATTATTTTTTTAGTCTCTTAATTGGAATTCTATTCTCTCTGTTAACATTTTATATAAAAGGATTTAAACCACATGGCTCTCTACTTGGTACAATGCCAAATGCACCTACTGGTATTTATGTTGATATAAATAACCATAAATCTGCTGTTGAAGTACAACAAATGAAAATTTATCGTTATTGTGGTGCAATAAATTTTGCATCTTCTTCTTCATTTAAATCAAAATTATATAAAGAAGTCAAATTTGGAGATGAATTAATTAATCTATTTACATATGATTCTTTAATATTAGATTTATCATGTTGTAGTCATTTGGATATGGCTGGTTGTTCTGTTCTTACAGAAATTATGAATGAAATGAAAATATTAAATGTACGATTATTTATAGCTGCCCCATCATCAGATCCTATTTATGATACATTAATACGTAGTATGGCTATGGGTGAGGGACCTTTTGATATATTACCAACAGTTCATGATGCTGTATTATATGCTGAAGCACACCACAATAATCGTTACAGAAGCGAATTGGTATTTAATTAGTATATAGTTAATACATTATGAATGGTAGAATTATTTCATATTTAAAAACGAATTTTGTGAATGAAATTGGTTGGAATTATATGTACTTAAGGTAATAAAGTTTAAAATAAACAAAATTTATACTCAATTATAAAATAAAAGTTTAATTAATGTGATTATGTTGAGATTGGTTCCGTAGTGTAACAACCTGTATATAACTCCATCCATCTAGACTAGAGGATAGCGATAGGGTACATACATAATTATTTGTAGTCTAGGAGTAGTTAATAAGTTCCACAAATTTTATTTTATAGTTGGCTAACCTGAAATAAACAATTTAACCTCACAAAAAATAGATAAGGGAAGATTGTAGATCTTTAGATTTAGATAAACAATAACAATAATAATATTTTTTGTGCAAAAAACCGGCTTTTCGTTATTTTATTTATTAATCTAAAAAAAAGTGATTTATAAAATAAAAGTGAAAATGAATATAACTCGAATTATTGAATATATTTATAAAAAATATGAAAATTATAAAATTCATGATATTCAATGGATTTCATTGTCAATAGAATTTGTTATGGATAATGCGAGTTGACGGTTGACCACAAGTACAGGAATAGTAGATAATGACCTACTGAAGTTAACTAGTTCAAATAGAATACTAGAAATGAATTAGAATCAATTTAAATTACCAGGATAATTAATGATTACTATCAAATTCAAGTCCACAAAGTAACATTTTCTAATTGGCGTTTAAATAAATTGGATTTATTCTATCGATCAGATTAGTTCTATTATTAGACTAGTAAGTAGATATACCTACTATAATATGTAAGTAGTATAATACTATATTATATTTGGTAAAACTAGATGAACATTAATTATAATGAAGTAAGGTGTAAGCATTATAGTTCCTTATAGAATATTATCTAAATTTTATACCAAAATTTTTGTTATCTCAATTTTTTATCCAAAAATTGACTTACATCATAATTGATATAAATATTTATTTGTTAAAATATAAACAAACATAAATATTTTTTGCTATAATACATTTCTGTATAATTAATAATTAGCAAGTTTTTTATTATTTTAACGATATTGGAAAATTTTCATGTATACTTAAATATTGTTTATATATTGAATGTCAACAATTTTAGTATATAAATTTCTGGTTAAATTGAATAAGCGGGTCAGTATATGTTATAGTCAGTATAGTATAGCTATAGACATAGATGGTAATTAAATATTTTATAATATTAGAATAGAACTGTCAGAAGTAGAATTGGCATATATTCTATGAATAAACTTTTTTTTTTCGTTATAATATTAAAAACATTTATACACTATTAGTCTAAGTTGGTGCTGTATTGAAATCATAACACAACGAAAAAGTGTTCGAAAACAAAAGTGAAAAAAAAAAAAATACATTTCTGTTATGTATTTCATTTAATTATAGAAAAAAAATATAGTTTTAATTAATTTTTATTATTATATAAATTTTTAATAATTTAAATTATAGTGAAAAACTTATTCAATATTTTTTTTATTCTAATTTATTTGCTATCTTTTCTTTATTTAATTATTATATATATATATAATTTAATTTATTGAGAATGATCACTGTTTATCTATAAAATAATAATTCTTATTGCAATTTTTTTTGCCTATTATTAAACTATATTTAAAATTAAATGTAAGTTTCGAAATTTTTATTTGAATAATTTTAAATAAAATATTTCATAAATTTTGAAGGTCAAATTAGATTATATTCTCTAAAGAGCAAAAATGTTATGAAATTGATTTAAAACACCAAATTAATTAAAAAAACATTTTTTTCTACTTCACTGATAAATGAATCAAAAAAAAAATAAAAACAACAAAAAAACCTTTTCAAATAAATTTGATAAATTTGCGCATAAACATAAATTTAAATATGTAATTATAAATATTTATTTTCGAATAACTTTTAATGAATTAAAATAAAAAAAAACACTTGTTGATATTTTAAATTCATAAATTGATGAATCAATATTTTTTTTATCCAATTTTACCAGATCATCATAAATAATTATTCCTTTATTTATTTTTCAAAATTAATTTACAAGTTATTATTACAATTTTGGGTTGGGTTGGGATCAAAAATTAACTGTACAAAATCTTGCACACAAAATCTTATTTTCAAACATCTTACATTACAAAATCTAACACAGAAAATCTTTGAAGAGAGGAGAAGAAACTACAAAAAAGACGAACGATATTTAATAAAGAATAATTAAAAAAAATTATATGGAAAAGGGAAAAATTAATTAAAGTGATCCTAAAGTCTGAAGATTTTGCAATTACAAAATTTTCTGATGCTAGATTTTGATATTGCAAGATTTTGTTAATGCAAGATTTTGTGATACAGACTTTTATACCGCTCCCATTACAATTTTTTTGTGTAATTTGAGTTTGAATTTTATATTTATATTTAGACACTTTTAATGTGTGGAATTATTAATAACTATAATACAAATTACAATATTGATACTTCCGAAAATTATATAATCGTTATGTAGATTAAATTTATTAAACTGATAACAATTATATTACTTTTAATAAAGTATATTTAAGTAATACTAATGTATAACAAATTATCTTCATATTTGATTATATATATACAATTGATTTTGATTAATCTATAAAATTGAATGGGTGCCGTACAAAATCTAGATACCTATTTATAATTCATCTTGGTTCAAAATTCAGATAAATAAAAATAAATCTTCTTCTTAATATACCGCTCCGTTCCAGAGGTTATTTGTAGCCACCTCGCAAGATACTTATATAAAAAAAATCAGTTACAGATAACTCGTTCAAAATTCAGGATATTTAAAATTCTTCGATGGGGTTTTTGTTGATTTTTCGTATTGGAGTTTTATTTTTAAAAAAATGTGAGTTTTATGATCCAGAAATGCATCTTTTCCGAATAAATTTAAATCTGAATTTTGATTATCTGAATAACATTATATACCCATGATAATGGATATAGTAATATACATAGATCAACTGGAATTATCTGGATATTTAAATAAATTAGGAAATAAAATTTCAATATTGTCAATTAGAAATATTGATAGATTTTATTTTATTCTTATTTTATTTATTTATTGCCTCAAATTTATAATTAACGAAATTTATTTTATCTTATTTTTCTTGAAAATTTCATTCAAATTCACTCTAATTGTTAATTGTTCGACTTTTATACTGAATATTAATATTTTTTATTTTAATTATTATTTTAATAATAATTTAAAAAAAAAAATCGTTAAACATTAAAGAAATATAAAAATAATAAATTCTAATCATAATTAATTAACCAGCTAATTGTTTTTTGAATGAATATAATGTGATGACTCTATATTGCTATGCCCATGCAATTAATCATAATTCGAGGTTGTTTTAATTATATAATTTACTTCGAATCTAATCATAACGAAAAGAATGGCAGCTAGTGAGTAAGTTCAATAATTTAAAAAAATTAAAAAATATTATTTTCTAATTTTTCATTTTTTCTAGATTGGATGCGTTGAAAAAACCAATTGACCGTAGACCAAAAACAATGCCAAAGTTTAGTATAAATCGTGATGTATTAACACATGATAGTGTTATCCAAACAACTGGTTATAGAGCACCGGATAAAAGTATTTCAGCAAATTTACGTTCATGTTGGACAAATTGGAGTTTTATTGAAACAATATTTTCATTAATACCAATATTAAAATGGTTACCAAAATATTCAATAAGAAATAATTTAACTGGTGATATTATATCGGGATTCACTGTTGGTGTTATGCATATACCACAAGGTATGGCATATGGTTTATTAGCTGGTGTAACACCAAATGTTGGATTATATATGGCAATTTTTCCGGTATTAATGTATATGCTATTGGGTTCATCCCGTCATATATCAATTGGTACATTTGCTGTTATTAGTTTGATGACATTAAAAGTAGTTAACACATATGCTACACATGATTCCGAAGAACCGAAATCTGATGAACCAATTTATACTCCAATTGAAATTGTTACAGCAACAGCAGCAGCAGTTGGAATAATAAATGTAAGAAAATCTTTAAATAATTAAAATGGCTTTACAGTATTTCTATCTTTTTAGCTTATAATGTACGTTTTCCAACTTGGTTTTTTAGCATCACTTCTAAGTGAACCAGTTGTAAATGGATTTACTACAGGTGCTGCAACACATGTTGTTGTCACACAATTAAAAGATATTTTTGGTGTTGTTTTAGCACGTCGGAAAACTTCTTTTAAAATACTACATACCCTGTATGATATATATGATCAGTTACCACAAGCTAATCTACCAACAATATATTTTTCAATTGGAGTCTTAATATTTATGATACTATCGACAGAATACATCAAACCATGGCTTAGTAAAAAATGCCGTATTCCATTACCCGTGGAATTAATATGTATTATTGCTTGTAATTTAATAGCAATACATATTGATGCAAAGATATATGAAATCAAATTAGTTGGTAATATACCAACTGGTTTACCTGGACCACAATTTCCATCAATTAACTTAATAGGATTAGTACTTGTTGATTCAATAGCAATAGCTGTTGTTAGTTTTTCAATAATAATATCAATGGGTTTAACATTTGCTAAAAAACATTCATATGAAATATCAGCGAACCAAGAACTGTTTGCTATGGGTATAAGCAATATATTTGCTTCATTATTTTGTTGTATACCATTGGCCTGTTCATTGTCTCGATCAATTGTTCAAGAACAAAGCGGTGGTATTACGCAATTAGCATCATTAGTTTCATCAATATTAATATTAGCAGTTTTACTTTGGATTGGACCGTTTTTTTCGACACTACCAAAGGTTAGTACAAAAAATATTAATAAATATTTGATTTTTAAATAAAATTTAAATCTTTTTAGTGTGTTTTAGCTGCAATTATAATTGTTGCATTAAAAAAAATGTTTACACAAGTAAGACAATTGAAAAAATTTTCGAAGCAAGGAAAATTGGAAGTTTTTAATTGGCTGTTTACATTTTTAGGAGTTGTAATAATTGACATCGATATTGGGTAAGCATTTTATTTGTTTTCGTTATCAATTTTAATTAAATAATTATTTTTTTAGTCTCTTAATTGGAATTCTATTCTCTCTGTTAACATTTTATATAAAAGGATTTAAACCACATGGCTCTCTACTTGGTACAATGCCAAATGCACCTACTGGTATTTATGTTGATATAAATAACCATAAATCTGCTGTTGAAGTACAACAAATGAAAATTTATCGTTATTGTGGTGCAATAAATTTTGCATCTTCATTTAAATCAAAATTATATAAAGAAGTCAAAGTTGACTATGATAAATTACGACGTGTAACAATTGGAATAACTACTTTAATACCAGGAGATGAATTAACTAATCTATTTACATATGATTCTTTAATATTAGATTTATCATGTTGTAGTCATTTGGATATGGCTGGTTGTTCTGTGTTTACAGAAATTATGAATGAAATGAAAAAAATACATGTACGATTATATATAGCTGCACCATCATCAGATCCTATTTATGATACATTAATACGTAGTATGGCTATGGGTGAGGGACCTTTTGATATATTACCAACAGTTCATGATGCTGTATTATATGCTGAAGCATGTCGAACATCATGACCCACAATAATTCTAAAAACTATTTACTTAAGTACAAAAAATTATACAAACAAGTATATTATTAAAAATCGTTTCAAGGCATTTCACTCAAATGATGATTCTATTAAAGTAAGTATTTCTTTTCCTCATAATGCTTTGATTCGATCTGCCTAGACAAATCGTGATTATATAAAAGTTTCTTTGTAAAAAAAATTGATTTTTAAAAATTATTTTTATATAAAATTTTAGTCGCAAAAAATTGTACATTTAATTGGAAACTTTTATGAGTCTGATGAAAAATATATAAAACTATATTTATATAATATATTTTTGTTGATATTTATATTATACTTAATGTTGAAACTATATTTACTTAAAAAAAATAATGAAAAAAAAACTGACAAATATATTTTATAATAATTAAAAGTTTTATGTATTTATTTCTTCCTGAATTTTCGTATGAGTTTAATATATTTTCTATTTAAGGAAATAAAATTTCAATATTCAATCAATTAGAAATATTGATAAGATTTTGCCTAAAAGTTATATGTATTTACAAAATTAACTTTATTTGATAAATAAATATCAAATTTCTTGTATAAATTCATTAAAATTAAGTGTTAATAGTTAATTGTCGTCGTTTATACGGAAATATTTTAAGGTAAATTAATTGCTAAATAATTTGTAAATAATTTAATAAAATATTTCTATTTCTATTAACCATAATTTTAATAATAGTTAAAAAAATTGTTAAACATTAAAGAAATTTAAAAATAATAAATTCTCGAATCATAATTAATTAAATTAACAGCTAATAGTTTTTTGAATGAATATAATGTGATGACTCGAATCATATTTTGAGGTTTTTTTAATTATATAATTAACTTCGAATCTAATCATAAGGAAAAGAATTGCAGCTAGGAGTAAGTTTTAAATCATTTAAGAAAAAAACAAAATCATTTTCTAATTTTTCATTTTTTTCTAGATTGAATCCATAAAAAAAACCAATTGATCGTAAACCAAAAACAATGCCAAAATTTAGTATAAATCGTGATGTATTAACACATGATAGTGTTATCCAAACAACTGGTTATAGAGCACCGGATAAAGGTATTTCAGCAAATTTACGTTCATGTTGGACAAATTGGAGTTTTATTGAAACAATATTTTCATTAATACCAATTTTAAAATGGTTACCAAAATATTCAATAAGAAATAATTTAACTGGTGATATTATATCGGGATTTACTGTTGGTGTTATGCATATACCACAAGGTATGGCATATGGTGTATTAGCTGGTGTAACACCAAATGTTGGATTATATATGGCAATTTTTCCTGTATTCATATATATGCTATTGGGTTCATCTCGTCATATATCAGTTGGTTCATTTGCTGTTGTTAGTTTGATGACATTGAAAGTAGTTAGCACACATGCTACACATGATTCCGAAGAACAGAAATCTGATGAACCAATTTATACTCCAATGGATGTTGTTACAGCGACAGCAGCAGCAGTTGGAATAATAAATGTAAAAGCTTTAAATAATTGAAATGATTTAACAGCATTCCTTTGTTTTAGCTTATAATGTACGTTTTACAACTTGGTTTTTTAGCATCACTTCTAAGTGAACCAGTTGTAAATGGATTTACTACAGGTGCTGCAACACATGTTGTTGTCGCACAATTAAAAGATATTTTTGGTGTTGATTTACCACGCCGGAAAACTTCTTTTAAAATACTACATACCCTGTATGATATATATGATCAGTTACCACAAGCTAATCTACCAACAATATATTTTTCAATTGGAGTCTTATTATTTATGATACTATCGACAGAATACATCAAACCATTGCTTAGTAAAAAATTTCTTTTTCCATTACCCGCAGAATTAATATGTATTATTGGTGGTAATTTAATAGCAATACATATTGATGCGAAGATATATAAAATCAAATTAGTTGGTAATATACCAACTGGTTTACCTGGACCACAATTGCCATCAATTAACTTAATAGGATTAGTACTTTTTGATTCAATACCAATAGCTGTTGTTAGTTTTACAATAATAATATCAATGGGTTTAACATTTGCTAAAAAACATTCATATAAAATATTAGCAAATCAAGAATTATTTGCTATGGGTATATGCAATTTAGTTGCTTCATCATTTTGTTGTATACCATTGGGCTGTTCATTGTCCCGTTCAATTGTTCAAGAACAAACTGGCGGTGTAACACAAATTGCATCATTAGTTTCATCAATATTAATATTAGCAGTTTTACTTTGGATTGGACCGTTTTTTTCAACATTACCGAATGTATTAATAACTAGAAAATATTAATAAATATTTGATTTTTAAATCAAATTTATATCTTTTAAGTGTGTTTTAGCTGCAGTTGTAATTGTTGCATTAAAAAGCATGTTTACACAAGTAAAACAATTGAAAAAATTTTCGAAGCAAGGAAAATTGGAAGTTTTTAATTGGCTGTTTACATTTTTAGGAGTTGTAATAATTGACATCGATATTGGGTAAACATATTATTTCATTTCATTCTTAATTTTAATCACATAATTTTTTTAGTCTCTTAATTGGAATTCTATTCTCTCTGTTAACATTTTATATAAAAGGATTTAAACCACATGGTTCTCTACTGGGTACAATGTCAAATGCACCTACTGGTATTTATGTTGATATAAATAACCATAAATCTGCTGTTGAAGTACAACAAATGAAAATTTATCGTTATTGTGGTGCAATAAATTTTGCATCTTCTTCTTCATTTAAATCAAAATTATATAAAGAAGTCAAAGTTGGAGATGAATTAACTAATCTATTTACATATGATTCTTTAATATTAGATTTATCATGTTGTAGTCATTTGGATATGGCTGGTTGTTCTGTGTTTACAGAAATTATGAATGAAATGAAAAAAATACATGTACGATTATATATAGCTGCACCATCATCAGACCCTATTTATGATACATTAATACGTAGTATGATTATGGGTGAAGGACCTTTTGATATATTACCAACAGTGCATGATGCTGTATTATATGCTGAAGCATGTCGAACATCATGACCCACAATAATTCTAAAAACTATTTACTTAAGTACAAAAACTTGTAAGACACGTATATTTTTAAAATTGTTTCAAAGCATTTCAATCGTCATTTGATTTTAAATCTTTTACTTAAGTAGAAAGAAACATAATAGGAAATTTTCTTCTTAAGTAGAAATAAGTATTATTGCTCTCTGGTTAAATAAAAGATTTAAAGTATTTAGAGGAATTTCTTTTCGGAAGGGCTGATTTGAAATGTAAAAAGACTAATTTTAAATGTGTAAAGACTAATTTGGTTTTTTAAAAGACTATCTTTATGTGTAAAAAGACTAATTTGACCGGAAAATGCTATATAATATATTTTTGTTGATAATTACATTATACCTAATGATTAATTGATTCAATTATATCATAATATTCATAAGCCAAATTAAAGTCAAAAATATATTTAATGTTTTTTCTTCAAACTCATATTCGTTTAAATATTCAGCAACCTACATAGGCATTTTCAATCATATTGGAATTGACAATTCAGCCATTCATAAAATATAAAATCGTAAAAAAATTTATTTTTAAAGGTTCATGTCTCTGATAATTTCATTAAGCCACATCCGCATATACCGAGAACGACCGAGTGTTCGATCGAGATTCGGTTTGTGTGTGGTGTGGATATGGATGCCGAACGAACGAATTCGTTCGTTGCCGAACCATTTTTTCTGTATCGCCAATGTTCGTTCCGTCCCTGGAGATTCGTTGTTATAGCGAATGTTCGTTCGTTCGTTGTAAAATTCGCTGTTGGTCCGAATGTAAATTCAAAAGTTAATTCCTGACTTTTTCATACAGTAAATATTTATATGGAAAATCATAATTTCACTGTCTGTATTTTTTACTAAAATTTTGTAATTAAGTTATTTCATAAGTTTAATATATTTTCTATTTATTCATTAACCAGATACCAGACTATGTTTAGTCAAATGTTACAGATAGTAAATAATTGAAATAATAAGGCAATGTCCTATAATTCGATCTCTGAATATAAAATTACATATATTAAATAAAAAAATGTTTGAATTAAATATTTTTATTTCGTCCAATTTATTTAAGTTTACCATTACAAAAAAAAAAATTTAAAATTGTATATAAAAAAAAAATTTACTTTCTTTTTCCTTTTTTAGATTTTTTCTCTTTTGCTGCAACAGAACGTTTATCTTTTTTCTGTCTTGGATCAACAACTCTGAAACGTCCTTTAACACCCGGTGGTCTTCGTACACGTTTACCAGATAAATGTTTTCTAGCAACAACATATGATATTTCTTTCTTTTTATCTTCAGCTTTTTTATATAATTTTTTTATTTGACGCATTTTATCTTGTGCTGTACCATCACTATGTTCCATAATTTGTTCAGCTTTCTTTTTAGCTTTTTCCATACGTTTTGTTGCACGTTTCTTTTTCCTAGCTTTTGCTTCCATAACTTTTTTAATTGGTCTAACATTTAATTCACGTACTTTATTATCATATTCTTCAATTAATTCTGGTGGTACTGGTACTGGTTTTCTCATATGTAAATCTTCATCTTGTACAAACCATTCTGGTAAATTATTATCGTTAAATACATAACGATTCCATGCTGAATCAATTAAGTCACGTTTAGTTTTTTTACCTTTAATCATCATAGCACCAATAGCAAGTTCGGATTCATTAAGGCGAATTTTTTTAACTAGAAAAATTGTATGAAGATATAAATTAAAATTAGAAATTTTAATAGAATTAGTAATAATTTTTACCTTTGTTAGCACTACCGTTTAATCCTTTATCAGCAACATTATTGTTATCATCATTATCTTCTTCTGTATCACTACTTTCACTTGACGATGATTTTGCACCATCATGACGAGCTTTTCTTTTACCTTTTTTACCAACAACTTTATTTCCAACATCCGTAGTTTCGGTTTTTGTTGTTACCATACCCAAAACGTGAACACCTTTTGTTTGATATTCATTAGCTAATTTCTTTAAATCAATTTCTTCATCATCTTCATCACTATCCATTTGTTGAAAGTTATCTTTATCATACCATAATTGTACTCTTTGTTGTCGTTTAGTATCTTTGTCACGGAAATCACCAGATTTTATTAATGGATGTTCACTTTTCTTCTTCTTATTTTTTGATTTTCCAATGGTATTCTCTCTTTTATTATCATCATCATCATTATCACTTAAACCTAATCCATCACGATCATAATCACTTTCTTCCGATATTTCGTCATCACTTTCTTGAACATTTTTATCTTCATACAAACCATCTTCATCAAGTGGTATAATATCTTTGTCATATCTAGGAAAAGAACAAAATCAAAATCATTTAATATTTTTTTAAAAAAACAATTACTTTTTATATTTTGGTATGTAAGTTCCATTAATTTCTGTTTTATCAGCAATATAATCTGGTGCAACATCTTGTAATTTATCTAAATCTTCACCAGTTTCAATATCATGTAAATCAAATACACCATCTTCACCTTCTTCTCTTGGACCATGATCACCTTTTATTACCATTTTTAAATTCATTTTTTCATTTAATTTTGATTTTTCTTTTAATATTTTCTTTTTCTTTCGTTTAGCATCACGTTGTTCTTCATTAGCTAAATCAGATATTTGTTTTTCTAATTTTTCCATATCCATTTCATCAATTTCATCTTGTGTTAAATTTTTATTTTTCTCATCAACAATTTCCACATTTTGTTCAATGTTTTCATCATCTTTTTTAAATAAATCAGCTTTAACATGTTTATGCCATAATAATAAACCTTTTATTTCTTTTCTACCTAAAACTTTAATATCTTTACAACATTCTAAAATTTCTATAGTAGTTTTTGGATGTTTTTTAACACCATCATGATCCAATATTATACTACTAATTCCTTGTAATGCTATTAAACCATTATCATTTTCCATAAATTCAATGCATGATAAATCATTACGCATAGATACTTCTTTATCTGTATAACCTTCAGCTTTAATACGTTTCTGTTTAAATTGTTGTAATAATGTTGATTTTTTTTGATTATCTAAATCTAATTCTTCAAATACATATTTTGGATCTAATAATTTTGGATCAATTTTTGTTGGTGCAAAATAACCCTGACATACAACAAATATTTCAGCTGATTCTTTACGTGATGCACTTGGTTTTGTTGCATGGACTTTTTTAAATAATTGCTTTAATACCCATAATAATGCATTATAATCTTTTGAACGAAATACTTTTGTTACAAACCAACCATTACTACGTAAAAAATGTGTAGCTAATTTTAATGATTGTAATGTTAAACAGATTTGTTGATATGCATCAAATAACCAATTTTTGCCAACATTTGGTGCACCATCATGTAATACAACATCTGCTTTCCATGTTTTTAATTCACGACTTAATGATGTTTTACATTTTTCTGTTGTTATATCTTCAACTAAACCAATACAACCTGGTATTTGTTTTATTGGATATAAATCAACACCAATAACAATTGATGATACAGGCATATTTTGTTTAGCTACTTGCATCCAGCCACCTGGTGCTGCACATAAATCAATACATACTTGTGATTGTTGTAAGAAATTAAATTTACGATTTAATTGGATTAATTTGAAAGCAGCTCGAGAACGGAAACCTTTTGTAATTAATTATAAATGAAATTATTAGAAAATTTTGGTCAAAATATAATTTGGTTATTTTTGTTGTTTACGAACCTGTTTCTTTTGCTAATTTGTAAAATTTATCTTTACGAGTTTTTCCTACTTTTGTCTTTTTACCCATTTTGTGTTTTTTATGGGTTTAATATAAATACACGTTAATTACAATCTCAAAAATCGTTGATACGATATACAAAGAAGACCAAATTTGCATCCAAATCCAAGTCGCACGTGTTACTTTGTGGTTAAGGTAGTTTTTTTTTATTTGACAACTGTCAAAAAATTTACAGTGTAGGGTTCGTATATTCAATTACCATTTTCCATGAACAGAAAAATTAATGGGAAATTATGGAAAATAATGGGAAATTAAGAAAAGTGTTTTTTAGTAATTTAAAGTGTTTACAAGCTTGCACTTGCAATGTAATTTAAATAATGTTGAGTATCTTTATACTAAAAATTCCACTATTTCTTCATTAATATACTTGAATTTATAACTGTTTTGTGGTAATCAAAAATGATAATTCAAATAAAAGCTAATTTGGGAAATAAAGGGAAATTATATTTACTGTAGTTAACATCACTAACCTCTAAAACCAAAATGTGACATTTCTTTTCTGTGAAGTGAAGTGTCAATAGCACGTGTTTTGTTTATTATTTACAAAATAATATTAATTAAAAAATCAGAAAAAACAATGTCGTTACAATTTTCACCACATTTTTTGTGTAATTTCACCGAAAATATTAAACTAAAAGGTTTGTAAAATATAAAATATTCATAATTGGTAATTAAATTTTTCAATTTTTCTCTATTTATATAGAATTAGAAAATTGTGATGAATTATGGACATGTAATTGGTTAACATTATTAAAATCTGATTTTGTTATTGATTTTTGTAAAAATTCTATGCAATTACCAATAACAAAAATACCAGATAGTGAAATAATATTAAAATCAGCAATTGCATTTATATTTGCATTTTTACAAGAAAATTTTACTGGACCACAATTAACCGATGAATATGAAGAATTCTCAAAAGAGAATATTTCAAATGATATGAAAAATCGTGATAAACTTTCTGTTGATAGTGAAGAAATAAATCAAAATGTTAAATATCCAGAATTCTTATTATGTAGTAAGAAATTATTTGATATTTTATTTGAAAGACATCCAGACGATTTTGTAAGTAGTAAATTTTATTATATTTAATTTAATAATAATTGAATTTGAATTTCATTTTTAGATTATCAATTGGTGGATGTTACGTTTACATTGTACCCATCAAAAAATCTTAGATGAATTAACAAATACAATTTATATAAAATTTAAAAAAATCACTGAAAATTTATTGAAAAATTTAATTAAATTAAATAATATTGAATTGGAAATATTACTTAATGTAGAAATATCACAAGGTTTTTTATTATTTCATAGAATAATGAAATATGAAGAAATTTATAAAAATGTTTGTGATAAATTTAATATTGAATTAAAAGTTGAAGGTAAATTTAATATTCAAATTAGAAGTTTACTGATTAAACAATATATTTTTTTAATACTTTTATCATTTTAGGATTATTGGGAGTACGTACGAAATTTCAACAAAAACCATTACCACAACTATGTCTTAAAGTTTATATGAATGATAAAAATAATTTACCAAAAGCTGAATTAACAAATGGTAATACAAATTTACCAAAATTATTAAAACATGAAGATGATGTTAGATTAGAAAAAATACAATTTTCAAATGATGAAGATAATGAAGTTATAACATTACCAAGTGTTTTGCAAGTTTTAGTATTATCAAAATTGTTAGTATATTTATTTATTTTCTTAATTTTTCTATTATTAATAAAATGTTTTCTTTAATTTTTAGAAAACATGTACTTCGTTCACAGCCAAAAGATCGTTTAGCATCTGAAGAATTAGAACCATATATAACAACATTACTTTATCAAGAATATGGTCCATTTACAATACGTTTAACAACATTATTTCTTAATATTGCCCAAGAATCAAATCATAAACGTACAGTGGAACGTTGTTTAAAACAATCTGAAGAAATATCAAATATAATTTGTGGTAATAAATTTACAATATTTGAACGTTTTTCATATGCATTTGCATCAACATTACCAACCATTTGGGAATTTCAAAAACAATTAGGTGATCTTATGATTAGTTTAGGTTTTGTTAAAACTGCATTAGATATATATTTACAAATTCAATCATGGGAAGATGTTATTGAATGTTATACACATTTAGAATTACGTCATAAGGCTGCTGAAATAATTGAAAAAGAATTAGAAAAACATCCAACTGTAAAATTATATTGTTTATTAGGTGATGCAACTGATAATCCAGAATGTTATGAAAAAGCATGGAAATTTAGTAATGAAACAAGTGGTCGTGCCCAAAAACATTGGGGTAATTATTATTTTGCAAAAAAAGATTATAAAACAGCTTTGCCACATTTACAAAAAACCTTAGAAATTAATTCATTACAAGAAGTACAATGGTTAAGATTAGGTTATACAGCAATTATATTAGAAAATTGGGAATTAGCTGTACATGCATATTTACGTTATACACATTTAGAACCACACGGTTTTGAATCATGGAATAATTTAGCAAAAGCCTTAATTAAATTAGGTGATAAAAAACGTGCACATAAAATATTAAATGAATCATTAAAATGTAATTATAATAATTGGAAAGTATGGGAAAATTTTATGTTAGTTAGTGTTGATACTGGTAATTTTGAGGATTGTTTAAATGCATATAGTCGATTAATTGAATTACGTGAAAAAGAGAAATTTTTTGATTTACCAGTATTAGAAATTACGGTAAATGCAATATCATTAAATATTTTAGATGCTAATGGACGACCAACTGAACGTTTATGTAAAAAAGCTAATAAAATTTTAGCCCATCAATATTGTAAATATCCAAATGAATGGAAATTATATAAATTAGCTGCAAATATTTCAATTAATTCATTAGATTGTTCAATAAAATTACAAAAATGTTTAAGAGCATATATGCAAAAAGAATCAATTTGGATGCAAATTAAAGAAAAATCTATAGAATGTTTAAATATTTGTATTGAAATGTGTGAAAAAACATTAGATTCTATTGAAAAATGTTGTAATAATAATGATACAGAAAAATTAACATTAAATTCACAAATATCATCAGCTAGATTAAATACCCAAGGATGTATTCGATTAATGGAAAATAAAAATCTAGAAAATTGGCCAGAAACAGATGCTTTATTAAATAAATTAAAAGAATTATTGGAGAAATTAACAAATGAAATTAAAAAAAATATGATTTAAACAATTTTTGAGTGGAAATGGAAATGTTGTAAAAAAATTTGTGGTCTAATAATATTAAATTTAATTTTTTTTTTGAATCATTGATCTAAAATCTAAATATTTTATTTATTTAATTTGTTAAGTTTACCTCGGCCCCAAAAAAAAAAAAACCTTATTATATTTTTTATGTTGGCGCTCAATTATTTTGTCTACACACAAAATATTTTTTTTACTCGTTTGTATCCTACACACGATAATATTCAATGACAAAACATATATACAGAAAATTAATTTTGACTTTATAATAAAGGAAAATATATCAAGGATCATTCCATTTATATAATTTCAAGGTTAAAGAAATGGAAAAGATTATTTTAGCTATCATTAAAATTCTCTTACATCATTTAAAGGACAAACATTTTATATAAGACAAAAAATATATAAGGGAAACCTTATTCATTATCCTACAGTTAAATATTTTTTGTGTATATGACATGACCATTAGAAGGGAATATAAAGTATTTATCTTTAAATTATATTCTAAGTTTTCAGTATTATCCTGTAAAAATTTTCTATTTATAAGTAAAAATATAATAATTTCTGCCTCGTTTTATACGACATATACAGAAATGTACAAGGACAAGGACAGTGTCTCATAGAAAACCTTTTATTTCTTCCTTTGCCATATTTTATAAAAATTAACATATGCATAATAATAAAATGGTGTGATTTAATGGAGTAAGGAGATATTGTGGTTTTTTGTGTGTATACAAAGTTGGTAAAAAAAAATATATAAAATGAGAACAGAGAAATTTATAATGAAAATGTCCTTGCGACAATAATGTAAATAATATACAATTTTATATACATATACATATGCTGCCTTGGTCTTTAAATTCTTGTTGTCTTGAACCTGAATATGAAATATGTTTAATTTTTTTTTGAGTTTACTACATAAAATTTTATATAAAAACTGAAAAGTCGAACAAGGATAAAATACCGGGACGGATTTTATGTACATAAATAATATTGACAATGAAAATCATTTTATTTAGACCAAATTTTTTAATATTTAACTAAATTTAATAGTTTTTTGGATTTAGTAGGAGTGAAATTGTATGTCAAGGTTTACATTTATAGAATATTTATGTATGTATAGTTTTTTAAGCTGTTGAATTCCTTTGACTAATCAGGATTTAAAAAATAAATAAAATTTAGAGTGTTTAAAAATAAATTATTTTTTAAAATTTTTCACCTTGGTCTATAAAAAAAATTCTAAACAGGATTAAGAATATCAACTAGATCAAATATATTATGAGTACTTAATATCCTTGTATATAAATAATGATAATTTGCCTAAAATTTTTGTTAAAATTTTCGGAAAATTGATAAATTATATTACATACTTTATTATTTAATTTGAATGGAAATTTTTTTATTGGTAAACAATTTAATATAAAATTATAATTTTTAGCTATGTTGTTCATTTCTGCCCATTCAAACAAATTATTAAAATGATTTTCGTCTAATTTATATTTTTAACATTATTTATAAAAAAGTGTTAATTAACAAAAACCGACAGACGAACACAGAAAAAGTTTCAAAGAAAACAAAATATTTTCTAATTCAATAAAATGAAATAACATTTTGTTAAATATAAACCCACCAGTTGAGTTACTTAATTCAAGGTTAAAATTATTATATTTCTATTCACAAGAAAAATGAAAAAAAATTGATATATTTCTAAAATTAAAACATTTTTTTTCGTCATTATTTAATTAATAAATAAATGACAGTCTGAAATTTCAATTAATTAAATTTATTTACAAATTTAGAACACAAAATATTATGGTATGACGTTTTTTTTTTGGAGCTTATACATTCTTATATCTTTTCCCATCCCCCCTTTTCGCCTTTGTCATGACTTTTATTTGAACTTCAAATTTATATTTATTTTTTTTTCCCTTTTATCTATGACCTTCAATTGCTATTACAATCCTGGAAAAAGAAACGAAAGAAAATCAAATTTAATTCACACCCTCATATATAGAGTGTACATTAGTTTTTGTATTTATATTTTGGAAAAAGAAGCGTATAAACCCCCAGTACGACACATAAAAGTAGGATTTAATTTATTTTTATTATTTTTATATGCGTAGGTTTTTATTTAGGCATTATCATCGAAGGTATATTATTGTATATATAGTTCACTCCGGCCTTGAAGTTTATCCATCTGCCTACGTTTCGGATTTTTGTCTGTAGAACGACGTAGCTCAAACTATACAATTGCAATTTCAAAAGGAATGTACATAATAAAATTTCAAATTAGTAAATTTAAATAATTTTTATCAGAAGTCCTTGTAGAAATGAAAGGTATAATTGAATAAGGATAATTGAGTGATTCAATGCATGATTACGTCATGTAATTTAATGTTATGCGTGTAATTGATTTTTGTGATGTATAACTTTAATATTCATCTTTAAATGCGTATTTATATGTCCAATTATACTTCGATAAAAATTTATTTGAGCAGATATTACGCTTCACTAAAGAAAGCTACGTTATTGGATGGAAATTCTTGTAAAAAAACATTTTCTGTGATGAGCTTTATGTATCGTCAGTTACCAAACTGAACAAAAATCCCTTTGTAAATCGTCGGTTACAAAACAGAATAAACTAAGTTCATTTTTTAGCAATATTGGAGTGTTTTCCTCTAATAGAAATTTGAATTGGTTTAAATACTAATTTAATTTTATATTAGTAAATTATTTAATCTTTCACATTATATAACTTATATCATGTGAGTCAATGGTCAAATAACTCAATTATCCTTATTCAATTTAATTTTCACATCTATTAACTCAAAAATTGTTGAGAATACAAAATTTTCTCACTTACTTCATTTTGTTGCCATAATAACCCCATTTCATCTTTAAAAAAAATTATAATAAAAAAAAATATTGCATACTTTTAGGTGTATTATAAAAATAGGTTTTGTTTTTTATTCAATTAGAATTTTAATGCGCAAAAATGGACAAGACAAATATTATTGAAAAAAAGCCTTGATAGTCGTCTTTTATTACGATGTTTCAATAATAATTTAACATATTTTTTTTAAAAAATAGAATTTTGATTATTTTGAAAAATGATAAAATTTCAATTGAATTTTTTGTTTAAAAAAAAAATTTCTAATATTTTTCTCCTTTTATCAAAAATATAAAATAAGTAATAATAATAATAATATTTAAATCCCTATGAAACTTTAATTTCTTTTTAAAGGATCATAAAAAATGAATAATAAAAAAAATTTTAACTTTTCATTCTTATCATGAAAATTGGTTTTAAAATTTTTTTTTTTTGCTATCTTATCTTCTATTCTTCTTTTGAAGGTCCTTTTTTTGTAATAATTTTCATAGAAGAAGAAGGAAAAAACTAAGAAGAATTTTCATATTATTAACGACATTTTTTTTTATTATTATTATACATTTTGACTTTAATTTAGTTGAGACGGTTCAAGGTTTTTGGAAAAGCTCCTTGAGATGATTTTTTTTTTTGGAAAATAAATGAAAAGTTTTTTTTAATGTTCTTATATTTTATTTAAAAGTATTATTAACCATTCATACAGAAATAATTTTGAATTTGAACATTTTTTTCTAAATATTCTAGTAATAATATTTTTATTATCTTATTTTTCTTGGCCAGTCTTCCATTTAGCTATACATTTTGGAAATTAATATTGTTAAAGGGCGAGGGACAGAGGCATAAGAGCCTGCCTGTTGAATTTGTTTAACAGAAACTGGTTAAAATTGAAACAATATTGAAATTATACTAATTTAAGTTTAGTCTTTAAGGTATAATAATGTAATCGTTTTGAAATAGGGTCAAAGGTGTAAGTAGGTTTAATCTGAAATGTCTTATTAATGTAAGTAAGGTATACTTATCTACCGAAGTGAAAAGAGTCAATCGAAAAGAGTTAATGATGCGGTTGACAAAGTCCACTATTTTCTATTTTCGACTAAGTTTTGCTTCTGTAATGTTTTTGCAGTCATAAGTATTAAAAATTATGTAGCAAAATCACGTGGAGAAATTCTCCCGCACGCAAGCCACTTAAAAAGCTGAACTCTGTATTATAACTGACCTACTGCTCACTTAGATATCACATACACAAATAGAATACGTAAGTCGATTGTGTTCTAAAGAGCCACAAACTTCGGAGCACATCATTTGCAACTGTGAAGTTATTTCCCGGAAAAGGTTATTGGATAAAAAGGAGTTCTATAGCTATCGTTTTACTTTCTGCTATACCCCTGTAAGTAAACCGATAGCTTGAACTTATTTTTTCCAAAAAAAGGGCTCCCGGAAATATAGCCCCAAAACATTAAACGAAAAATTAACCCCCGTTTTTTTGGGTTGTTTCATTATAAATATCGTTCCAATTTCTATTGAAATTTTGAGGTTTCATTTTTCATTTACTGTTTTGGGGCGATATTTCCTGGGGCGAAATTTCCGGGATCCATGTATATATATATCAAATAGTGGCCCAGTATTATTTGGCGCGAATTTACAAATGTATATAGCCAAGAGCTCTTACGATATAGTTTTCTAGTGAATTGTCGTTTGGGTGAGTTAAAGTAATTGCGGTAAATGAATATTTTTTGGAGTGCTTCTAGTGATACGACATGTAATAAGAAATAAGCCATGAAGGTAATTCATTCTTTAACTGAACTCATTTATAGTAAAATAAGAAACATTTTTAAATATAAACATAAATTTAACATTTCAAAAAACTTAAAAGCTTATTTTTCAATTTTTATAAATTTCATTATTATTTAACTGACAAAACAAGCTAAAACAATCTTTTTTCGCTGATTCTCTTTATTTTTTTTTATTAATCTGCTCATAATAGCATTTTTGCTTTTTATTAAAAGCTTTTGTGTTTTTGATGGTGCTTTTTAGAGGAAAAATTTTTCTGATTGTATCTTCTAAATAAAAATATGATACAAGAGAAAATGCTTTATAGAGAACAAACTTAAACTTGAAAAAGTATTCTATAATATATTTCATATATGTATATATTTATTTTACATATCTACATTGACGACAAGAATGAATATTTATATACGAAGTACATTTTATATACTACAATTTTGTGTGAAATATTGTTGAAACGGAATTGGAGACGGACAATAAGAGGAAACAAAATAAATTTCAGACCTTGACCGTGAATTTAATTTTAGAATTCATTAGAATTGTGTACATACATAATATATATTTTATGCATAAAACTATTATTATTTTATATTTATGTATACATTTTTTTCATGTATTACTTTTACAATTTTTTTTTATTACATAGAATGAGGAAAAAGAAAATTATTTTTATATTAAAAATTTCTAATTTTTTAATTTAATATTTTTATTTTTGGAATATATAAAAGAAATTTCAAAGTAATTTTTTATTAATCAGCAAAAATAAATTATTGTAAAATTTAGTAAATTTAATATACTAATTAAAAATTTAACAATAATGTTTAGTCATTAATTTAGTCAATGATTAAATTACGATTTACAATTTTTTCTTACTTAGAATTATAATAATTATAAATATTAACAATTTCAAATAATAATTACAAAAAAAATGCAATTTCTAGATAAACAACAAAATTTAATAAAAATATTTGCAATTTTTTTTTACTGATTAAAATTTATAATTAAATTAATTTGAAATATTTTTTTTATATATATAGAAAGTTTCTGAGTGATTGAAAATTCAAATAAACTGTTAATATTGTATAAGGGAAATTTGTTAAAATTGATTGTTCTAAATAGTAATAGAATATCTAATTAATCCGTCTTACTTACTTATTTATACGACACTACAAGCCTACTGGGTCAAGGCCGGTAAGACGGTATTTCTCCATTGGTCCCTGTTCTGCGCCGCCAGTCGCAAATTTTCGGCGACAGTGAGCCTTCTTACGTCCGCTTCAACAACGCCGTCCTTCCATTTGGCTTTCCGCTTCTGCGCCTACCCTCCGGTCTAGATTCGAAGATCACCCTTGCTGGTAGCTGTTCATCAATTCTCACAACTTGACCCAGCCACCTAAATCGTTGGACTGGGAACCTTTTGACTATGGCAGCGTCGCAAAAAAGTTCGTACTGCTCGTGGTTATATTTTCGTCTCCAGACCTCTCATCGAGTGTAGGACCGAATATCATGCGCAGCCGTTTTCGTTCAAAGGATCTCAAGAGCTGCTTATCGTTGCTCGACAAGGTCCAGGTTTCTGAACCATTTAACAGTACTGGCACAATGAGTGTCTTGTATATTATCTTCTTTCTTGTTGGTAAAAGATCCTTTGATCTAATCCATCTTCATCTTTAAATCTACCTCACTGAGGTACAGTATCATCCACCTAATTAGTGCGGACAGAAGCCTAACATGTTGTAGTTCAAGTGAAAGGGATGATCTGCATAATTTTGTTATTAATAAAATACAAAAAAGTGGCTCTGACGTGTAGCACAATAATCTATTGCCAACCATTTGCAAATGATCAAATTCCGATAACTACAGCTCCAGTTATTGGCTACAGCTAAAAACCTTATCCTTCTCAAGGCCTCTGAACAAATACATAATGATATATTTTTTTATATTTCACAACCAAATGAATTTATTTACTTAATTTGTGTAAATCGAACCATATTTTTTCTTCACCCTTTTCTTCACCAACTGATAAAATTGTTTTTTTTTTTTTGCATAATTCAATTTAAAATTCTTACCTTCTGAAAGGCTGAAATTTCTTTTTTTTTTTTAAATTTACAAACATTTACATAATCATTTTGAAATAATTAAAATCAACATTTCCAAATAAACTTCTGATTTATACATTAAATTTTATATACAATATATATTTTGTTTTTATGTTTCGACAGAAAAACAAGTGGTAAAAACAAGCTGGACATTTCAAAAACAACAAAAAAATTAATTTCATTTTTTTGAACTTGACTTAAATTTTCCAAAAAACAGAAAGTAATGAAAGAAAAAAAAATTTTTTAAAGAAAACTTTCGCTATCATAATTTTCATTTTACGTAAAAAAAATTTCTTTCTCTTAACTACAGCAAAAGAAAAAAACGTATATTATAATTGAAATGCGTATACGCGAAATAATTTTTTTGAAATTGGTCAATGACCTATACCTCCTCCCCAGCTTTTATGGCCACGCATTAAAATAATGAGAAAGTTATTCACAAGTTGGCCAAAATTAATATCAATATTTTTCTTCAATATTTTACTTAATTCACAAAATAGTAATCATTATTTTTTCTGATTAATTTTTTAAAGTTCTTTTAAGTCTGTCTGGTATAGAAATATAATATTTTTCATAATTTGTAAATACCACCCTCCGCCCATAGAAATATATGAACGATAACACAGAAATCAAATAAAAATAAAAATAAAAAAGTATTTGAACAGATTAAAGCAATAAAAAAAATTATTATTTTTTTAAGTGAGTTGATAACACCGGTTAGAATATGATTAATAATTTTCAAGGTTATTTTATAAGTCTGACTAATAGAATGTGAAATGTATAAAATGAAAAAAAGTATTTGAACTTATTTATATATTTTTTTCTTCTGATTTTTTGTCTGGTATTCACAATATTGAAAGGGCAAAAGAATCATTTAGATCGCATAAAGTGATAAAGAGAACCCTTAATATAAGGCGATAGAAATCGCAGAATGTAGACTATGAGCTGTTAAAATGGGTTTGAACTTTTCTCATATCAGTACTTTGAAATAAAAATACTAGCAATTTGGATTTGGTATGGATTTAATCTTCATTCTTCTTCATTTTTGTGTGTGTCATATTGAAAGTGATTGTCAAAGTTTTCTCTGCGATAACTACTTTTCTGTAAGTCGATACAAAAGGACGCACATGATTTCAGCAACATTCTTCAATCAATATAATTAAAATTGATTCAAATTATAGACAGATCGGATGTAAATGACCCGAATGCATCTCAGAAAAATCTATCATCACTTCTTTTTATTCTATGCATGCGTTGACATCAACGGTCAATCATTCTTCATTTCTTCTTATTCTATCCATATGCATTTATTCGTCCATTCAACAGCCAGAACCTAAAATTCATATTATTATGAATTTAGGTTCTGATTTAATTCGTATATCTCCCACATTTTCTATAGAGATGGATCATATACGGATTGAATATGATTCAGACATTAATTTAATTATTTTTGTAAAAAAAAAATTTTGTAATCAATGATAAAAGTTCATTGTTATTTCCATTTTTTTTATTATAGTCTCGAAAATTTTTGTAATTATATTTTTTGTCGTTATTACTAATAAAATTTACGATATTTATTCTTCTTCGGGGACAAAATTTCGAATAATATTTATTTTATTTTGTTTGTATCACAAAAACAAAAAACATTTAATTAATTAATTTTAAAAATAATAATATTTTTTTTTGCTACAAAAATGATGAAATTATGTATAATAATTTCATCGTAAGTAAAATGAATAAACAAAACCAAAAAAATTTTAATTTATCGACGAAGAAGAGGACAATGATTCTTTTGGTGTACAAAAATTTAAAAAAAAACACCAAAAACCATCATCGGTGCTAGAACATTTTTCTGGTGATGACTGACTCTATATATAAGAAAAAAGAATTATTCTTTTCGTATATGACTTTTGCACGTTCAACCTTCATTATTGTTTTTATAATAATATAAATATTATTAAAAAATTCTTTTCTTATTTATTTATTTATTTTTTGTAAAAGTTTTTATCATCTTTCGTTATTTTTATTTTTTTTTTTGCTTTTTGCTCCTATTAACTTTTTTTTTCCACCCCGCCATTTCACAGAAAAATATTGGAGGTCATCGTTATTACAGTGGAATAACCGAGTTATTATGTTATTTATTGTGCTGACTTTTATGAGTTTTGCTTTTTATTAATATAAAAATGGTGAAAAGATAAAATATATATTTTGAAAAAATGAAAAAAGAAGAAGATGAAAATGAAAATGAAAGAAGAAAAAAGAAAAAGAAACAAATTGTAATTGGAAATTATAATATGTGGGATAAAGAATTTATAAGATACCAGTTTTATTTTTAAATAAGAAATTAAATTTAATTTATATTTCATAGAATTTTTTTCTATTTTGGTCATTATCTCATCCTTAGCTAATTAAAAATAAATTTTAAATTATATTTTTTTATTAATTAAAATTATTTATTTGGAAAAGTCTGTTAACGAGGAATCTTTCTAGGAACAGTAAAGAAGTGGGGACAGGAGGAAACCGTAGAATATCTTCTATGCTCTTCTACTGTCCGGCACTAGCTTTTCTATTCGTCCTTCTACTCGTCGCGGAAATCGCGAATAGCAGATTGCTCCTTCTACATTTTCAATCAGATCTGAACGAAGTTTCTAAATTCAGCATTAGAATTATTCTGAAGTTCGTTGTAACAATTAAATCCTTTTCTTTGAACAAAACTGGTTTATAATATTCAGCCTAGTGGTATTGGTAAGCTACCATGCGTGGACTTGTATCGTCATTCTAATCTAACCTAACTTTTGAAAATTGTTCAAGAATTTATCACATCTCGTACATTTTGTCTTATAATTCTTTAACTATGATTGGTCCTTCATTAAATTAAACCTGATAAAAAATATCAGTTCTACCTCACTTTGATTACATAATTTTATCTTTTGATTACAAAATTCTAATCAATGTACTAAGTCGTTCAAGAAAGAACTTTAAAAATATTCAATTGTACTATGACCACTTCGGTTCGAGTACTTGTAAGGAGAAGGTTGTAGAGTCTATTTGTATTCTTCTATGTGTTTTGTTGACCTTGAAACTTTTTTTTTAAATCAATTTTTGTAGAACTTTTGAATGCAACTTCTTAATTTCAAAAATTAATTCAATATCTGCGCATCTCTTCTTTTTTATTTCCAGGAATTTGTGAATATTCCTTTTTGAGCATCGTTAAGGATTCGAAATTGTCTTCAAAGTACTAACAGGCAACGTAAAGTCAATTATAGTATAAAAATTGTGTTAGTGACTTTTTTTATTCTGTTTCATTTTGGAAGCATGTTCAGTCTTAAGTATGAAGCACTGCCAAGGTGTGTCTAGGATATTGAAGTGTCTAGGATATTTATATGTGGGAAGTGTAAAAACTATTAGTGTGATAATTGGAAAAGTAAATAGATAGATTTCCATTAAAATTAATTTATATTTGCATTGTTTATCATCTTTTTTCTTTTATGAATTACCAACCATAAAAATTGTTATTACTGTATAACGTTGGGTAATGCTTCTATCCTTATTACAATAATTGATTAATTTCAATAAAATTCTTCAATTATAATTTGAAAAATGAAAAGAAAAAACAAATCAATTATTTTATATTAATATTATACGAGTAATATTATCATATACATATAACCATTTCATGTATAGTATCATTCAAACCATGTATAGAGATACCACTACAAATATTTTCCAATAAATTTACCAAAAATAATCATTTGCGTCATGGTCATGATCACCAATTTTTTTATTTTTATTTTCAATGTTTTATTTTTTAATATGTAATATAAAAATGTATCTATGAAAAGGACAAGGACATCTCTAGTTCAGTGTCAGAGTCATTTTTATAACATTTAACATACATTCAAATGCATAATAATTTTTTTGTATTACTAACAAAAAAAAAACCTTGTCTATATTATAAATTAAGTTTTAGAAACAAAATAAAAATCAATTTACTAAAAATATTGAAATCCTTATTGGCATTTTATAGTATACGAAAGAAATCCTGAATTATTCATAGATTATTTTAGTTAATTTTTTCTCTTTTTGAAAATCTATTTTATATTTTCACAAATTTTTTACATTATACATGGCATGTCCTTCAATTTATCCTAAACCAAGAAAATTTGAGTATATAAATAAAACAAGGCATGATAAAGATCTTCTTATATAAAGTATTCGGTTTAGGATTTGTGGGCGCGTGTTTTTGAATACTTTCAATTAAATAATATAAATTCGGTCTTTCTTGTGGTTCAATGCGATGTCTGTTATTACTTATCGTTATTGAAAGATCTTTTCAACAAAAGGATAAATAGCGCAACGTTGTCGGGATGACTTATATTCAATTATATTTGATGTATTTTATAATTTTTAAAGGCTTCCTAGTTAGGACAACAATCACTTCATACCGCTTTTTTAGGTCATAGTAGTAAAGAATAGTAATACTAGTAATGTGCAGTTGCCTCTGTAAGTACTGTGGAGTTGCCTCTGTCGGTATTACATAAAGCTCTAGGATTGGTCGTTCATTGCAACTTGTGGTCTAACGTCTAAGTGAAGCTCAACCATCACCATAACCTTAGTTCTCTTTCTGAAGTAATCTAGCTTTTTACCTATTACGGTTTATTGGGAAAAAGTCTAGCAGACAAACTGACAGAAAAACGGATTTGAATTTAAAAAAAAAAAATTCCCCCTAAAAATGAAATTTACTTAATAATTTTTCTCTTTCTAAAATAAAATTAATAATATTTTTTTTTCCTTCTTTTGTATTTATCGTTAAACATTAACAACATAAAAAAAAGTTTACAAGGTTCTTTGACGAGTATTTTAACCTTGAACTTAACCTGCAAATTCGTCCTTGTATATTTTTATTTTTGTATATCATAGAATAATTTTTAAATTTGTATGCGCTTTCTTTGGTTTGGGTTAAAATTATTTTAGGGTTGGATTATTTATGTGTGTGCTATAGACTCTAGACCAAGAATTACCATTGGAAAGTTTTTTTTTTATCAAATTTTACATATAAACAATATGATTAATAATTTTTTTATGATAAATAATTTTTGAATTACTCACAAAATTGACAAAAATATAATAAAATATATAAATATTTAAAAAAAAAAGCTTTTTGACTAATTAAATAAATATTTCTGTAAGGTTCACTAATTCAGCTTTTTATGAAATTCTCTTCATATAACAAAAATTCTAAATGAAAATTTTATTTTCAATTGGAAGTAAAATACTTTGAAATTTATAAAAATGAAGAGAAAAAATTTTGCAGTTTATTATAAAATGCATTTTAAACACATTTTTTATTTATATTAAATTTCAAATAATTTTTCAAAATATCTGAAATAACTATATATCTTCTCAAAATTGAAAAAAAGCAAAGTTTGAGTAGCAAAAGATGATTAATAAATACAACCAGGAAGAAAATTGCTTTGAGTGGAACAAGCCTATGATAAGGATTGTGCATTGTGACAGCTGTCTATTAGATCATAGCAGAGTCAAAGATGCTCTTAGCTGGATTATCTTCGGTCATCCGCTCGACGTGGCCAAGCCAGTGAAGACGCCTAAGCTTAATTTTTTTTAGCAATGTCCACGTCTTTGTACAGCTCGTAGAGTTCGGCGTTATATCTTCATCTCCAAGTACCCCCGTCTGTCACCTGACCAAATATGCAGCGAAGAGTTTTCCTTTCGAAGATACTCAAGGCCTGTTCACTTATGTTTGGCAATGTCCACGATTCACAGCCATGAAGTAAGACAAGTAGAATTAATGTTTTATACAGCTGCGCCTTGGTATTTCGAGAGAGGAGTTTTGAATTCCAGTTGTTTAGACAAACTGAAGTTTAGACAAACCGAAGTGCCATATTCTAGGAAAATGCAAACTATAATTAGTCTGATATGAGATGTCATTCCATTTTTAGCGACTACTATTACTATCACCCATATTTCTAAATATTTCTTCAATAATTCAAATTTTTTTTCAATTTCTATCATTTTTATTCATATTAAATTTTACCTCCTAGGACAAGGTTTCTTCTTCTACACGTAATGTATATATTGGTAAAAGCCTGAGTATTTTATTCATTGCACGTGTCTCATAAAATGGACTTTAATTATTTGCATTTAAAGCATTTGGTTTGTTTATGATTTTTTTATATATTACCTCAAAAAATCCTCAATTCTAGAGAATCTAAAAATTACTTTATACATAGTGTCAGTTTCCACCTACACAAAAATTTCCTTTTTTTTTGCTGTTGACAACACGCGCCTTACTTCAGAACACCTACAAATAAATAAATATATGTACATACGTTTTCTACATTTAAAATGGAATAATAATAATTAAAAATTGAATTTCAAACTTGAATAAATTTAAGAGGGTGTAATATTACGAGCATACCTATCCTCCACCCGCCCAATTAAAAGAAATCAATATTAAATAAATAATTATATTAAAAAAAAATTAAATTAAATTTTTTTTTGGGGATGAAAATGTTTCAAAAGATTATTATGGATGCTACAACAAAAATATTGTTGAGTTTATATATTTTTTGTATTTGTAAATTCTAACACTTATACTAAGATAAATTCATATACATTTCATATATGTATATATGTAAAAACCCGAAATGTACATATTCAAGGTCGATCTCGGTCAAGGTTGCATTCACCCCTTATACTACTCTACCGACCGAAAAACCAAAAATACAATAATTCTCTTTCTCTTCTATTTTATTTTTATTGTCTCTCTATAAAATATTCATCAAAAAATAAATCTCGCCTCATTTTATGTTCTTCACCAACAATAACAATAAAATTTTTTTTTGTATAATAAACTTATTCATCCTTCTTTCTCTCTTATATAGAATCATCCTTCTACTAACCATTCTTTCCTTTTTTACCAGAAATTTTAATAATAAATGTATATGAAAATTATATACAAAAAAAAGCTGCTCAAGGGCTGATAATAAATTAAATTATTTTCTGAGCGAATTTTTTTGGGTAACCAAAAAGGAAAATTGGAAATTTTGCTGTGTAAAATTTCAATCTGAGAGAGTAAAAATATTGCAAATGTTCCGTAGAATAGAGCAACACAATAACTTTTGTATATAATTAAAAGGGAAGGGAATCGAAGAAGAAAGGATATATAGATTTTTTTGTGTAGGTTGTGTGCACAAAAGCTTTTTTTCAGCCCACATTTGCACATACACATTTATATACTTTTGTCCAAAGCAAAAAAAAAATAAAACACATAACAAGAGAAACGACCTCGAACTTCAAATTTGATAAAAAATAACAGAACAGTAAAAAAAATTACTTTTTTATGTACAATGCTACACACAGATCTCACCCTCTTAAGAAAATTTTTTTTTCGTGTTACTTTTGTACAAAAAAAGGACCTTTTTCTCGAGTACGAAATAGAAAGATTTTTTTTTTTGTTGTTTTTACAATGTTGCAAGACAAGCTTAGAAGGATATTATATACATTATACATATAATGGGTGGTGGGCTTATTTTAGACAATTTTGGTGGGAAGATCATATATTTTGTGCACCCACACTGAAAACAAAATTACGACTCTGACACTATGTGATTTTGGAGGACACAGAAACAAAAAAATAACAACCGAAAATAAGTGTGTTTCTTCATTGACATATAATTTGTATATAAGTGATAAGAATGCTTAAGGTGTTCAATGTTTCTTACTATTAAATTGACAATTTGGAGATTGGGAGGAGGGGCATGTGTTTAAATAATAATAAGTATATAAATTATTATTTCTTTTGATGAGGGTTTTTCCTGTGTATGTTTTTTGAATAGAAAAAATGTGCACGTATTGCTGTGAGCTACAAATAATTTTCTTTCCAACAATAATTTTTCTTTTATCATATATTTTTCTTTTTTTAATTGATGGCAAATAAGTTTATTTATTTTTTTGCTTCATAATTTAATTAATTTTCATATTACAAATTTGTGGTTTGTGGTAAAAAAAAACTTTTTGTGTGGTTGGGAATGGGTTCTATTAATTTAATTGACAAAAAATGATTTTAATTGAATTCACGTGTACTTAGAAATATCTTTATGAAACTTATGATTTAAATACTGCCATGTACACTTTAAGTGTAAATATTGACGACTAGGCTCTAGTCTAGAACGACTCCCTATATTGAAATTCGTTATAGGACATTTTGTGACATTGTCCTTTTGTCCATTCGAAAAGATTGAGAGGGAGTGAACAACGGTCCAAGTATTTGGGTATGATACAATTCTATAATTTATTGTTTAGGAATAATAGCCCTACTAAGCCTATGTAAAAGACGATTATGGTGGGTGCTTAATTCATGCTCAAAGGCAACAACAACCGCCAGCTGCTAACGATTTGAAATTTTTAGTCCTGGTATCGCAATGAAGGAGTACTTAATGAAATTTTCAAAGCACGAGGCAAAGACACGAAAATGTCTAGATTGGAGCTTTCTTGCCAATCTGATGGAGGCAAGATCAAATCAGCTATAGCTAAGATTCATTAAGGTGGTGATATGTGTATATGTTCTGCGAATTAAACCTTGGAGACAATGATAGGGATTTCCAACGCGTCTACATAAGTCCGCAGCATGTAGTGAGTAGTCTCCTTCTGTACAAACAAATCAAACGCATTTCTGCTATTAAAAGGGAGAACGGATAGAATGTTACTAAAAAATTGTCAGTTATAAGAAATTCCAAGCATGTTCTTCAAGTTAACTCATTATAAGGATATCTATAAATTTACCAAGTCTGCAAATTTACATTGACATTGCTACGTAATAATATTAAAACAACATTAAATTCTCTTTTTCTTACTTAAATTTAATTACTCAAAATTGGGCTTGTCCTACTGACTTCAAAATCAAATAAACAAAAAATTTGACCTAAATCGCAATTCCTTATTATAAATATTTATATATATGTATATAAAAATTAACCTAATACGTTTCAATTTTTTTTGGAGTTGTTTATCCTGGTAAATGTTAATATTTACTCAATTTGTCAAATTAATTATACGTCAGTTTATGTGCGTTTTAATAATAAGAATTTTTTTATAATTCAAGGATATTCAACATTAAAAATAAATACTAATAATATTATTAATTACCTAAAATACATAACAAACAATAACAACGTTTCTATATTCTCTAGAATCTAGAATAAAAAAGTTTTATTTTTGTCGAAAATAGAACAAAAACCGTCAGCAACCTGTCGACCTACTCTTAAACAAAATTTTCCTCTGTAAGTCTTTTTTTTAAACAATATAAATTTTTCCCAAAAAACACAAAATATTTTCCGCCTTTTTAACATCTATTCTTCTGGCCAACCTCCGCGTACGAGTGAAACTTTCTGCTTCTTCTTTTTTTTTTGGCGATTGACAATCATTTTTGTTGTTGTTTTTTGTGTGTTCTTATTCATCCTCCTAAAAAAATTTCCTATTTTTAATATTAGTTTTTTTTTTATTTCCCCCAAATTGGCCAGATAGAAAGAGAGAGAAATAAATTTTTGTTTCAAATAGAACCAAAAAAATTTGTTTTCTTTACGTATATGTTTCATATAATATTTATTGCGTGACGTACGCGCAAGTTTTGACTTTCTATAGGAGACCTTGAAATTTTTTTTTTATTAGGGGCTGGTAAAAGACAACACACACACACACACATACAGTAACAACATTTACTCATTAGTTGTTTCCCAAAAAATTATAATAATAATATAAATGCGTAAAATATTAAGGATATAATTTTCAAGGTTTTTCTTCAAAAAGTTTTCTAATGGTTGGGGGGCATAGGGTTTTTAAAAAAAGTTAGGAGTTGGTAAAATAAAAATTTGATGGGTTTTTTTCTTCACAATTTTTTTTGGTGAAAAATTTATTATTTTAGCGCGTAAAAAAAAATTGTTTTCATTCAAAATTGATTGGATTAATTTTAATATGAATTTGGGTATGATTGTTTCATTTGTGTGGTTCACTTGTAAATTACTAAATATGTATATGATAATTTCTTATCTTATCTAAATAAAATATCACCATAAATAATTCTTTTTTTTCTTCATTTTGTAATCAAATTTTTGAATATAATTTTTATGAAAAAAAATATATATGAAAAACACGTGTCAGTAATTCGTTTATTTTTTTGGCTCACTTTTCAAGGGCAAAAAGAAAAGTAATGATAAAAATTATCCTTATACGTTTTTTTTTTGTTTGTTCTTCTTCAAATCTCATTTTTCCTTTTTTTTTGTGGTTAGTTAGAATTCCAACAACAGAAACAAAAAGAAATACAATTTTTCTTATATATTTTGTTTCGGTTGTTGTTGTTGTTGTTTTGTTAATCTCTGTTCACATTATAATTTAGCACCTCATATATACAATTTTTTATGTGATTACATATAAGTTTATGCGCTGCTATAACAATATTTCTAGATGGGCTACATAATACGGAGTCTCCATTATCCATAATAATGTTGTCCATAAATGGAAATGGAAGTGGAAACAATTATGTATAATGGAGATCACTCGACCATCAGCCATTCCATAAAATGTCAAACTTTATGGACGTCCATTTATGGATAAGTTTATGGACGCATATGGTTTAATTTGTAAATTTGATTTCATATTGTGGTTAATTTATTAATTGACTTTCATTCTCTATTCACAACATACTATATTACCAATTCAAAACAATTTTAAACGTTAAAAATCAAAATATAATACAAATTTCAATGATATTTCGAATAATATTTCAGTCCAAGAAATGCCCAGTTTTTTTTGTTTGAAAATCTATAAATGGAAACTGATATGGAAATGGAAATGGAAATTATAATGGCTAATGGAGACGGCCTGTAAAAAAGAAAAGGGCAAAAAGATATAAAAAAAGTTGCGTTGTTTAACCTTACACTCATACTAAAAAACCAAACAATTTTTTTTTTAGTTCAGGATTAAAGGTAAAATGTATACGCGCCATTTTCTTAAATTGGTTTTTCCATCTACCTAAAAAACTTTCCACAATTTTTTTTGTTGTTGTTAATGTTTGTGTGTATTTTCGGAATGAATTAAGGGATTTCTTCAATAACAGAAATTATTCAGTGTCGTGTACTTTTCCTTTTATTAGTCTTTAAAGTGGACCTATGAGATGAGGTCCTAAGAAAAAGTAGATTGGAATATTTTTGCCTTCAATAAAAAAAAAATGGAGAAAATAATAAAAGGACATGGGAAGAGTTGCTTCAAAAATAATTAAATCTAAAGATCCAAATTAGAAATTGTAATTATTTGACAATAGAAAAAGCATCTGCTACTTACGGTTTTTTGGCTTTCGATTTTCAGTTGATTTTAATTAACATTTTGCTTTTAGAATTCAAAGTAGAACTTTGGGAATTGAAACTCTTCTCCGTTTATTATCTTCTCAGTTTCCTTTAGTATAATTGACACATCAATGTCAAACAAATCTTCTTTATATCGTAATTCATATACTACAATATATATTGCTTCTTTCCAAAAGACTTCATTTATATTTCGTCCTGTTTCCCAGCAGGTATATACATATTATTCTGTGTGCTAACGGCTTTGTTGTCTAGTCTGAGGAAGAACGATAGTTTTTCCTGTATGAGCTACTAAATCTGGGCCATCTAGGGTGGGAGACGATTCTTAAATTCCGACGGGAGAGCTAATTGCGAAGTTCAACCGCTATAATCCTAGCAAGTTATTCATCTATATGTTCATTAATATTAGAGAAGGCGCAATTGGTCTATGCTGGCTTGAGTACAAGGATAAAAATTATTTTGTAGTAATTGAATAATTTTTCATATTATCCGGTTCGAAGGACCAACACAGGAATCGTATTTTCAATTAAGGAAGGTGCATTAGGCCTCTGCGGGCCTGAGTGCAAAGATTCTTTATTTGGATCCCTCTCTCTCTATCCATCCATCCATCAAGAAGAACAACAGTGATATCCGTGGCGTTATTAAATAATTTTGTGTTTCTGATTTCCTAGTTCTATGATTAACTTAATTCTCGTAGTCAAAGATGAGTGTTTGATTGTTCCTTTAGAAATAGTGCAGATATCCTCCCGCTTTAGAGTACATTATAATTCTTTAAGTTCACGTGTAAAAACAATTCTTCAAAACAGATTTCTTTATGAACCTTGAAGATAAATCTAATATACGAAAATTTTTAAACAGTGAATAAACAAGCAAAAGATACTAAAATCCTAAAAACCCATGACCTCTAAAGTATTTATGTACATATAAATAACATTCGTAATATTTTATTTAATGGTTAAAATAACAACAACATAAAATGGTGTACTGCATCCTTCACTACTTTTCCCCCATTTTCTATTCCCAATTTTTTAATATTATAAATACAAAGTAATATTAATAAAACAAATAAGACAAATACGAAACATAAAAAAAATATCAACTTTCTACAAGGACAAAGTCCTTATATGAACCTTCAATATAAATACATACATGTACAGTATAGGTATATGTATAGTTTTTATATGTCCCTCTGGTGGTTCTGACGCCATATTTATATACACTTTAAATATATTTTTTATTTTTTGGAAAGATCCTTGACACCTGCACTTAACCTAAAAAAAACAATTTACCCCAACTACCCAATCGTATATAAACTTTCATTCCTTGCCCCATATCTAATTCTTTCTACTTCTATTGTAGAGTGAAGTAGAAAGAATTAGAGAGGGGGTGGGAATGAGGGTTCAAATAATTGAAGAGGGGGAGGGAATGAGGATTCAAAGAATTAAACGCATATATAACTAAATACAGAAAAAAAATTTGCGTGTGTTGCCTTGAATTTTGTATTTCTTAAGTATTTAAAGAAGGACGATGTCGTTTTTTTTTTCTTTTTTGGAAAATTGTCTTTATTACAAAGTGTATATGATAATTTCATTTGCGGGTATATACATGTATGCAGGATTCAATGATGAATACGAAAGGATGAGAACATTAGGAACAATTTTTTTTTCTTGTTCGCAGTTGATGAATAAAATGAATAAAAAAAAAAGACGAATCAAAGATTTTCCCACAAAAATTGCGTATTTACGTATTACATTTATCTGTATACATTAAAAAAAAGGATCTGTGTTGTATTTGTCTGTATTAATTTTAAATGTTAACAGACAAAATTTTAAATTCAAATATTTTTTTTCTTATAATTATTTACTTAAATTTATACAAAATGCCACGTGCGTAAAAAAAACCCACGCGCTCCAGAGAAGCTTCTGTAACAACAAAAAGTTTAAAGTTAAAATACATAATTGTGCTTACATATATGCGTTTATATACTGTTATCCAAAAAAACCATACAACAAAAATTCCATCAGTTACCCATACTACAATATAATTATTATTATTTTGCCTTCAAAAAAAAATTTCAAGGACAACATTTTGATGGTTATAAGGATACATATATACAAGGATATGCAAAAAAAAAACAGAAAGCTTTATATATAAATAGTACACTAACTAAAAAGAAAAAGAAAAATTTTATTTTTGGGTGAGAGATCCTGTCTTATTTCTCTCTCTATGTATTTGTGTGTATTTGAATATATAGTAAAAATTTATATGAAATTATTTACAGGGGTTATCAAACTTTTTATTGTTCTTTTTTTCTAACCATTGTATAACACACAATGATATTGGATTCGGTTAAGTAAAAGGCAAAAAAAAGAAGAAAAAATAACAACGGAAAAATAAAATGAAAATTTAAATTGAAACTCCTCCAAGTCCTTGAAAAATAAAATATATACCCAATCTAAAAAAAAGTGATAAATTTAAATGGGTTTTTTCAAGGGTTAATAATTTTCTCTGCGTTCGGGGGGAGATCGGTGGGAGCAAAACAGAAAAGAAGATTTATGCATTGGGTTCAGAAATAAAAAGGGATATGTAGCAAAAGGGATTTTTCTCCATCTTTTAACTGAAAAAATAAAAAAATCCTTTTTTTCCATTTTTTTATTTTGAATTATTTGAATTTTTTTGTTGTTGTTTTTGTTGTCAGTTTTTTAAATTATAAAATTTATAAATTATTATTTTTTTTTTTTTTTGTGAAACTTTCTTTCTAGCTTCAAGGCAAAAATTTTGGAATTTGTTTATAACTGAAAAAAAAATTTTATTGTTTTTTTTAGGTAAGGGAATTTCATTAATCTGGTTTAATTTTTCTTGTGGAAAATAATCTCAATTTTTATTTATAATAATTAATTTGTATTTTTTAATAATTTTTTTCTTTTTATTTTAATTTATTCAATTTCGAATTAGAATTTATAATTTTTTCTGTTTCTTGCAAAAAGTAAAAATTCTTTAGTAATTGAATAATTTTTTATATTATCCGGTGCGAAGGACTAACACAGGAATAACTGAATAATTTTTCATATTATACGGTTCGAAGGACCAACACAGGAATTTTTCATATTATCCGGTTCGAAGGACCAACATAGGAATAATTAAATAATTTTGAATAGTTGAATAATTTTTCATATTATCCGGTTCGAAGGACCAACACAGGAATAATTGAATAATTTTTCATATTATCCGGTTCGAAGGACCAACACAGGAATAATTGAATAATTTTTTATATTATCCGGTTCGAAGGACCAACACAGGAATAATTGAATTATTTTTCATATTTTCCGGTTCAAAGGACCAACACAGGAATAATTGAATAATTTTTCATATTATCCGGTTCGAAGGACCAACATAGGAATAATTAAATAATTTTTTTATATTATCCGGTGCGAAGGACTAACACAGGAATAATTGAATAATTATATTATCCGGTTCGAAGCACCAACACAGGAATAGTTGAATAATTTTTCATATTATCCGGTTCGAAGGACCAACACAGGAATTCTATTTTCAATTATTCGGTTCTTAGGACCAATTTTGATTACATTATATTACTTTTAAATAGTATGGAAGTAATATCATTAAATAATTATAATAATCTTTGTAATTTTCTTCATTTCCAGCAAATTTAATAGAAATTATTTAGTTTCTATTTGAAAGAAAGTTTACTAAACTAAATTAACTTTTTCTTAATCATTAATTTTATAAATTTAATTGTTATCAATATATTATTATAATTAATTTTATTTCGGAGCATCTATATTGTAAAATATAATATATATTTAATTTAAAAAAACGAACCCTTTTCCTAAAATTCTTAAAATTCATTAATAAACAAAACTTTTGGGTATGAAATATATTACATTTTGCCTATAATATTGTTTGCTAGAGGTTAGCAAACTTTGATCATGTATATAATAAATTTTTATGTAAACAAATATCCTTAATTTCTTCTTATATACTTTTAGTACAGTTCATATACTTTCAAAAAAATAAATTTCCCGCCAAAATAGCGTTCTTGTTATACAAAATGAAAAATAATTATATTTTTGTATAAATAATATTAAAGTTTATTTTTTATTGCGTGCGTGCCTATACTATTATGGCACCACATCATTCTTCTTAAATGTACCCCCCTTCATCACTATTGCTATAAGGCAAAAAAACATTCTGGTGGTGAATAACCTTGATAAAAGCATTGTAAAATTCTAAAAAAAGGATATATATAAACTACAATAGGACATTTATGTATTATACCAAAAGTAAAATGGAGAATACGATGGAGACTAGTTAAAAATATTTATAAGCAATGATGGTTTGAGTTGAAATTTTCCAGTAAATTTTATATTATACATACATACATTTTTATGTAATTCTGACTTATATTATGTTAAATTCATTTTGGTATATATAAGGGTATAGGTAAAATATTTTATTTTACTACTATACCTAAAAAAATAAAACATCTATAAAAACAAGGATAATAAAATTATTTGACATTGAAAAAGGACTTTTATATATATATATATACCTAACAAAAAATAAATAAATAAATAAAATATTTTTATGCTTACACGTGTTACAAAAGCTTTTCATTTTCTTATGTACACAAAATTGTGTGTGTATATTGGAAAATCAGTAATAATAATAATTACAATATGGTTGCCCTTTTTTTTTGGAGTCGTCCATTTCATTTGTTTGGTATATAATTTTGGGCTTTTAAAAAATGTTTATAGCTTTTAATGTATATCAGGCATATAAATGTCAAAAGATTTCTCTCTCTATACGCAAAAAGTGTCAAATACTAAGTATGTATACATATGTATACAATAATTTTGAAAAAGGATATATTAAAAAAATCTTAATAAAATAACATTTTTGTAGCCTAGATTGTTTGTTCTTCGAAAATATTAATAAAATTATGTACATGTGCCGAAATTTATTTCTTTTACTACCTCTACACCTTACTTCTTTCTCTCTATACAAGGACACAAAAAAAAAATTCTTTCACTTTTTCTTCTTGTTCTTGCATCTCGTACCACAACCAAAAAGGATGAAAACCATTTATGTACTATATATTCCTCCTTGATTCCTCTTAACAACTTTCAAGAATGAAATTATATGGTATGTACTCATATATATAAAGAGGAAAATATTCATGCTTCAGGTGGGTAGTAAAATAATGTTTATGCTTTTGTATATACACTATACATAAATGTTAGAGGTTGAAAGAAGGATTCGGCAGAAATATATTTTGAAAAAAAGAAGTATTCTTTACATTAGCGGGGTCAGAATATTTATTTTTTTTATATTCCCAAAAAAAAGTGTAAAGATGTGCGTCATTCAAGTTCAAAGTAAGTTCGTAGTTAGATATATCTGTATATACGTAACGTACGTAAATATTATAAATAAAATTTAAACATAAAAAAATTTACGTAATAAAAAATAAGAGGAAAAAACAGTTTTGGCATGTGGCAACAGAGAATTAAGAAAATATAAAACAAAACGAAAAAATGTCCTTAGGAAACTAATGAGTTTGTTTTAGGACGAGAAATTAACTTGATCGTCTTCTTCATTTTTACACAGACCCGAAAACTGGCCTACGGTGACCCGAAAAGACCAATCATTTGGGGTCAGTGTAGGCTGGGTTGGTTGGTTTGAAAGGAGGGAGGACCAAGCACCCTCCACAGGCTACGGTACTCTCCAGCGACGGTTCATTTATTATAGATAAACTCGACCCATTCTACTTCCCTAAAGAACGAAAGGATGAAGGCAGGATTAATCTTACCTGCCTCCATCAGATGCGGTACAAAATGACAATCTAAGCGTTTCAGTCCTCTGTAACGGATACCGGGGCATGAGCAGAGAAGGTGTTCAATAGTTTCCTCCTCCTCCCCGCAGCTTCTGTTTGTTTTGAGATTTTCCTGAAATTCCCCAATTTCAGACCTTCTGATGTGGAGTATACTACACACTAAGTCATCGCTGATCATTAAGTGTTTTAGCTTATTAGATGTGTTAAATATGCTGTAATTGAATATCTTCTGAATTTTCTAAAGGTCATTAGCTTTCGACATCATATTCTCGTTACACTTGGTATATATTCTAATTGTTGACCCTATGCCTAATTTAATCAGCTGAAAATCTGTAATAAGTAAATAGAGTTGGTATCATCAAGGCACAAAGATAATCTAACTTGGTTGGTGATTCGTGTAAAATTATTTAAGCTGATTTTTCTGTTATTTGTTAATGACTACTTGTACTTTCTGGATTCATATATCTTTTGCTTCACTTGGTTTTTTAGAGACTATCATTGTATTATTTTCAAATATTTATGATAACTTCAAACAAACAACTGAAATTAAAAATAAAATTCACATTTAAAATTTTTAGTGAATTTGATTTGAAATTGTGTTACAACACACAAAAAAGGAAATATTTAGTATTTCAAATTTTGTGTAGGTATTTTTTGAAAAATGAAATAGGAGAAAGCAGGACGACGACAAGATTTGTACATATATACCACAAATATAAGTATATATATATTTAATCTTTATATAAAGATAACAACAGATACTGTTACATATATTTAACCTTGATTTATCCTGATGAAGAGAAATATTAAAATTTCTATATATAAAACATTATAGAATAAAAAATAACACCAAATACAAATATTGCGTTTAATATTTAATAATTAAATAAAATTTAATTATTTAATTTTTGTTCAGCTTAAAAAAGCATTTGTTTGTGGTTTAAGGATAATAAAAAAAAATTTATCAATTTTTAAAATTTCGTAGAACTGAAATTAATTAACAATTAATTTTTAATTAATGTTAGTCCTTCCAAAATTGTCAATTTAGTGAAATTATATACTAATTAAAAGTGTTGTTAATCGTTCGTAAATAAACTGAGAAATTGAATCCTTCTAATGTTTAAATAATATATTGACAATAGCTATTGATTAGTTTCAAAAATATTGCATTCATTTATCCAGGTGATGAGTTGAAGCTTCCTGGAGAGGCGCAAAGTCATTGAAATGTCAGCCTTTCCCAGTATATGATTAATAGCTTTCTGGTCATGCAGTTTCTTCGTTGGTAATATTCATCGTTGGTAATACGGATTATATTATATCTAAGTCCTTAGGAAACTAATGAGTTGATCTAATTGATCTAAATTGTGGAAGGACGACATGTAATCCAAGTATATCTTTCTATATTTTGCACATCCAGGATGAAATATTTTGGTAGATAATTAAAATTTACCTTATGGGAAGGAAATATGTATTGAATTTTCTTTACCTTGTTGTTAATATTTAGTAAAATTATAAAAATACAAAAAACAAAAATTAAGCCGGAAGTAACACTACAATCTCATATATAAAAAAAAGCCAACTTAAGTATCAAAAATTATATTCATCGTTACACACCAGTTGGTTTTCATTCGTAATATTATTTTTTCTTTATATGAGTATAGGGACAGAAAAACTAGGGCATTTTTTTTCTGTTGCTTTTTCTTTACTTTGTAACTTCAATGAATTGCGTGCGATTTGGACCACTGATCACATTACCGCCGAAAACAAAAAAAAATATAAATGAAAGAAAGCAGAGAAAAAATATATATAAAATTTTTGTTTGTGAAATAATTAATAATAAAAAAAATATATATATTTAATCTGCCAGAGACCTCTAAGTCAGACATTAACATATATACCCAAATTTGTATATCTGTTTGCAAACGAAAAAAAAAAAAATATAAAAATTTCACTTTTACACGAACGACATTTGTGGCCCACTTTTAAAATTATTATTTTGTACATACTATTATAAAAAATTCACTTTCTTCTTGCAAAGTCATAAAGTTTATTCCACCCGTTCGTCTGTCAACAGACCAAAACTATATATATATATATATATTACCCAGCAATATAATAGTGTAGTTGAAGAAGAACAGATTAGTATCGTAAATTACGAGTATAGAAAATAAGACAATGTTGTCGCCATCGTTATCGTTGTTAAAGTTTCAAGAAAATTTATTGATTTTGCTCATATTTTAGTTGGTGCATTGTGCACGATTCACAAAAAGACAACAAACTAAATTGAGTTTTTGTAAATGATATATAATTGATTTTTTACCTCTGCTTCATCACTTCCCGATATATAAACTTCAGTAGTGCCTTTAACATAAGATATTCTTTATGCACGAAATTATACCAAGAAAATATTGTATTATTTTTTTTGATTTTTGAAATTTAGTTATTGTCTTTTTGAAATTAATTTTCACTGGTGTTAAAGATCTTTCAAATGTGTGTATATTATATTTGAGTACTTTTAAATTTCTCTAAATTGAAAATGTTTTGTGAATTAAAAATGATTGTGACTTAGTTTATTTAAATGTAACTAATATTCTCTATTTTCAGAATCTATATAATTTTTTATTCTATCTTAAAATTTGAATAAATTAGAGCATATTAGAAGGTAGCTCCCTAATTGCAGACTTGTTTTCAAGTTTTTGGCTATAAATTGGGCCAATTTGAAGATATGTGAAATTGGTTTGGATATTCTTATTATAATTAAAATTCCTCGTCCATAGACACCAAAATTACCTATATCGGAGCATGTCGATGATTTACGCCAAAAAAACAGAAAACCCCTTTCCCATTTTTTTGGCGTAAAACATTAACATTTTCCAATATAGATGAATTTCGTGTCTATCGACGGGGAATTTTATTAATAACAAAATTATGCAAACAGAATTTGAAAATCTTTTAATTTAAACAGTAAACCCCTAAAATGGCAAGTGGTAGAATGAATTTTACTTTTTGGTCAAAGGCTTCTTAATTGCTAATCGATTTCATTTGATGTAATTAATATCTCTCGTACGGATAGTTGCGATTGAAAATTGAAAGACTTTGATACGTATTATGAAGCAAGATCATAATCCTTCTTAAAAAATCATAACAGATGGAAGAAAAGATTTAGTTGGTATTAATTCTTCTTCAGTTCGGATATGTTAGTGCTTCGATATTGATGATTAATTTATACAGCTATTGGATTACAATATGATTTTTATTGTCTTATTAAATCAGTAATTTTATGGATATAAAATGGGGCGTAAATATATGATAAATATAAGTAATGACCTATACCAATTTACTAAAACTTTCTTTAAATTTAAAAAAAAACCTATAAAATTTGACAAATTAAGCTTCTCAAATCACATTTCCACTAATTAGGATCATTAGAAAAACATTAGGAATATAAATATTTCTACTTTTTTTTTCAAATAATAATTTCATAGCTTACAAACTTTCATTATCCAATTTTTTTGTTTCGTGAAAATTTTATTACAGTATAAAACAATATACAAGTTCACATTAAAAATTTGGAAACAAAAATAAAAATGTGCTACTAACTTAAGAAATGGAGGTCAATGAACAAAATCGAAAGCTGTTTTCCATTTAAACATTAAACTAGTAACTTGATTTCACACCATCGTCTCCATCAAACGCAACAGCAGCAGCAATAATATTAATAATAAAATTAATGATGATAATGTGAAAAGCATTAATAAAATTTACTTTAACTTTTCTGTTCGCTACAAAATTACTCTTCGTTTATGAAAAACCTCATTAAAGAAGCTGTGTGCAACTCAGCTGGGAATAAAATCATATTATTTTTATAGAGATAAAATAGCAAAGAAAAAGAAATGGTTAATGATCATTTTTATGGTAAATCCAGCTGCTTGGCATTATGAATGAACTCTGTAAGAGAGAATAAATATGTTGTAGCATAAGACATTGCGAAGCTTTTTGACACTATCTTTTACCACACTATTTTTTTATTTTACATTTATGATCAAAAGAATTCAAGATTGGAGAGCTTTTTGTTTGAATGCAAGAGCAGAGATGTTTGTTTTTTTCTTGGGTATCATTAATGCTTCGATTTTGTTTCGACTTTCTTTTTTATTGTGATGGCACGCGATCTTCTCGCCGATGTATACAAAAAACGAATTGGTAAACACAACGAAAAAGAGATTCCAATGCGTGGATTGAGATTGAGATTTGTTTGTGTTTTTTTCTTTTTGGTTTCTTTTCAATATGAAATTTTTGTGATTATGATTTTTAAAAGAGTTTTCAGGCTTCATGATTTTTTTTGAAAAAGAAAAAAAATAATCAGTATTTGTATTGCAGAAATGATGGAGAAGAACTGGCGCCATTGTCGCAATTGCAGTTTGTGTATATATCAAAAAGGGGGAAGGAGGGTAAGTAATAATAATATAAAGTAAAATATGCTACGAAAACGGCACACGGTGAGAATTTATAATATTGTTGAATGGCGGTGCGGTTTAAATGTTTTTTTGTAGGCAAATAGAGTGCGATGACTTTCGATTTCATGAGCGAAAGTTAGATAAAAAATATATAAACATTAGAAAGACTATTTCTTTTTTTTTGTAAATATATTTTATTATATTTAAATTATTTTATTTTAATTTTTTTTTTAATGTTGTATGTTAAAGCTATGTTAGTGAAGTATTGAGGTCAGAATCATAGGATGAATATTAAATTAATTTCTAATTTTACTTTTTTTTAGTTTTATTATTTATTATTTTTTTTAAACATTTGAAATTTTAATTTGAATTTAATTTAATTTTTAATAGTGTAGTTAAATAAAATTTAAAATATTTCAATTTGAAATAATAATAATTATAATAAATATTCACTTTTACTTTAATTTTATACAAAATGAAAAAAAAAGAGTTAATGGAATGTGAATAAACCAATAAAACTGACCTAAATTTTGTAATAAAAGAAAAATGGTTAGTGGGGTTAATTTTAATGATAGTTTAATTAATGATTAAAAATTATGTGGCTTAGTGTGTAGTATACTATATGCTGCGGTGCATGAGGTCATAAGTTCAATTTCCGGCCGAGGCATCGATGTCGTTCTATGTGGACTCAAGCTTTAAATGAGTACCGGTAATAAAATAGACAATAGGCAATTTCAAATTCTAAGATTGGGAAAAATGCTGGTGGTCGAGTTCACTTTACTGAAAACAATTGACTCACTAGAAGCCCTATTAGCTTGTTGTAATAAATAGTTTCTCCGCTACAGAGGAATTTATGGTTCGGAATGCATATAAAAATTAGTATGTGTCCTAAAATTGCAATAAAATGTCAGGAAAACCTCTAAAGAGGCAGGCCTAGGCCCAATCTGGACTGTTGTGCCAAAAGAAGAAGAATTAAAATTAAAATTTAGCGGGATTTTAAATGATTATCGTAATTTATAGTCATATGTAAATTTCACTCCTTATATTTACAAAATTTTTGGTAAAGTGTCAGCCGAAATATAATCTTAATTAAGAAAACTGTAATGGAATTTTGTAATGGAATGCCAATTTGATGATAATTCTATTATGAAAATAAAAGATGAACTAATCTTATCAGTATTGCATGAATGTCATTACCGATGGACTGATTTTTGAATCAATTGAGAATATGATGCAAAATTCTCATGAAAGTTATGAAAGGTTGTCTTATGAAAATATTATACTAGCAATGAGTGTGGGGTGAAAATCAAATATAAAATGAAGAATGATAAATCGAAAGAAATTTAATTTGAAATAGAGAAATTTAAGGATTTTAGAAAGATTAATAAGTATCACAGATTAATAAATTTTTGTAATCAAAATAAGTAGAATAAATCTAATTAATAGAAAATACCTTTAAAGTATATTTTCAGGAAACTGATTTGCTAACTAGCATAGTGAAAGTAGTAATTACAATTATTAAAATTACAATTAATTAATGATTTTGTTTCCAATCTGTAATAGTTCAAATTAACCACAAAACCGTGACTATTTCTCAAATCAAAAATAATCTAATAAGGAAGATAAAAATATAAAAAAAATTTAATATTTCATAAATCTAATTTCTTTTTCTCTACCACATAATGTTAATTCGATTTACTTGTACATAAATTGCACAAAAAAAACTCCATAAATTCCATTCAAACTAAAAAAATACTTTTCACTCTGCAAAATTATTTATAATAAATAAAACTTCTACGATATGAATTTTATTTGTATATTTATATATAATTTTCGATGTCATTGCCCTAATGCTTATAAACTTTATGCTACACTCAAAAACTTATATACAAAAAAAATTCGATGACCTTATTTTCTCCAATTTATAATGCTCTGGTGTTCAGCACTATAAAAAAATATGCTTCATTTACTAATGTTGTTTTTTCTTCTGTTTGTTTTCATTTAATTTTACTTTTTGTTTTTTTTTTGTACCCATAATCGAAAGTAAATTTTTTCGTTTTCACTTTTTAACCATCGCTTATTTTTGCTATGCATTGTTAATAGAGCTTATTTCAACAAAGATGGTATGTAATTTATATATATATACTTAGGTATATAAAAATCTTCATAATTTTAATTTTTTTTCTTAAGTTAACCACATTTTGTTTGTAGTATTTCTGGTCGTGATCAACCAAAAAAAAATTATCTTTACTTCCTATGCCTTTCTCTTATAATTTTGATTTCTTTAAAAAAAAAAACCCATCATCAATTTTTGTTGTTGTTGTGAAATTGGTGTACTGTTCACAAAAAGGCTACAAAATGCAAAAACCATAATTTGTAGATTGTCACAGAATTCCAGGACTGGGAGAAATATTTTTTTGAAAAATATACAAATTCCAAAATGAAAGTCCTCACAATGAAATGACGGTGAACATTAAAATTAACCCATTCTCTTGTGTTTAAGATCGATAGTGGTTAAGTATATTGTGTACTATGACTACGATGCGTTATGTACTATGACTGCGATAGTGGTTAAGTGTGTTGTGTACTCTGACTGCGGTGGGTTCAATTCTTTGCCGAGTAATCGATGTTCTTCTAAGTTCAGCTTCCAATAAGTACCAGTTAGAAAATAACCAGTAGTGTAAATTTAAAGATACTCCAGTGGCCGAATTAAATTGGTGACAATAATTGACTGATTTCAAAAAGCTTGTTTCAATTAATAGTTTCAACGCTCTACAGAAAAACATAGTTCAGAGTTTTTACAAAATTAGTAGATCCCAAATTGTAGCAGAGCAAAAATGATAAGAAGAAGTAGTAGAAGGTTTCATTGTTATATAGTATTGTTTAAATTGATATTTTATGGTTCAACACTCTGTCACAATATTAAAAAATAAAAAAACACATGCTACTAATATTATTTTTTCGTGCGACAAATAAAGTGATATCCCCAAAAACGTGTAACTTAAATTGTTAATGTACGCATTATGTAGAATACATAAATTTTAATATGTTTATCCTTTAGAAAATGATACACACACAGAGCATACACACAAAAACAATAACGAAAAATGTCATGACTCTAACCAAAATTATTTTTAAAGAAGTTTATTGACACTTGTTTTGTATGCCTTGTTGTATATTTGTTAGCTATAGTGGAGTAAAAATTTCGGTGGCCTTCATTTATAAAAGATAATAAAACCAAATAAGGATTTAAAAGTGGGAGAAACAGAAATATTAAAAAATTGTTTAAATGGAAATTTTCGTAACAACACTGAATATCTATATTAACGATTTTTTTTTTTAGATATTTCCATTAAATACCAAAAAGTATAGTTGAACTCTCTGTTGTCATAAAGTAACACCAAATGGGAAAAAACACTCATTTTTTTTTCTTGGTGGTAATTTAGAATTTGTGTTCCAAACAAACACAAATTTTGTTTTTTCTACATAGTTCAATCAACCTTGTCCTTCTAACAGTTCAGTGATACCACAAAATACACAAATATTTTCTCTGTGTGTTGTAAAAACATTGAACTTTTGAAAATTGGTTACCATAAAAATATAAAACAATTTTGTAATTTTTTTTTTCTGCTATGTTAGGAAAAGGACCTAAAAAAAGGATTTTTTATAATTAATAGCTAAATATTATATTTTTGGTTTTGGTATTTGTATTTCGTTGTGATTGGTGCGTTAAACTTTTTGATATACTTTCATTATAAGATCTATATAATATTTTATATATAAAATTAATATATACAATAACCAAAAGAAATAAAACTGAGGGCAAAATGCTAATAAATTTTTTTTTAGTAAGCTTTATGCTAAAACATAACATAAACCAAAATGAATTTTGTGTGTGAACCGTAAAATAAAAAAATAAATAAAATAAAAACAGGTCATCGTACGATTGACGAGAGTGCTTTGCCCTCAAGAGCTTTCCATTTAGATATATGTATAATAAATATACCATTATAAATTATTAGGTACAAAAAAAAAAGCAAAAAATATAGATAGATAGAAAACTTTATATAAAATCCGATAAAAAAAATATAGTTGAAAAAAAGAAACAACAAATTTCTAATATAAATAAAAAATTTTAAAGAAAAATTGTAATAGCTAATTTTAAAGATTGTAGATCTATAAGCTATATATTTTATTTTGTATTTTTTGGAAAAAGTAATTATGATTTTTTTTTTTTGGGAAGATAATTCGGTGAGAAGGATTTTTTTGTAAATACTTGGGAAATATAAAATATATATAATTCGTCAGGAGAATGGAAAATTAACATATACTTTGGAAATTTAAATAAGAAATAATGTCGTTAAACGTATTTCAACTTGACCAAAAACATTGGATCATCGAACTATCAGTCCTAAATCAATATTTTCTTATCGAGTGATTGTCACAATATATGCCTGTAGATATACAAGACGTTCAGAATTTTTCCTATCGATTGTGACTGCTTCTTTGTTCCCAAGGCATTGTAACAATTTCCGAATCTTCTTTATGGTTCAGAACGCTCGTTCATCTGGTTTTTTTCCTATCCATAGTGACTGTAACTACTTTATTCCCAAGGCTTTGTAACAATTTCCGAATCTTCCTTATGGTTCAGAACGCTCGTTCATCTGGAATATTTCCTATCGATTGTGACTGTAACTACTTTGTTCTCAAGGCTTTGTAACAGTTTCCGAATTCCAGATGATTCAGTAGGCTCATTCATCCTATCTAACAGGCTTGTTCATCATACTATAACATTTGAACCATTTCTAGGTAAATGAATTAGAGCTAAGTTTTTAGCTCTAATTCATTTTTTCCAATGTTAAAGTATGATAACAAGCCTGTAAGCTAGTATCTTCATTGTATGTTCATTGAGTTTTACACTAACAATATAACTTCAAGCTGCTTTGGAGACCTTGCACTTATAAGAGAATTAAATTCATTTTACATATATATCTGGATCTTTAGTATAAAAAAATATTTATTTTGAAAAAATATTATGCAATTCTAGTTCCTATGAACCCGCGCTAATAATTTATATATGTATTGGTTAATTTATTTTATGAACTTTCCTAAATTTTCCTAGAATTTTTATGAAACAAACACAAAAAAAAACTAATTTTAATTCTTTTGAATTTTTGGTATATAAATGAATTTTGAAAACATTTCACTGACTCATTAATTAAAACTAACATTTATTCCATTAGTCATATAATATAATTCTAATTCCAATAAGCTTTAAATGAAAAAAGGCAAACTAATATTTTCAAATATTATTTAATATTTATGTCGCCATAAATTATTATGTTTATATTTTCGTAGAATTTCGTTTTAAACTCACTTAACCATCTGAGCTAAATCAAATTGTTTTTTATTTTAAATATTTTCATAAGCATATAAGCAAAATAATTCGATTAAAGTTTACAAAAACATTCAATATTCCATTTCTTTTTTGGATATCACGTTCTTCTCCTAAAGATTTTCTTCTTCTTTAATTTAAATATTTAATTTCAATTAAATTCGTAGATGAGTAAAAATGAACAACAAGAATCGAAAAATGGACATTTTTTGTTATCGTTCAAAAGTAAAAAGATCAGAGCATAAAAATTTTTTTTATAAAACTTCCAAAAAAAAAGTCTTTAATTTTTAAGGGTCGTTAAATATTCTTTGGTCACATGAACGAACTTTCGATATAGGGGGACATGGGACAAACAAACAGAATAGAAAAAAAACAGCAATACGGAAATTATTATATCTCAATGTCAGAGGTCAAGTGTATGCTTACAGAAAAAAAAATTGTTGTTGTTTTTGGTAAATTTTTAGGGGAATTTGTTTTTTTTTTGTTAATTTAGTCGAGGCAAGGCTTTTTTTTATAATAATCAAAATATTTTTTTTTTTTAGTTGGAATAATTGAATAAATATATAAATTGGGGAGGATGTGTAAATAAAATATTATTATTATATTTGGGAAATTTTGATGATTACCTAAATTTCGTAGGATGATTCATTTGAAAGATAGAAAAAAAAATATTTACATGTATAGAGGGATAAAAACATGCGCCATTTTTATTTATATATATATATATATATATATATATATATGTAAATAATTTGTATAGTTAGAATTATAGAAATTACACCTACAACATTAATGAAATACCAACATTTTCTACATTTAAAAAACCTGGGTTAAATAAATAATTTAATTAAAACTTTTTAGAGTGTGTACATAAATTATATTGTGATATTAAGTACAAATGTCATCAATAAAATATTTGAATACCAACCACAATAAATCAAATTAAATTGTACTGAGAAAGTGGTGGAAGAGGAAGGAAAATACTTTTGACGTTGACAAATTTGCATCGCAGAAATTTACCTGTAATAAAATATACAGAGTAATGTAAATTTTAAGACTGGGAATAATGGTAGCGATCTAGTTCAATTGCTGACAAAATTCCGTCACTACCAAGCCATATTAGCTTGTTGCAATAAATAGTTCTGTAGCTACAGAGGAATTTATGGTCCTAAATTGTAATAAATTGCAATAAGATGTCGGAAAAACTAAGTCCACATCGTGCTGTTGATCCAAAAGAAGAAGAAGACATGAAAACAAATGAAACTAAATATCGGAGGAATCAGTCAGAGGTAGGCTAAGGCCCATATAGTAATTATTATTTTTCATTTAAAGCTTATTGGAAATAATGATGATATTCTAAATTATATTTTATATATCGTAATTTTTTCATAAATTTTCGCAAATATTTATTTTATTTCCGGGAATTCAAGCTTAATTTATAAAATTTAATTCACATATATACAAATGTACATATAAATATTTATGACAATTTTTTAAACACTATCTAGCAAGGTCATTTATGCTGCTTACGCAATAGTGATAATAAAAATATCCACCCCCTCCTTCTTCCATTTAGACGATATTTTTTATTACTTTAATCTTCTAACATATTAGAACTTGTTTTTTTTTTAATCGTTACTAAAAAATTGAAAATACTTTATTCTATAATTTCAAATTACGCATTCTAAAAAAGCTCGTTTTTGTTTTAAATATTTATATAGTTAAATAAAAATTTATGTTTGTATTATTTAACAATTATATTAAATTAAAACAAACATTCTTAACCTTCAAAAAAACTAGAAATCTGCTGCTCATTACGGTGCCAGAATCAACCTTGAATAATGCGATCTATTAAAAAAAATTCTGATGTATCTATCATAAATAAATACATAAATGATTGAATTTTTGTTTATAGTTTTTTTTCTGTTAGTGTTCGTTTCAAGTTTTTAAATTTTTGGTTAGTAATTCAAATTTTTTTTTTATTAATACACTTTTCAGAATTTGTGTTCACCATTAATTTTGCAAAGCTTTAAATAAATAAATCGTCCGGAAATTTAAATTTAAATAAATGTATTATATTTCCAAAATTCTTTTAATATAGTAAACGCAAAATCTAAAGTTATAAAATTACTTGCTCAAATTAATGAATTTGATTTAATTTAAATTTTTTATTTTAATTCTAACGAGAGAAATAGAAACTCTTTTTCGTAGAAAATGATAATTTGAATAAGAAAATCTTTGATAAGTAACAAATAATTACAATAATCTTAAAAAATTTCAACAAAAATTGAAATAATTCATATAATTATTCAGTATGCGGTATATTACAGAATGTTGTTCATATTATTGGTCAAAAATATTATTAGTATTTATTGTTACCAATATTGAAATTCATAAAATTGATTAACAGAAAATTTTCTGTTAAATTCTACATTTTCTGTTAAAATTTACATCTTCTGTTAAAGTTTCAATTTTCTGTTAAATTTTACATTTTCTGTTTAAATTACATTTTCTGTTAAATTCTACATTTTCTGTGTAAATTTACATGTTCTGTTAAATTTTCTATTTTGTGTTAAATTTTACATTTTCTGTTAACATTTACATTTTCTGTACCTACCTACCTTCTGCATGCTCCAATGTCCTCAATTTTTAAGATACAATTAAAAAACCAAATAGATTCTGAAAATAGCGATTTCAATCTTTAATTGTGTATTTAGAACATAAATATCGGACAAAGATTTCTATATCACGAAAAAAGAGTTCTTAGAAACACGAAAAAAGAGACAAAAAATTGGTTTTCTTGCTATAACTTGGGCAATTTAAAAGATTTTTCAATTCTGTTGGCATAATTTTATTATTAATAAAATTCCCCGTCCATGGATACCAAATTCGCCTCTTTGTGTCGTCTAAAACATCGACATTCTCCAATATAAGTGAATTTGGTGTCTATCGACAGGGAATTTTAATTCTAATAAGAATATAAAATATCTTCAAATATTTTAAGATCTGCCCAAGCCCAAGTTATAGCAAAAAAACTTAAAAGTTTGCAATTAAGGAGCCACCTCTGAGTGCGGCAATGTACCATAATAAAATAAAAAACCATATACACTCTGAAAATAGAGATTTCATTTCGTATATGATACATAAATATCGAACAAAGATTTCATTTCAATTTACTTACCTACCTAGAAAAAATCGATCCGAAGGACCTGAATTTTTAGAGAAGAACCAAAACTATATGAAAATAAAATGTGAAGAAAAATTTAGCTTAAAAAATCTTAGTTTTCTCTGAAAAACCTAAAAAGAAATCATAATATTTGTTTAAGTAAATAAAACATTTGTTTGTTTTTTTTTCAATAATGGTTTTATTTATATTTAATAATAATTTTTTAATACAATGTTTTTTCTTAATTTTTTTACTTTGTCTCTTTTTAAAGTAACTTTTTTTATTTTTAAATTTTCTTTTTTTTTAGTTTTATTTTAAATTTAATATTTTTTATGAAATTAAAATGTTTTTTTTTGTTTTTTTTTATTGGCCTGTTTAAGTTTCTTTTTCAATCTCATCTTTATAATTTTTTTGAAATAAAATTTTTTAATAATTGAAATTACATTTTTTTATCCAATTTTTTTTTAATATTTAAAATTTTGTAAAAACTTTTTTCTACAATAATTTGAAAAATATATTAAATATATAAAATGAAAAATTAATAAATTTAAATTTAAATTTAATGAAATCAACTATTTTTTTCTATTATGTATTTATGATAAATATTATAATAATAATTTTTTTATATTTAATTATTTTTGTAGTTTAATAATAAATTTAAAATATGAAAATGATATTTTTGTTTGTAAAGTAAAAATATGAGAATAAATAAATGAAATAAAAAAAAATTAATATACTTACATAAAAATAAATATACAAACCAAAAATTAAACGAAAAAAATTATAACATATATTAGACGGAGCGCAATAATAGAGTCGTCACACTCCAAAAATGAGCCTAATGGCTTTCTGTAGCGAAGCAATTGATATCGGCGTAACTGGGGTAACATTTTCCCCAGTCTTCAAACTTACATTTCTGTACGATTTTATTACTGATATTAATTTAAAGATCACTTAATATCAGTCTCTGTCTGATAGGAAAATTCTCTAAATACAATAAATTATCAAACAAATTAGTTTTGCTACGGCGAGTTCAGATGAAAGACTCTCGTTTAGGGAAATCTCGAAATCAACGCGTATGCCGTACGTAATGCCCATATATTTTGTAGTAAGCTCGAGATACGCGACGCGTTGATCTCGGTTAGACAGTTAGAAAACGAGTATAAATTCGTAAGTAATTCGTTCTTGAAACTTATCCAAGTCTACTTTAACATTAGAATTTAAAGAAAATTTAACATATCTGTTAGCATTTTATGTTGCTCTCGGCTTCTATAAGGACTCGATTATGTTTTCTAATTTAAAAAAATGAAATTCAGTCAAATAAAAAAATTATAAAAAACAAAATTTCCACTGCAAAAAAAAAGTAAAAAAATAATAAATAACAGAAAAATATTTTTTTAATTTTTTACAACAAAAAATGTTTTTGTCTTTATTCAGTTTTTTTTTATATTTTGTATCTTGTTTTTTTTTTCTTACTTAATTAAATATTTTTATTTTTTAATTTTATTTTTTTTTAAATATTTTTTTTTTGTTTTTAAATTTTTTTATAATTTCATTGCAATTTATTTTTATCTTATATTAAAATTAATTTATAATTATTTTATTTATTTATTAACATTTTCAATTTCTGGGTTTTTCGATCTTGTATTTTTTATTATTCAATTTTTCTTTTGTTTTTAAATTATTTTTTTTAAAATATATTTTATTTTATTTTACAATTTTTATTTTTTTTGTAATATTTAATTAAATTTTTTACGGACATAATTACACACAATAATCTTTTTTCATCTTAATTTTTAAAAAAATTTTTTTTTTTATTTTTTTAAATATTTTTAGTTTTTTTGTTTTAAAAAAAAATTAATTTATGTATTAAATTTTTTTTTCTCTTTTAATATTTCGAAAAAAGTCTTTAAATTTTTTTTAATTTTTCTTTTATCTGAGAGGGAGAGTAAAGGGGATTTTAATTTTTTTTAAGTTTTTACAATTTACATTTTTTTTTGAAGATTTCTGCAAATTTAACAAAAAATGTTTTAAAAATAATTCACTGGACAAATTACAAAAAAAAAAAAATAGAAAAACACATTCAAAGGAAACCCGAGAATTTCGTTACCAAATTTTCAAAGGGAACGCAAGAATTTCGTTACCAAAAATGAATGTGTTTTCGTTATTATATTTTCATAAGAAAAATTTCAAACCTTTTTCTGACCTTTAAGCTTTCAATTTAAGTTTTCTATTTTTTATTAATAAATCTTTTAATTTTTTTTAATATTTTTTTTTTTTATACACAATTTAAAAATTAAAATGAATAAATAAATTTTAATATTATTTTTGCAATTTTTTTTAAAACATATAAAAAAAATTTGTATTTTAATTATTTTTTTTTATATATATTTTTTTTTAAAAGAAATTGATTTTTTTTTTAATATTTATATTTACTTAAAATAAAAAATTTAATTGCGCCGCCAAAAAAAAGAAGGCTTTTTATTTTAAATTTAAATATAATAAAAATTAAAAATATTACAAAAAAAAATCTTATTTGATTAATTTAATTTTTAAAGTATTTTAATTTTTTGATAGTATAATTATTTATTTATTTAATTTTTATAATATATATTTTTTATTTGTTTTTTTTTTAATAATTAATAATAACTTGTTTTTTTTGTTTAATTTAATTTAAAAACAAACTAAAAAACTAAGAAAAATTAAAAAATTTATATTAAAAAAAAGAAAACAAAATTTTTTTTGTAATTAATTAAAAAAGAAATTTATTGAAATCAATAATAATAATAATAATATTTAAAAAATAATAATAATAATAAAAATTTATATTTAATAAAAAATATTTTTATTTGTTTTTAATTACTAATTAATAATTTTATAGTGTTTCAATAATAATAATAATAATAATATTTAAATTTTTATATAAATATTTACAACAGGCTTAAATTATTGCGCGCGCATAGAATTTTTTTTTGAAATTTTTATATTTTCTTTTTTTAAAAAATTATGATTAAATTTTTTTAAAAAAATTACTTAAAAAAAATTACATTTTTCATTTAATTACATTTTAAATTAAAAGTAAATTATCCAAAAATTTTTTAAAAAAATTATTTATTACAAAAAAAATTGTGTACGGGGGGAAGAGATCTTTAAAAATATAAACTTTAAAAAATGAAACAAAACACACAAACATTTATTCGTTTCATTTCTGTTTTTTAATTATTTTTTTGTAAATTTTTTTTTTTATATTTATATTTTTATAATTTAATGTAAACATGCATAATTTTTTTTAATGTTTTTTTTTGTATTTTTAAATATTAATGATTCAAATTTTCAGTATTTTTGTTTGTTTGTTTCAAAATATTTTATTTACACCTTAAAATTTATAGAAGAATTTTGTTTTAAAAACTTTTATTTATTTATAGTTTTTTTTAAGCCTATAAATTGTGTTTTTTTACTTTTAGTTTTTTTTTATAATTCTAAAAACATTGATTTTAATTTTTTTAATTATTTATTTTTTACTAAAAAATTTTGTAATATTTAAAAATTAGTTTTTGCCTTTTGTTTTAAAAAATTCAAGAACTCTTTTTTTTTTTTTTAATAATTATTTTATTTTTTTTTTGTACAAGATCAATTTTTTTTTGGAAATTTGAATTTTTTTAAAATGGCTTCAAAAAATTTTTTTTAAAATTTTTTTTTTTTGTGTAATCTCTTCACTAATTTTTAATAGCTTTTAGTTTTTTATTATTGTTTATTAGACGATAAAAATTTTTATGATGGGAAATTCATCATTCATAGAAAAACACGTAAATTTTTTTTTATTAAATAAATAAACAATAATAAAAAAATACTAAAAAAATAAAAATTGTTTTATTTTTTGAAGCACCAAATTTTTTTAATGTTTCAACTCAAAAATCTACTCAAAAATTTGAGAGGTTGTATTAATAAAACTGACAGACACGCAGAAATTACAATTTACAAAAAACACTGACAGACACAGGCGCATTGTTTTTGTTTTTTTTTTTGAAAAAGAGAGACAACAGCACAAAATATATAAATTGGATTGAGATAGAATATGTAATTCTTCTATCACAGTAAACACAATTATAATAATAAGATAATTTAATTTAAAATATAAATACTTTTTTTGTTTTAGGCTTCTCTTCTCAATATTACTTAGATATTGTAATTTACCTTTTTGTCGTCGTCCATCATCATTTTACGGCTTTCACACAATGACGTTAAACAATTTCATTGTTACGCCTCTAATAAAACTTTGTGAATTGTTGTACCAACAGTTGGTGATATTGTAGCAGCTGTAACAACAGTAGATGATGTTGTCGATGATGATGATGATGATGATGTACCATTTGATGGTGTAACTGTAACATCTGGTGCAACATTTAAATATTTATTGTGCGCAGCTATTAATGATGCTGTTGTTGATGATGATTTTTGTGATCCAATTATAGCTGATTGTTGTATTGTTGGTGGTGGTTGTTGTGGTGGTGGTGTTGGTGATTTTTTTGATAAATTTAATGGTTGTACTGAATCAGCAGTATCTACTTGTAATTCAAGTAAACGTGGTGAATGAGCTGATGGTGATGGTCGAGGCGGGGATACAGATGTTGAATGTGGTGTTTGAAAATAATTACTGCTCATATTACTATTACTATTATTATTACTATTATTACTATTACAGCTAGTTGTACTGCTGTTACTATGCGGTGATACAGATTGTTGTCTTAATGTTGTTGTTGTTATAACACTATGATTTTGCCATCTCATTGAATGTGGTACTTGTACTGATGATGATTGTGGTGGCGGCGGTGGGGATGATATTGTAACAGTCGTTGTAGATGGTGATGAACAATTGGAATTATTTGTAGAACTAGCTGGTATAACAATTGTTGATGGTGAATATGGACACGGTGATGAATTACTACTTGCTGCAGCACATACTAATAGACCATTATTATTACTGTTATCTCTGCTACCGCTACTACTATTCACTTGTTGTGACGGTTGATCACGCATTATATAATTTTTTATAATATCAGAACGTTTCATTTGTTCCGGTGTCATTCGTGGTTCAGCCATTAAACTTTTAGCTAAAACTGAATGTGTACTAGATAAGGACGAATGTTGCTGTTGTGATTGGTTATTATTGTGATGATTATGATAGTTAGTATTATTATTACTATTATTATTATTGGTTGAAGTGGTGGTATTTGTATTTCTCGTCAAATGCATATGCAATTGACTTTGTTGATGATGATGATGTTGTTGTACTTGTGGTATATTTATTTGTGAAGTACAATTATTATTATTATTATTACTACTATTACCCATTACTGGTGATTGTGATGGTGGTGTTATTGATGAACTTGTTGTTGCATCTGCTTCAGCTGCATCATAATCACGATGACGTAATGCACGGAATTTTTTATGCGGTTTATATGCTTCATCCATTAATGAATTTGTATCATATAATGGTGGAGCCTGTAAAACTCTTTTCAATACTGGCATATCTTCGACAATTTGTCTTTTAGTAGCACCATTTCCATTTATAATATTTGTGCTTGTTGAATTTTGTTGATGATTAACAATATGTTGCATTTGATTATTATTATTACCATTATTAGGTTGTGCTGGTGTTGCTTCAGCATCCATAGCATCATCAACACATGATCGTGGACTTGAACATGATGAACCACCACCACTACTAACAGTCTTTGTTGATTCAGCCTTTTCATTACCACTTTCAATACCAGAATCTGTTGGTGAATCTAATTTACGATATGGATGACGTTGTCCATTTAAATGATGATGTAATAATTGTGATGATCTTGCAACTGGTGTTATTGTTAAGCCATTTTGTGTTAAATGTGCATGTGAACCAACAACAATATCAACATCTTCAGCTGATGAACCAGAATTAGCACGATTTCTTAACGGACATGTACCAGATAATGTTGCTGCTAATAATGGTGCTGAGCTTGCTAAAGAGGATGATGCTATTGAACCTTGTGTCGGTTGATTATTATGATGATGATGTGTTGTATGATTATGATGATGTGAATATTCAATATCACCAGATTCTGTACTAGATACTGATCCCAATGGTGATTTAGCAACATCATCAATTATTAAACGATCACGATCATCCCATGCACTTGATGAACCAGGACTTTTAGGTGGTTGATCATCATCCATTTGCCACATTTGTTGGCGTAATAATTCTTTATGTTCTGTACGAAATACAACTAATTTTTCAGTATGTAATGTACTTAATGTTCTTAAATCTGGCATTGTTTTTAATAATTCTGACATAAAATCTGGTTGATCTGGTCGATTTTGATTTATAATTGATTGTAAACAACCTTTTAAACGTGAATACATTTTATCAATTAATTCAATATTACGTAAACCAGGACGATCTGGTGTTATTAGTACAATTGCACAAAATAAACCAATTTCAGCATCTGTTAAATTCATAGAATTCATACGTTCAGCAAAATTAAATGTTGAATCAACTAAGAAACGTGCATTAGCACCATTTTGAATAGCATCACGTCTCATTACTTGACCATTTAAACATATTATACTATTTATTGATGAATCAAACATACATATTAAACGTACAAATAATGCATCAAATAAACCAGCTTTTAATAATGTAAATTTATCATCTTGATTTAATAATTGAAAACCTGGTATCATACCAGCAAAATCAATAACACCACGTATAACATGAGCAAAACGTTCAGAAAATTCTTGTTCAGATTGTAATTCTGGTGCTGGATTTAATGGGCATGCCTGTAAATAGATAAAAAAAAATGTTGAAATATGTTTTTTTTTTGGTAAAGAAAAAAATTTTGATAAATGATTTCTTTCCCTATTTGTGTTTTTTTTTGGTTAGAAACATGACCTTCGTACTTTAATATATTTTATACCCTTTTTTTGTTTTTGCTTTCAGAAAAATTTCCACAATAAAAATTTTCCAATAATTTCCTTATTTCATTTATATATACACATTATTCCCTAATCCCTTCTTCTATGTTTTCGGTATATAATTTTCTTCAAGTTCAATGTTATGCTCTTCAAAATTCACTATATATTTCTGTATTTGTCACACAACGCTACTACTACTACTACTCAGTGACTATGTGATAGAGTAAAATTCTACGTAGGAGAATTTATATACATAAAAAAAAGAATAAATCACGAAAAAGCACAAATACGTAAAATATCAAAAAAAGACCTTCAATAAAGTTCAAGTTAAGGTCAAAACAGTCAAGTTTACTACACATACAAAATGTAATATACTATTTTACAATAATAATAATAAAATAATTAAGCTTTCTCCTCTATAAAAAAAAAACTATTTATTATAGCGTTTTGGTATAAATAGTTTAATTATTTACATATCGTGTTCACATAAACGGAATGTTTTTTTTATTGAAATATATTTTGCGGCGCGAATTTTTTTTTCTATTTGCTATCATTGATAGAAGCTTTTTTTCTAGTTAGGTGTTTAAGCATTTTTCCCACAAAACTTTATAAGAGAATTCAGATTTTTCATTTAAAGCTTTCAAAAAAATGAAGCTTTTTATATTACTCGTCAGTTAGTAACACCGCGCAAAAAACATAAAACTTATCTATAAAATTAAATTTTTTAGCATAAATGGTTTTTTTTTTTTTTTGCAAAAATGAGATAGACAATATTATGTTCTTTAGCATTAGACTGAGAGAAGAAGAGAGAAATTTTATATTTAGTATAGTTTTTGTAAAAACAATTCTGATAGAATGAGGGAATATAGAAATAAGAATTATTTCTAAAGGAGGTTTATATATAAAATTGAGTACGAGAGGGAAGAAATTAGAAGTGATAATGGGGGAGAATTTTGTGTTATGTATTTTAATATAGGAAGAAAAGAATATTATATAGAAAATATCTAAAAAAAAAAAAAAAATTATACATATACATGACATTACCGTCAAGGTCGACGAACTAGAGTTCAAGGTTCTGCAATAATAATGTTGTCCAATAGAGTTTATACATAATTTAGATAATTCTTTTTTCCATAATTATTTTCATAAACTGCTTAAGTCTGTTTTAATAAATTAAGAATTTTTTTGTGAAACAGGAAATTACGTTTTCGGATTTGATATTTTTCCTATGCGACATTAAAGAAATCAGAGAAATCTTAGAAGATTTTACGTTTGGATAATGTTGACCCGGAAATTTTTTGGCTACGGAAAAATTTGTTGTTGATGCGAACAACACAAATTTTCTTCCGGTAAATACCTAGTTGGAATTTTCGTTAACTTTAGAAAATTCCGACTTTCAATATCCAAAAATATAAAACCAATACGCATAAATTTGAAATTGACGAATAATATTTATAAATACTCTCTTCTGTCTCTAATCTTTAGAAATTTACCCATTTTTACTGCGCGCCAATAATAATACACCACAAAAATTACCAAAATTTGAAAAAAAACTGACCTTGAATGAATTTTTGTTTTTTCTTCTATTTTTATACCTTACTAAAACTTTTTTATTGCTATTTTCATAGCGCAAAAACATAAAAAAAATATATATACACAGAAATAAAAACATTAAAAATAAATTTTTTTCTATATTTACACACAATTTCCTTATGTACATATATAAAAAAAAAGTATAACCACCTTCTTCTTCCGCCCGCCGCTTAAATAAGGACTAAAAATATATTTTTGTGAAAAAAAGCTTTCTGAAAAAGTTCCTAAAAATAACAATTTAATTGATATACAAAGTTTTTTTCCTTCTGTTGTTCTTGATAAACGCGACAATTTAAAAATTTAAATCCCCTAATTTTTGTTTTGTTTTAATGTGATTACTAATTAAAATAGAAAAATACCCAGCAACACAATTTATTTGTTGTTACATCAAAAGGATATAAAATTACGTCATTTTACATGCCGCCTTTCAGGGGGGAAAATATTATAAATGAATTTTGTGTTATAAAAATAGCATCGACATTTAAATTTAATTATTCAATTTTTGTAATTTTTCATAATTTAATTGAAAAATTATTGTAAATTATTCTTGGAATTTTGTATTTCCGGAGAAAACCACAAAAAATTGGCAAAAGAATGAAGTTTGAAAATTGAAAATGTTGAGAAAAAAATTATAATGGATACACTATAGACTTACAATCTTGAGATATTCTTTATATATAGAGTCGTCCACAAGGATAAAGAAATGTGGATAGACTTTGAATAAAATGTAGAACGAACGGTGATTGATATGATACAAATGGCAGTCGTTAGTTGTAAGATATACAGGACAAAAATGGAGTTAGACAATTGTTCAGTGAGCGATATCACCAACATTTTCAAATTATCCTTCGCTCTTCTAAACGATAAACATAACGTAGATGTTTCAACGTTGAAACAGAAGTACTAAGCCATCGACGGGAAGTACAGAGGGTCCACAAGCGGTCGCAGTGCGAGGGGTATGAGTCTCCCTCCTTACGATGTGTCAACGGTTGAAACTAAAGTTCTAAGCCATCGACGGAAGGTACGAGGAGTATGAGTCTCCCACCTTCCGAATCAACCAATCAACCAAAGTACTAATAACAAAATTCCCCTTAAAAAAAAGGTAATGAAATATAATTTTGCCGCTTGTAAAGATAAGAAATTATTATTAATAAAAAAATTTCTAAATGACATTGAAAAATGTAATAAAAAGTTGGTTTTTTTTTATTTATTAATGATAATTTTTTATGTACGTAGTAGTTCTCATTAAGTATTTTTATTGATTTTATGAATTATTATCGGGACAGAGTGTACTGGGTGTACAATTTCTCAGAAACAACAATAAATGAATTATACATTAATATAAAAAGCTTGGAATTTTTTTCTATTTTATTATATTGTAGAATTTATATTAGCACCTCAATTAGAATTGGAAACAAGTCAAATATACAACACATCATTCATTTACTTATATATTAAATAATTAATAATAATAAATAATATTCTAAAGTAAAGGCGGAAATGATGATGATTTCATTACACCAGAATTATTATAATGTAGACATATTTTATTTATAGGATTTACCATTCAAAAATTGTCACATTTTTATCGTTAATTTTTAATAGTGTTATAAATATACAGAGAAGTATGTACATACAATCAACAAAATTTAAGAGAGAAATTTTTTATATTTTCAAATCAACTTAGAAACAGTGAAAATAAAAATTTCAAAATGTTTGATATAGAAAAATTATGTCCTTGACCATAAAAAAAAACATGGCTAATCAAAAAAATTTTTGGCACAAATTAACACAAAATTTTTCTTGTTGGAATTTTAAGGTTATAAATTGGGATCATTTTTGTAAATTAATACAGTTGTGTCTGGTGGCATTGAGTGAAGATACTTATTTGTTAATTTGAAATAAAATTCGATTAGTCCTTAAATGATTACTAAGCATTGGTGATGTAATATGAAGCAGAGTATATATTGCTTGGCGTTCTGTCGGTTCGAATGGAAAATTGGGTGAATGGAATAATTAAAATGTCGCGAAGATCTAAGAGACAGACCTAGATATCGAGCTATTGATTCAAAATAGGAAGCAGTGGTTGAAAAGTTAAATTTGCCCACCCAAGGAAATATATTAATTCTAGACAATTTTATCTAACCGATTAAATCAATGATCATATAGAATTATTCTCTTCTTTAGAAATAAATCTTAGCATGTCGCAAGGACTCATTTTGCCTCTAAAGACAATTCTACCAGAAATCATATCATAATTTTTATAATCTCCTCTGTTTCACTTTTTCCCTCTTTCGCTCTCTCTCTCTCTCTGAGCTCTATCAAAACCTTTAAATGACCTTCTAATAAAAACTAAAACTAATTTCCGTCTCCAATCAAAAAATTAACACCAACAAAATTAACATTGGTAGACGACTAAAAACTTTATCTTTTATCATAATTTCGAGCATTTTTTTTTCTTTCTAAATATAATAATAAAAAAAATCTTTGCGATATCAAAAAAGAAGAAAAAAAAGTAATATTTTTGCGCTTCTTTTTTTTTACTTCATGTTATTATTAATTTAATAACTTAAAGTCCACCATAACAGAAAAACAACATCAGCAAATAATAAAATACAAAAAAAAAAAACTGTTGTTGTTGTCACCACGTTATATATACCCAAACGACCTTGTACCGAGTTATTTTTTAACCTTGAATAAAAATTTTTATATATACATATGTACATACATATATATTTATATAAAAATGAGCAAAACAAATAATAAAACAGGCAATAAGCAACGACGACGACGCCGACGAAAAAAAAAAAACACATCTAAAGTTAAATTCTTTATTATTTTATTTAATTTATATACATAAAAATTAATGTACACATGCCATAGTCAAGTACCTAAAATAAGTTAGGCAATAATTATTAAACCTGGGTACGTATAAATCAGTTTCCGTCACTTATCAATTGAAATATAATAAGAATAGGAGAAATCCTTGAACGATATAAAATTCAACGGTGACATATTATTACACTACCGAAATTACGGAAGAAGAATTATGCATATACACACTATATTATTCATCAATGATGTTAGAAAACTGTTCATTGATTACTGAAATGATAACCGCCAAATTCGTACTGTCAATTGTGGCCGAAAATAAGATCAAAAACGTTCAATTATTGGTTCAACCGCCGACATCGTTAGTGTGGGGGGAAATTAAATAAAAAATAGTTTTCTAAAAGTTGACATATTAGTTTACACGTAATCTCGTCGATGACTTTACTTAAAATTAAAATTTATTGCTAAACAGTTTTACTCGAAGTACTCGATTCTGTATACCTGCAATACGAAGTACTGGGTTCCTTAATTTTTTATTTATAGAAACGATTCCTTCAACGGAAAAGTTTTTAATTAACAAATTTTTTTTTTTTTATTTAGACATTTTTATTTATTTTTCACAGTTAAAAAATTAAATGACTAAACAAAAAAAAAACAATCTCAGACTTTTTGTGAAATTTAATATTTTTATTTACATAATTAGCTCCGCAATTTGTTTATATTTTTTTTTGCTAATTTTAAATGATTAAGCAAAAAGCAAGAAAATTATTAAAATTGAAAAAATATTAAAATTTTATATTTTTTTCAAAAATTGCAAAGAAGCAAAAATTTACAAGAAGAGATCACGGTGCGATATTAGACGCCACAGTTCGTTGCCAGAAAAATTAAAAAAAAAAAAATATTAAATAATAATAATTTTTTTTTTATTTATTATTTAACTTTTTTTTATTTAATGTTAAAAACTTGACGGCACGTGTTCTCTCTCTCAAATACATAAAAAAAATATAATTTTTATTATTAGAAATTTTTTTTATTTCATTTGACGCAACAAATTATTATAATATATTTGCTATTTTGTTACTATGTTGTGTTTTTACAGCTAACCCCCTTAAAAATTTATATATAATTCCTCTTGGTATTTTACTGTTTTTAATTATTTCTCTTAATAATTTCCTATTTGACCTTTTCCTCTCCCGACATTTTCATTTATTTTTACACATTTTCTTCTAGAAAAAAAAACTAACACAAAAATGTAATAACAAAATTTTTTTTTGTGCAAAAAAATTTAATTTGGCATTTAAATATCGATTCTATCGACGTCATAAAATTATGACTATTTTATGACATTTGTATTTTATTGACAGTGTATGTCATTTAGCCTTGAATAATTAATAAAAAAATGTATATATATATATTACACAGGGAAATAGATTTATTTAGTTTGATTATTTATATTGGGTAGGGGAGAATAATAAGAAGTATACACACGTTGTTACTTGGCTAACATGCTACTACCGCCGTCTCTAATGTCCTCTAAATCATTTTAGAATTTCAAGTTCATTCAAGACGCGAGGAGAGAGTAAATAATTGAATTTTCTCTTTTTAGTTTCATAGGAAATGAAAAAATGTGTTTAAGAAGTAAAAGTTGAATTGATGGAATTGGGTGGAGGGTGTGGAGGTCAGTCCGGAAATTCTTATCCTGCAAATAAAAAAAAAGAGCTTTCTTCTTCTTGTTTGCCCAAAATCCCCTTTATACAAAATCTATAGGTGTTTTTAAAATGTCCATAGGTACAACGCGTGTCAACAAAATATCGTCAGTGTGATACACACAAAGTATAATATATATATGAAACTTTCGTAGTTATGTTATCGCTCGCGACTTGCGATAAATTTAATATTTTTTTTTAAATTTATTTATTTATTTTTTTTTGTTACTGTACACAATAAAAAAAAACATTACTTAAGGTTAAGGTTGTCATGACTTTGAAATAATTTTTGAAGTTTTTTTTAAAAAACGCGTTTTTTTTTATTATTTTGAAATTATAATAATAATGATTATTGTTTTATATATTTTTGTAGTTTTAGAGAGCGTGTGTACATTGTGCTTTATGAGTTTTGATAAAAATAAATAAATAATTAAACTAAACTTTTTAAACGTTTTAAACTTGAATTATTATATGAAAGGCATGATAAGTGTGGCAGTTATATAAGGAAATTAAAAATACAATTTAATTTCTTACACGTGGGAATTTACCTTATCAATGTTAATGAAACAATGTTATTGGAATTTATTCATTCAATTTTGAATGTTTCATTTTATAGAATGCAATTTAAGGCAATGACCGTCATTTGATTTAAATACAAGAGTTGATTTATGAGATCTTCTGAAATCAACTGAAGAAATTCGGAGAATCTTCTTCAATCTAAACTAACTGAACATGCTTATAAACGCATTAAATTGAAGTTACAGCCGGACAGGTGCTAGTATAACATTGAAAAATGCAATAACAACTGTCAGTTAATGGCACCATTCTAATATCAAGCGAACAGACACGACAGTCTTTCTTCTGTTCAAACTAACTGAATATGATGGTTTTACTAGACGCATTAAATTAAACGGATAGGTGTTTCTAGGACATTGAAAAACTGTCCGTTAATACCGCCATCTATTTAAGTAAATACTCCAAAATCCAAAAATTCTAACTCGAAAAAAATTCTAAAAATTTCAAATGAATTTTGTTTTATTATAATATAAACAAATATAATAAAAACTTATTACCCTCCCAAAAAAATCCCATCATCAAAACAACAACAAAAAAAAATTCGTATTTCTTTTATTCCACCGAAAATCAAATATTAATTAAATTATTTATTCTAATTAAACTGAAATTAACCTTGAATATTAAACCGAAAAATAAATATATATAATAAAATGTTATTTAAAACTTTTGTTGTATTTAATAATAAGAAGTAGAAAATTTTCGCTACCCCCCCAAACATCCCCTTAAGTAAATATATATTCAAAAAAAAATAATTTCCCGATAATTCTTTTTATTTGTATTTTTTTTTTAATATTTGCTAAAAATAAAGTCATAGATTCTTTTTCAGTGTTTCTTTTTTTTTTTTTTTTTGATTATTCAGAGTTTCGTATTTAATTTCAGGCGAAAAAGTTACCAACAATACAACACAATACGACGACGACGACAACAACAGCGATATCAAAGACTCTACTAAATATAATAAAAATAAACAACATTTAAAATTGTTCTATGTATTTAATATGTATAAGAATTTGGCCATAAATAATCGCATATATAGAATTATTATTATATTTCGGACGACCTTGGCATTTATTTTATTATAATTTTAAATTACTTCTCTAATACTATCACACAAGGAACACAAAATAAAATAATCAAGATTCCGGCACGGCGCACATGTACGATTATATATTTTTTTCGCGAATTATATGAAATTTTTTTTACGAAATTTATTTATAACCGAAAATTCATCTCCCATGTGATTTTTATTGTCGAGAATTTCGCACACATTTCACTTACTATATATCAAGAGAAAAAAAAATGTACGTATACCAAATTACTAAGTTAATTACTTAATATTATAAAGATGAATTAAGTAATTTAATTGTCGCAGTTTAGTAAATGATTATTAACAAATCACAATTAATATATAATCAGAGATAGAAATTATTGTCATGTTAAATAATTACATACCTACAAATAAGTAAATTTTTTGCAAGGTTTTTGTTAACTGCAAATTAGAAACAAAATATAAATACTAAAACTAGGAAGATAACGTGATTTAAATTTGTAGATGTCATAAGTCAAACAAGGTGAAATTATCATAATTTAGCTGTGAATGCTTTCAGCAAGGACACCATTATGTGAGATAGTATTGCACTTCCTGAACGATTAAAACAAAATGTTTTTACTGCTGAATCGCGAAACTATTTTTGCATAAAGTGAATCTTGATCACAGTTCTTTTAAGTGAGAATGTAATTTTGTAAATTATGATTAATGGGAAATAAAGAAGAACTAGTAAAATCGAAAGATAACATAACAAAGAATGAATAGTCGATTCGGAAGCGCATCACAGACGAATGATGGCACACTGACACGTTCGGTTGACGATCCATGCTCCCCAAAATATTCAGAAACGATATAAATTAATTATGTTTTACTTTAGATTATATTTCTCAATTAAGATTAAAACTTTTTTGATATTCTACACCCTTGAATATTGAAATCAATTGATTATTAGTATATTTAAATTATTGTATTAATTTTTGAGGTTAACAAGCAAAAATGCCCTTCTAACTATTATCAATATCCAAATAATAAATTCCTGATATTTTAAATGGAGCACATAATAAAAAGCCTGATAAATGTCAAAATATTCAAATAAAAATAGCGAAACAAAATTTTTTCAATTTATTTTGCAATTTTTTATAAAATAAATGACCTTAAAATGACTTAAAGTTACAATAAATGTCAAAAAAGCACACAAAAACAAAATATATTTATTCAAAATGTTTTTTAATTTATTCTTTTAAGTCTGGTTTTTTATTTATCAATAAAAAATTTTTTTTTTCGAAATTTTGTTTCTCCAATCTTTCAAAAATTTAAATATCATATTTTTTTAGCACTTTTATTTTTTCTGCAGTCCAAAGTTTATAAATTTAAATAAAAATATAAAAATGACTCAACCCCAAAAAAAAAATTGGATAACGAAATAAAACAAAAAAATATGTTGATCAGACAAACAACACTAAAAGTTTTTTTTGGAATGTCACTTTGTTGTTGTGTATTTTTGACATTGAACAGCCCCTGAAATTTTTTCTGAAGGATAAAAAATTAATACACTGTCGAGAGAGTCAAATGGCAAAATTTGAATGGACAGTATTTTTCAATTTTTCGCGGACCCCATAAAAATACCTTTTTTGTTTTCATTATATAATTTCGAATGAAAAAAATATCGACTTTGAACGCGGTTCAGGTGACATTGAATTTCATGTTCCAAATTTTTATGTTTTGGATATTATAAAAAATGTAATGTCTGAAAACGTTTTTTCTTAGCAGCTTAGTAGAATTTTCTTACTTTCTTTTGGATATTTTATTTAATTTTGGTTTTTAAACAAACTTTCTTTTAAAGAAGAGCTTTTTTCACCATGTTTTTTTTTGTAAATTATGAAAATTTTTGAAATGATTTTTAGCTTCCATCATTTAAATGTTATTGTTTTCGACAAATTTGTCGGGAAAAAAAATTAAAATAAATTTCCGTGAATAAACAAAATAATTTAAATATAAAATATCGAAGAGAACAAAAAAAAAAACAAATACATTTTTTGAATAAATAAAAGAATTACCAAAAAAAATAAATAAATAAATTTTTTGTTTTTCTAGAACTTTTTTTCGTAGTTGCTAAAAAAGCTTATCAAAATATTACATATATATGAAAAATTCAAGGACTAATATGACAAAACGATTCAGCAAAAAAGATTAATAAATTGGTTAAATTATTACGCGGTAAAAATTTACTATTTAAAAATATTGTTTGGATAACGAAGAATATGAGCGCCGTCGAAATTGATATCTAAGAAAAAGATCAGTTACTGCCAGATTACACAAAATACAGTTCTCAAGGTAATGAGTCTTTGATTTGTATATCTAAGATAGGGATGTAGGTATAAGGACACTTAGGGGCAAACATTTTATTTGGATGGTTTTTTTTACGGACAGTCTACAAAATAGTGAACCATAATTGATCCCCACCCATTTCTGTAATATCCACTTCTACTATAATGTTACGTGTAAGTGCTAATCGACAACATTATTTTAGCAAATGAAAACTAAAGAATTTTTCATGATCAAAAAACCTTAAAATTCTTAATTTCATCCCACGCCCCCACAAAAAAAATAATAAATTTTATTTTTCCGTGCTAGACGACCACCAAAACTACAAGAATACAAAAACTTTAATATAATTTTATTCATTTTTCAAGTTCATTTGAGCAATTAAATTAACAACTAAACAAAATTTGCCGGTTTTTCATTTAATGAAGAAAAAAAACTGCTACTAACAGAAAAAAAAGACTTAAATTTCCGAAGCGCCATATTTAAAAAAAAAAATAGAAATCTGTGTGTGGGGAATTCACTTAAATTTTCATGTTCACCATCACTAAAAAACCTAACCACACAAAAGTAACAACAACAACATTTTTGTTGTTATTTTTTCTGTCGTCGCGTCTTGGTCGGCCGAACACAACACTATACAAAAAAAAACCACGATACTTCCGCATTTCGGTTCTCTCGGGTCTTCAGCATATTTTTTTATAAATTAAATTTATTTTGCACACATTACCGTTAAATAACAACAACACAATTTTTAAATAGTTGTTTACCATGTGTTAGAAATGACGATGATGATGCCGACAACTACGACGACGACAGCAACGCAATAATTATGTGTCCGCGACAAGAGAGTGTTTTGTGTTAAAGAGTGTTAAAATCTTGCCTATTTAATAGGAATTAAGATATCACAACTGCGAAAAATCGTTCTAAATTGGGTGCAGTAGTAGAGATTGTTCTGTTATTAATGTTGATTTTTTTATTATTATTAATATAAATTAAATTAATTATTTAAATTATGATTATTTTTATTAAAAGGTTATAAAAGTAGTTTTTTGTGTTATGAGCGCGCTTCTAAAATTGTATGTTTTGTAAGAATTTTGTATAATATTTTGAAGGTTGACTACTTCTAATTATTAGATTGAAATCAATCTTAATGCTAATTTGTTGGCAATGTTGCGATATGGAGAAGAATGTATGTATGTATACACATTTGAAGGTTGATAGAAAAATATGAAATGGTGTTGCCTGGTTCGGTCAGAACAAGTTCTATAAGTGGTTTGTAAATTGTATTGTTTTGTGTAGGGTTTTTCTGATTCTTTAATTAGTAAGTTGTTTTTCGAAGTTAAACAAGTTTTATTTAGCGCTTGAATTTAAAATTAGGCAATCGGAAAGGGCAAATGTGATTACAGGAAATTTTTTTAAACTGATACAAAAAATTTCCGGGAAAACAAAAATTATCAAAGAAATTCAATTTTCTTGAGCCTCATTAGTGTGGCTGGGAAACGTTTCGATAGGAATTATAGAATTTATAGGTGAAATGAATAATTTTTCCAAGAGTCTAGAGATAAAGTGACGTTAGAAAGAGGGTGAGTTCAGTGCTAGGCAAAACGTTTAGATATTAACTTAGCAAATTGGCAATCACTATGTTTCCATGTCGAGTTGAACTCGAGTTAGTGTGCATGGAAACAGGGGTTGAGTTGTAGTTGAGTTGGAATGGAACGAATAATTGATGGTTCAATTGCAAACCCTTTTTAACTCAACCCCAACTAAACTGGGAACATGGAAACTAGGTAAATTGTTTTAACTACAAACTCAAATCTAACCTAAAATGATGATTTGTGTGAGAAATTCCTGTTCAATATTACAAAGCTCGACTGCAAAAATGCTACTATAAATTTTTTTTTTAAATCAATATGAATGGAGTGCAATAAAAAATTTAAATTACTCCATTATAATTTTTCTATAATTGATTTTAAAACCTATTACAGACAAAAACAGAAAATTGTAATTAAGGTGATATATTAATAAATTATTACATTACAATTTGTTATTGAAGAGAAATCTGGGAAAGGCACACTATTTAATAAGTAATAACAATTTATAATTAAGTATAATTTGTTAGTTTTTTTTTCTAGGCAAAGAGACACAACAAATAAATAATAATAATAATAAAAACCTTCAAAACAAAAATACTTTAAAAAGTACACACACGATGAATTTGTGTGCACTCACATGTTCGTAAAGAGCACAAAAACACAACACAAATAATTGTCGTGTTTAAATAATATAATTTCTATATGTACTTTGAAGCGGGCGGACAACATTAAATCATACATACAAACAATATTCTATATCGTAACCTTTAAATAATTATTATGACGTCGATTTAGAATTTATGTACATATATATTTTCATTGAAAATGGATAAACTTATAAGTTTTATTATTGATTTCCTGGTTTTAAATTTCCTTTAAAAATCGAAGCATATACACAAGTCAAACTAGCGATGTTTTGTAAAACTAATGGACAGTGTGTGGAAAATTACTAACTTGTTGCTTTGCTGTGTGGTGTGTTAATCAGTTCTATATTTTCTATATTTATTTACATTTTGTTATAATTATAAACAAATTGATTGATTAATGAAGGTCAGAACCAAGAGTTAAATATATAGTAATAATTTTTTGTTTTTTTTAGCAACAGCGAGTTCTATATTCCAATGAAAATTATTCTGATAGTATTTACAATTTCTGTTTTTAATTGTCATTCTGAAATCCTTATAATAATTTATTTTTGAATTTTTGAATGTTTTATGTAAAATCATTTGGAAAGTTTACGCGCTAAAAATCAACCTTGTCATTTTGGTAAATTCTCTCTATCTATATAACAGCTCTAATCATGACATTTTTCTGATATACATAAATTTTTTCTTTTATAAAGGTAAAATCTAGTAAAATCAATCATCTAAAAGTGAACACAAAATATAATTTTTTTCTAAACAAATGAAAAAATCTTAATAGCCGCCAAAATGAGGTTAAATTTATTATAACAAAATCAAAATAAAAAAAATCATACTTCCGCTTTAAATTTATATATAAAAATTTAATTGAAAAACTAACAAAATGTAACCTCCAATAAGGCAAAAATCTGAGGTTGTTATTTTATTGTAATATTTTTTTTTTGAAGGGCCTGAAAAGGTTAACTACAAATAAATATTGAAAAGTTTTTTTTCGTTTTTTGAAAAATTTCAAATAATTTTTTTTTTATGTTTTTTATTGAAAAATCTCTTGACTAAATGAGTTGGGTGGCTTGTGTTTGAGCCTGCACTGAAAATTTCATTTAGTAATTTTATTGAATATTTTGCCTACCAGCGAAAATTTTATATCTTCTACTGATTAATCTACAATTTTTGGATGACAGATAAAATTCCAATTTCTTTCAAATTAGAAAATTTGTTTGAAATAATTTTTTCATTAAAGTGCAAAAAAATTCTTTAATTTGTGTTAAAATTTTTCTTCAAACATTAAAGTAAAAAATTTACTTTCATTTTTTTTTCACTTCTCTTCTTTTTGTGCTTTTACTTTTTTGTGTTATTTTTTTTTGTTGGTTTGTTTACACCGTGACTTAAAAATGACATGAAAGTAAATAAACACAACAAAAATTTATATGTAAAACTTTCTTTTTAAAGCACATCTGTTGTGTGTACCGAAAATTATTAATCCACCACAAAGTAGTTTTCTTTAGCGTGTTTTTTGTTTATAATATTTATTTATTTATATTTTTTTTTGCATTTACTGAAAAATGATTTCATGTTTCAAGGGCGCAAAAATACCACAACGAAATGGAAAACACAAGAAAAGAGAGAATGAAATATTTCAAATATTGAACAAATATTGAAATGTCTTTAATGCTCAGCATGATGATATTTTTTTTGTGTTTATGAATGCAAAATGCGTAGAGTAAAGTTTTTAAAAGTTACAACAAATTTTTTTTGGTATACAAAAAATGAAACAAACTACAAAAAAAAGTCAACAACTGCGTTGAATTTTTGCCTAAAAAATTATATTTATAAAAAAATTTTAGAGGTGAAAGCTTTTCACGAAAATAGTTCAAAATTTTACGATAATATCAAAAATTTTAGTAATAATAATTTAATAGGATAAATGAATTTTATTTTTAGAAGTTTCACCCTGCCCTATTTTTCTTTTTCTTTAAATACTTTAATTGCTTAATCGAAATAAAATAAAATAATTTATTTGTCCTCTAAACACAACAAAACCCGAAAAACTCACTTAAAAAAAAACTTAAATTGGCATCTTTCTATCAAACACCAAAAAATAAACCAGTGAGGGTTATTCGATTTTCATTGTTAATATAAATGAAATAAATATAAAATAATTTTAATAATTTTTTTTTTGAAAACTTACCAATAATGTTGGCATTGAATATGAAGGACATTCTCTTGCCCTTTGACGCATTGCTGTTACTTTTTCTTTTGTAAATTCACATGTTTCCATATGTGCACGTAATACAGCTGCTAATAATCGTGGTTGATCATCCAATTCAGTTGCTAATTGTCGTTGTTGGCCACGATTTTGTGTACTTTGTTGCATAGCAGCTAATATTCTAGCTTTTTCACGTTTTGGTACACGACCAAATCGTACCGCTAAAAAAAAGAAGAAAATTAAATTAAATTGAATTTTAAGTTTTTAGTATATAATATCTTTAATTTTCTATAACACGTTTTCAATTTAGAAAAATAGTTGATAAAAAAATTAAGTAAATTTATGTAAAGAAAATTATTTTGACAGAAAAATTGTAACAGGCTACAAAAAAATGACAGATGGTTGCTTTAATTCCACCCTCCCAAAATTTCACATTAGCAAAAATAAAAGTATTTACTCTTCAAAATTAAATGAACATATTTGAACAGGTGTTAAATATTAAATATCACTTTTTTGCAAATAAATGATCATTTTGTAGTGTTAACATTAAGTATACAGTACACAAACTGAAATCGATTGCGCGCCCTTTATCCAAAAAAAAAATATTAAATTCATTTTTTTTATATTTTCTTTTCCCAACTTGATAATAATTTTTGCCTATAAAAAATGGAATCGTAAGTAGGTCATTGCCGTTAAGCAAATAAAAACATTAAACTACAACCGACATATACTACAAAACTACAAAAAAAAATATACAAGGAAATAATAACCGTAATTATGAAAAATAAAAAGATCTGAAGGGTATCAATCGCATAGCACTTTAATTTTCAACAAAACCAAAAGCCAAAAAATTGGAAAGATTGAACTATAAAAAAAAATGTTTGCTTTAGTTTTTTTTTTGCAATAATCAAAATTGAAAATGACAATTTAAATTTGTTTTTTTTAACTTAAATAGCAGACGCGCCGCCGTAGCAAAATAATAAACAGCTGAAAATATATTAAAATAAAAAAATCAGGGCCAAAACTTTCTCCGATTTTGTCTCTGTGTTTGTGTGTGTGTTTTTTTTGTCGTATTTCCTCTGGCATTTAAAATAATAACGAAAAAAAGCAAGTTATTAAAAAAAAAATAATTTTTAACAACATCAGAAAATCAAGTCTTCACCCACGACTTTTACAATTTGTTGTTTCATTTTTTAGAATGGTTCAACTCAAGCCAGCGGCAAACAAATTAGATTTTAGTTGTGTGTTTTTTTGTAAATACTAATTTAAAAAAAAAAATTGAATGAAGAAAAAATTAAATGAACTTTCTCAACTTTTGAAATTTAAAAAGAAACAATGTAAGATTATTTAAATTTGAAATTTAAATATTTTTTAAAAAGTTTTTAGAGAAATTCAAAGGTCAAAAATGAGATCAATATTTTTTTTTTTTTGTTTAGCTTAAAGAACTTTCATTTTTTTTCCTTCTTCTTCTTCGTGCTAAACTTTTGTGTATTGGAAGTATACAAAAAATTCTTAGCTAAACCCAGTTTGTAAAATAATAGTCAATTTGTAAGTCTATAAACAGCAGTTTTTTTTTTCAGTTTGAACTAAGAGGTCATGACCTACAAAAACGAAAACTATAACAATATTTTGTTTGTTTTTTGTGGAAATTTTCCACCACAGTCGCGACTCTTTAGTTGAATTACACCATTTGTAAAAGTTGTTATAAAAAAATTCGTAAATTTGTTTGATAGTGTGACTGACTGATAGTTTAGGTTAGGTAGTTTGTTTTTTTTACCCGACTTTGCAATGAAAGAGAAAGCTCTTTTTTCTATAGTAATTTCAGAAACACAAGAAGACTACAATGAAAACAAAAACAAAAAAAAATGAATGGATGATAAAAACAGGCAGAAAGAAAATGTGTTGGTGTATATTTTAAATTAAAAAAAAAAAAAAAATCAGGGCCCTTCAAAACAAAAGAGGTGAAATGAGAGCATATCACCGGAGTCAAAACAAATTAAATCGTGTTTATTGTTAATTTTTGTTGTAAAATTAATAATGAAATTATGAAAATGGAAAGCAAAGGAGAAAATAAAAAATGAATTGAAAATTGAATTTAAAACTGAAAAATGATAATGAAGAGATATAGATGAGGTGTGAAGATAATTTGCCAAAATGAAATTTAAAGGGACCTTTGGATGTTGATGAGTTTATGAGGTGCGTCAAATTGAAATTGAAATTTCTATAATAAGGGAGTGTGTAATTGATTTGAGGTTATCAATTATGCTAAGGTGTTTAGGCTTCTTAGTAACAATATTTTTGTGAAATTATTATAGAATTAAGAGATATTCTTACAAACAGTATACAATATTTTGAATAACCGAAATCGAAATACAAATATGACACTGTTTTACTGTTCGAAAGACAAAAAAAAAAATTTTTTGGTCCTTCGAACATTTGGTCCTTCGAACAGTCAAATATAAACTATTAATACGATTTAAATTATAAAAAAAAAAATATGAACAGTTTTATAAGAAACTAATCCTTAAATTAAATTTGATCCTTCGAACCGGATATTTTATAATTTAGAGAAGAAAAATAAAACTACATACGTGCATTATGATAATTAACATTCCCTTTCAATATTCCTTTTAAGATCGGTAATTCTTCACTCATTTTAATGCATTTATCATAACAAATATTAAAATTAATTTTAAATAAATTTATCCCTTTTCTTTATGTAGTTAAACTATTTATAAAAATTTTTGGTCCTTCGAACCAGTTATAAGATTTTTTAACTAGTTATTTAATTTTTAAATCCAATAAAATTTTATAATATTATTTTCACAAGAAGCTTGGTTTTTTATGTTATTTATTAAGAAATTTGCAAAATTATCACAGTAAATAAATATTAATTATTTTAAACAGAATCAATGGTATATAACAACTTTCTCAATAAATATTTTATTTATTTTTTCAATTATTATAAAGAAAATAATTTTTTTAAAAATATGGTATAAATATTTTTAAAATTCAGTAAATTTGATTTAAAATAAATATTTATAATATTAAAGGAACTTGTTTTTTTTACACACTTGTCACAATATTTATTCTATAAACTATTTTTTTGTTATTAATTAATTTTTTTTTATTTAATTTTGATAATCAGAAATCATTCATTCATTAATTTTTTTTTTAAATATAATTGAATGAGAAAGAATTTTTTGTTAAATTCTCAATCTTAAATTTTAAAAAGTGCCACTTTTTTTACACAACAAAAATTTCTTCTTTTACATTTCCAAATTTAATTATTATTTTAATTTCCACTAAATTTTTTAACCGGCTTCTTATTTTTATCCTTCACTAATTTAATGTAAATTTAAATCCAGAAATTTCGCGCCAAATTTAAAAATAATTTTTATTTTCGCTTATAATTTTGTTTTTCACTTTTCTTTTCACAAAAACTTCTAAACTTTTAAATTACAATTTTGATTTTTTTTTTTAAATTATAATTTAATTTCAAATTCACACTTTTTTTTTTAAATAAATTTTCCTTTTTTTGTAGAATTTTATTTTAAAAAATTTTTCCAATAAATTTAAAAAATAAAAAAAAAATTTCTATTTTATTTGCAATTAAGAAAAATTATTTTTTGTTATTTACACACAGGAAAATTTGAACATGACAAAACTCGACAAGGTCTCAAACGCGACTAACTGTAAATATATTTTAATATTTCTCTTTTGCACTCGACGTTCTACAACACCGTTTGAAAAAGCAAAGCAAAACAAAAAAAAATTAAGTATATAATAAACAAGACACGGCAAAAAATTATTAAACTACGGCGTAGTAGAGTATCATACAACACAACAAAAACTCTACTACTCAAAAAAAAAAACCGTTTTAGATTTTGTTGTTGTTCTCTCGCTAATACCCACAACACAACAATAATAACAAAAAAAACGTACGAGCAACACGAAATAAATGATGAATAAAAAGTCGGAAAACAGAAAACACCGTCGACCGTTCTCTTGTATATAATAAATCGAGCCTAAAAGAAATGTTATGCGGCTTTCATTAACCAACAATTGAGATACATAAAATACGGCACTTTTGTGGAGCACTAAGAGAATTCAAGTTCCAGCAAATGAATTTTTTTTTTTTTGTTAGATACAAATTGAAAAAAAAATTATTTCTTGTCAGCAGAGAAGAGAGAGAAATTTCTCAAATATTGTGCTGATAATTTTTTTTAAGAGATTTAAGAAGCTTTTAAGAGAATATCATATTTTAAGAGAATTTTAAAAGCTTGAAGTTTTGTATAAAGAGAATGCAAAGCTTATAGTGAAAGCTTTTTTTTATGTTACAGTTAGGTTAAAGTATTGTAAATTGTAGCTATAATAAAGTTTGATAAGCTTTCCAGGGATATACAAAAATTGACTGTTGGTCCTTTGAACCAAATTTGAATGGAAAATGTATTGGGAAAAACAAATATTTATTTGAAATTTATATTAAATTGTAAAAATTCAAGAATTTTTCATATTAGTTGGTAATTTTTTCTACAAAAATTCAGAATATTTATAAATTAATGGCTAATATTGAATATACAACTAATTTGGTCCTTTGAACTGGATTGGCAAAAAATATATATGTAAAATATGGAATTACAAAATATATTTTTAAACAGAAATTTTGAAATGAATTTTTACGTTTTTAATTAACTGTGATCAATTTTTAAGTATAAAAATTTCCAAAGGATAATGAAAATGAAAATGAGTCACTAGGGTAAAATTTAGCACATTGAAAGTAAACAAAATTTAGCTGAAGAAATCAGACTTCTTAAATTAATAATTACGGTCTTGTATAGCTGATGTTTAAAATGCATTTGCTACTTAATTCGACTGTTTAAAATGCATTTGCTACTTATTTTCATCTACTTCAATAAATTACTGAGCATTCTAGGAATAGTTTGTATTAAAAATTGAACCTTACATAAATAATAAAGGTTATTTTAAACAAAATAATTTAATTTTCAATATAAAATTATAATAAAATAATATAATTTTTGAAAGTTATTTTAATTAAATAATAAAAATTTACAATTCTACAATTTGAAACAATTATTATTATTATGGTAATCAAGGTAATTTTCTCAATTTAAAAACATTCTAATTTATAATATATATTTCGTTTCAAACCTTGATTAAAAAATAACCAATTATTGTATAAAAAAAAAGAATTTAAAATGCAATTCAAAACCAAAAAAATTATATTAAAGTTAAACCTTCATTTTCCATATAATTAATTTACCTTAAAATTCATTTTTATTAAAATATTTAATTTTTTTTTTTTGTAAATGATTGTAACGCCAAATAATAATAGAAATTTGCAATTCCCCCCCTCGGAATATAATACAAAGAAATCAATTTAAAAAATCTTTGATTTTTTTTCTCTTTTAAATTACTCCACACTTAAAAAACGAAAAATTTCTTCTTTCCATTTATTGTATATACCATAATTTAACTTTCACTTTTTCTTTAACAGTTCAATGACTTCTTAGCTCATAACTACAGCTAATATGGGGAAAAGTTGTACCACAACTATTGTTTTTTTGCAATGGTAATATTTTGTAATTTTGACTGAAAATAATTTTTTTATGGTCCTACGAATCTAGTGGTCCTTCGGAACCAATTTTAGACAACATCTAAAAATTTACTCTAATTAAAATTATGATTTTTAATTAATTGAAAAAAAAATGAATTTCATATTATTTGAAAACAAAATTTTGATATTTCAATCGAAAATATTAATTTACAACAAAAAATAGAAAAATTAATATTAAATTATAATATATGTATTATATATGAAATACCCTGAAATGTGAATGACCGTGCATGACCTAAATTTGTGTCGCTGACTTGCATCAAATACTTAAAGAAAAAGAGCTAAAAAAAAAAATTTGTGAACCTCGATTTGCATTCCATTCGGTATTTATGTATAAATGTGTGTGTGTATACCCCAGTTATACAAAAAATACCTTTGCAAAAAAAACAGATCAAGACGGAGACCACATCACATTTCGATACTCGTTTTTCAATTTCGAAATATGATATATATTTTAAAATTTTTTTCGATAATTTAATTTCCCCTTAAAAGTATTACGTAAAAAATGTATTGCCTTGTTTTTTGTGGCCCCAGCATAATTTTATTTCTTTCACCTCATCTACACAAACAAAAAACATACACACACACACACACAAACAATTGAAACACATATACAGTGAGATCCAACCGTCCTCCAAATATTAATATTTTATTATAATGGTGTAATTTTTGCCACTATAAAAATATTATCATATAGAAAAAAAACTATGAAGAAAAGTCATTGACCGGACAGTCATAGCTCTGACTAACTGTATAGGATTGAAAACTATAAATCTACACACATAGATCTGCTATATGTCATTAAAGAGACAAAGACAAAAAAAAATGTATAAATGGAAAAAATAAGATGGAAGATAAATGAAAAATATATTATATTACTCTGTTTTATGAGTATACAATTTTGTGGAGGTCGATTACGATTCCAAGTCATTGAAAAATGAAAGTTATAAAAAAAAAACAGAAATAACAAGTTTTGAATTTATGTACAGAAAAAAAAGCCTACTTTACTTTCAAATAGATAATTTATAAATAAATATTTGAATTAAATAAATAAACGTTTTGATTGAAGGGAAACTAATAAAAGTTATAAGAGGTTTTTTATGCCCCCACATGAATTTAAGTGTGACATAAAAGTTAGATATATTTTTTTCGGCTAGGCGCTTATTTAAACTGGAGGTATTACACTCAAATACCAAAAAGGTAAATGGCCTCTTGAAGGTTTGTGTTACTGTTGTTTGTTATTAGTGTTAGGTACGACAACTAAAATAACAAATCATTATTTATTTATTTACAATCTAATTTGAATTTAAATATTTTTTCAATTATCTGTTTTTAAACAAAAGAACCACAGAGAGAGAGATAGAGATAGACCCCCAGACAGTATTGTAAATAGTTGATAAATCAACAATCAAATAATTTGAACTAATAATAATAATAAAGAAAAAAAAAATTGATTGCAATATACAGGAAATTGCAGAGCATTTCTGTAAGTTAAACTTGTTGTATTTTACACATTTTCTGTATGTGTGCCTGTTATGTTTATTGGGAAATTATGAAAGCGAGAAGGAAAGGAAAAAAAATAGAGTATTAGATCGATTAGATAAGAGAAGGTTGGCACGAGAAGGAGGACCATGCAAACTATACAGTAAATAAGTTACTACTGGATTTGGATTAGGTGTGTCGTCGGGGGTCTGCACAAGAATTTAAATATACTTTAATTGATTGTTATGTTTTTCCATAAGAGATATTTTATACGATGAAATGATATTAATTTATTATGCAATTTTTGTTTTTTTATAATAGATAAAATCATATTTCATGTATGTATGTATGATACTTGTCTAAGATTAGTTCAATTTAAAATTATTAAAACGAGTAATTGTTTTGGTAGTTGTGAATTAAGCAATAAATTCAAATTATTTTAAAGATTAAAAATGATTTTATGTTAATCAGCGATCATTATTAGTCTTTCCGGGTCTGTAAATTTATATTATACTGTAATTGAATCCTGGCAGGTCCTTCGAATTTCGATTTATGAATTTGTCAGTCCTTCGAACCAGATATCCTAATGTTTTCAGTTATTACTAATAATGAATAATGAGTAATATTAATATTATATTAATATTTAATATTAATATTATTGATATTGGTCCATCGAACCAGATAACCTAATGTTTTCTGTTATTACTTGATTGGTTCTCTTTTAATGATATTGGTCCTTCGAATTAGATATTCTAATGTTTTCTGTTATTAATAGAAATATCCTAATGTTTTCTGTTATAACTAATAAAATTAGATTATAGTAAATAAAATTACAAACCCATATTTAACCCGTTTGGTATTTACTAAAATAAAATCTATTATACTAACAAAAATGATTCCTAATTATTCTCATTTTTATGTTAGCCTCAGATACCGAAAAATTTAAGCAATAGTCACAACTAAGTCATAAAAATGTTCTACTTTTTTATTTATATACTAGTATATATTTTATTATTTAATTATTTTAATGTTTTTGCCACAAAAAATAAATAAAATAAATTTTGATGACCCAATTAGAGTTCAAAGACCACAAAACAGCAACCAAAAAAATTTTGTTATCTGGTTACCTCGTCATGCTTTTTGTTTTTTTTTTAATTTATGTTTCTTCGAAAACTTAATGAATGAAGAGACTTGTGACTGACTGACTGACAAAATTCTTTGAAGAGAATTTTATTATTAGATTTATTTTATTTTTAGGTTAGCAAAAAAAATTATTCATTTATTTATATGTGTAGAAATTTGTCAATCTAAATATTTTTAGAAATATGAATACATATTAAATTTTTAGTTTGTCTAATAAAATAATTAATAAATAAATTAAATGATTAAAATATTATGAAATTCAAATATTCTAAAATAAATAAAGTTTCAATAAACAACAAAATTTAAAAAAATCTAACCTCGAAAAAATCAAAAATTTACAACAACACAAAAACCTTTCATTTTTTTTGTAAAATAGTAAATTTTCAGAAAATTAAAATAAACAATTATTTATATATGAAATTATAAATTTAATGAAAAATATCCTATAAATTTTATTAAAACAAAATTTTTCTAATATAAAAAAATAACCTCGCGCTTAATTTCATAATTTACATGCGCGCACGTGTTTTTTTTTTGTATGAGTGCGACAACAAACCGATCTGAGAATCAACAAATCAACAATTTCCTCCCCGCATTCCCCTCCTTTATCAGTTCAATAAATATAATTCCAGTACTAATCGCAAAAAAAAAAACTAGAAGTAAAAAAAATAAAAGTCATATTTGAATTTGACACGGAAAAATTTTTTTTGGTCTGTAAAAAGGTGCATGTATGCTTTGCCGCCTTGTATGTTGCGTTGCCTGTTATGCGTTTCATGTAAGCCCGTTGTCAATTTTATATTACAATTGTTTTTTTTGTTTCTGTATCTGTGTTTACACACATAAATACCAATATAAATGGCTGTGACCTAATTTTGCATACGAACGGTCGTTGAACTTTTTCATATAGTAACACAAAAAAAAATTCAGTATTACATTAACAAAATCTAAATTAAATGTGTGTGTGTGTATGTAAAAATGGCGCTTATTGTACACAGCTTTTTTTTGTTTGTTTGTATTCCGTTGTGTTATTGCTTTTTTTTATAGTTTTGACTTATATAATTGCTTTGTTACAATTGCTTTATTAAATGTTCGCTCCCGTACTGATTTTCCCTTCTCCATTTAATGTGTCAACTTTTAATATAATCGGTTTTTTGTTGGTGGTGTAAATTCGTACCAAATTTTATAGTAAATTGTGTCCGTCCACAATTTAGTTATTTCTGTATTAAATAAGAGATATAATTTTTTTTTTTTTTAATTTTTTGAAAGGTTTTTGGTCTTGCACACACACTGAAAACTAAGGTGCAAATATAATTTAATAAAAGTTCGAAGGACGAAGCAACAAACTATAAAAATATTAACGTTCAAAAAAAATTTTCAAAATTTTTCAAAAGGAGGATTTTCAATTTTTTAGTTTATGAAAAACTTTGAAATTTTGAAATGTTTTTATAAATTTATTGAAATATTCTAGTATGCTCTAGATATACTTTAAATATTTTATAGGTTAAATACGATAAATGAGAATGAAAATAAATCTATTTCTGGATACAAGGAAAAACACAAATTGTCGAAATAAAAAAATTTAGTTCATTGAAAAAAAAATAACAATCAAAAATAAAACTAAAAAAAAAATTCAAGGAGAAAATACCAAAAAAAAAAATAAAAAGGTAAAATTTCTATAATTGGAAATTTAGTTTATAAATAAATCTACAGAGGCGCACAAAAATTTCAGTAAAATATATAAAAAGGATATTCTTTATAAGCAGAGATAAATTATAAATTTTTTTTAGGTTATAAAATCGTCACGTACACCACACAACCACAATTGATGCGCAGGACCACAAAATAACAAAAAATTTAGAAATAGAAATTTTTTGTAAGAATTAATTAAAAATTCAAATAAAAAATAATAATCAAAAAATTCTTATTAAATTTTAAAATGATTTATGTTGGTAAATGATATGACATTTTAATTAATGTGTATGAATTTTTGTTTTTTTTAGGTTATGTTCGGTCATTGCCCTTTTTTTATTCGTTACTAAAACATTTCGAAATTAGAATATGTTGTAGTTTTTTTTATAGTTCCCTATTTTATATTGGAGAAATAATTGAAATTATCTAATTAAGTATTTTAAAGGACAGCGTATTATGGGAGGACGGGGATTGAATGCGTGTGACAAATGTGTCACTGGGAGAATATAAAGTTAAATGATTAATCAATGGACTTGGATATGAAAACGTATATAATTAACTCAATCAACAACCAAAAACAAAAATATGATCAGAAAATTATTAAGTTCAAACAATTTTTTGATATCGTGCGGGCGCTCTGGTCAATAACCTTTTGCCCTATAAACGAAAATATGGCAATTTTTCAAAATTAACAACAACTAAAATTATGTTTTATATTTTTTTTTCGTAACTCTATGTTTATATTTTATGTAATAATGATTTGTGGAAGAGAAGAAGAACTACTAATATTTTTAAATAGGGATTTAATATTTATATTAAATGATTTTTTTTTAGGTTATTTAATTTTGTTGTTGTTATTTTTTGTTTGGTTAAAATTTATTTATTTATTTATTTTAATGTTGTTGTTGTTGTTTTTTTCTGATATTATTGTGTAATATTTTGTTTATCACCTAAAAAAAAATTATGTTGAATTTTGTTATTTTTTTGTCTGTCAATGATGAAATTTTTTTTATTTTATGTTATATAGAAAATATTTAGTGATGATGGGGAAATTGTGCAATTATCCTAAATAATAAATGACAGTTTTAAATTTGTCTAGAGGTTGTCTCGGAATTAGTTTTTTTTTATATAGTAGAGGGTTTATAATTTTTTTTAAAGGAATAATTTGTGTCATGGAGAGAATTTTTGATGATGGGATCTGTGTACGTGTGTACAGGGAGAATTTCTTAATTTGGCGTATTGGGTAAAAAAGGGAAGATGTATAATAAAATTGTTAGTGTGAATAGGGTTAATTGATTATTTTCAAAAATTGTGTAACATCATTTCCTTTATATTTATTTATATAGGGTAAACTGTTTCATGGGAAAATATGTTAGGAAATATTAGAAGATCAAATTACGAGCAGTTAGTGTGTAGTTTACTATGCTGCTGTAAAGGATACAAACAACAACATTTAATAAATAACAAATTGTGAATTTCTGTTGTCATAATTAAAATATCGTTTTCATTAATTATTTTACGATATTTAATTATGACAGAGACGCAATTATAACATAACAAAGAATGAATAGAATTGGATATTAGATCGGAAAAAGTTGATCACTAGGATCAATAATGAACGTGTACTCGAATAATGTGAAATTATTAAGTAAGGAAAGTTTCATAAATTGGAAATTCAGTTTTGAAAAGCCTACAAAATTTTCTGTCATTCCTGAACAATTTTATATTATCTACACTTAATAAATATAAGTAAATAATAAAATATCTTTTTTAACTTACCATCGCGACTCATACCAACTGCAATACATTTTTTTAAACGACAATATTGACAACGATTCCGATTAATACGTAATATACTGCATTGTTGATTTTTCGTACATGGACGATATTGAATTTTTTGTTGAATGGAACGTCGAAAGAAGCCCTGTTAAAGAGAGATAGAAAAAACCATAAATTAATACAGATAAATTTACAAAGAATTTAAATTGAGAATATAAAAAATATATTTAAATAAATCATTGTTACGCACATTATTACTATCATTATTTGATGTCGAACTATGATCATTATTATTATCATTTGATTTTAAATTATCATTAAATTTTTTACATAACAAATTCATTGATTCACAACTACAATTATCATTTAATAATTGATCATCAGCATCATCATTATGATGATGATTATTATTTAATATATAATTTTCACATTGTTCATCATCACAACCAGAATCATATAATTGATGACAATTATTACAATAACATTTATCATTATTATTATTTAAATTTAATGATGATGATGATGATGATAAACAAGTACATTGACTTGAATTACTTAATGAACTAGAATTACTATCAGAACTATCACGACGACGACAATTTTGTTGATGTTGTTGATATAAATGATTATAATTATTATTTATTGTGATATCATTTTTTTGATGTTGTTTCTGTTGTTGATCAATTTGATGATCATCATTACTACCACAAATAATCATATTTTGTTGTTCATCATTTTCATTAGTATATTTATCACAAATTAATTTTTTAATTTTATTTAAATTATCTATTTGAGTTTCATTATTTGTTGAATTATTATTATTATAATTATTTTTACAAGCATTATTAATATCATTCATATTATTATTATTACGTTGTTTCCATTCTCTACCATAACGTATTTTCTTCCATGGACATGTAAATTTTTGATGATGTTGTTGTTGTTGTTGTTGCTGTTTTTGTACAAATTCATCAGGATTTGATAGATTATCACTATCATCTTCATCAATACCAGATTCATAATTATTATTATTATTATTTAATTTCATATTACTATTAATACTAATTTTATTATTATTATCATTTTTATTAATAAATTTTGTCTTTAAATTATCATCACAATTATTATCATTATTATATTGACAGATAGAATCAATTTGAGTAATTATTAATTTTGAATTTAAATTTAAATTAGAATTATTATTAGGATCATCTGTCATTGATTTCAGTCTTTTACGATATGAAAATATATTTAAATTTTCATCATTTTGATTAGTTTTATTTAATATAATATTAACATTATTATTTTTATTATTTAAATTAATATTTTCCATTATAATTGGACTAGATTTAATTATAGTATTTTCATGTTGTTGTTGATATTGTTTATTATTAGTAATTGGTGCTGATTCTAATAATTTAACTAATGCCGAATGTTGTTTTTTCAAATTTTGACTATTATTAATTTTAATTGAATTTTGTGATGGTAATGATGTTCCGGCTGATCCTGATCCCTTTTCTTCTTCTACTATTACTATTTCACCTGATGGTGTTAATGATGTTGATGATGTTTTTATTAAAATTGTTGATGAATTTGTTGTCATCATCATTATATCAGATTTTTGATTATTATTAAATAAATTATTATTTAATGTTGAATTTTTATTAATTATTATAATATTTTTATTATCAATTAAATTTGGTAAATTTGATGGTGTAGTATTAGTAGTAGTAGAATTATTATTATTTTGTTTTACATCATTTTGTGATGTTTTTTCAGTTTTAATATCTTCCTGCATTGCACAACCCATAATTTATGTTATAAAGAAAAATTTAATGAACAGAAAAAATTGTCTTTTTTAGAATTTTCAGAAAAATTTCATTATTTTTTTTTGTAATTTTTTTTGTTAAATAATATTTTGAAGGAACATTGATTCAATTTTTTTCTTTTTGATATCTTTGTAAAATTATTTTCACTAATTTTCCCCCAAAAAAATGTTTATTTTAAAATATATTTTTTTCTCCTTTGTCTGGTATTCCTTTAATTTCTTTTTTTTTTTTACTAATTATAAGATTCACACATAATTTAACACTTAATTTAATTATTTAAATTTTCTTCTAATATTTTTTTTTGATTTGCACTTAGCGCAAAAAAAAATTTTTTCTATTTTTAATTTTCAAGTAAATAATTTTTTTTTTCTTCTTTGAATTTAATTTTACTTTTTCCTAAAAAAGTAATTTTTTTATTTTCCTAAAAATTTATTTCTCTTTTTTTAAACAAAATCCAAAAAAAACACGGCCGTCCGTTTAGACAAACAATTTGCGAATGAACAGTAAAGAATTTATTTTGGATTGGAAGCGCGTTCACAAAATAAATATAGAGCTGCTACGGAGGCGCACGTTTAATTTAAAACTGATTATCACACAAGAAACAAGAAAAATATTTTATTATTATTCAAACATACAAAAATTAAAGTATTTGAAATAGTATAAGAAATATTCGAGACTCGATTTTTCGAAAATTCGAAATTAAATTTTTTCAGTAAATTTTGCAAAATATTTGGTTGTTTTTGGGGAAGGGAGAAATAAAAAAACTGATAATTTTTAAAATTAAAAAATTTCGAATAATTATTTATAAAAATTTCGAGATATTTTTGAATGTGTTTGTGGTTGAACACTTTTTGATTATATAGGAAAAATATTTTGAATTTTTTGATTATTTTTATAGTTTGGAGGGAAATGTTTGTGTAAGAGTGTTCATTTTTGAAGTTTCTTCTTTGTTGGGCTCTGATAAAATATCGAAAAAAAATTTTTTTGCGATTTGTTGAAATGTTTAGTCTCTTATTTTTTGTGTATTTTTTTTTAAAGACCGCCAACAACGACGACGACGTAAGACTTTAACGATGATGAATTTTTTTTTGGATGATGACATAATCGAATTCAAAAAATTATTTCGTAGAATACAAATATGTATTTAGGTTTTTTATTTTTTATGATAAAATTTTTTTTTGCACACATGTGAAATTTCATTGTAAAAAAAAATTAACAGCAATATTTATGTTAAAATAAATAAAGTAAATAAGGTCAGATATTTTTTGTAGATTTAATTTTAATTTTGCAAGTACACATTTGAGATAAGAGATTTCGTTGAAAGAAAATATGTTTTAATAATTAACCTGGTCAAAGTAAAAGAAAATGGAGTTATAGGTTTATAAATGATCTATTTTACAAAAAAAAAAATGATTCAACCATATCCTTTCTGGTTTAATATCAATTCGTTACTGTAGAAAAATATGTCGTCCTTACCAATAGGCATCGATGCTACTCTAATGAATGATTCCAGCTAATCGAATCAAATTTACAAAGCCATTTAACTTGTCGCAATGTACCACAAGTTCCTCTGCCAAAGATTCCATTGAATCATAAGTTTCTCTGGAACTTTGATCTAATGAACCACAAGTTCCCTTGGAACTTTGAAAATTTAGAATGGTTCAAGTTACTGAAACATCTATCAATAAGATCATAGCATTTGTCTCACGATAAAAAAAAACGATTTCAGATGAAGAATATGAGAAATTAGTTAAAGAAATTCAAATTTTTCTTTTCTGTTAAAAAAAAAAAATCTGTTAAATCTTTCAAAACAGCAAAATTTTCGAGAAATTTCCAAAAATTTGAATATTGATCGCGAAAATTTATTTTGTATTTTTCCATTTAAATTATAAAAACGTTTAAATAGAACGACATTTGTTGGAACAACAACAACAACAAAATATTAATAAATTGACAAAACAGCAGAAAAATTGAGCAACAAATTTGAATATTAATTATTAAAATATTCAAATTTTTCTACAAATTTTTTTTTTATATACTTGAATTCTACATTTATGATTCCCTTCTCCAAATAACTTTTAATCTATAATAAATCTAATACATATATTAAAACTGCCTTGAGTTCAATTTTCTGCAGCCCTGATGCAAAATATAAAAAAAAAATAGTTATACCAGAGATAAAAGTTCATTGCACTTTTCCCGAGTTTTATATATGAAATGCATTTGAAAATATACACAACAATCGAAATATATACATTGAAGAAAAAATATTAGTAAAGTTATATATAAATATAAAAGCAAAGTCAGTGCGGTTATTACTCCCAAAAAAATAAAAAAAAAACTAAGTATATAATGCATAGCGAATTGTGGAGTTTAGCACGTTTTCAGGTACAAAAACGTGAATTTTTATATATATATATTTTTTCGGTCGGTAGCTTTATAACTATGAATTTTTCAACTAACAACAACAACAGAAATTTGATTTCTGTTTGCATTGCGTACAAAAACAAATACTAACCTAAAAAAAATGATATGTATATGAAAAATTCACCCTATACACAACAGAAGAGCGAAAAAAAGGAATAATTTTGTTTTTGCATAATATCAGAAAATCAAAATTCCCCAGTGTACTGATAATCGTACAATTCTCCTATTGTAGTTTATGTCTGTGTGTGTTGAGTTCGTTCGTTTAGCATATGTCGAGAAAAATTAAATGATAATTTCGATTGAAATAATAAATTTTCGAAAATTTATATAGAGTATAAAATGTGTGACAGAGTAAGAATGATATATTGTTGGTTTTTATTTTGTGCGAAACTCTTACGTCGTTTTAACCATATCAGAGAAAAAATACGTAACATATTGCACGTAAATATAACCAAACTCTAAACACATATACATCCACACTCAAATATAATAACCAAGAAACACAACAAAAAAAAAACTATCTATAATACTATTCAGTCAGTTCAACGAACTCACCATTGTCGTGACCTAAATTTCGGTCGACAACCTTCTTTTTTTTTAAACACAATATGGGGCCTTCTTTTTTTTTTTTTTTTTTGCAGTAGTATCGTACACACAAACACACCGTCATACATTCAAATCTTAATTAGTGTATGTATATATATGAAAAAATGTATTTCTAACTTTTAGGTTAGGAACAAAAAAAATTATATAGTCCATTAAATGCTTTTGGAACAGCAGCAAAAGATCTATGTGAGATTTTCCAAAAGGAAATTTTTTTTTATTGATATGAAATTACAGACTGATAAGTTTTAGAAGGCGAAAAAACAAATGTGTCGAAATTTGTATGTCAGAGATAGAGACAATTAATGAGATAGAGACTCTATATATTTTTTTTTTCTGGTTGTTTTATGCTATTTGCCTGTGTGATTTTCTATTGAAATCAAGTTTTGCAGGAAAGTGAGAGGGAAATTTGCACATATACAAAGATACAATATATATATATATATATATATATATATATATATATATATATATATATATATTTATAATAAAACGAGTTCATAAATGAAATGAGAAGAAAATAAATATATATATATACATAATTATAGAAACATAATATCGAATTAAAGATAAAAAGATAAATATATATTGAAATTATCTGTTTGTGAAAACTATTGATGTAGGTATACACAAAATATTTTTTTTGAATATTAGTTTTTTGAAATTTTTTCAAACCATTGATATACAAAAACAGAAAAAGATAATTTGGTTGAGGTGATATAGTAGCCATAATCTATTTTCAAATTTCCAGAACTATACGAAAGAAGATATTAGACATCAGCAAAATTAAATTGTAGTCAAAATAAATTTGTCTATCCCATTAATTAATTTGGTATACTGACTTTCGATGGGTCATTGACCGAAATATTGGTAGCCTTGGTAAAACGTACAACAGACAATATTATAAGAAAATCGGTGTCAGTAGTAGAGATAGAAGCGTTTTAAAATAAGACAATTGAAATCTGTTCAGATTATTCTTCTTCTTCCGAAATATATTGATAATATATGAAGAACATTTTAATTCTACCGAACTTTTTAAACAGTTTCAGGAAAATGATGAATCAGGATGTTGAAAACTATGAGGGAAGGGATACCTTTGGATCAAATAGTGGCCTAGTGTTGGATGGCATACGGCAAAGCAGTTGCAATCAACTAACTAACTAGGATAGTTTGTTCGTTCAGTCCGGTACAGACAAAATGGTTAAGCAAATTCTAACTATATAGTTTTTAAGAATCAGTACCAGTACGAAGGATACCTATAACATTAGGCAAAAACGCAGTATCTAACCGGAGATAGAAAATTTTACTCAAATTAATTCTATACAAAACTTAAAAATTCCAATAATAAGTTTATGTCTTGCTTTGAAATTCCATGATCCCCCTTTTTTTTGTCTCATAAAAATATATATTAAACAACACTCAAATTAAACTATAAATTCGATTGCATAAGAGCCTTCACGTTTCTTGTTATATATTTTTTTTATTTTATGATTACAATTTTCATTAAACTCTAAACAAAATTTAAATTATTATTATTATTATTTTTGTGTTGGCGTTAAATCACCGAATATATAAATATACGTTTAATAGTTTAAGAAAAAAAAATTATTTTTGCCTATTATCAAATATTTTAAGTTATTTCAAAATTACTCTAAAAAAAAATTTTGTATGAAGCGCGCCAGAGCAGCGCATATATGTTTGCTTCTATTTAATTTTATTTATAAATTTTTATACATAATATATTTTATAATTTTCTGACCCCCTTTAATTTTAAGATTTTCAACCTAGAAAAATGTTATTCAACTTATTTTTTATTTTTTTCAACATAATTAAATGTATGTAGTAGTTTTTAAAGCAAGTAGTAGCAGCAGTAGTGATAACAGCAAAAATCAGCTACAGCAGCAAACCACCACCACCCGTCAATTTTATTTAGTCATTTTAGCACTTATAGAATGCGTTTAATATTATTTTAGAATTATAATTAGTATATTTTGTTTTTGATAAGCTTTTTTTTATAGTGTAGAAGAAGTGTTGACGGTAATTTTTGGGTGTAAAATAATTTTTATTCAGATAAAAAAAATTACAATTCCCTTCACTTTTTTGTTGGTTTTGTTATTGAAACTCGTAATTTTAATTATACGAAAAAAAAAATCTGTTGTTGATGTTGAATTAATTATAATTGATTATAGTTTTTTTTATTTATTTATTTACGTCACATCTTCTTTGTTGTCTTATCGATGATGGAAGATTATGTTGGGAGAATATATTACATAGAAAAACTATATAAGACAAAAATAAATAAATCTGTTGTTGATGAAAGCGAAAGCATTACAAGATGGGTAAGTGCATTTATTTGCCGTTGATTATTGAGAGAAAATGGAAAATTACTTAAGCATTTGATAAGTAGAAAACAAATTGAATGATTAAATAGAATATACAAAGGGAATCATTTTGGAGGAGACATTTTGGAGGTCAATTACGGAGCCGTGTATGATCGTTGATATAATTTTGTTTATTAACCAATGATTTATCGTAACAATATTGTGTGGATTGCTTTACATGAACTGTTGGTTGGTTGGTTTAACTGGCGAGGGTAACCCGGCTGTTCAGGAGGTTCCAAATCACAACTGGAACTCGTGAACCCATCAATTTCAAGTATGTTAAAGGGTAGGTTTTACCGATTGGCTAGTGCCCTGTAAACGCGGCTACTGTTCTGGAACCGTCATTAATCCCACAAATACTTAGTCTAAATTTAATTAAAGACTGACAATTTTACATTCAAAAGAAAACTTCTTCACAAATTTTAATTCTAATTTTAATAATCCAAAAGAAAAAATCAATGACACATTTTAGTTCCAAACAAAAAAAACTTTCATTCAACCAATTTTTTTTATTAAATGAAATTTTGAAAGATTAAAAAATTTTCTTATCTGATGAACAAAAAATTATCGCAAAAAGCATATTTTAATTTAATTGTTTTTTTTTCTTGTTCCCAATTAAATAATGTTTGCTAAAATATATAAAGCAGAACAACTAAGGTTATCAACCTTTGTTGTCCTAATTTTCTATATCCATTTTTTTTTATATAATCAAATTTTTTTTCAAAAATTATCTCAAAGCGAAAAATATTTTAAAAACTAAATTTTTGCGGTGATAACAAAATATTTCAAAAAATCCTTATCATACAAATATTAATTTTTCTAACCCTAACCAAAAAACTAAAAATAATTACAAACATTTTCTAAATTTTTTTATATCACTCTTCAAAATGAACTGAAAATTTGAAATATTACCTAGCAAAAAAAAACGACTTAAATGCACTTGTCCAAAACTGCAATTTCATTTTTTCATGCAATTTTAAATGGAGGGAAATATAATAGAATCATTAAGAGAAATAGGTCAAAGTTCAAAAATCCCAGATAAACTTTTTACGATATATACGAACAAAATTATCCTGGGATATAAAAATTTTTGTTCCTGGTGCATTTTTTGTTGTGTGGAAACAGAAATATTTTACACACAATAATTTCTTCATTTTGTACAACAAAATTTTCATCCAGAGTCCAAAAACATTAACAACATTTTTGATTTTGGTTGCCAGTTAGCAACACAAAAGACGATATACCCATTTGAGTTTTTATAGTAAAGTTATAGTAGTAGTAAAACTAGTAGTAGTAGGAGTAGTAGTAGTTTTGTTTTGTTGTAGTCAGTTTTGGAACATAAAGAAGCACATGCTTTTTAAACTTCTGACGTCATTAAAACCCCACAAAACGAATGTGTGTGCATACAAAGTGAAAGTTCAATAACCTCTCTCTCGTATATATCAGAAAGAACTATTATTATTATTATTATTCTTTTAGTTACTGGGGTTTCTTCTTCTTCTGTGTTGTAATTTCTATACTAGCACACACAAATTTATGCTTTTACACGGAAAGTTTATTGCTCCACAACCTTTAAAAAAAAATAACTAAATAAATAAATAATTTGTTTTTTTTTTTTGTTATTTTTCCATTTCAGTTCAAAAATTTCCGCTTATTTTTTTTTTACTAATTTTTTTTACCCACCAAAAAAGAAGAAAATTTACCAAAAAATTTGCAAAAAAAATTATAATCTTTTTGAGTTGTGATCAATTCGTCGTTGATGTGTGTTTGACTGACCGTGTTTCTTCTGTTGTTTGTTGATCAAAATTATTAACATTAATTATTTATTTTTCATAAATATTATTTTAAATGTTAATAAAAAAATATGAATTTTGGTTCATTTGATTCAACTAAATCAAATTCATTGTTTCTAAGTTAAGAACCAAACCAAAAAAAAATTCTTGCAAAAAAATTTCTTATGCTTTAATGATTTTTAGCACAAAAATTTTAACATAATTTGTTTTTTTTTTTTTTTTGTTTTTGTGAAATGAACTTTTTTTATGTTATTCAAAAGTTCAAGACACAAAATAAAAATAATTTTTTTTAGGTTATATTTTTTATTTCAAAATTTTTTATGTTGTTGTTGGTTATGCTTTTACGAAAATTTGTTTGTATGATTAAATAATTTTAATAAATTTATTAAAAATTATGAATTAAAAATGGAATAAAAAAAAAACATTTTATACACTTGGGGGATGAATCAGAATATTGCATTCAATGACGTTTTGTTCTAATTTTACCCATTCAATTTTTGCTGATATATACACAAACAAGTCGACATAAACACATACATTCTCATTTTTTCTTTTACATAATTTTCGAATATATTTCAAGCGAATAACACACATCCTTAAATTTATGTTTTCTGTTTGGATGTGTATTTGTGTTTTGTATATATATTATGGGTTGGAAGATACTACAATGATATATGAAAATTTATTTTGAATTTTTATCCCTCAAAAAAAAAAAAAAAAATTACATAAAATTTAGGTCAGTGAACTGAGTTAACCTCTAGAAATTGACATAAATTAAGGGCATTGTATTGTATTGTATAACATGACCGGATTTTTTTGTTGTTGTTATATATTTTACTTTAAATGGAGAGGGTTGGAAAAATTTTTCCAGAGTAAAATTCTGGGGATTATCAATGAGCTGAAAATAATAATAATGAAAATAAATGTTTTTCGTTTAATGTGGAGTAGAAGGAGATGGATGCACTGTGCAAAAATGTTCGTAAAACGATGATGTAAAAGATATCATATTTATAATGAAGCGTCCGTAGAGGTTAAAGCATATAATTGACTATTTAATAAGTCTCGCATAGACCAAAGTAGGTCCTTAACGATATCACTACTCTGTGATTGTTAACTACTCTCGTGAAGGCAAAAACATTGGGGTGTTAGACGATCTGTCTTCGTGTAGTACGAAAGTATTTGTGTGTTCCGCGAATTGTCGCGTCGCGTCGCGTCTCGAGATCTCTTCTAAGTTGTTTGAAAAGTGACTGCTCTAAAAAGTCCAATCTTCTTCTGATGTAGGAGAGATTCCATTGACTACTTAATTGCAGAACAAATTAGTTACTTATAAATTTGATCATGAAATATAGCAATGAAATATCGTTATAGTGTTGAACTTGTCTAAAATTGTTATGAAATCTGTAATATTTACAGTCGAAAAATATGCTTATTTTCTATGCGTGTTGCTTGTGAATGACTTCCAATCAGAATCAATCATAAAATCGTTATTATTTCAACAGAAAATTTCCTAAATTAAAGGCAACCATTATATCCATATACCTTACTAATCCTATACATACTTCTAACCATAAAATTAAACCCTCATTCTTATTAGTCTTTATAATTTATTTTTAATATCCATGATTATTAGTGTATAATAAGCAGTGTACAAGAGAAAACCTCATATCGTCATAATTTTCAAGTATACACTATTCAAAAAAAAAAATAAAAAATAAAAAATCTAGGACAAAATAATTATTCCTGGCAGGAGCTCCATCTACACAACTCCATCATTAACTCTCAAACTGCAAAAATATAAGAAGACAAGTGTATAATTATTGCTATGGATTCCATCTACACAAATAGACAAAACCGAAAAGAATTTTTTCCCCTTTAACAAACAAAATATTATTTTCTGTACAAAAATTGTACTGGCTTCTTGGGCACAATTTTTTGGTTATTTAGTAGTGTGGTATCCAATATGGAAAATTGTATATTATTATCTGAGAAAAGTCATAATGTGTTTGTGTATCTTTTTTTGCTGTCTATTATTATAAATATACATATATGTATATATAATAATATGTATATATAAAGAGTATATATAAATTTGTGGAAAAGGTTACATGGAAATCTAGATCCGCTCTCATTTTCAATTTCAGCCAGGGGTTGTGACTTGCTTTGACCTAGATTTAAGTCAATGAACTGAAATTATTATTATTATTTTTTATATACTACTCTTATACTACGATACAACTTTGATATTAATTGAAAAAGACTTTAAAACACAAAAAATTTTTGGGGCTTTTTTTTTATATATATTTTGTAGATAAACTAATATTATTTGTTTAAGTTAAAAATTGGAAGTTAATAGCTAGATATAGAAAAAAAAAAATTGCTGATTAATGAGGACATTACGCAAAAATTCAACAACAAAAATATGTTTTGCTCCAAAAAAAAATTATTGGAAAATAAAATCAATTATTAGTGATATTGTTTTTTTTTTTGGTAGGTTGTTAAATTAGGACAAAAAATATACGTAAACACAAAATATTATTATAAGCTAATTTCGTTTTAATACAACAATATTAATGAGGAGAAATATATTTGCAAACAGAAATTATAGGATTATTTTGTAATTGGAAAATGTCAAATGAAAATAATGTATAGGATTAATTTTTGGTATACTTAAATATAATATTTAAATGAAATGCTATAATAGTAAAATTCATACAAAATTTGGTCGACCACATATTTTATGGATGATTGAAATGGAAAACACAGAAAAGTATTATATGGTTGGTTAGTTTGAATATATTGGAACTGAATTGAAACCGTATCGCACAACAAGATCACTTTGGGTCTGTTGTGCAATTTGTCTGTTGTACAATTTAATTTTCTTTACTACAATCATTTTGTTCTTTTTGCTACCACCTGGGCTCATATAATCACGATAATTATAATTACTTAATTGATATTTTTGCTTAAAAATGTATCAATAGAAAGGAGAGTATGTTTTTAACACTTAACCGAAATCAGTTTTATGTAAATTTAATATCTGGGTAAAAAATAGACAAAATAAACCAACTAGAAAAAAAAAAACAGATTCCTAAAAATGAACATAATATTTCTTTTTGAGCAAATACACCTCACTAGTCGTCGCTCTCCATTTACATAAATTTTTGTTATGTTTAGTGGATACAAAAAAGAAACTTCGAGAGAAAGCAAAACTGGCAAAATATGCTTCCATTTTATGGTTATAATAATAAAAATAAAAATAAAAATGAAGTCGTTTATGTTGTGGTTTATTTTAGTTCATTAACCTTTTGGCAAAAGAGTTAGTATGTAAGTTTTCTTATTATATACATAATATTTACATACAAATGGATTTTATGCACGCTTCTAAAACCAACTATTTATATTATGCTTCTTTGCAAAAGTGCATTACCCTTTTTTTTATTAGCTAATTGTAAAAAAAAAAAAACAGCGCGAAAAAATTGTCGTGTAAGAAATGAATAGTTTTAACTGCAAAAATTGCATTTCAATATAAATGCGTTTAAAATGTTCTTATTTCATGATGCAACACTATGTTAAGACAATTCAATAATTAAGAATTTTAATGAAGAAGTATTATGGATATTTTTAGATCAAAAAATTCTTTGTAGATATTAGATGGAACTCAGAATTCTCGAAGTTTCTGTATCCTTTCGTTAGTTTTTAGAAGGGGGGATTGGAGTACCCAATCCACGTACATGGACCTTATGGTCCGTTATACCCCCTTACGAAACGTTTGCTAGAAGATTTACCACGAATCGTTCCATCCCACTTCTGTAATGAATTTGGCCAGCTTAGCAGGTTTTTCCCTGCCTAGATAAAAACCAAACTATTTCAATCTTTTATTACAACACAAAAGACAGTGGCAGAAGTATGTCCCGTAATTATCCTTTAGTTTCAAAATTATTCAATCTAAACACTTACAACATTTCGTTTCTCATAAAATGGAAAATTTTATAGAGGGAAAATAAAAATGATATAATTTTTCACTGATAGTATAAATACTTCTGGCTTATTATATAATTACAAGAAAATATATAATTATTGTTGCACATTTTGGCGAGAGTATATCTGAAAAATAAAATATAGTTTTAGAAACAACATTCCAAATTATCATAACGTAGCTTTATTTTTATAATACCCTCTCTCTCTCCCCTCGCTAGAGTCATAAAATAATGAGTACATAACTAATACAATTATTATTTTGTGTTATTAAACTTCCTTATTGCCCTTAAAAAAAAATTATTTTAGAAAAAGCATTTCCTATTTCCCTATAAAAAAAAACCATTACTTCAATGATTGACGGAATGAATGACTTGTGAGGAGCTATGAATTTGATTTGGAGCTAGTATACTCGAACAAAACATTTTATTGTATACTAATGACTATCTTTTTGTAGATAATATTTGTACGATGGGGTTGAGGGGGAATAATTATTTAATTGTTCGTTGTGTATTAGCGTTCTGTGATGATGATTATGTGTGATAGGAAAGTAAATATATAAAATGCAATCGATGACGTTTTTCTATACACGAAGCAAACGAGCGTGGAATGATAAATATATAAAAAAATTTCTAAATATTCTGTAATTAATTGCAAGTCACGTGCATTACACAATAGTATTATGTACACACTGTAGAAAATTACGAGACGACAAAACAGAAATTGTAAAACGGGAAAGACGAGAATTTTATATATATATAATTTTTTTTTTTTGATTAGGTTCAATGAACGTTTATATTGTGTAATTTATTATTATTATTATTATTGTTATACCTAGTGCATAAATGATTTAGAGAGGATAGTTTACCGAATATAAAATATCAACAAGTTCAGGAAAACAAATTAGAAATTCGGTTAGCATAAAAAAAATTTAGGTAAATCAAAAATTGAGCTATGATTATCAATTGATTAAATGGGAGGGAAAATATTATATAGTTTTGAATATTAATTTGAAGTATAATAAATATTTAAAAATAAATCAATTTATTTAATGATAATTGATAACCATATTTAAAAAAAATGTCTGGAAATAATCGTTTGAGGGAAATATGTCTAGGATTTTTAGTATTTTAGATGAATTTGTGTACGATAATTTTTTATATGAAATTGTAAATTTCAAGAAAATTGTAATCGAAATATTTAGCTTACTAAAATGAAATTGAGTAGGAAGAATTGTACTAGAGGTACCAAGAAATTACACTTGACTATTTAGCCTAAAGTAGACAAAGAATCGTATACTCCCTAAATGATATTATAATTTCCAACATGCAGGAATATTTTATAATAACTTAAAGTATTAAGATTATTATCATGAACGGATATTTTAATAATACAAGAAAAAAAAATTAGTTCACATATAAGTAGTTTCATAAATAATAAAAAAATATATATTTACTTATTCTTTCAAGAGCATTTAGTAAAAAAAACTAAGCTATAATAACAATTTATTTAAATATTTCTTATATCCCTTATGACGATTATAAAATTTAATCATAAATCTAAACATCAGTGGTTATATAGGACTATTAATGTAATATAGTTTTTATTATGTACATATCATTCTTTGTCGTTCGTTAACCTCACATTATTCACTATTCGTCATATTGGGGCGTTTTACTACATTTTGCTTCAAGTATTATAAATTTATGTGTTGCTAAAAAAAAATAAAAAATATATTCATGTTGCTTAAAAATATAGAAATCTTTGTTTGATATTTATGTTCTATATACGAAATTAAAGATTTAAATCTCTATTTTAAGAATCAGGAATGGTTTTTTATTGTACCTTAAAAATTTAGTAAATTAGAGCATGTTGAAGATAGCTTCCTTTTTCATTTTTGCAAGTTCTTTTGCAACTTGGGCATTTTTAAAGATATTTGAAATTGGTTTGGATATTTATTAAAATTAAAATTCCCCGTCGATAGACACCAAATTCACTAATCTGGGTTAACCCCTTGCCATTTTTTGGGGGTAAAACATTTACATTCTCCGATATAGGTGAATTGGGTGTCTAACGACGGGGAATTCCATTAATAACAAAATAATGCAAACAGAATTGAAAAATCTTTCTATTTGTCCACGTTATAGCAAAAAAAACAAGAATCAAATCGTCAAAACTAATTACAATGCGTTAAAGCAGCAAAACTTAGGTCACTTATGACGAAATTGATTTATCGACCGATAATCGCAACACACAATTACATAATCGTCCATCGCCACTAAAATATAAAAATTATCAATAAATTTAACTTTTTTGATGGACTGCTAATAACTTTCCTCCTTCTTCTGATCTATGGCAAATTTGATACCATCCTCCTCCCAACTGGTCTATGGAAATTTTAATTGTTGTAATGATTGTGCAAAAATCTAAACCAAGAAAATGAACTTTTCTGTACGATTTTATACGCTTTGTGTATAGAAAGACAGACAAACGAAGATATATACTTGAAGGGCCTCTCCTTTGATACACATTTGTATATTTAACGCTAAATTAGCTCATGTGTGAATGAAAAATATAATTTGTTTTTTTTTTCTGTTTATATTTTTCTTTCTCATTATTTTTTTATTTCTTTATTTCGTATTTTCGCACATCAAAGTTGATTGAACTGTGCAGAAAAAAAAGAATTACAGAAATGAGAACTTTTGTGAAACTATAATTTTTTTTTTAAACGAGGTTTTTTACCTCCCTTTTTGTACCACTTCTTCTCTATGAGTCTTCTCTATGAGAATAAAAATTGTGTTGGCTAAAATATTTTTATGTAATTCTGTTTTGGTTAAGTTTAGATTTTTGGTATGCACAAAAGAGCATAATGTGCAATAAATTTAAATACAGACCAAGTTAGAGATAAGATTTTTCATTTTTAGAAATATATTTAATGGTTGACTATAAATATATTTGCAATAGGGCCGATGACCACCTAATTGGGTTGATTATTTGTCGCGTCTGGTTTCAATTGGCAAAGATTATCAAAAAAAAACAAAAAAAACATATTATTTTAAATCTTATTTATGTTTAGAAGCTAAAACTGTCGACAATTTATGTTTCGTTTTTAGAAAGGATGTAAGGGAAAAAATATGCATTTTTGCTACAAAAATATTAAAACTATTTTTAATATAATTGAATATGAAGAAGTTTCTCGAAATTTATGATCGTTTCAATAATTTTGCATAGTTTTATATAGATAGAAGAAAAAATAAACGTTTAAAACTAAAATTTATTTTTTAAGATTTAGTGGACATATTTTTGGCAAGCTAAATTATTTTTAATTACAGAATTATTTTCTATTACACAAAGTCTACTGATTATTTTGGGATTCTTGTAAATTATTTCAAAAATTATTTAACAACACAAAAATCAGAATAATTCATAATTTGTCGGAGCGAATTAGTTCTGTAATGTGGTTGAATTAAATTTAGTTCTTAACGATTTGTACGGCATCTCCTTTCGGATCTGGTAGAGAGAGTGTACCATGTACATTTTGTTTTCTAAAAAAGGGAAGAATTTATGTGCTAGAGGTGGAATCCCTCGAGTGGAGTGAACCAATTTGATCTAAATGCGTGTGGAAGCTGCTTTACTTCATATCTCCAATCAAACCAACCAATAAAGGTCATCAAAATTTGTCGTAATCCGATAAAAATGATAATTTCCATTCATGTTTAAATTCTTATTTACTAATTAATGACCAATAATGTGCTTTCATAACCTGGGAGGTCTAATTTATTCCTTAAGAATCTCAATCTAATAATAAGTAATTTGAAGAACGATTAAGAAACTTTAAAGAATTTATTTTTTTAACCAATTTCCTGGTATATTTACCCGGACTTATTAATATATAAGTCTTCTGTAATTCTTATTTTTTGAAATATTTATTATACCTTTAAATCTATTTGTAAGAAAAATTCATTGGAAAAACTTATACTTATTTGTTATATAAGATATTCACACATAATTTGAATTTATGCTAATCTAACGCACGTACTTTGTCATTTATTCTATATGTAGATAGAAATTTAACAGTTATATGTTTATACATTAGAATATAATTGCAAAAAAAAAACTAAAAATTAATTTAGAATTGTGAAATGTACTTCGTACTTTGCGCAACAACAGAAAAAATTTGTATAAAAAAAAAACCGTTTCTTTCTATTTGGTGTTCAATGAAATTTATGTTGCACACACAATCCTTTGCATACGTAAAGAAAAAAGCAGCAAAGAATCAATAATATATATTGTGCAATTCGTGATAATAATGCATATATATTGTACCTTCAATTTAAGTGAAACATTTACGTTCATTATTATAATTAAAGTTACTCCCCATCAGGTACTAGACTATAACACTAGAATAATTACAATAAATCACATCCCTCCCAAAACTAATTATTGTATATATGTATATTCTAAAATGACTAACCATAAAGTTTACTAGTTTAATTGTGGACACGCGTAATTCGTAGAATTTGCGCTTCATATATCGAATTTTAGCTTAGATTTTCCAAAGACCTCAACAGCAGAAAAAAAAAGAATTATAAATAATTTACAAGTCATTGACTTCTTTAGTGCGAATTTCTTCTGTTGTTCCTTCTGTCGACAAAAAAAAATTAACATGTCTTCTTACTTATAAACAACAACAGAAAAAACAGGCTTTATGATTAGACCTTTTCTTAGAATAAGAATATCGTATGGTAAGTTCAAAAGAGTATGTTCCGCTTAAACAGTTGATATTCAATTTTTTTGTTGCTTATATCAGAGCTCAGATATAACCTACAAAAAAGAACGTATTAAACAAAAGATTCGTCACGAATTGCATTTTTGCCGGAACGTAAACAGGTTTTTTTTTTATCCAAATCAAGAGAATATTCTTCAAAAATTAATCTTCTGTGTTTGTCAAAAAAATTATTGTTAATGTTTAGCGAAATGTTGACTCAAAATTTGAAATCGAAATATGGACTAACATTATTTTTATGCTTGTCACCTCTGCTCACCCTAAAAAAACATATCTTAATTCGTACAACAACAAAAAAGCAAGCACATATGTTTAACAACTTTGCTGACTAATATCCAATGAAATGTTTGTCTTTGGGAACAAAAACGTATAGAGTTACATGTACGTCAAAGATATGACGAATATTCTAGAAGTTTTAGTAACTTTATTATTCATAAAGTTAAGAAATTATATTGAAACAAGTTTTTTATATTTAATTCGATAGGATTTCCTCATATTGAATCTGGTTACAGATGTGGGGCTGTTCAAAAAGTTCGTGGAGCGGAAATGAAAACACATGAAAATTCTGATCTACAGCTGCAATTTATTCTTCATTAGAGGGGGCTTAGAGCGGCTAATTCACGTACCTAGACGATAGGGTCCGTTGTGCCCCCTCACGAAACGTGTATCTTCCGCTTAATTATCCATCCTACTTCTTCTAGAAAATTTACCAAGTTTCACTTTACATACTTCACCTAGATTTCCTGCAAAAAAAGATTAAATAGTTCTATTTATCCTTTTTACATGCCCGCTCCGCGAATTTTTTCAACGACCTACGTATATTCTTATATATAAATAATATTAGTTGGATAAAATTATTATTATTATTATAAACTTGTAATTGCCATATGGCTTTCAGGTTTTTTTTAAGAGTATGAGTCAGTGGAATTTTATCGGAAGAGAAAAAAAAAATTGGATTAAAAAATTGGAATTGATATCACATAAATTTATGAAATTTAAATAAAAAAAACAAAAATTAGTCCTACGTGATCAGGAAAAGGTGGAATTATTTAACAATATCTTTGGAATACAATATTGACCTAATAAAGGACTAGAAAATAATATAATACAGATTAAAGAGGACTAATATGTATTGGAAGTTTTCAATTTCCATAGTGGCGAAGGAAGAAACTAGCACACTCTATATTTAAGTACGATATTGTCTTACATTTCGGATTGATATCAGGACCATCCGATGGTCAATAACCAAAATTTATTTATACAGAAACCACAAAATATTGTGTTGAATATGATTTCATCAAGAATTAAAAATAAAAGAAATAATTCTAACGATTATGTGGTTTTGTGTATAAAAATTATAGTGCTACGTGCTGTCGTAACTGGCGGCCATCGACCGTCAAATAATTTTCACGCTAATATTTTGCGCGCAAGAAAAATAACGAAAGTACCGCATAGTGCAATGACTTTCGCACGTTAGGTATATTTTTTTGTTCCTCTTCTCTTCTTTTTGTATAAACAAAATTCTACTACCCAACCTAACAAACATATTTTTTAGTAGTAGTATTTGTTAAATTTGTTAACAAAACTAAAAAAGCATCATCACCAAAAACCCAACAATATGAAAACAAGTTAAACAAAAAAAGGTAGAAAATAAAAATGAAAAGAAGAAGGAAAAACAAAAAAAAATGAAGATCGAAAAGTTCGTTGGCTTTATTTTTATTTTGTAGTAAAGAAGAAAAAAACAACATAATTATATTGTCATTTACCAGAAAATCTTTAATAATGAGTATACAACAATAATAAAAGCTATTTTTTTTATAGGGTACCGACCTATGTTTGTAGTTCGTGTTTGCAATGAACAACAACAACGAAAAAAAAAGTTACAGAAAACAAAATGTAATTATTTATTATCAAAAGAAAGTAAATAAAATAATAATGATTTTATGTAAAAGGAATCAATGAATTAAATCTATAAATTAACTTTCAATTAATTACTTATGGATCACAAAAATAAAATCACCTATTTATGATTTATTCCATTTTAATGATAGTTTAAAATTTTAGTTAATACGAACTGTCCGGTGCCAGAAATTCATGAATTGAAGAATTAATATCTGTTTTTTAGTCGTTGTCGGAAAATGTAACAGAAATTTAGTCGGAAAATATAACAGAAATTCGTGAATAGAAGTCGTAGTTAATTTAGTCGTAGTTATCCGGTGCCAGTTCGTATTAACTATGACTAAATTAACTACGACTTCTATTCACGAATTTCTATTACATTTTCTTATGTGACTGGAAGGGTGGTGACGTATTACGTTCAAAATTAGATGACAAAGTTAAATATCCACCTTATTCCTACAACGAAATTATATTATAAACCGTTTTCGTAATTGAAACCAGTTTGTTCCCTTAGTAAATGTTAAAAAGATGATTCATTCTGATCTCTGCAAACTTATGACAGAGATAAGATAACCCTTGCCGGCTTATATCTGTATAATAAGCTGCATCAAATCTGTCAAGATCTTGTCAGTTATCTTCAATTAATTTATCATTAATTGATCAAAAAAAAATTAAATTACTACGAATTTCTATTGCAAATATAAACAACATTTCAATTTAAGAAACATATGACTATTAAAATATTAATAACTTCATTTTTTGGAGAAAATATTTGATAATTTAAATAATCTCAAAAATAAAAAATTGGTTACATTACGACACACACAGAAAAAAAAATATTAATCTTCCAATTTATATTTTATTCCAAAGAAAAATAATAATATATTTATTAACACGATTATAAAATTTAGATTACATAAATATTCCCCATTTTATGTTTGAACTAAATACTGAACAGTAAAAAAAAAAAAAAATAAAAAAAACTTTTTAAAGTTCGTTGCCCTAATTTGACCTCATGTATATATTATATTTTGTTATTTCCCTCAGTCTAAGAGCGCTAGCTACTGGTTCACTTTATAGTGGAGAGAGAGTTAATTTTTATTTTCAAAATATCAAAAACATATACATACACAAAAATTCATATACGTAGATGATATGAATTCTATTCTGTGCTGCCTAAAAATAGTTAAATCAGGACGAAAGGACCTTTAAAAAACACGAGTGAAAGCATTAATTGTTGGTGTGTGTTACACAACACTGTATTGAAATATCAATGGAAACTTTTCTCATCACAAATTAATCTGGGACATATGTACACGTAGAGAATTTTCAAGTGTCCTTCATAAGAAAAAAATTCGAAATTTCAAATTACAAAACCAAGAAAGCAAAAATTCCATTTTCTCTCCTCCTCGTGTGTTAATCCCAAGATAAAAATTTCAAGTAAATTGACGAAAATTACATTATTATTTAAATTATTAATTATAATGAAAAATTAGAAATGTATATGAAGAACAATAATGAATTGTACATACACGAAATTTATTTATTTCATCTAATGAATTTTTGATAAAATGTGCAAATAAAATTCGTAATTGTTGAGTTTATTGGCCTTTGTCCTCGTCCGCAATTTAAAAAACATAATTTTTTTTTGTGTATAGCAACAAACAAAAAAAAAATTATTATTACAACTACATATAAATTGAAAAGCTTTCTAAAGCTATTTGAGAGATAATGAAAATTAAATTTCAAAAAAAAAAAATTCATTTCAAATAGTTATTTTCTCTATGAACGAAAAATTTTCTGGAGATAATAACTTGGCTTATATAAAGCTAATAGAACAAAAAGCTTTTTTTTTTGTAAAGAAAAATGGCGGTGATTGTATTCGTAATATAAATTATAATTAGAAATTGCATATTTATAGGAGTGAAAAGAAATAAGTTAATTTGAATGCATTTTTTTTTTTTTGAAAAAAAAATTACATGGATGACTTAGTGAAAAATGACGGTGAAACATAAAATATAAGATATGTTTAGAATGTGCATTATTTTTGTAGTTGTTGTTGTTGTTGTTATTGTTCTATCAACCTAAATAAATGAGGTTGATGTCCTAAATTGCATAGTGCGATGACCTGTATTACCGGGAGAATGTAAGTAGTATACGATGTATATATATAGAGAGAGATAGATTTAAATCGTGTAACATAATGAAATGTTTCAAGTCAGTCAGGAAGCTATTAAGTGTATAGCAAACACGATCATCATTTTTGTATTTTAGTTTGGATATTTTTTTTTGCTTTTTGTAGGAACTCAACGAATTAAAATGTAATAAGGAAGGTAAGAAATAAGAACATAAATTATAATATTTATGGGTATATACATATATTCGGGCTATAAGGGAATAATGAGACGCACAGCGGCGCAAAGTATTGGTATATTAAGAATTTTTTGAAGACACACCAAAAGTAAAAGAAAAAAAAATGTTGTAACAAAAATAAAGGGCAATACACCTTAAGTTTTAGGTTAAATATATATTTCTGGATTTTTCCATGATTAATGAGAATCATTCGACGGACTGATTGCTTTTGGATTTGTTGTTGTTGTTGGATGATGATGATGATGATTTTTGATTGTATGTATGTGAATGAAGATTTAATCAAAATTTTTTTTTTTTTTGTGTTTATGGAATATTTTCACTTATTGTTATGGTAAAAAAAATGTATAATGAATTATGTTAAAGAAGTCAATAACATTCATTTGTGGGGTGATTTGTGAGTCTTTACCTCTTTGTGGTTTAATAATTTTTACCAATTTGATAATTTGTTAGTTGAATTATATCAATAGTAGCTCATTTTCCGAACTACATGAGTATAAGAGTTCCAGAACTTGGAGTAGTTCATTCTAACCGCAATTGAATAAGTTGATTAGATATTAGCATTGTGAATAATAGAAATTGGAGACTTTCTATACGGTATATCCTTACAATGTAGTTGCTTCAAATTTTCCCAAAATTCCAGATAAATTTCTTGCAAAAAATTTCACACATGCTCAGGCCAAAGGCCAATTTTAAAATTCATTTTGATCTTATGAAATTGAAATTAAATTTCCATTTAACAAAAATTTTAATTAAAATTTATAATCATAAAAATTTTCTCATGCATTTTTCTTCAACTAAAGACGAAAAAGAAAAAAAAAAAAGACTTAGTAGAGGGAATTTTGACAATCGAGAAAAATTCCATTCATTTTCCATTTCCACCGATTTCTTTTTTTTGATAACTTTTGATTTGCATAAAAAAACGAATCATTTTTTACACAACAACAGAAGAAAAACAAAAATAACACATGATAAAATACATAAATTTAATTCGTATAACATATTCAAAGATAGTATTTTTTTTTTATGGAGGCCATTGTACTTTTATGCTTTTCCGAACTACAAAAATATTTGCGTTGTTGTTGTTATTATTTTCCTTTTTCAAAGTTGACTCTTTAATGCCGGCGGCCAATGACTTCTTTCATCATTTCAACTATACACAGAAATTTTTCCAATTGCATATACTCGTATATACTACATAACAAAATGTATATTGGAATACACACAATATGTTGTATGTGCAACATAAAAATATATATATATTTAAAAATGGGGGGAAATCAAGATCGGATAATAAACAGAAGAAGCAGAAGAAGAAGAAGAAGCAAATAACATAAAAAAATAAATCCATTGCCAGAGAGCATTGACTGCCTAAACACATTTATTTTTGTATTTAGTTATGCAGTTTTGCAATCTGCATAAAAAAAAAACAAAATTTCACGCATAACTTGATTTTTTGTAGTACTATAAAAAGAAAAAGCAAAATACATAATGATTTATGCAACGATAAATTAATCATTAATGAGTATATGTTTTTACTGATGATTTCAATAGATAAGATACTTTCTATTATTATTAAAAATAGAAAGAAGCAAAAAAAAAAAAAGTCATGACTCTCGATAAAAAAACTCATTAAAAATTGAAATTATTTTTGATTTCAACAAATTTTAATTAATAAAATTACAATTTTGTGTAAAAAAACTTTCAACCCTCCTTGTTTTAAACACGCAATATTTTCTAGAAACTATATAACGATGACGACAGAAGCAATGATGATAGTGTAGCAGAGAAAGAGAGAGCAGCAGCAGCAGCGACGGTTTTAGCAAAAAACAAAAAAATAATTAAAATACATAATATAAAAATGTGCATTTTTCTGTCAGTCGTTCAAGTGCAATCGAAGTCATTAACCCTTAACTTTACTATATATAGAAATAGCTGCAGAGTATATGTATGGTTAGTTAAGTTATGTGTAAAAGTTTTTGTATGATGTTCATTGAACTTTAGATGGATGGCAGTTTGTCGTCGTTATTTTTTAGTTAGTTTATTGGAAAAAAAAACAAAAAATTGTATGCCTTTAAAATTTTTGCAGTTGGAGATTATCTTTCTGATTGAATAAGTTTTTGATATTAAAATATTATATGGAATTTGTTTATTGTTTAATTTAGTCAATTGTTCTAAATCTATAGTTGTTGATTATTCTGTCGTGGGAAATAGAACTATCGGGCAGAGAAGGATCAAGACAAACTCTAGATTACTTCCGTAGGAAATAGAACTCCTATGCAGAGAAGGATCAAGGCAAACTCTTGAGCACTTCCGTAGGAAATAGAACTATCGGCCAGAAAAGAATCAAGACAAACTGTTGATTACTCTTTGGTGGGAAATAGCACTATAGGTCAGAGGCATAGAAGGATGATCAAGACAAACTCTTGATTACTCTTTGGTGGAAAATAGAACTATCGGGCAGACAAGGATCAAGACCAAACTCTTGATTACTCTTCCGTGGGAAATAGAACAATCGGACAGAGAATGATCAGGACAAACAGCACTTGTTCTGCTAATAAGTCTATATCCATCTATGAAATAAAACATTTAAAATATTACAGCGCATAATTTCAAACAGTTGAAAAGAAAGAACAAGGACTTATAAGAAAGAATATGCACTGCATGAATCCCTAGCATATTATCAGAGTTCCCTTTTAATAGATATACACCTCAATCATAATGTCAGTCATAACTCAGTCAACAACGGATTTAGTCCTGATCTATTACTATTTCGAAATCTATTAGATCAATTTTCTGCAAATTAAGATCTCAATTTTCTTCCATATTCAAAATGAAATAATCTTTATGAGTAAGCTTAATAAATTTTGTTTAATATTTAAATTGATTAATATTCTTCTCCCTTAACCATCCTTATACCATTTCATTATATATATATATATATATATGTTAAATAACTATATTTACATTATTATACATATATGTATATAATTTTATAATTATTTGCTCTACAAAATCCAAAAAAATAAAATAATATACATATACATATATAAATTCTATTATCAATGTATAAATAAAAAATGAAAATAGAAGCAAAAATATGATAATACATATAACATATGTATGCTTAAATATATGTATTGTATATGTATAACAGAAGCTCATAAGAGCGACCATATTTGACATTGAACGAGTTCATTCACACTTCCACTTGGTCAATTACCGCTCACGAGTATAGCGCGATGTTTGCTCGTGTGTACATAATAACAATAATAATAAAAATATTTTATTTAATTAACTTTTTATTATTCCTTCTTTTTCTTCTTCTTCTTCATTTCTATGATAAGTTTTTTTTTTGCTTTTGATATTTATGTTCAAAAAAACAACAATTTTGATTTTGTAGTAGTAAGTCAGTAGGGAAAAATTAAATATGAAGAATAAAATTATTATAAAATTGTCATAAAAAGGTAAAAAAGATTACAAAAAAAAAATTGAAAATATTACAAAATAGAAAAATGTAATTATATAAAATTCTCAAATTCGATCTAATTTTTATTATTTTAAACAAAAAAACACATTCAAAATATTCTCACACACACACAACAAAATTTGATAGTAGTAAAAAAAAATATGCGGAAAAAAATTCGCAGAATTTAAATAAAAAATTTAGTGAGGGAGGTTAAGTTATTATTATTATTATTATTTTATTTTGGTAATTTCAATTCTCCATGAACCACCAAAAAGCAATAAAAATAAAATTAAAACTGGTGTATGGCATATTTATAAATGATTTTAATTGAAAGCGCCATTTAAAGATGACGTTTCCTAGGTTATGTTATATACTACTTTAGTTATATTATGTACATGGAAGCAAATTCTGTAACATATATACAACAATTTTAAATTATCTCCAAGGTAATTAACTTTTTAGAAGCAATAATAATAATAATAATAATATATGAAAGCAAGTTTGAAAACAGGTACATAATATAGAAGGAAAAAAATTTAACAAAAAAATAGAATTGATAAAATTTTATTTAATTATTTTCAATATGGAATTGAAAGAAACTACAAAAAAAATATATTTTTTTGATTTCATGAAGCCATATTGTAAAATAAATGTAAAATATTGAAGTACGTTGAAGACCGACGTTCAGTTTTGAAGACCAGGCACGAGAAATAGTTAATTCTTCAAATTACCGGGATTATCTGAATGAAATTGCACCGAGAATCATAGTTTTGAAGAAGAGGCACGAAAATAAGTTAAGTTTTCAAATTACCGAGATTATCTGTAGGAGTTTGTCCCAACGATCATCAAGCATAGTATTTAGTGCAGTAATATTTTAAAGGCAGTCGAATTTGTTTTGGCGTTCTACAAAGGTTTCACTTATGTTATCCGGAAACACGAGTGACTGGAGATAACTTTTAGTTCTGGGCTCATTCGCTTTATTTAAAGTTGTCCATTCTTAAGTTTAATCTAAAGCTGGTTATACCGTAAACAAAAATTAACAAAAAATATCTTCAAAAAGTGATTACAAATATCTTTTAATCGTGTATTTATTCCAGAAGTGATATCTTCAGCAATTGTTATTTTCAACTTAAAAAAATATTAATCAAAATGCTAATCTTTTTATTTGTGTGTTTATATATTTGGATATTTTTGTTTGTTGAAGAAAAAACTTGTCCATTGATTGTTAATCCAACAAAACAAAAAAAAAAAACAAGTTTCATTTCTGCATTTTCTTTTATCTTTTAATTTTGTCCAACCTGTTGTTTCCCCAAAAGATAAACGATATACTCAAATTTATCAAATTTACAATTGTAAAATATTATCTATAAAACAATTGATAAATTTACAATTAATGTTCATCTGTTATTGTTGTTGTTGTGTCTTCACAAAAAAAACCTTCAACAGATAACCAGAAAAATCCGTAAAACAAAAAAATTCTTCCGTAATTCTATATCTCTCTTCTTTTTTTTCAATATTAATATCCGGAATTCGATTAAAAAATTTCAAAAACCACAAATTCTACTCTATCCAAAAATTCATCTTTAATTTTTTCATGGTTAACTACAATAATAATAATAAGTGAACTTTTTTTTTAATTATACTCGCAATGAACGTTCAAAGTCATCACTAAAATAACAATGACGTAGTCGACGAGAATTATGCTTCAAATCACCTGGATAGTTTTTTCATATTAGTAAAGGAATTATTATTATTTTTATTAAGGTTTAGAATTTTTATTACTCGAATAAACTTTTTTTTTTTCATAGTTAAATTAAATGCGCAATTTAACTTCCTCATTAATCTAGAAAAAGAAAAACAACAAAAAACTAATACATAGCTACATAAAAATATGTGCTAAAATTAATGTTTAACTCAAACATATTTAAAAAAAATTTTTGTCGTTGTTTCAGTTTTTTTTTTGGGAGACCAGAAAAGTGGGTGTTAATACAACAAAAAAATCATATTGTTGCTCAGAGCAGAATATTTTATAAGTATATAGGCTGGTGGTGGTTCAATTATCACCCAGTTGTTGTCTATGTAGCGGTTTAGTGTTTAATTCCGCATTTTATAAAATGCCTAGATATTATTTATAGGACCTAAGGACGATTAGGCATATACCGAATTTAATTTAATTTGGCAAATACCCGGAATAGTAGAATTATCAATGTCAGAACATATTCTGCTGCTTCTTTCGGTACAACAGTCTGATGTGTGCCTATGTCTACGTGTTTCTGAGGTGTTTCTGACATTCTATTGCATATTACATAATTACCGGATAAGAACAAGAACTAGATAAATGGGATCATTATACATTTTTGCCAAATTCGACTGAATGCCTAAGAATTCTATACAATTCCGAACTTTGACGCTAACGTACATCTTCACAAAGAACAAAATTGAAGATTCTCCACAATGACAAAACATAATTAATAATCTCTACTTTTTCTACATATAGTAGTTTTTTTGGAAATACTAGTTTGAAATTTGTTATCGTCGTCGTATTCGTCGTCAGTCGTTTTTTATATGGATAAGAATATTTTTTTTATAGAGGTCAATAGACAAAGTGAAGGTTTTCATTCGAAAAAATAAAATTATTATAATAAAATATAATAAATTGGGAATTCTTTATTTATTTTAGCGCACATTAATATTCTCCTCCACTACATAGAAACTAGGAAGTTAAAATTAATTATCAGAAAAAAGTATAATATCTTGTCTATGTATTTTATATGTTAATTTTTTTTTTAGATTTTTGTTTGTATTTGGCAGCCAAAAAATTCAATCTACCTTGAACTTAAAATAACATAAAAAAAAAACATTCAAAAATTTGTTTAGATTTCTGTTAGCTATGTTTTTTTTTTGTATAACTGAAAACGTGATTGCAGAGCTAAAATTAGTTTTTATTTTGGAGGTAAATAAAAAACTAGTTGAAATGAAAAAAACTAAATGAACGCGCAATCTTTGGGCATTGCTGAAAGCCTAACTAGTAGTTAAATTTGGATCTTCTTTTTTTTTGTTTGAAGATGAGGAAGTAAAAAAAAAATAATTTTGGAAATATGGTGCAGAAAATTTAAAATGTCACAAAAATAATGTATTTTAAATTTTTGTATCTTGAGATCCATTATATTCCTAATATTCTTTGTAATTAGAGCATTAAACATTATCTCATTTCCTCAATGGAGAGTCTTAACCCCTTGAGTCGGCACACAATTGCATACATCACTTTGTAGGGTGCGTAGAATTGAAATTTGTTCATGTTGGACTCAATCAAATTGGTAATTTTGTTCTTTGTAGTGTTCTCTATGAGTTCTTTTTATACATATACTACATATACTACATAGATTAGAATGTCTGAGATTAATAATGATGACTTAATACTTGATTCACTCACATCATACATATATATTTGATAATACTCATTTTATCGCTTTATGCAATCTAACTTTTAACTGTCTGCAAAATTTATAGATTTTACGGAATTTGTCATATATATTTGATTTACACGGGAAGGTTACAAATGTTTTTATATTAAAATCATTTTTATTTAACAACCATTATTTTTGATTTGTTATATATTAAAATATAATAAATTCAAGGACAATGTCAACGGGTTCAAGTTACAAGGTTAGAGCATGTATATGTAAAACGATATATACTCAAAAAAAAGGTATAAACTAATAAAATCCCTCAAAATTCTGTCATTCCCTTTTTTAAACAATTCTATTATGACCCAAACACGTCATCGCGACAAAGAAATCTGTGCTTAGATAGTGATATGAGAGCTGGCAAAAAAAACCAGTCTTTAAATGGTTTTTTGGGTTTAATTTTTTTTTCTTTAGTTCAGGGGTGTATTTCCGGTTAACTACATTTTATTAATTGCTGGTATACGTAAGTCTGTAATAATTGATATTATAAAAAAAATGGATAATTTCACTTTTTTTTTTGCTCTCTGGGGTTTCTATTAAAGAAAATGAACCACTAGACAAAAATTATGGTTCCTTTTTTTTGTAAGACGTTCAGGTGTGCCCGACACGCACAATAGCAGCAGCAGCAGTTGTTCAAATACAAAATATTTCCTTTCTTGATAATACTTTAAAAAAAAAAATAAACACACACAAAAAAAAAGGTTTCAAGCGATTCACGTGCCAAACACAAGACGAAAATTATTTAACCCTTTTTTTACTGATACTTTAAAAAAAAAAAAAAACTAATAATGTGCGTAACAAAATATTTTTATACTAAAATTAGATAGATTTTTAAAATAGAGACAAAAATAAGGACTTACCTTACACCCCTCACATGAATGAACACCATAATGGAAACCGGAAGCTTTATCACCGCACACCCGGCATAGTACTGTAGTGCCATCAAATTCTGAAAAATTAGAAAGAAAATATTTAATAAAAAAACGAAATTGATAAAATTCTTTAATATAAAAACGCATGGTATATAAAATTACATCTGTTCAATTAAATGGTTGTTTTCTTATATTGATTACTTTAATCGGTTGTTTAATGATACAAAGATTTGAAAAGTGAAATTAATGATCGTATACTACACACACACACACAACACAACACATAGAATTTACAACAAAACACAAGCAATTACATAACTTTCACCAAAATATACTAACCATAAATGAAAAGAGAAATGAAAATTTCTCCCAATTACATCTTTCTATACAAACGATCAAAACGATCAAAAAGCAAGATGATCATGAAACTCTTTAAAGAATAGTTTTTCTGAAAAATCTTGTTTTTCATTTCTTTTAGAGAAAGTATCTTATTTATGTGTTTAGAATTTATAGAAAAAGAAAAATTGAAACATAGAAAAGAATATATATTGGTTATTGACCCAGGACAAGATGCAAAAGAAGACAGTGCAATAAAGAATTATAAATTGATGAGAGTATCAAGCAATAAAATTAAATCTCCAATTGTGCTGGTTTCATATTAAAAACTGCAGTTTTGTTATTTTATATATGAAAAATAAGGCACATTAACCTTTATTGTAAAGGACAGTGCCCTTTTTTATTCCCAACAATATTTTATTTTATATACCAATCACTACAAGATCAATGACTTACAAATACAATAATGAAATTTAATTCAATTCTCTTCTTTATCTATACATAAATCTAAAATGAACATATTTTAACTAGTTTTCCCCGATTTATGCCTTTTTGTTTCTACGATAATACCACAAGATGAGAAAAAAACAAGTTGAAGAAGAAGAAGCCAACGCGGTTTTTCATATAACTGCATTCCAACAGAAAGATTTTTTGTGTGTGCGTTCACACAGAGTTGTTGTTTTCATCTCAGTTAATTTCTGACCTCAACACTATGCTTTTTTTTTTGTTTGGTTACTACTTTTTCCAGAATATGTTGTGCTCTAACAAGTTTGGAGAGCAGCACATCATCATAACACAAGCAAGAGACAAGGTGGGAATTAAAAACAATGAAAATTTATAGCTTGACAAAGAAACCATATCTTTTAAGAGGCTCTCTGTGTAACAGAGCCATTGGTAATGGTCCAAGAAGCATTGCATAAAAAACAACTTATGTATAATATATAAAAAGTCAATGTACTGACGTCAGAATTACAGCAACAACAGCAACAAAAAACGAAGAAAGTAACTAAAGCAAAGAAAGCAATAATTGTTTTCGGTATGAACTTTTTTATGCTGTGTGTATAGAAGACATGTAGTTATGTTGTCTCGGTCGGTTTTTTTTTTTTGGTGAAATGCTTTCTTCTTTCTCTAAATGAAAGCAAAATTATTTGTTATTTATCAAGACGTTTTCTGTATAATCTTGGTGTACTATATATATATATCTTTCTAGCCCACTTTCATTTTCATATGCAATATTTACAAAAATACAAAAAAATGGAAGAGAGTAGAGGTTATCTGGGTGCGTTGCGCTTTTAGTTAATATATTTACATGAGTAGGGAGAAAAAAAGAAATTGTATAAATAAATTAAAATACTGCAAAAATAAATGATAACAATTAAATAGAGAAAAAAGTTGATTGTTAAATGTTGAATATAGTCTTGGCACAATGAACTTGAAAAGTTCAAAAAAATTTAAGTTTCTTTTTTGTGTAATTGGAGCCTTTACATTTTCATAGATGTTTTTTTTTTATGGATTTAATAAGTTTTATATATTTAGTTAAATTACTTAAAATTATAAATTTACAATTTAGAAAGTTTAGTTTGAGAAATTTTGGGGGTAGGGAAACTAAAATTTTGTTGCTGGGCATATATTGAAAATGAGATATTTTAATCAAGTAATTGAAGTAAAGAAATTTCTTTCTGATATTTTGATATATCAATTTTAGTATATACTTTTTCAGATAAATGTAGTACTATTCTTCAATCCAAGAAATGATTATCCTATACTAATAGTTAATCAGTAAATTAAATCTGATAATTATATTTGAATAAAAAAATGACTCTAATACCGATCTAATGGAACGAAATGATTACTTTTTGGCGATCATTTTTAACCAAGTGGTCACATTATTCATTGAGGGATATAAGAGCAGAATTTACAATTGTATATTACTGACCAGGAGGTCATTTAATTCAGTAAAACGATATAAGAGTAGAATTTACAATTAAAGATAGTTCAATAATAGTGCCGTGCCTACAATGTTTGTCAAACGAAAAAGCTTATATTAAAAATTTATCAAAATAAATTACAACTACAATCTTTAAACTGTAAAATATCATTTCATCGTTTACGGTAATAAAAATCATAATTTGATTTTTGTCTAACAAAAATTTAACCCATATTTTTTTCTAAATTTTTTTTCCCTTCAAAATTTATTTATAACAATAAATTTTTGATTTGCCTCGGTAAACAAAAATTTTTTTTTAGGTATAAGAAAACTAGTTCAACTAACAGTAAAACAGTGAAAATTCAAGGAAAATTTGTCTAAATACCTACACATAAAATATATATCAAATTCCCTTGTCCAAAAACAAATTTACTAACCATTAATCTTCACCTTAAAAAAATAGTAGACATTAAATATAAATTTTCTAAAAATTTGAAAGATACTTAAAAATTATTATTTTTAGGTGACCTTTTAAAGTTTAAAAAATTAAATATTATCCAAGTTAATATTTTTTTTCATATTTTCTTAAATTTTAATTATAGATGTGGGCATATAAAAAAAAATATATTCAAATTTTTATATCCAAAGTCAGACTAATTCGAAAAAAAAAACCTTGACCATCAGACTTGGAATTCATCGTCTTTTCAATATTATTATCGCCACGTAATCGGACTGAATTTAAATTTTTGGATATTATTAATTTTTTTTCGCAGTGAATAATTTTTTAATTTTATGATGGTTATTTAAATTATTTCAGGTGTTTGCTGTTTGTGACCAATTTTTTGCGCAATAAACAAGAATTTAACACACACTTGTGTATGCGGAATTAATAATTTTTTTTTAAATCAGAGTTTAACCAAAATAAAATAAGTAAAAAAAAACTATTTAAAATAATATAAATATTTAATTGAAAAATAGAAGGTGTGTTTTTTTGATTATTATTATTATTTTTTTATATATACAAAACTGAATCATAAAAATATCTATCAGAATTAAAAAATATTTTTTTAGTGCATTCCAAAAGACCGGAAAAGATGATTTTCCATCATGTAAATATTATAAAATTTAATTGTATTTATTTGTAAAAAATATTTCTATGCGAAAAATATCGAAAATGAGAAATGATCATCATAATTTATAATTTTTGAATTTCAGCCAAAAATAATTGTCTATTTAAATTTTTTGGCTCATTTCAACAAGATCAATATTTTTTTTGACAAAGAGAAGAAGCAAATATTAGAATTTTTAGTATAACTTTAGTATTGAGGTAGATTTTAGGATTAATTGACGATTAGTAGATTTTAAGTGGCTTAGTGTGTAGTGTTCTATGATGCGGTTCATGTGGTCGTTAATACAATTGCTGACTACAATTGACTCACTTCAAAACTGTTACGTTTTTCGTTGTTGCAATAAATAGCTTCTTCGCTACAGAGGAATTTGTGATACGGAATTCATATAAAATTAGTAGATCCTAAATTGCAATAGAATGTCGGGAAAACCTCTAAAGAGATAGGCCAAGGCCCACATTAGGCTGTTGTGTCAAATGTCTCGAACTACAATGATCCAGACACTACGGTTCAAGAATCAATTAGGCTTATAAGAGTTCTATTCTGAATTTGGTTTATATCAGAGTTCAGATTGTTATGTGATTTTAGATAAAAGTTAAGTAGAATTTTTGAACCGATCAATTAAATGTTCTTATGATCTCAACGAATCAATATCTGACATGATCACTATTTCGTTTCGAAGAACGTCAATCTTTGAAATAAAATTCAATGTATAGGTTGACATTGTTCACCATTTGTAAAATTATAATTAAAGAATTTGGCTCGTGCATATAATTTTGATTCAATGATCTAAAAATATTGAAAGATCACTTGTGTATCAACAATTTATTAAGGATTTTTATAAAGAATTTATAAATATTTATAATTTTATCAAATTTTGAAATATATGCTAAAATAATCTCTAATTATTTCTTTGATCATCCTTCCTTTTTTCTATAAATTGAAAACAAGGAAATTTTTTTATTTAAAAAATATTCTCGTTTCATTACGAGCAGTGCTCTTTGATCGTATTTCATATAATTTCTCTGTGTGTATTTGCGAGATTAAAAAAACGCACACATTAAGGCAATAATTCTTATAATTATGTTGTTGATAAATGCACCAGTACAGATACAAAATTTTATATAATCTACTTATATGTATTAGATCAGTTAATCAGTATATGAATGAAATATGAGAGAGAAGTTTATTTGCTCCAAGTTGGAGCGAGTGTGTGTATTTTGCTTCAAAAAAAATTTTTATTTAGAGGTCAAGGTTGGACAAAACAAAAATTTAATTTTTTTTAAATGTTTACCCAAAAATAATATAAAAATTTAATTAAAAATTTCTGGTTTCTGTTGAATATGTATTTAATTTTATGAAATTTGTATTAGAAAAATTGGATATTAGTAGTTTGCAAAAAATTATAAAATTTCAATTAATTATTACCGAACTAATAAACATACAAAAACTATTTTACGTATTTACGAAGGTTAGGAAGAGAAGAATTTATAATTTTTTTGTAAACAAACAAAAGTACTACAAAAAAAAAAATTATGAGTAATAAATTAATTAAATTAATTATTTGTTTTATTTGGATTTTGGAATCTGGGATATAATTTTATATCAATAATTGCATACTAAAAAAAGATAATAAAATGATTTCATTTGAATTGATAAGCGTTTAGAGTAGAAAGAAATTTTAATATATATTTCATTAAGTGTTAGGTGTTTAATAGACAATAATTTTCGATAGTGTATGTAAATATGTTATCAATTTGAAAAAAAAGTAATTATAACAATTTTCAACTATATACTATGATCTCTAACGATGGCCCCGAATACTCCAATAGCAATTGCATTGTACTTACAATAGTAGTATTCGGAGCTATCGTTCAATTCAAAATTATGCAACTTTCGTGTTTTTCGTTTTTCTCAATAATTCCAATCATAATCTCAAAAGTTCACAAATGTCTCAATGAGACTGAGAATTTCGTCAGGAAATTAAAAAAAAAAGTCATATTTGGGAGAAGGAAAAAAAACAAACATGGCCAATCTTTGTATTTCAACTATGATTAGATCATTTTAATAATTATTAGACTATTTAAATTATGTGATTTGATCATTCCCAAAAAAAAACGATCAGACATTCAAAAAAAAAATTACCAATATTTAAATCTGGTTCTCCTTTAACTGAACTGGCAACAGTTGTATCCATTACAGGATAACTTTTAATATATTCCGGTGTTTGTGGACGTGGATCAATATGTTGTGAATTATTATTATTATTATTATTATTTATATTTAAATTATCCAATGATGAATTTGTTAATTCATTTTTAGTATGATCACATTTTTGTGATTGTTGTTGGTGTTGATTTTGATTTGGTTGGTGATATTGTTGTGAATGATTTATATGATTATTGTTATTATGATTATGATAATCATCAATATTATTACTAGTACTAACAACAATACAATTAGAATTATTATTATTATTATTTAGTTTTTGATTTAATTCATAATTTAAATTATTATTAATATTTGGTGATGTCGTAATAATTGATTTATGATGATTATTAAATATATTATTTTCGTTATTATTATTCTGAATATTATTCGATTCAGATGAAAATGAAAAATTATTATTATTATTATTTATTGAAGATGATGCAACAATTGTTGCTGCTGATGATGACGAAGAAGATAGTAATGATGATGATGATGGTGGTGTTGGTGTAATACTTCGACTATTTACATAAATTACATTACTATGAGGAATTTTACGTGATATTATTGTTAAATTATTATTATTATTAATTGAATTTGTTTTAATTAAATTATTATTATCTGATTTTAATTGATAATTATTATTATTAATTTTATTATTTTTTATTTGATTATATGTTGATTGACAATTATTATTATCTATTAATTGATCATTATCATTTTTAATCATTTTAATAATTGTTGTACTATTATTATTATTATTTGGATTAAAAAATTGTGAATTTGTTGAAATTTTATTATTATTATTATTATATTGAAATGATCTTGTAGATTCTGAATTGTTTATTCCATTTGATGATGATGATGGCATTTGAACACGAATTACTGATGTTGTTGGTATTATAATTTTATTTAAATTTCTACAATCTGAACTATCAGCTGACATTAACATTTTCATGGTTTTTTTTTTCAAATTTTAAATTACTTTCGAACCCAAATTTTATTTGTTAAATTAAAAATATTACAAAATTTAAATATAGGAAACACTGTTTATTTTAATTAATTTTTCAGACTTAAAACATTTTTTCTATAAAAAATCACAAAAATTTCACTAAAAAAATTTTTTATTTTAAATTAAAAAATTTCTCTAAAACTTTTAATCCACCGAAATTCGATAATTCGTGATATATTTTTTTTATATACTGAACACTTTTACTTCTGATAATTTTTTGGTAAAAAAAAAATATTTAAAAATTCCGCCGGAGTTAAAAATTTGATCAAGAGAACAGAACGATCTCGATTGACTTGACAAACTGAAATGAAATTTTGTTCATTAATGAAAGGAAAATTTGAAAAAAAAACCATCTGACAAACCGCCCCGATAAAAATTAAAAGTCTCCAAATACATAGAAAAAATTTTCAAATACTAAAAAAAACTGAAAATATATTTATGAGCGATAGTGTAAAAGATCGTGAGAAAAATTTACTGACATGAGTGTGTGAGGACATTAACGATGAGGGTAGTTCAACTCACATACTACAAAATTTTTACAAATATTATGAAACACTTATGAGAGTAATTTCTGATTCTTCCATTCTCTCTCTCTCTCTCTCTGTGTCTCTCTGTGTAGATAATCATTTCAAATACAACTTGGAAATTTGATCATGAAAATTTTTCTTTAAAGTCAAATAAGAAATTTTAGTGAAATTTTTCGGTATAATCAACAGAAAAATTTGAAGGGAGAGTTTTGGTATTAAAAGGAGGATTATACTTTTATTAGTGTGGTAAAAGGTATAAATTTGGTTGATACAATTTTGTAACTATAAAAAATTCTAATACCAAAAAATCATATGATAATTTATTTGGGTAACAAAAAAACAAATTTTTGATAATGATCGTTGTGTCAGCAAAAATTGTCAAAAAAAATTTGCCCTTGACAGTTCATATTTTATTGTGACGGTCGTTATAGGTTGATATGTTGATTAGCTGAGCAAAAATTTTGAAAATAGGTGGAAAAAAAGTTTTTGTTATGATAGATAAGCAATTTTTGAAGTCGACTTTTTAAATAAATTTTTATCGTAATCACATTTTTTTTATTAAGTCGATGGATGCGTAAAATGATGATGACGAAGAAGATAGTAATGCATGGAACTATTTCGTAATAGGAATTATATTACTCCTCATGCTTCTAATCAAATTACAGTAACTATAAATATAAGAAGACTACAAATGGTTGAACACTATCCCAGAATAGTTAAATGATATGGCGGAGTGTTCATTAGGCAACATCAAATGCCTGATTATTATTTGATGGTTATAAGTTTGTAATTGCAATTTACAATCTATTTTCATTTAGTTCTAGTCCACAACATTAGATTGATAGCGCTATTCCATGTGATATCTCTATTCCATGTATGAATGATGCATGTTTTATGTTTTCTTCAAGTAAACTCTTCAATTTTATTAACAAACGAAACCAGTTTTGTCTAATATGTTATCCTTTATTATTTGGCTAATATTTTAACTCCACTAACAAGTGAAATTTTAAGTAGAAAATCAAGTTTTCTTTAGCCACAGAAATCTTATTAACCTATTAATTGTGTATCTATTGTTTCAAAATTTCATAAAAAAGATTTTCCTTTTAACTTTTCCAAAAAAAACGAAAACTTTCTCCTCTTTAAATTTGAATTCAACCAAAAAAAACTTGCAAAATTATATATTTTGCTCCAAAGTCTTTTTAAATTTATTTGTAGCAGCACAAAAATAAATTTTTAAAGACACGAATGGATTTTCTAATAAATACAAATATACAAAATTTACCATAAAAAAGATCTCAAGTGCAGAAAAACATAAAAAATTATATACAGCAACAACAGCTATAAGAAAAAAGTTCAAAAACCTGAGTAGAAAATTGTAACGTGCAAAAAAAGCAAAGCAGAAAAAAAATAACAAAGTAAAGAAAGGGTTTTATTTTTTATGTTTATGCTCTTTGCATTATTGAACTTGAAAATTGTAAAAGATGATGATGATGGTTTTCGTTTTTATGAGAGGATATTGAACTTTTACTTTGAATTAACTTTTTATTATTTCTTTAACTTTGATTGGAGTGAAAAAAAATTTTTATGCACACCACAAAATAAAATAAGTTACAAAATGAATTGTTGATATCCCAATTTTTTTGACTGGCGCCCAACTGATAGACATTAGAATGAAAAGTATATTAAAAGCATTGGTCGTTCGAGCAAAATTATTTATCGAAACTTACAAAATAATTTGAGTATTACTGGAACTAGCCTTTTTATTTTTACTAAATGTTAACCTCAATGAGTTGTACAAAAAATCAATATAAGAGCTTTATGCAAGGACAATCTATTGGATGGAAACCTCTTTAAGTCTCAGAAATTAGGGATAATTTGTAGGATGTAGGTCTAGAAGAACACCAGACTGTGGAGCTTAAAAGAACATCGGACTGTTGGAACTTTTGAGATCCGAATACCGGAATGTTGTAGTGAGCCTAGAAGAACATCTACCTGTAATAATTATTCCAATCATCATATCTTTATTATACCGAATTTAACTATGTTTAAAATCAATCTTAACTAAATGAAAAAGAATTCATTTGCCTACATAAGTAAAAAATTGCTAAAAATTTCATATAGAAAAAAATTTCAATTTCACTAATTTAAAACTCTAAATAACAAAAGTTTGTTTACAAGAAAAAAAAATTAATTTCTTATGCTATTAATAAGATTTGATCGAAAAAAAAAACAGTGCACGACTTTCTATTACAAAAAAAAACTACTACTCTTATATAGAAAAATTATCGTCAATGAACTTCACGAATCTAGCTTTTTTTTTTTTGGTGGAAGATAGAAAATATTTTATAAGTGAAAAATTATATTACAATTTTATTTGAAGTTTGTAAATTTACAAAATGAAAAATAAAGAGAAAACTATTATAAATTCAAAATTGACTTTCTTGTGCAATTTTTATATATATTAATAAACAACAATCAAATTTAACTTGTGTGTCATTCAACTCTGGCATTTTGATTTTTTTTTCTGTTGCAGTTTTGCTAAAAAGCATAATAGCTGCTGCTATCCATACAAAAATATATAAATACAATTATCATAACTAAATAAAAATTTTCATCCAGTGTTTATAAAACATATACAATAATGAATTTTTAACTTGAACTTCAGAAACCTCTACTTTGAGATTTCCACTTACTATATTTCGTCAGTGTTGTGTGTGTCGTCATCATTCTATCCTTTGAAATATATTTTTTGTCTTTCTTTCTTGTGTGCAACCGATGAGTTTTTATTTTATTTTTTTTCAATTTCGTCTTCGTTTTTTGTTGAGGTCTGAGAGTTTATAAAAAAATAGTTGCTAACACAAAAAATTAGGTATAGTAGATATTATCAAAGTATATATATATATATATAAATTGCCTGATGGCCCGACTTCGTTCGTTGCACTCGCATTTGTAGATCAATGCACTCTTGTGGCGCATTCACATCCAAAAGTTGTTGTTTTAAAATATAAAAAAATACATAGTTTGTTTGTAAGTTTTAGTTTTATTATGATTGCTGTTGTTCATTAGTTTTTCTCTCTTTGGTCAATGGTTCTCTGGTTCATTGCCATTGAAAACATTTAAAAAATAAGATAAATAATCAAAATGGTTTGCTTTTTTTTTGTAAAAAAATTTATGATAAGTGGGAAAATGCCGAGTTACATTTATCCAAAAAAAAATTATGTTGCACGCCTTTGAACCGTTTTATCCTTAAACGAAATTTTGAAACTGGTTTTTAATTTTGTGAAAATTTATTAAGATCAATATCAGATCAATAATTTGGTTTCTTGATTTTAAAAATTAATATTTTTAGAATATAAATGCAATAATTTAAAATATTTTTAATGGTAGATTTGAATTGTCATAATTAATTTACTGCAAATGCGTATAATTATTGATTAACCGTATTACCAAAGAACGTATTTGAAAGCAAGTATTTCCATTAAAATAAGATGACAAAAACTATGCCAATGATTGTTAGATATTGGTTCTTTAGTTGATTTATTCCCTAAAGAAAATCAGATGAATTGTTAACCGTAAAAGAGCAATTAACTAGCAAGTAAGCATAACTCTTGTAGATGACTGGCTGGGGATATAGGTTCTTTAGTTGATCTGTTCCAAGTTTCTCTAGTCTGAGGATTTGTTAACTGTAAAAGTATGTCTATAAGAGCAATTGGCTGGAGGGTGCCCTAGCTGTTCGAATCTTTATCCAGTTGTTGCAAAATGACAACGAAAAATGAGAATATGGAGAGATATGCCTCTCTTCCAGTCTTGAATGCCAACACTACTACAGTCAGTTTTATTGACTACAACAAGTTTCTTCAGTCATGACGATCCAATTATACGTCCAGTGAAAATTAACCCAGTTATGTATTTATATCAATGATAATGGTAATTAGTAGCAGCTAAGACCTTTGCTAAAACTGTCCGTTGGGAAATTTACTTCATAAGATTTGTAAGCTTTCTGCAAACCAGCCATTTTTTTTTTCTAAATTATTTACCATTGTCACAATATCACTTATTCATTAAAATTTTATCTATAAAAATATTTTGTTAAAATTTTCCACATTTGAAAAACCATTTACCAAAAATTCTTATATAAATTTGAACCCGCAGAACGTTTTCAAAAAATAAAAAACGTTAGAAAAGCGCGGAACTGCTTAATTATTCAATTCGCATAAAAAATATGTGTGGTTTATAATGATTTTAATATTATATAAATTAAAAAAGAAGAAGAAAGAAATATATGTATGTAGAGACAAGATGGCCTTTTCGTAACATAATGAACCTTCTTCTCCCAGGAGTTCGTATACCTTTTTTTATATAATATTATTTTTTGTATGTTCAAATAAAAATGTTAATTTTTTTTATTTTAACTTTATGGCAATGATAATTTTTGAACATTTCAAAAATTAAATTTAATTAATTTTTATATTTTGTGCGCTGTTGGTAAGGTGAATGATCTCTAAGTATTTGAGGGTTTTGTATGTATTTTGATTAAAAAAGGAAATCACGTTCTAGAAAAAGGTACTTTTCGTGCTGGTGGTTAAATTTAAATTGAAAATTGATTAAGGTAAAAAACATTAAAAATTTAAATATAATCTAAATAAATTTTATAGATTGTAAATAGTTTAGATCATTTAATTTATTTCTGATATTTTTAGAATTGCCAAAGTCCTTGTTTTGATAATAGTGTCCATTTATCTATTTATACATTCAAAGCAATATGGGTTAGTATCGCTTAAAAATATTCTTTATCAATAATTCGATTTTGTAGCTTGTTCTTCATATAATCTTCGATAAGTCGTATTAGACCATTAGTTTTGGTAGAATAAGTGCAATGGATTTTGTGACTTTGTTGTGATCTTTTCATCCGATATACCCTAAAGTAGCAGTCATGGTTAGCAATTATTCCGGGAAATACGAATGCTCGACAAATTTGCATATCACCAACCCATCTAAGTCGTTGTAGTTTAATATATCACATTATTAGGTTAGGTTAGGTTAAGAAAGGGTATGTGTTAAACTTTGATCCAAAACTAAATGCAAATCCTATCAAAAATTCTGCTTACCTTTATGAATAGAACCGTTCTCCATAGGGGTATAGTTTAAATGGTCGATAAACTATCTAGAGTGCCTCGGCCCAAGTATTTGTACCTTATGCGTGCGAAACTGTCACATTCGCACACTAGATGCTCTAGTGTGATTTCTTTCGTTTCATTTCCACAGCGACATAAGTCATTCATGGGAAACCCTACATAAGTACAATGTGTACAGATTAAGCAATGACCAGTATAAGACCGATCAGTTTTCTGCAGGTTGTTCTATTCATGGATAGGACCAATTACAATCTTTTCTTGGATAGCCGCGGCCAGCATAGTTTATCACATAATTATATAATTACAGTCACATTTAAGTCCGTTTACATTTACCATATTTTCCTTACACAAAATTCCACAAAATTTTGCTGCCAGAAAACATTTAAACCTTTTATATTTCATTGAAATAAACTTGCAAAACCAAAAAAAAAACTAAATCTATTATAAATACCAATTAGCATCTAATTATGATCTCATAATTTTATTTCTATTAAAAAAAAATTGTTTGGGGGTGAAATATTATCTAACCTAATTCAAGGTGTGCACTAGGGGTCAAGGACATATATATCTCAGATATCGCGAAAAAACGCAAATTCTCTCCGTTAATAAATAATATCCAAAAAAAAAGCAAGAAAATGTTCATTGCTAATATTATTAAATATAATTTATTACCTAATTTACACGAAAATTCATTTCCTTGTGTAATAATTTTAGTGTTCTACAATACACAACATCGAATCATTTTTTTTCTCCCAAAAATTTTACACTACTACCAGCAACTTACTACTAAAATTTTACTCTGTAATCATCAGTAACAAAAAAAAGCGCGTATTACTCCCAAAAAAAAAAAATGAAATTTATTTCTTGGCTGTTTTTGCTGTTCGTCGTTTCAAAGTATAATCACAAACATTTTCGGGGTTTTTTTTATCATACATATTTAATTTTTGATTGTAGTTTTTTATATATCACAACACAATTTTTGTTTTTGGTTTTTTCTCTGTACGTATAAACGTGCGAATGTGAAAATTCGGTGATTTGGCCACAAGGTTCGCAAAATAATGAATAAAAAAAAAAAAATTATTAAAAAAAAAGTAATATCATGTTCTTCGCATATAAACTTTCAAGGTTAGTCGGGCATTGACGTTCTCGAGCGTTTGTGTTTTGCGCGTTTCAAATAACAATATACATAAATTTCATTATATACATATATGTTGTTGTATATAAGATTTAGATTTAAAAAAAAAAATTTGAAAAAATATAGAATTTTTATATTTTTTTTGTTTTTATTTTTCAATGTAGTTTTTTTTTTTGGATGTTTTCCCCGAAAATTTTATGTAGAAATTGTTTTACAAACAAAAAAATCAGCAAATAAAGAAGCTAAAATTTAATTAAATAACCATTCAATGGCGTGACACGGTAAATGTGAGCATTAGCTCACATTTGGTTTAAATTAAATCCGGGTTAAATCGTTGTCACAAGATTTATTTCCGAGGATTAGGCATTTCATTATAAATTACAAGGTAACCGGCCGTTTCCATTAGATCAATTCCACTCGGGCAATTCCACTTGGTGTCATTAGGGAACAATGTCTAGTGGAAGCGGCCTAGAATCAATTACATTAATTGATATGCTCTTAGAGTGATAGTAGCGATATTATTTGGATGAGGGAGAAACCGTGATCTTCGAGTGATAGTGGGTCGATTATTATTACGATGAGAAAGAAACCGTGAAATACATGCTTTGTGAAATACGTCCGAACGTGTTGCTTAAATATCAACTACCTATTCGGCATTATATATGCACAGTAGATTTTGTTCTGGGTATAACATAATCTAATACAGAAACAGCCTCAATTTTAAACTAATCAAAAAATTATGTGATATATCAAAACATTTCTTTGATCGCAGTTAAATCTTATGTAAATAAGTAAAAGATTTAAAAAAATATTCTGTTGTAACGTAGCACAGCTTAATAACCTTATATCCTTACAACATCGCCGCTCTTGCCAAAAGTAATTGACAAAAAAAACAAATTATATTTAAATTAATTTAATATTTTTTTAATGCTAAAATATTTAAAAAAAAAAAAAAGTAAACGACGTTTTTTTTTGTAAAGTGTTTGATTTCATAAATAAAATTAAATATTATTTAAATATCAAAATAATAAAAAAAATCAAAGTAATTTATACAAAAATGTTAAATTTGATAACTTAAATTTAATTTTTAAAGTATTTGTTTTTTTTGTTGGAACTAAAAGACTTTTACTCATGACTAGACTAGTTTTTTTTTGCGATTTTTAATTTGAAATTAAACTTGTTTTTTATTTCGACTGAAATTTAATAGGTCAATATAATAAATGGAAATTTAATTTGTGAAATATTTAATATGAAAAATTTAATTAGAACTTATTAGGAAAGGATTTTTTTTGTTATAGCGAAATTTTGTTAGAAAGAGCCGTAAAGAAGCAGTTGACCACTTGCCAGTTCAACTAATGTAATTCTAGTGGATTGATCAAGTGATCTTTTGTTTCAGCTATAGCTGAATCACAGGATACAAAATTTTTGTGTGTCCGCCAAAGTGTTAACACTGAATTTTCGAATACAGACAAACAACATTTTTCTAAATCGAAACATAATGAAGGGAGCAGATGCACTTGTATCATTTATGATTTTTAATCTTATATCCTGTTGTAGCTTTTAAGTATATGTCCTACAGGGCCGATATAGATTTAATAAATTTCTTGTTCTGAGATATTTTTGTGCAAACCCCCGGTTTACAGGGTGCAAACCCCCTGTAAATTTTTGATTTTCTGCTCCTATTTGGGTCCCCAGAACAACCTTCTTACCAGTTTTACTTGTAGTCCAGGGAAATGTTAGTTTGAACTTTCATTACAGATTGATTCTTTAATTAGAGATTAGATAATGAGATTCTCATTAGAGATCATGAAAATACCAATAAACTTTTAGGGACTTGTTAAGAACAATTAGAAAATCTATAATATACAAGAGAGAAAATCAAGTGTTGTACTGTAGATTTTCCACTCGAAAGCCCACAAACCCACTCGAAAGGGTTTGTGGGCATGTAAAAAATGACATATTATACGACATCAAACAAACCTGTTTCTAAAAATGAATACCAGAATTTTAGTTTACTCAAATTTCTTAAGCAAAAAAAAAAATAGTTCGAACAATTTATTGAATATTTTAGCATTCCACACCCAACATTTTTTTTTTGTTTTTTTTACTTTCTTTACAAGAATAATTTTTCCCATTTTTGATTTGGAAATTTGACTTAGAAACTGTTCAAATTCTGATTTCCATCTCTCTATTTTCATAATATATAAAATATATTTGAATTTAAAAAAAAAAAATCTAATTCTCTACTCAGTAACTAACACCTTACCAGCATTAAATTATGTATATAAAAACACATAAATATTTTATAATGTATAAAAGATAATTTTATGTATTCATTTCTATGTATTTATGCGCGACTTTTTTTTTTTTAAACTATAAAAAAACCAATTTTTCAAGTAAACAAATAAAAGTTGAAAAGAAAATTGAAAAAGTTCATCGAACTTTAAAACAAAAAAAAAATGAAAAAGATTTTTTTAAATGTTCAATGTTCAATTTCTTTTTTTTTTTTCAAATTAGGCAAGAAGAAATGGCGTTGGTAGTGGTGAGCATTTGAAAAGAAACACGCATAAATCAACGATATAATAATAGTATTATAAAATGTAATAAACAAAAAGGTATATTATAGCATCGATAATTTTAATTATACAATAATAGTTAAGTGGTAAAAGCTTTAAGATATAGTTTTGCTGGTGAAATGCGACGACGTACATTTTAAAAAAAAATAAAAAAAAATATGTTATTAGCAAATACTTAAATAAAAATTGAAAGGTAGAAAGTAATTGTAGAAAGTTTTAAAAGATAATATGATTCTAAAGCTATTCAGACTTGTTGTAAAAGAAATATTTAAAGAAATGTGAATGGAAACTGCAAACGTTTTATATGATATACTGTAGACAATGAAGTAGCATGATATCTTATTAACTGTTGACTCGGGCCTAAGTTGGTATAATTACGGGAATTCTTAGAGGATTCCTCAGTTTTCATTATGTCAATAGTCGCGTTCCTTTCGGTGTCTAGGCGTAGAAAAGAGTAGGTATGCGTAGATAGGACTAATTATATTAAGTTACGTATACTCAGGCAATGGAACTTCTTGGCATCACTACGAACTACTTCTTTATCAGTTACAGGTCATGTTTGAGCTTCGGCATACTCAGTTAATACGTTCATACATTCATGGTTCGATAGGTAGCTATTTGTGAGGAATATTAGCGAAATTATATTGGAAGTTTCTTTTCAAATTTCGAAAACTAAATATTATAATAGCGCAAACGACTAAAACATTTATAGCTTAATGTATGGATAAATACTTTCCAAAAATCATTAGAAAAAAAATACTTCAAATTTTGTGTATAAAACATAAAATATGAATTCAGAATAAATCCGATTTAATCTATCGTCTAAAATTGTCGTTTTTTTTGTTGTTATTAGTTGATTTTTTTTATAATCTTATGTCTAGCAAATTAGGTAAAGCTGATGAATATGAGTTAGTATTTGAATATCTATATATAAAAGAAATTATTAAACACATTCAAACAAACAAAAATTCTAATTCCTAAAAGTCAGGCTATTAATCGGAGACCACTTCAAATACATGTAAAGAGAATTCAAAGGAAGGTGGCGGTGAGGAATTTAGGAAGAAAAAAAATAACCGGGCCAAATTATTCTAATAGAAAAATTAGATGTGTTGAGTGTTGTTTTTTTTTGGTAATTCTATAAAAAAAATTATAATATTTTGCGTTTGTATTCACATAAATTTGAATGAATTAATAAATTTTTGTTTATATAGTGGTAACCACAATATATATGTATATGTTAAATATATATAATTAGAGTTCAAGGTCAGTAAACCTGAAAAAAATTTCAATTTTTCAGGCCCTAAACAAATTTCTTTTTGGATATTATATGAAAATTTAGGTGGGACACAGCACGTAGACCAAAAAATAAATAGATAAAGAAAATGGAAGATGATAAATATAGATGAGTCAAAAGATACCTAGTGTAACAATTTTTATGTTAAAATGAAACAAAAAAAAATTTTTCTTTTCAAAAAATTTCCACAAATCCGGATTTATTTATGTTTATTATATTTTTGATTAGCTCCTTCACTAATATTTTAGATACTGTAAACTGTAAGGTATAAGGTATTTAAGAGTTATACATAAATGCAGCGATGTAAGTTAGGCAAATTTGGAAGAATTTATTTGGACATTAATTAATCAAAACCCGCTGTAAAAACTATATGATGATAACATATAGCACATAGATGTATCTCTAACACCGCTGAATTCGATAACTCATCTATTGTGAGAACACCTACACGATATACATATGAGTGTTGACCAATGAACTGTACAGGTATTACATTATTTTCAAATTTCAAATAATTCCAATTTATTTTTAATTTCCGAAGACAAAATGTCTAAACAATGTTTTAAAATATTTACAATTAATCAAAGTTATATTTACTTTCAATTCGTTATTTTTTTAACTATTAAAAATCATTCTTGTTATATAAATACTTTCTAAATCAAATCTTTTTTAGATAAATGTCTTAAATAATTATTTATTTTTAAAATTTCTAAATTTACATATCCTTGTAGGCATAAAAATATTTTATGTTTTTCCTTGTGGGCGAATATAAAAAAATTTAAATTCCTATTCCACTTCCTTAATATCGAAAATGTACAAATTCTTAACGATTGCAGCGAAAAGCGAATAACTTTGGAACTATATTATCAAATATTTCAAATAATGAAAATAATTTGAGAATATTTTTTTTATGTAGGATAATAGAAACATAATATTTTTTTCTAATAAGTTGAATAGTTAAACAATAAATTAGATAATTTTTAAAAAAAAATCAAATTTAGTTTGGACAACAACCAATAATTCATAATAAATGAGTCTCGGATATTGTGGAACGAATTTGGTTTAAAGCTTTTTCGAAAATAATACTTCATTTACGAAATTTTAAATGTAGGAAAAAATATTTTGAACTTGTACATTAGAGGTCACCATTGTAGTACATATATTTGAATTTTAAAGAAATATTTTTTTTTTTAAATTTGTTTATTTAAAAAAAAAATTTAAATAAATTAAAATATTATTTTATAATTTCAGAAATTTAAATTCCAAATAATTTTTTTCATAAGTTTTCTGGAAATTGGAAGAAATGCAGACGTTGCTACCCCTTAACTCAATTCCTAAATATCCTTCTATAATGATTTTAATTAAAAAATAATTAAAACCCTTTTATATCTTTAAGTTTATTTAACTGAAAGAAAATACGCGCGCACTCAATTTGGCTCCCAAACACAACGCCCCCCCCCCCCACATTAGTTTAGCATTTCAAAATGTGCACATGCCATTTTTTTTTATATCAATATTTTTATTTCGCCTTTGGTGTTGTTAATTTTTAAATAACTGCATACATTTTTACGTTAATCGCGTTGAAGGTCGTACATTGCCCTGGTACGTTTACCCCAGAAAAATTATATATATATATATATATATATATGTACATATTATATGCACAATTATGTATAAAGCCAAACGAGTAAATAAAATGTGCAATAATATTATGGAAATATATATGCATAAATGTGTTAGTAGTCTATGTAATTCCCGGTTGTTACACGACGACGAGATTTTTTTTTTGTATGCAATTTTCCTTTTTTTGTATTTATATTTATGAAAAGTTTTGAAGTTTATTTTTTTTTTCTTAAATGTGTTTTTTTACTTGACCTCCTCTGTATTTTTATGACGTTATAAATTATATGCTTTTTATATAGTTATCAAGATTTTCATCATATTTATATATGAAAGTGTTCTTGTTCCCTGCATTTGTTAAAATAACATACAGTTGAGCTTCAATTATATGCTTTTAAACGACAATAAAAGAGTTTTTAATGCACAACTCTGCGATAATATTCTTCATAAATATTGCCTTTCATATTATAGCTAATATTGCATATTCGCAGAATAGTGCCTACTATTATTAAGCTAACTTTGTTTGGCTACAAATTGTGTACAAATACAAATTGTATATGGTCCTTCGAGCCAGATATATAAAATGGTTGCTGGTCCTCCGAGCCGGATATATAAAATCGTTTTTGGTCCACCGATCCGGATATATAAAATCGTTTTTGGTCCTACGAGCCGGATATATAAAAAAAATTTTGGTCCTCCGAGCCGGATATATATCTATGGATAAATTTATTCCAGCAATCAATTTCGATCTCCCACTTTTCTACTATTTATCAAACAACAAATCTAAACCCAATTCTATCTATGATGTAAAAATAGTAAGTGGGGGACTTTTAGTTATACATATTTAAAGTCATTGCACTCGAACATATTGCAAATTAAATGACCTCGAACTAAATTTATAGAATTTATGTTTTAGTTATTTACATATATATATGCAGCTGTATGTTTTTTGATAAAGTTAAATTAGTTGCCTAGGCAAAATATTACATATTAACCAAACCTAAATAATAAAATGTTCATATATATATATATATAATACAAATTTGAACTTTACGAAAGTTTATATATTTGTATATGTTTCGGTAAAACAAGTTTTTTTCCTTCCACAAAAATTTAATGAACAAAAAATCATATGCTTTTTAATATTCTGGACGTCAATTATTGTTGTTTTATTTTATTTATCCAACAAAATTTTTAACAACTATTTTCCAATATTATTTGGAAGTGTTATTTGAAAATATTATTATTGCTACACTGTTGATTTTTTTTATTTATTTATTTATAAAACAACTTTTTTATGAAATAATTATTGTACATAATAGACACAACATAAAAAATTTAAGTAGCAAAAAAAAATTTTTTTTTTTTACGAAAATTGATTTTATATGAATTTTATTAACATGTGGTTTTAATTTTACTATGAATAAAACAGAATATTTTATATATAAATTAATTTATATATTTACAGATATGAAAATTGAAACTATGTTAAAAACATTCTATTGTTAACAAAAAAAAAAAAAGAGAACGTTCATAGAAAAGTGCATGAACGTTAAATAGGTTAGGGTTGAAAAAGTTCATCGTAAGCACTTTATATAGAATTGCATTATATATAAAGTCTATTTATTTATTATATGTACATAGATATACATATATATAGTAAATAAGTTTTCTTTTAAACAAAAAAATTGTGTGTGTGTGTCATAAAGGAGTAAATAATACTGACAATGTTAAGAATAACTAATCACGATTTTCTGTTTTGCCCACATTAATAATTTAGTGAATGGTAGGTATTCAAAATTTAAAAAAATTAATTTAGGCCAAAAAACACAAAGAAAATGAATTTAATTATTAGTTAAGATAGTCAAGATAAAAAAAAGTAAAATATCCACTAAGTAGTCATTTTTTAATTTGTAACTCCATACATCAACGCCTTATGGGGTACGACGAGATAAAGGAACAAGCTAATTACTTATCAAATGATTTTACAAAGTAAAGGCAGGCGTTGAAGTACTCCATAAGGCGTTTATGTACTCCATAAGGCGTCATTGTACCCAATAAATCATTGGAATTTGTGGATATTTTATTAGTAATATTTGAAACGAAATACTAATTACATTTTACTTTTATGAATTATGAAACAATAAAATTATTAAATGATAAGTCCTTACAATTGTGAACAAATACATGTTAAATCTTTTAATTAAATATTACAATAATACTAATCATAATGCCAACTAAATAATCCTGAAATATTCATTTTCATTTCTAAAATATGCATCTCCATTTATTAATTTTCAAACAAGAACAAAAAAGTTTAACCATTTAGTAAATAGATGATTACCACACATCCCTGTACCAAAAAAAAGTCAATCAACTTATTTTTTGTTGTACAGCATCACCATCATCATCATCATATACTTTATATGTAAACTAAGCAAATAGTTCTAAATATATCATTTTATATAGAATAATATTAATTTCAGTCAAGGATAAAATCAACTGTATAAAGTATAATTTCTACAAAAAGGTTCAGTAACTTGCCTTGAACTATTTTAACCCCTCATATTTTTAGTTTGTCTAAAATTTTATATATTTATACATAATACTTTAAAAACCTGGACAATATTTATATACATTTAAAAAAAAACCGAGATTTGTAACGAGATTATTTTATTATAATATTCTCAAAATAGCAAAAAATAAGGAAATTTCAATTTTAAAATTGGCAAACACTTATATAAATTTATCATCTTCTTGACTATCGACAAATAACAAATAAACTTAAAACATTTAGCATCTAATTACAAATTTTATTTTCAATATCATTGCTTGCTGCTATCGGTCGATTAACTATACTAGGTAATAATATAATAAGTGCTAAAAAAATCTCGCTTATATATATTTTTCTTGCTTTTCTACAATTTAAATTTAGCACGAGCATAAAAATAAATTGTACATAATTGTAATAAAAAAAAAATACAATTAAAATAAAAAATTTCTGAAAATGCATTTATTTTTTACAATTGTAGTTGTGTAAATTGCAGCATGATATTTTCATTTACTATTTTCTATGTATTAGTAATACCGTCACCAACCAAACAAACATTTCAAATATATAAACATAATATCAACAACAGAGAGAGTAGTAGCAAAGTTACCAACAATTTTTTTTTGTGATCTATCAAAAAGGCGAATGAACTGAATTGACCCGTTTTTGTTGTTGTTGTTGTAACTTCATTGCTACTTTTAAAATTTATATATGTACAATTTTAAATTTCAAATGTGCAATATTTATATATAAAAGTTTATAGAGTTATTATATACGTCACTGTGTGTACATATGAAATATTATCTTTTACAATTCTATGTTTATGTTTATTTATATATGTATATCGATGCCTTTCAAAGTCATTTCAGTTTATTTCCAATTTGTATAAAAGCACGAGCTTTTAGTTAAATTTAAAAACCTTATTGAATATTTACATATTTAATAAAAGAACCATGAATATTTCTTCCAATCTAATAATCTTTGTGTTTCTGAAAATGTACACCCCAACCACACTCCTAACTCTTTGAATATTTCATCCGTTCTTCTCGTATATCTTGGAAAAACTAAAGGCCATTTTTGTTTTTCAAAGATAAAAATAAATAAAAGTTTTGTGATTATATAAACTTTATATTCACAAAAGATACAGAAAATTCACTATACTCGCTTAAGGTTATAAGGGAAAAGGATAAAAAACAAACAGGCTAAAAATGTTGGTATGAAATTTTGGTATGTAAAAAGTGAAATGTGGTATGAGAGTAGGACATGGATAATAAACCAACCAACCAAAAAATAAAAGCTTTCTTTCTTTTATTATACACCATTAAACTAGGTCGTACTTTAGGTCGATGAACGCTGAAAAAGAAACGAAGGCCAAATCTCGTACTACATATCTTTTTTATTTAGCAAAAAAAAATTAAAATATTTATGTACAGAAAAAATATATAAATTTACACGTAATTTTACGAGTAAATAAAATGCTGTAAGCATTTAAATGTCAATTCATAATTTACATTTGATTATTAACAAAAAAAAAATTATCATAGTAGCTAAAATAAGTAAATAAGAATTCCCCTCTGGGGTAGGCAAGGACAACGTAAGCAACATAACACTTATTAATAATGCAAAAAAAATTCCACAAGATAAAAAAAATTATATTTAATTTCACTTTCATCGGGAAAGTGACACTTGTGCACAACAGTGTGATTGAACAGAGATTGTTTTTTTTTTAAAGCGTAAGAGCAGAGCGAGTATAAATATTATAATTAACAATTCGACAAGTGTTATGAGTGAAAGTTCCATTACTGTTAAAAGAAACAACAATATTAAAGTAGTGAACGTCTTGAAAATATGGTTTACCTTCTCTCCACAGCAACATAAAAAAAATTATGTTGTGGAATGTTTGAAGTAAAAAAACAAGAAAACAAATTTGTATAATTTTCTTTAAAGAGTAAATAGTAGCTCAGTGTTTTTTTTGTTTGATCAATTATCAATAATAAAAAACATGTGCTTACTTTCAATTTCGATACTTTAAATGTCATTACATAATGTGTATTTCTGTTTTGGAAAATACAAAAATTGATTAACGACAAATTAACTACAAATGTTAATGTTAGATTTCTAGTAAGGGAAGATACCTCAAATTAGTAAAATCTATGTCAGAAAATTTGTCAATGTTCCTGTTTAAATGTCTGTTCCCTTCCTGTTCATGATTAGAACCTTAATTGCTAACGTGCTGGACCTAATCCCTTAGTTACTCTCGCCGCTCATGACGTTGACGCGTGTGACGCAGTTTTGAAATTTAAACAAAATTCAGGTTGACAGCTTGAGAGTATCTACTCAAAGCGTCACCTGCGTCATTTGACATTCGAACGCCTGATGCGTCAACGGCGAGAGTAACTCCAGCACAAGTGAAAAGTTTCGACTGCTCTTCTAAACACGTTTTCTGACAAATTCTACTTATGATTGGTACTAATTATGAACACTAATTATGAGAGATTTATATGGTTCGTTGCGCCAATCATTTTCGTATGTATTATACAGTTAATTATTTTCATCAACGTAAAAATGTGCTTTAATAAACCTAAAACATAAAATTTTTTTTATATCTTTTCAGTTATTCCTTATAATAGCACATTAAACTTTCAGTACAAATAAAGTAAAGCTTATTTAGATTGCGCGTTTTATTATATATTATCATTTTATTGAAAATGTGCACTCACTCTCGCTTTTCGCACAAGATACAAAATATTTTATATATGTATAACATATTTTTCTTATGTACATATATAAGTTTGTCAAGTTAAATGTGGGTTACACAACATAAAAAATTTATATAATTTTTTTTTTCTTTATAACCAGAAAATTATTTTGTAGGCGTCGGGGGGTGGAATATATGGGGAACAAATATTAAGTTAAAGTCATCTATATTTTCTTGTTGTCGAAAATGGCTAAAAAAGGGGTTAAGCTATTTTATAAGTCAGAGCAAGGGAAGAAAAGTTAATATAAAAAAAGGAGATCTACACACAACAAAATTTCGTTGATTCGTTATCATTTGCAAAGTGTGTAAAAAGCTTTTAAATATATACAGAAATAGTTTAGCTTATGTATATAATATGTATTGGGGAGCAATGACCGATTGAATCCATGGCCTAATTTCCAGGAAATGTATAATTTTTTTTGTACGATAAGTTTAAGAGCTTTTTTTTGTTGTTGTTGTTGAAGTCCATGTGTGTGTGTAAAGTTGACAGAATAGACAAAATAAATGTATTTTAAAACTTAGTTTATAAGTTTTGGTTGTTATTGGGAAAAAATATAAAATAGCTTAGAAAAAATTAAAAGTGAATTGATTGTTATACGCGCGTTTGCGTTTAGCTTAATTTTTATATATATTTTATTAATGTTTGTGATGAAAATGAGTATCCGTGTGTAATTTTTGTGTTTTTTTTTTGTACAGGATTTTGTAATAGGCAAGCATGAAATTTATGAAATTAGTTTTTTTGGTTTTGAATGTAGCGTATAGAAGTTTTTTTTTTTTTTGGGGTTTGAAATTAAGAAGTTTTTTTTTGTTAACAAAATTTAGGTTGATTCTTAATATGTAAAATTGAGGTTAAGAATATATTTATATAAATATTTATATATATTAATTTAGGTCATAATGAAGTTTTCAATTAAAAATTTTTTTTTTAGGTTTTATAAATTAAATGGTAAAAAAATTATGACACTTGCAGAGTTTGGGTAATACATAAGAGTTCAAAGAACTAATATTGTTGCATTAGTTTCAAATATTAGTCAAGGAATGGTATTTGTGAAGACTATCACTGAGCTCGACGTCAACTCTTCTAAATTGGTGAGCATATGATCGCGAAGAAGATTATATATGTTCTTCTGATTTATGCATCATACTAATGATAGTATGGATGGATGGATGGATTGGAAGAGAGGGATTCGAAAGAGGAAGGATCCGCGCACTCAGGCCAGCATAGGCCCATTGTACCCTCTCGAACCTTCATGACTCTACAGATGAGAAACGTGGATGTATTAAAGCATCGTAATCTTATATATAACTATTATTAAAATATAGATTAAAAGCCAAGGCATCCTATCGTCCTATCCCTTTATGTCTATCCATACAAGCTTCAAGTTCAAAGCCCCTTTTACTTTTTTTATAAGATCTACCACAAACTATTCATAGAATTCGCCTAACGATCACTAATTTATTGGTCTAATCGATTTTCTTCGTAGATAAATTTTATAGAAAAAAGGATAGGGTGTTTTCTTTAATACCCAATCGTAAATTCGAAAATAAACTCCTGTCAATCCTTTTATCTAATAAAAATTAATCTAAATTAAAAACAAAAAAAACCTATAAAAAATATCAACCTCATTCATAATCTTCATTGAACAAATACTTTCCAACCCACCCCCTTATTAAAACAATATCATTCCGACAACAAATACAGAAAGCAAAAAAAAAAGTGAAATTATTTTTATATTATTTTTTTCTTCCGAAATTACGTACGAAAAATACAACAATAACAATTAAGTCATAAAATCAACAACAACAAAAAGTTTTTTTTTTTTTTGTTAATTTATTCCAAGCAAAAGCAAAAGTACCGAAAAATAACAAAATTAGGTTAACAACGTACACGGTCATTGACCGAACAGTGAAAAGCGAAAAAAAAAAATATAATAAAGCTTTCAATTTTTATTAATACATTATAATATTTAAAAAAAAACTAGAAATTTAATGAAACTAAACGCTCATAAAGCAAATGAATATTAGATTTTATACAATGGTATGACATTCCAAAAGTGAGCATTTGCCTCCTTCCTCTTTTAGGAAAATAATTGTATGAGATCAAACAGTAAATTATTCAGAGTTCTGCACTTTGTTGAATTTATTAAGCATTTTTTAAGAAAAGATTCTTAGTTTTAGCACGACAACCTGATGTAAGCCTATACATTTCACTTAATGGTTTTCTCGAAACTCTATATGGGACAATAATCAGTGAAAACTAATCAATGATCTAATTTCGAATCAAATTTATCGAATGAAATTTAAAGCTATCAATTACATATCGACATTAAATCGAATATGATAAAATATCTCGACTAGGAATTAATCTAATAAATAATTACGTCATACCGTACTATTTTACGCCTGCTATGAACAATTATATATATCTATATATAGATTAAATTAAAAAAAAATTAATGAAATTATTTATATTATTTTTGGACAACGAAGAGAGCATATAAATGACAATTTTTTATGTTGCAAGTTTTATTGGCAATTTTAATTTAATTTTTAGATAAATTAAGAGAAATAAAATATATAAATTCATTAAGGAAGTTAAACAAAAATTACCTGCTAAAACTCGACCAATTAAACGTTCAGTATCATCAATAGTTTTTATTGAATAATCACCAAATAAATTTTCACGATTACCAACAGTCATTTTTTTAAATTATAATTAAAAATTTTTCAATATATTTACTTTAATTTTTTATATCACAAATGAAAAAAATTTCGGCACTGGAGTTTTTTAAAACTAACACAATTATTTTTCTTTAAAAATTAATTAATTTAAAAATTTATTCTATATACTTTTATGGCACCGAAATTTGAAAGATTTTTTTAATAAATTTATTTAAAAACAAAAAAACCAAAAATAATTGAACTAGACAAAATATATTATTCGAAAAATTATCGAATATTAAAATATCACAAAAAAAAGCTAAATATTATCTAAAAATTTTAAATGTTCTATTTTCAATAAATAACGTTCTCTTATATAGATATTAGAAATTCTGATAGATAGTTTTCTGTTTTTGTAATTTATCGTTTATGTCGGCTAGAAGTTTGAATATTTTTATGCATTTTTTTTATAAAATTTAACTATTTAATTATTTTAAACACACATTTTATCTATTTTTAGATATTTTTAATATACAAAATATTAACAAGCGTAAATTTTGAAAAAATTAAAACGCTTAATTTTCATTTATTATTTCAACAAACATAAAATGACATTTGTTTGAATACGTAAGTGAAACTGAGACATAACTATATTAAAATTTTATAGTATACCTCCGAAAGAAACATTATTACATATTTTTTTGTTAAGTCAAAACTACAAAACTTTAGTGAATAACACAAAAAATGTCGAGGAAAATAAAAAAGTAGTAGTGTGGCACAAACTAAAAAAAAATGTTGTGGAAAAATATATGCTATATTAATTTTTCAGTTTATTTATCAAACTATCGAAATTTGAACAACAAAAAAAACAGAATTATTATAACTGAAAAAAAAGCTTTTCAATGCATGCACACAAGGAAAATAAATTCAAAAAAAAAGAACCGAAAGCTTAAAATTTGCAATGAGGAAACAACAACGAAATAAATGATCAGGTTTTTTTTGTGATATTATATTCGTTTTTTGATTGGATTTAATTACCGATATAATAATGAATTGTATATAATAATGTTGAGTTGCAAGTTGATTGTGTCCAATTGAATTCGCGATACGCTTAATTGAAGAAGAGGCGATCAGAATAGTTAACAACACTTGGGAACTATATCTTCAGGGTCGTCAAACTAAACTATTATGGAAATAACATATTACACAGTATTTTATTATTTAACACTAATTTTATAATTTTAAAACACAAACGGCGACAAAGGGTTAAATAAAACACTCGCGTGGACAAAGGGTTAAACTCGCGATTTTATAGGTTTCCTTTGAATATTGTTTACTTGATCTAACCCAAAAAAGCTATCAGAACCCAAGAATAATGATCTTTAAATACCACAAAATTTTAACTAAACATCTTTGTACTCTTTATTATGCACCCCATTTAATTCCATATTTTAAAATATAAAAATTTTCTACAAAAAAAAAAGCTTTAAATAACGGTTACACATTTAATAAAGTTCAAAAAGCTTATTTTCGAATTAATTTTTAATAACGAATTTAGCACAAAATAAAAATGTGTGGAATCTATCTTTTTAATTATAAGCTTTTTCATTTTAAAAATTATGTTAGTCGATTTGATTTTTTAATAACTTTGTACACATCGGAAAGGCAAAAGCTTCAATAATTTTCAGAAAATAATAAATTTGTGCCGATTCAAAAAACGAACCCCACTCATACATTCAAACGAAAAGTTCTTAAAATATTATATAAATCATAATTATACAACATTTCTTTATATATTCTAAATATCCAGTTTATATTACGTTCTACAAAACAAACAAACAAACTTCAAGTTTGATGTTGGACTATGCAAAATTATATACACACGATCTACCTCTGAATCCCATTGGGTATGTGTATAAGTTTTCATCAAATAAAAATACACGTGCGATTTAAATATTATACAATTCTCAATTTATTTTTTTTAGATGCTTAAAGTGCTCTGAACTTTTTCTATATATATATGTGTTATCTATATAGAATTCTCCTGTTAAATTACTAATACTATTTAAAAAAAAAAACAATCATACACACACATAAATAATATATATGTTTATATTATGCTTTATAAAAAAAAATAGCAACAACAAATATTATAAATATTCGTTTGAATATTTGTCTGAAAGCTAGGTGAACGACCGTTGATTATGTACGACCTTCAAAGTATCTGGGCCAAGTGGAATAAAAAAAATATTTTAGTATTGTAGAAAAGAAAAAAATAATATATAAACTTACGACATTTGCGCGATATTTTTTCTTTTTTTTTATATAATATTTATTTATTTTATTTATAATTCTCTTTTGCTTTTTCGGATATCTTTTTTTTAATTATTATTTTTTATTTAAGTTTCTGTTTAAACTATTTTATTGGGTTTTCTTATTTTTGTGGTTTTTTTGTGATTATCTCGTTAGAAATTTTAACTTTATCAATTTTTTTATATCCAAAATTTTGTTTTTATTTTATCGTTTTTATTTTTTGAAATTTCAATTCTAAATGCGTTTAAGATTAAATTTGATTTCAAAATTTCTTCAGATTATTCTATATTTAAAGTACAATATGAAATATTGATTTAAAAAAAAGGCAGAACAACGACAATCGATGACGAATGATTTTTTAATGGGTAGATTTACATTTATATATGATTATCAAGAATCAGTAATATTGGTTGGTTGGTTTGAAAGGAGGGGGGGGCCAAGAACCCTCCACTGCAGGAAAGCCGCTAGGGCCCATTGTACTCTCTACCGACGGTTCATTTATGCTAGATCACGTCGACCCATCCAAATTCCCTTAAGAACGAAATGATGGAGGCAGGATTAATCTTACCTGCCTCCATCAGATCCGGTATTCCGTTGAGAATCTTTGGACAGTAACTAGAGGAATAATAATTTCTTGCCAATTCATTAGCCTTTCCGTTATCGTAAATGACACAGTGGCCGGGTGACCACAGAAGTTTGACTTTGTTAACCCTACCCTAGCAAGAATATTCAAGTATTCCTTATATTCCTCAACTAAAATAGGAAGTAACTAGTTAAATAGAAAGAAACAGTGTGGCTATCGGTCAGATGATGGTTGTTAATTTCCACCCAATATAATTAGTTTCAATTTTATATTAAATAATTTCTTTGCTAATTAATAAATAATTTAAATCCCCTAAAAGATTATCATTTAAAATTCTCAATCTCAACTTTGTAATAAAGAAATTCAAATTAAGAAAGTAAATTTATAAATTAATTATTATACAAAAAAAAAATTAAAACTAACACAAATTAATGTTCATTATTTTGACATTTCATGCCTCCTTTTAATTTATCCAACAACAAGTTTTTTAATGATATCTCTCTCTTTCTCTTTTTTTTTATAAAAAAAGGACACATTCAAAACATTAAGAATTATGTGTGTGCGTATCCTTAACTGCCTACACAACAACAACACCAACAACCAAGAAAAAACAAATTATAATAGATTATATTACTTGTTTTTATTTACTCCTACGCACATTTTCCTTTAAAACAAGTTCAATGAACTCATAACCTACATGCTATCCTTGTGCGTATATACCAAAAAAAAATTGCTGGTTTTTTATTTAAGGATACAGTAATAAAATATTTTCTGTATGTATATAGAGAAGAAAAGATACATAATTCTTTTTATGTTATCCATCGGAGCTTTTTAAAGGTAAAAAAAAAAAGAAAAATAAGTGAAAATAATAAAAAAAATACACGAATTTTTATTTATTTAAAATATAAAAGAAAAATTGTTTATTTTTATAAACAAATTTGTGCGCAGTGTAAGAAAAAAATTAATAATCCAGTTTCCAAACAACCTAGAGAATAAATAATAAGGATAATAAACCCAAAAATTCTACACCCACCCACCACCTACTACCATACAACAATAATATATAAAAATCTTAAGTCAAAAATATCTTCGTTTCATTTAGTTTGGCACGTGTTTCAAAAAAAAATGATGAAAAATACTTATATAAAGAATTCTTTGACCCTCGAATTACTAACACATTTTCTGCTGTTTAAGGGAGTTGTGTTGTGTTTGGTATACAATTAAAAAAATCCGTTCTGGGTTTGGGAAAAAAAATTATATAAGTAAATTTTTTATTACCTAATTTCTGTATTATTTTTTTTTAATTATTATAAAAATTAATTTTTAGAGAAATTTTATTGAATGTTAATTTTGTTTATAGATTGTCGAAATAATTGAATGAATAAATTATGGAAATAAAAAAAGGAAACCAAAATTAAGTTAAATTATGAAAATTTAGATTTTTGTTAATTATTGGTTGTTTAGAAAATTGAGATATTAAAATATGTTTTGTAGTAATCCTTACGGACAGAATTAAGGGATTTTTTTTTTGATATTCTTAGGCCAAAGAGGAGAAACTTACTGTGTACAGGCATAGAAGAATTATTGTAGCTATCGGGACATGTAAGACAACAACAAAACAATCGATAAAAGTGGTTTTTAAAAGCAAATATTGTAAACCTCAATTCTAACAGGGAGTAAGATTAATGCTTTTACTCAATTTGTGTACTGATAATTAGTAGCGACAAGGGACTAGCGGCTGACCCCAAATTCCTTTGGAATTTCACTCCGATAATCTGAGATAATCAAATATTAAAATATATAACGAGACATTCGTCAATTTGCTGTCAAATTTAATGTCCTACGATCTATTTGAGAACTGTCTCACATCTATTTGAGAACTGTCAAATTATTACAATTATTGTTCCAATTTTATGTTTGAAATTTTCATCAATTTCTCACAATATTTCAAGGGAAATTACTTTCTAATATTTTTATGAAAATACTTAAGAAATTCTCAAAAACCCCTAAAAATTTTTTGCATAAAATTAAAAGAGTTGAAATAGAAAAGGTTCAAGAACCAAAAAAATCCTTACAATTACAATTTTATCATGATTCCTTAATGGTTCAACTTTTCATGTTCCCACAAAAAAAAAGAGCCTAAAATTGTCTTTTTCTATTTTGAACTAATCAAATAAAACCTATACACAATCTAATTTATATTCTTAGCATTACTTTGAAATAAAAATTCATCCCCCTTGACTATTAAAAATCAAAACTTATTTTTTCTTATTTTCAAAAAAATTTCTTCTCTCTCTCTCTCTCTGAAAATAAAAGTACAACACAATATTGAGTATTTCCTTTTATATAAAAAGTTATCATTTCTTTCCTATATTTCATTTATATACACGCACTTTTATTCAACCCCCTAATAAACACCATTCAAATAAAACGTACACATTGGTATACGTATACAAAAACAATTTAGAAGATTGAAATAAAAAAGTTAATTTTTATGTAAAGATAAAAACCGAATTTTTTTTGGGTAGTAGAAATTATATCAGGGGTTATTTCATGTCAAGGCCAAAAGCTGGGTTTCCTTGTACGCATTTTATAATATATCATATATATACGTATACACACATTTATGCAAAGAGCGGAAAATATATAAAGGAATAAGAGGAAAATGATTATATTAATATGAAATTTTTGCTTGTTTTTTGGCAACAAAAAAAAAGGATGACGACGAGAAACGGGAAAAAAAAATGAATTATGATATACTACGCATTAAAAAATAAAATATTATAGTATAAACGGAACGTATTATACTTTTTTCTTTAGTTAAGGATAAAATTAAAACAAATAAAAATGAAATTGTATAATTAAAAATAAAAAAGCAAATTTCTTTAATAAATAATTTTTGTAATTGTTGTGAATGATTTTTGGTGGTCAAGTAAAATACATATTTTACCCAAATAATTTTATAATAGATAATTCCAGGGATAGAGAAGATACAACATATCGTATCCAGCTTTTAGCGTTCCCTGATTTTCAAATTCCGAAATAGAATAATCACTATGACATTAAGTTGTAGCTCAGAATATTTCTAAGGAAATCAGGACCCATTCTCTCCAATATTAATTGATACAGCAGCGTACAAAATATTTAACGATATCTGGGAACAATATCCTCAGTGTTGTCTGTTGCCAAAACCACACTATGTTGGCCCACGACTGTCGAAAGAAAAATCGGAGTTTATTCTGTCCATTAATAGAACAATCTACAAGGAACTCAAGAGCCTCATTACCGGTCACTGTTTGATTATTAAGCATGGTGTCACATAGATGACTTATACCGTTGTGGGGACGACAGCACATATTCTGTGATTGCGACAGAGTTGCTGGATGGTTTATCGGATCTTTATAAGGCTGAGCAGAATATTTGATACGATTAGTACCTAGTTTTTGACCAGGGAGGGCATAGAGACAACAATGAATCCATCGAAATATCTCGTGATGCGTGACTACCACTTCTTAACCTAACTTAATCTACCTGTGAAACGACCTAAAGAGTTTACGATGGAGATACATGGGAAATATTGTTAACCCAGCTAAAACTTACCCAATTTAAACTCTTAAGGAAAAACGCAAGTCTCTAATAGATTATGAAGGACTTCTAAGTGTCAGATAATAGTATCAGAAATGCTCGCTAATTTATGATGCCATTTTTCCCGTCTTAGCATAGTTTCGATAATAAAATCAATAATATATTAGTTGCTAAGTTCATTTAGTAAAATACTAAATCCTTGAAAGAGTGTATATTAATGAATCATTTTGTGAGGATCTATTTTAATACTATGATTTCATTTTCTAATATATTTTCTATATCAATTTGTCATTTTTGTCATTATTGTTAATGTTAACAGCTAATTAATATTATATACAACAGAAAAAAACTTAATCTAAAATATAGAATTATTTTTTAAATGTACATGTTCAAAGTTTATAATTTAATTGCGTTAATCAGAAGCATAGAAAAATAGAGCTTATCTCCCCAAACAAACAAAACACACTGAAATTTATTTATTATATAAATAATAATAATAAAAAAAAACACCCTCTTAATATACAAAAAAAAATTATTCATGTCTGCTCTCCAGTATTCTAACTATAAAAGGATATGAACTTTAAGTGGTATATGTATTAAATTTCAAGGTGAAATACATATGTAAAAAAAAACAACTTCCAAATAAATTAATACACATTATATTTAGCAGAAAATAATTTATGTAGCAATACATGAGTTTGTTAGTTTATCGTTAGAATATATAGAGGAATATAAGAGCCACAGATTGTTGACATCCCCTTGGGACTTGGGAGTCCCCTTTGTTAGTGATTTAACGTGCACACCTAAGTCGAAGGGTTGTATTACACGTCCCCCTTGGGAATGGCTCCATTAGGCAGGAGTGACCCGTTGGAACAACAAGTTGTTCCAACTGCCAGTCTATTTCTCCGTGCAAGCGGTAGGAACCTTAATGGCGGAAGCGTCACCTATCTAGATCCCTGACTGGAAGTAAGCGAGCCACCCTTCGAACAGATAGCACTGTTCAACCCCGGAGTGAAATTAATGTGGCACAACCAGATGTCGGTGATGCGGGACAAGATCTCTCAGGGCATTTACCGACCCCGTGGTACCCGAGATTTATATACCTCGTCGTGGAGTCTAGCCGAAGGAACATCTAGAAAAGCTCCAAAAACAGTTATAAAATCGTACAATCGTAGTTATTGCTAATACTTGAGGAAGATAGAGTGCCTCACAACTGCAGATAATGTGAGGACAATCAAAACGTAGACGGTACAAGGTAAATATTTTGTAACTAATGTTGTAAAAGTAGGCACCATATTTGAGCTAGATATTAAGATTAGAGGAACATGAAAATATATCACAAATTTCAAAAATAGAAATCTTGAAAGAAACGAATTGTAAAACAGTAACAGTAAGTAGGGGGGGGTAATGTCAATAGTAAAATAAATTTCAAAAAGAGCCTAAAATCAAGTCATAAGTTCAATGACTGACAGACAGAAATAATTAAATTTAAATAGACAATTTTCCTTAAACTAATTTCTTCATTTCTGCTCACTAAAAACAAAACAAAAAATTGAATATTTAAATGGGGAAAAAAATATAAGGAAAACATAAAGAATATATGTACATATATATTGGGTACTGTACGAAAAATGATTTATACATTAAAAAGGAAAAAAAAAGTTTGCTGTATGTTTCGTTTGGAAAAAGATTTTGTTTCTTTACGTAAATACGCACACACATTTTTATTCATGTTATTACTTTTTTTCTTTTTTGCTAATTTTTGTTTATTTTCTTTTTCAATTTTGTATATGTATATATAAAAATTAAGAAATCACGGAAAATTTTCTAATACATACGAAAAAAAAATTAAGATGAATAAATAATATATTAAGGAAATTTTTAAGGTTATAGTCCTTTTTTATAATATGTCCTTGAATAATTTTTGGTTGGTTTTGCTAACAAATAAAATTCATAGGAAGTTAATTTGAATGATTTTTAAGAATTGTTTAAAAAAAAAAAATTATGATATAACAATGTTGATTAAATAATTTTTCTTACGAGACAATTTATTATATAATGGAAATTGATAATTAGATAATAGATAATAAAAATGATTATTACGCAATTTTAGCAATCGATTTAACGTTTTTCAGAAGAATATTATATTTTTTGGTCAGATGTAAAACAAAATCTTGCTTAAATTTAAAGGAAAAAGAACCACCAAGGTTATGTAACATAGAAACAATCTGTAGATGTCAAACTATTTGTCAGTAGAAGTTGAAGAAATGGGTCTTAAAATGATAAGAGTAGATATAGGGAATGATTTGTTATGAAAAACTAGAATTTTTAGAAAATTACCACTGACTGCAATGTTCCACCGAATAAAGGACAGTGGCTTTTCCATTTTTCTTCTAATTTAAAATGGTAATGAACGACAAGAAAGAAAATTATCTGCATAATATTTTATTACTGATAAATTCAAGTAATGACCATGAGTCAATTTAGAACCACATCGTAGCCTTTTTCGTAAATCCAACTAACGACTTCATACACCTCAACAAAGTTCACTTCACACTTCCAAAATTTTCAACTGTCGTGAACATAGATAATTTTCTAATTAAAAACGGTTTGCCACCAAAATAAATTTGTCACCAAAATATTTAAATTAAATTTAACATAACAATGGCGACATCTTAAGTCGAGTAGATTTAAACATTTTCTTAACTTGACATTTTATATATATAGAACAACAAAAAATGCAATTACGAAAAAGCTTCAAAATAAAAAGAAGAAAAAATATTATCCAATGCACTTTCAGAAGCAAAAAAAATTACTATCCACACAAAAAAAATGTGCATGAAAAAAATGCATCAGAACTAATTTTTTATAACAATATTTAAGCTTTTTAATTTTTTAAAATAATTAAATTTATTAATTTCAATAAATTTTGTGAATAATAAAATTAAATCTGTATTTAAAAAATTTATATTTTTTTGAAATTATAAACTGAAATTTTAGAATGCATTTTTGGCGCCACATTCGTTACAAAGAAATTATTACTTTTATGAGTTTATAAAATGAGAAATCATGCTCAATGCATTTTTATTTTGCATTTTTTCATTTCCACATTTTTTTACTCTCAGCAGAAAGAAAAACGCATACAAATGCATTTAAATGCATTATACATTTTCGTTATATATTACATAGTATTTAATTTATATATTATGTAAAATAACAAAAAAAAATTCCAAGGGCATTGGCATTGGCATTGCTTGCACTCATCTCCAATCTTTTGAACTAGAAATTTTTATTATGTACAAAAATTAAATAATTTTTTTAAGGGGGGCTACTAAAGGGGAGAAAAAGATGGGAATTCAAAATGAAATTAGATAACAAATACTTAGAAGGAAAAAAAATAAAGCCTGGGAGAGAGAAAGAGCATGATGAACTTTTAAGAGAATTCTGGCTCGAAATAACTAAATGCATTTTTTTTAAATGCATTACAATAAGTGAGTTTAGAGTTGAAGAATATGTTGATTTGTTAATCATCTTAACGCGAACTTTATACTTTATGACTATAGTATGTCACTATTTTGGAATATAATATAGCCTAAAACTATAGATAACAACCTCAACTTTATGAAAACATTAGAATCCGGAAAGCATCCTTATTTTCCAATCAAAGTTTTCACCCATGCAAAATCATAGTCTTATTGCTTCTGGAAGATCCGAAGGCTTGGGTAAAGGACATAAAATACTTTTTGGAATTTTATATTCCTTTTTTTTCCATGCACTTGTGTTGATTTTTACATATTTTTCTTTTAGTTTGATAAAATATATATCGGGTTGAAGGGCATATTTACCTTGGTGACTATAAATTTTATATACTATTTTATTTTCTCTCTCGTGTTGACTATAAATAATATGAATTGATGCCCTTGACTGCTGCTATGGCTGCAGTTTCATTCCTCCCATCTACACTAGATATAATTAAAGGCTGGGGTAGAATAGGGATTTACAAATATGTATATACATATAAAAGTAATAAATAGTAGTGTAGGCCAGTGGGTTTTTATATTGTGATATCACGGTTTATTTTAAACATTTTGGAATCTATACATAGATAAAATAGTATTTATATACATAATGCATACATAAGTTTTGGAACGATGGCCATGGCCATGGACTTTTTCATGGAAAGAAATATATTGTGTACATAAGGTAATAGAAGGTTTTTCCTTTTCATGGTTATACTTAGAAAATTTATATATAATATATAAAATTCAAAAAAAAGGAAATTAAATTATTTGATAATAATTTTCTATATTAAGATAAATTTGTTATTTTTATTTAATCAAAAACTTTATGTGAATTTTTGTTCAAATATTTGACTATTTTTGTAATTTTTAAATACAAATATTTTTGTAATTTATACGAAGAACATGTGTAACTTTAGGTATAATTGCTTTAATTGTATTATCCACAAATGGTTTAATGCACAAATTTCATTTATTAAATCTAAAAGGTAAGTAAGGAAATTTAGTTATAAGAGAATACATAGTCTAATGCAATTTGGTTTTCCAGCTTTCTAATGGATCACAAAATTGAAATCTTTTTCTATAGAATAAAAACTAATGAATAATGGCATATTAAAATAGACAGAAAATGTAATGAAATTGATTAGAAAATAAAGTAGCACACTTGGTTAAATGGTGGCCGATATATGAAAAAACTTCCTTGTAAGCTTGGAATTTTTAATAGATAATTCAGTCGTCATAAAATTACAGACGTAATTTTAACGTACACAACCTATAAATGATTTAGATAAGAAATTATGTAATGTACATAATTTCTTATGTACTAATGAAAGTTACATGTAATTATGTAATGTAATTATGAAAGTTACAAAAAATTAATTAATCTACTTCTACTCCAATAAATGTATATTTAATTTATTAGACCACATCGTAACGAAAGAATTACAAGGAATATTCATGGGCCTACAGTACTTAGTCTGTGTTTGTCACAATTGTTTCAAAGTTTGCAATTGCTTCCAAAGTGTGAAGTATTTCAGAAGTTTCCCATTTTGATATTTGAAAACTTGTTCGATATAAGAAGTTAATGACTCTCCAATATACATTTCGAACTCATTGCAAAGTGATAGTCTATATCACTGAGCATACATCTAAGTCTGTAAATTATCATTTCAATTACAAACCGTTTGAAGGGCGCTTTTGAAAACTAGACCGAAAATGTAATGATAATTAAACATATTCATCGAATAAAAATATACATTTATCAACCCCAAAAAAATTAAATTGAAGCATTCATTAATGCATTTTGTTTTTTTTTTAATAATCGATTTTAATTAATGTTAAAAATAAAATTTTCACTTTAATCAATATTTATTTATTTTTTATAAAAAATTTTAATCAATTCAGAACAATTTTCTACTTAGTCAGTCACTGCCCTTGACTTAGGTCATTAACATTTTTGTTTTATATATATTTTATTTATTTTTGTTCTTTCATTCGTCTTTTTCCATTTCCCCCCCATAGCACCAACCAATGTCATATTTTTTTTTTACAGTGCATACATTGATCAACAAAACGAAAAAATAATTTAATTGTAATGAAAAAAATGTTCCAATATAATGTTGAGGAGAGCAAATACTACCCATGTGTAATATTTGTTGTTGTTTGGTTTTGTTTTGTTTAATATTTCCATTGATCCTCAACTCTGTTTCCCCCTTTTTTGTAAATTCCCTTTTTCTGGTTTAGTACTTTGTATGTTGCCCTTGATGGATCGATAGACTCTGCACTATGTACGATCAAAAAAATATCAAAAAAATAATTTCTTTTTCAGAAAATCTTTATTTGTAAATGTGTAAACACACAAAAAAATTTTTAATCGCATTTTTTTTCATGCATTCGACAAAGACGCTTTTTATTTTCGAATATAGAAGAGTTTTGAAATTCTTATAAGATTTTTATCAACAACAAAAACAACATTTTTTTTACTTCTTACATCTCAGCGTCTTGAAATTGTTCTTTGCAGAGGCCATGAAACATACAATCAAGAACATAGAACATATATGTACAACAGAATTTATCAGACAACAAATTTTAATATATAATATAACAAAAAAAGTCAGTCAAGTCAAAGAAATTCCAGTTTTTTTTTTGTGTTTGTTTCTCTACAAAAATTTTTGTAGATAAAATTTTTTTGTTTAAATAAAATTTCACTTTTCAAAAATGATTTAATAATTTTGTTAGTCGTATGCATTTCCTTTTTAGGTTTACTTTAGTTTTGAAAATGATAATGTAATGCCCAGTGCTGTGGAGCGTTAAAAAATATGGTCTAGTAATATTTCTCTGTTTATATTATGTCAATAGAAACGTTTTTTGGGGGAAAATAGACAAAAATTAAGGTGAAACAGATAACAAAAAAAAAAAAAAAATACTAGTAATAAGTAGACTGAAAATTGCCTTAATTTACATGTTTAACTGTCGGTTTTTTTTATAGGTGAAGGAATAATTTATACAATTTTATATTTAATAGTTTTTTTTTGGTTTAATTCAAGTGTATGAAAAACTAGGTTCACATTTATTATGTGTTTGAATAGTTAGTAAAGAAAGAATTGTAGTTAAAAAATCTTGGCAAGTTCTTTTTATCATTTTGTAACAGAAATAGTCCAGGTTCACTGAGTTAATAATAACAAATATTGAATAGTTTAGTAGAAACATAGGGAAATCAAGTATTCAGTAATTTATTGTTAAAGCGTATTCAAAGATGGAGAAATTCAACGTTGAACAGTGTCCAAAAAAAAAACATTCTCGATCTTGACCCACTCTAGTTTCATTTCTCGGTCTTGGGTTGCTGTAACTCAACCAGCTCATTAACGAATGTAGCTGAAGTACTATTGAATCCGTATAAGTAATAGCAGATATGTAAAAGAATTGTTGTCTCCCAAGTTTCCAATATTATTTGATATGTAGCAGTTTATCTCTGCTAGTTTATCTCGACCAGCGTATTGACCAATGTAACTCAAGAAATATTCTACTAAGTCTCCTAAGTTTCCAATATTATTTGACTTGTAGCAACTCAAATGATCTTTTAACTATTCCGACAAGAGTGCCATTCATCAAATTTCAACCTTTTTTTACTAATTCATAAAATTTAAAAATAAAGCATAAAATCAGTAATAGCCTATAAAAATGTTGATGACTCAATCACAATTTTTTATATTAATTGAGTTAATAATTTTATACAAACGAATATAAACAAACAAGACAAAACCAAAAAAAAAATATAAAATATTTTTTAAATCTAAACCTTGAACTTAACATACCAAACTTGACATTACGCACACATTTTTGCCCATTTTTTCTTACTCGTCGTCTCATTATTAATTCAAAAAACTGTTTTCCATATATAATATTTTTTTTCCCTTTGTGTATTTCTGATGTAGGTAAAAATATAAATCTGTATACAACACAAAAAAAATCCAACCAAACATTTCAATTAAAATTATTATAACATTAAAAAAACCAAAAAAAAATTCAATGTCAGAAAGCTTAAAATATAAAATTGTATAAATACATGTTTCTGTTTCTATAAAAATTATGATTAATTTACGCACGAACAGCATAAAAATATCATTATTCGCAAACGTTTCCTACACTCAAACTTTACACGATCAAAAAACAGCTTAAACAGAAAAAATTGTTCCATTACATCAGAGAAGGGGGGCGAACAAAAGCAAAAGCAATCAAATCAAAATTTGACAAAAGTTTCGAAAAATCACCAGACGTAGCAAAAACCAAAAAAAAAAAACTCAATGAAAAAATAAATAAATAAAATTAAAATATTGAAAATGCCGTTTTCATTAATTAATTTTTTTAATTTTAATTGCACAAAAATTTTTTTAATTTTAATTGCATAAGTAAATTTTGAAGAAAAAAAAAATTGCGCGACCGCATAAAAAAAAATTATTTTCTGAGTATAAAAAAAAAATCGTTTTTCTTGTCGTCAGAAAAAATCTGATTAAACAAAAACAAAAATGTATTATAGTCGCGGTCAGAACTTTACCGAGTTTAAGCGACTGTAAAGCGGAACGTAACATTGTATTATTATTATATATTTACCCACCAAAAGTCAAGGACGGCTTGTTTATTATTATTATTATTTTTTACGGAATCAGATATTCAAAACGCGAAAAAAATTTACAGTGCAAGTTAATTGAAGCATTTGTTATTATTGGATAACACAAAAATTAAGTTGGACCGTAATCGAGTAAAATTTGATCTGATAATAGGTAGGGCCCTATTTAGAAAGTGATAATGAATTTCCGGTGATTTATTAATCGAAACCAATCTAAGCTTCTTGTATATATTGAATTTATCATTCATTACTTAGAATGTCACCGCATTTGGTGACATTGGAGATAATGGATGCACTGGTTTGAAGATATTATGGAAACTAGAGAAGATTATTGATGATGATCGTCCTATTCATTTTGACCAAAAGGAGCAATAGTGAATAGTGAATACATTCGTGTATATTTTAAGATAAAGATAGTGTAATGGAATAATAAGCTTTCCAAGTTCATTTTGTGGCATTCTAAAAAGCTTATCAAGTTCAATTGGTGGCATTCGGAAAATGAATCGGAAACTAAAATCGATCACACATAAACTAAAAAAAAAGCTTTTATTTGTTGACTTTAGAATATCTTAGAATTGTTATTGTATTTAATATCATATTTTCATTCTCTAAATGTTATATAAATTTAATTTGATCACATAACTACCGACTACATAATATTTATTTTTAAATATAAAAAAATACATTTGAAATAGAGAGGCGAGTTTTTTTTTCTCGATTTAAGCTTCTTATTAACAGTTAAGAAAAACTGGTTTTTCCAATAATCTTAATTTCGCAAGGACATTTAATACATTTACGACACAAAATTATTATATAGAATAAAATCTTTCTAAATGTATAAAAAATTAAAATTGTTTCACCTAAAATGAAAAGTTGTTTTTCTATGATGAAACACAATTCAAAGAAAAACTAAATGAATTATTGAAATGCCGGAAATATAAAAAAATAGTGGCATGCTTTAACCCACTAACCTTAATATATGATAAAAATTCTTATATATAAAAAATAATAATTAAGATTATTGATAAATTAAATATAATAAAAAAAATGTTGACTCACCTAAATCTGGAATTGAGCTAGATGGTTCCTCACTATTAGTATTTGTTATTGATGTTGATGATGGCTGATTATTTGATGAGGATGATGTAGCTGTAGATGCTGTTACATTATTTGAATTTTTAATTTTTGGTGGTGGTGGTGGAGGTGGTGGACGCATTGAATTATTATTACTGCTGCTAGAAACAACAGGAGTACGAAATACATTCGCGTTATTACCGACACTATTATTACAATTTGACAACGAAACATTTTTAACCGAATTATTTGTACATCCCGATGATGAATTTATGTAACTATTATTATTATTGTAATTATTAGATTGAATTTTCTGATTATTATTATTATTATTTGTTGAAATCACATTAACATGACGACTAACATTACTACAACCACTACTACTACTTGATGAATGTTTTCGAGCATTTAATTCAGCTGCTGCAGCAGCAGCTTGTTCTTCTGCAGCAGCTACAGCTGCTACAGACAATATCCGTAAATTATTTTCAGAAGCTGGTAAATTATGATGGTGATTATGCTGCTCCTGCTGATGATGATGATGATTATGATGATGATGAATGGCAGTTGAAGAAGATGGTGGTTGTGGTGGTGGCGGTGTTGTTGGAGATTCAGAACAAACAGATCGTCGTCTTGATTCCTCATATAATCGACCATCTCTAATAACACGAACTTGTTGTAAATGTTGTGTATGTGAAGAAGATGGTGATGATAAATGGTGGCCTGTAGACGTTTTTACAGACTGCTGTTGATGTGATTGTGGACCAGCTCGTGTGATAACTATTTGTGGAGTACTTGAAGGCATATTATTTGCTAATGGTGGTGATCTACATCGTGTTCTTGACGAGTCTACTATAGATGATGAATCATCAATTTGTTGATAATCATTTACTGTATGTTTGTTATCATTATTTGAAGGCGTTCTGTGATGATAGTATTCCATTCGAGGCGAAAGAATTACTTTTTGTTGTTGCTGTTGATGATGGGATTGTTGATTATTATGATGCGAATGTTGTTGTTGATGGTGGTGATGTTGGTTATTCCGATTAACACTGTGGTTATCTGCTTGATGTGTTATAATTTTATGTTGTGGATGATGAATATCTTCTTGTAGCAGTAATTGCTGTTGTTGTTGTGAAGTATGGTGATTATTATGATAATCGTCTTCAGTTATATGATTTATAGCTATTTCACAATCAATTGGTTCTATTATAATTGTTGCCTTAGTTACAGTTAATGATTTATCATTCAAACAGTGCATTTTATTTGCGAACTTCATTTGTAATTACAAAAAAAAATCCTATTTCCTCTATCAGCTTATAATAATTATAATAGTTGGCAATTTTATTTATTTTCTCTTATTGAATACTCATCATTAGTTATAGCACTTAAAATTGAATTTAAATTTTTGTATTATTCAATTTATTTTTAAATAATAAAGTGTATTCTTATAGTTCTACTTAAAATCAGTCGTTTTAGTATGTTAAATTTTAATCAGCCTTTCTTGTTACGTCTTAAAATTTAAAAAATTTCTTATTATAGTTTTTCAATTTGATTTGAATATTATTTTAACTAATGAATTATGATCAAGCAAAGCTTTAGCTAGAAAGTTTAAATTAATCTTAAATTCTTAAAGAATTTCAAAAAAGCTGAACAATTTATGAATCCCTGAAAAAATAATTTTATATATGTAAATACAATTTATATAATTAAATATGTAATGTCGAGAGAGAGTCGATGGAATAGCGTTCTTTACTATGATTGTGGTGATATGCTGAAAAATTTCTATTTCATATGCTTTGCGGATTTCTCGCTAATGATAAACATAAATATTTCACGGTAATTCCCCCTTTTGAACTATATTACTGTTTTATAAACTTTAAAATTCTCTTAAAATTTATATAACCATAAATGAAAAAAAACAAATGTAATCAGGAATTTACATGTAACATTGAATTTCCAATTCTTATCAATTTATGGAATATTGATTAAGTAATAAACAAAAACATAGATAAGACTAGATCAACAAATAAAACAATATTTCTTATGTGTATGTTGAAAATATGTTCAACAAAATGTAAATTTTAAAGGCGAATGTATTGCATTGAACAACATAATGTCGTGGAAATCTCTTAAACATAGACTTAAGCCTGGATAAGGCTGTTGAGACAAAAGAACTACAACATTTGAAATTGCAGATAAAAAAATTTAAGAAATGTTATACAAATTTAGGCTTAAAGACAGTCCAAGACGAATTCTCTATTTAGCATAGTTCAATATTTGTCGTCATATTAAAAACTACCCAACAAAATACACGTCATGCAAGACATAGGCCGTTTTCGTAAGCGCAGTATCGTTGTAATGTTTTTATGGTAGTTTAATCAACGAGACAGCAACCAGTCGACAGAAGGAGCATTGGTTAAGCTAAATTTGTTGATTTTTCACTGTCTCGATAGTCAAAATTCGAGTAAAAAAAATTATACATTGCTGCGATCATACTGCGTTTACGAAAACGGCCATACCCATGACATGTCATACAAGATAAACGCAAGACATGTCATGCAAGACATACCCATGACATGTTATGCAAGATGACTTGTGCCATTTATATGGCGATGTCTTCAGTTTCTCTTGGATCTGTCTGAAAGACATGTCTTTGGTAATTCATGGGTATGTCATTCAAGACACATTCAAGACGAGTAAGTTTACTGGGTAAATATAGAATAACATAATTATAGAATCCGATCCACAGTCTTATTAAATGCATAGTACACTACAACTACCACATCGCCTCTCTACATTACTGAAATATAAAATTAATATAAATTACCTTAAAGCTTTTTTTTCATTAATTTTGAAAAGTTTTTTATTTATTCGAATATAATCCAAATTTTTTTTAATTATTTTTATTTAATCGTTAAATTACGAGAGTAAATAAAGTTATTTATTTATTATTATATTTTTAGAAAACAAAAATAATAATTAATTTTTCTTATTAATCAAAATTGATTAAAAATACACTTAGAAAAATAGATATTTTGAAAACCATTTATAATTTATTTTTGAGTTTTTAATTTAATGATCATTTTTTGAACAATTTTTTTTTAGTTTGATATAATTTTTATTTATTTAATTATATTATGTAATAGAGATTACTATACACTATTTATTTATTATTTTAAAAATAAGTTTTATGTTTTACATAAATTCACAAAAAATTTAAATTGAACTTCAATTTTTTTGTTATATATCAAAATTTAATTTTTTTTAAATACAATTTTTTTTTGATATATATAAAAAATATATAACACGAAAAAAAAATAATAATATTATTATGAATTGCACTACAAGGTCAGAACATTATTATTAAACTATTTTTCTCACTAGCTAAATTTTTCTATATATTAAATATTTTTTGCACATAGAACATATTTTTTCTGTATATAATTTTTTTGACATTATTATTTAGTGAGCGAACGAACGAGATAAGAGAGAGAGAAATAGAGGTAAAGAGTGAAGAGAACTAAATCAAAGCATATAGGAAAAACCTTGATAGCATAAAAACATTTTATATATACATATAACAAAATAATAATAATAATTAATTAATAATCAAAATAAATTAAAATTAAATAAAAAATTTATAATTTCGCACGAAATTTTTAGTTTTAGTTTTTTTACATCACTAAAAAATTTCCACTTTTTTCTTTTATAAAAAACAAGTTGATGTTTTATAATTTAAATTAAATTTTGAATCTCTTTAAAAATGAATATTTCAATTTTATATTTTACAAAAAAAAATTGATATAAATAGAAATAATTTTTATCCATATTTGGGGGAAAAAAATCTAAAATTAAATTTTTTTTTTTTAATTAATTTTTAATTTAAATTTGTTTTTAACATTTTTTCACTTAACGAAAATGTTCATAAATAGACCAAATTTTTGAACACACTATAAAATCAACACACAAAAAAAAACTAAAAATTCATAAATTTAAAAAAAAAAAATATTCACTTTAATTTTTTTTTTTTGTAATATTTGTTTTTTTTTGTAAATTTTTTATTTATTATTTATTTCACTTTAATTTTTTGTGTTCTGTCAAAAATAACCACAAATTTCATAGAAAGAAAAACTATTGTTGATGTCATTACAAATATTCTTTTTTTTTAGATGAACTTGAAAATAATTAATATTTTTTTGTTAAAAAAAAACTTAATTTAATTTTAGAAAATAGTCTAATTATTTTTTTACAAAAAAAAAAAAAATGATATATTTTTTCCAATCAGGAAATTTTCACTTAAATTGTTTTTATATGTTTGATGTTTTTTTTTTGTTCTAAATCATAATTACAAAAACAAATTTTTTAAAATAACAAAAATCAAAAATTTATTATTATTTTTTCCAAAAATTTGACAGTGTCGCGCGTTGTGTACTTATCGCGTTGTGATACTTTCTCTTACTGGTTTCTGGTTTACACACTTTGTGCAATATTTCCGTCCCTCTAGGATGAAAGTGAAAATCCGAAACTAAAATTATTATTATATATTTTATTTTTTTACGTGTTTGTGTATTTTTTTTTTTGTAATTATTAAGAATTTTATACACATAACAGAGAGATTGAGAGTAATGAGAGTCGGTATTTTGTATATTTAAATATTATTTTCCTAGTATTAGTATGATCTTAACATTGAAATTTTTTGAAGTTTGGGGTATTAAAATAAGTAAATAAACTGTGGGGGGAATGGGTAAAATATAGGTAGAACAAAAATCGAAAAGAGAAATGTTTGTGTGTATTGAGAGTAGAGAGGAAATAGAATCGTTTTTATATGTTTGTATTTATAAGAAGAATATTCTTGGTCAATATACGAGAGAACATTTTGTTAGTCTCATGGTCATGGTTCTATACTTCTCTTCCGGCTTTTTTGTAGAAATGTGGGGTAGTTTTTTTTTTTATGTAGTTTTACCCATATTTAATTTATTTATTTTTGAAAAATTTATAATGTAGGGTAAAATAATAAAAAACCTGTCACGAATGACTGGAATATATTTTAAATTACATGCAATATTTGAAATGCACATTATGTTTAATAATGCAAATATTGGGTTAATATACTATAGTCAAAAATTCAGTTCCAATGATTCCTTAGAAGAAAAAATGCATATGCCTCATAATTTGTATAATCTGTAGCATTGAAATGTAGCATAAGCTTCTGCAGAAGCATTAAACAGTTTCTTTGTAAAATTAAAGATTGTAATTAATTTTCGTTCAAAAATTGCTAAAACTAATTATACTAACAAAAATTAATAATATCCTTTTAGTCTATAATAGAAATATTTTACCTATATGCACTACACTCATATGTACAAAACTTTCAAGCTCAATGTTTCTCAAAGAACTTGAATATTTACTAACTAACACAAATAGCAAAATGATTCTATTATTTTTATATATACAAAACAAATACAAAAACATTTTTGATGAACTTGTCTCTTTATTTTCAAACAAAATTTTTGTTTGAATGTGTTCAAGTTCAATCAAACTAGATGATTTTATTTATAGACACTAGTAACTACCTCGCATAATATTCAGTGAAATTGAGCAATAAACGTATTTATTCCTGATTACTTCTCTACTGGATATTAGAGAAATGTTCTTCGCCCTTTAATTTTATAAATATATATACCACCCCCCAAAAGACTAAAGAGTAAAACAAATACCTCCTACGTAAATTTTATTCACTTGTATTTGTTATGATATAAATACCCTGGCTCACTAATATTAATATATAAATATTTTTATGAAAGGGCGCAGAAATGCACATCAAAATCATACCGGCAACATGACATTCAAGAAGCATATTATCAAAGCCTTAAGTTGACTAGAGTATGGGTAGGTCGGGTGATTTATATTATGTACATATATACAACAACAAAAAGATAAATGGAGATGATGATAATTTACAATTTGGTGAATGATCTATAATTTAAAATTCATTCAGTCGGTCCTCCTGTTTGTTTCTTTTTCTTTGAGATATTAATTTGTACTATTTCGATAATCAGTTATTGCTTATAAAATAATATTAAAAATATTGTTTATTTGACGACCTATTATGTTGATTAATATTAATTATTTGTGACAATCCTTATATGTTTCGGTGCACTAATCTATTTCCTATAATGAATTTATTGCATTCCCCTCTTTTCTCTTAGCAAACAAAATTTCAACTTGGTTATCAAATGAAGTCATGTTTCTAACTTAAGTTTTATGCGACAATGGCAGCCAATCGTTATCACTGAATGTGGCTTATCGTGATGTCCCTTTAACTTAAGTCAATGCAGCAAGAAAGAAGCTAAAATTTTATAGCTCAATTGATCAATATTAGCCAAACTTACAATGACAGATGAGCTTATATTATTGACCCGTATATTGCAGTTTATTTTAAAGATATTGCACTCCAACATTTTACCAATTATAAATATACTTCTAGGATATTCTACCTACATAAGAAGAAATGTCTGCAAATTTCATTTCCTGGTTATTCTTTACTGCTAATATTTAATTTTCAACATCTCACGAAAACATTTTACTCTACTCAAACAATACAATCAACCCCCATTAAGGAAATTTTATTTTTTTCAGTAATTTGAATAAAATTTACTCAAACATTAATTTATGTAATGAAGGGTGCGGCGTAACGAATTAAAACTACATAAAAATACATCGTAAAGTTACCCTTTTTATTAAACAAAATGAAAATTGTACCATTATTAAATATTTGTATTCATATATAATAATTATTCATTTTCTTTTAATCAAAAAACAGAATTATGTCGCGTTCTTAGAAAAATGTCAAAAATATAAAATAAAATAAATATAATTAATTCGAATTTAACTATAAAGTAATACCAAATTTAGAAAAAAATAGTCGGAAAATTGTTGAGTGAATTATGAATATGTCTATTATTATGCATTTGGTTAAATATTTTTTATTTAAATATATCATGGAATTAGATTTCTTTCTGGGAGAAATAAAAAATTTTTCTTCATAAAACTTTAATGCGCAAATGCACAACACCAAAAAAAAATTAATGTAAAGGTTAAGGATACTTTACCGAGACAAAATAAATATATACATACATTTGTATATATAAATATTTTATGTATTGCATTCAAGGTTTTTATTAGTTTCCTGATGGAAATGATTTACCGGAAATTTTACAGATTTCCAAAATTACCAATTAATAAAATTCCAAATGTGCAATTCTAAATAGAATGGGAAAACTCTTAGTGAATGACGAACATATATATATATAGATAAATTGGACTGTAGTTTATGATAGGACAATATGTATGTCGGATGTCCAGTCCACTTGTTTGGGCAGCGACTAAATAAACCAAAACCTCAATAAGACATGTCAACATTTTTTCAAACAATCTAGGTTACCATTTAATTTATGTTCTAAGAATTGATTGCAAAATAATCTTTTCCCCAAAAATGAACGCTTAAACTCAATCCTTTTATGTTTTGTGTACTTGTACAAAACGTCTGACTCAGAAAAAAAATACTCCCTGCGATATTTTAAACAATTCATTGTCATTGATGTCGTTTAAGTCTGGGGTAATATCCCTGTCGTTGATGTCAGGGGGTTTTATCAACTGAAAAAAAAAACAAAAAAAACGCAAGGGTAGATAAGCAAAATAACGAAAATCATATACCGAATCCATGATTACTCCTTATATTTTACTTATGTACTTTTATGCTTGTCTCCCCAAATAATAATAATAATTATTTTATGCTTCCAAATCTTTCAAAATCTATACAATTTCCTCTAAAAAAATAATAATAATAAGGGAAAAGTTAATAATTTTTGTTTTTACATTTTGCGATTGTGTGTAATCATTTTTATACAATAATCAGAGGGAAAATATTGCACAAGTTCACAATCAACTTGCATTTTTTTATTTATTTTTTTGCATATATGTGTCATTTATCTATCGAATACATACTTTTCTAAAAAAATTTAGTTGTATGTATATGTATCATTAAACTGGAATTGGAAATTCTTTTTTATCTACTCTACATAAATGTATTGAAGGAAAACAAAAATAAAAATGTATGCATTTTTATGTATTTTTCATGGCTCTGGCAGGCAAATATATTTAATATTTTAATGTGTGCAATTTCAAAACCAAAAAAAAAAATTATTATTTTAAAGCGCATGCTTCAATGTCCTTGCCCTTGGATAGACTATATAAAAGATATACTTTACCGCCCCTGAAAATATCCTTCACCTTTTTCCCAAGTTTGCTCGTCGTAAACCAAAAATCTACATATTTAACCATTATTATTATTATATGATCCTTATTTACTATAAATGTATATAGGAATTTTCCCTTTTCCTCTGGGTTGCAGACATTTAGCTTCGTTACTATATATACAAATGTCTGCATTACATTTTGATTTTGTTTTTACTTTAATTTCTGCATAATCTTCTATACGTTTTTTTGCCAATATAAATAGTTACGGTTCTTTGGGTTTTTGTTGAAGTAAAAGAAGAACAAAAATCATCGTGTTTTTTGTTTGGTTATAATAATACAAAAGAAATTATAGGGATGATTCCGCATTTGGACATGTGTAGAGAGTAGAGAGGTTATGGCATTACTATTTGTTTATATGATTTTTTTTAAGGAAACTCTGTCTCCTTTTCTTATTGCTTTGTTTTTGATTTTGTCTTTTTGTAGTTAAAAAGTTTTTTTAAATTTTTTTACTTGTGTCTTCTTGCTTGAAGGTCTGAACTGAGGTTAATAGCTTTATATCTTTTTTTTGTATTTTATCTTTACTTTATAAAATGTTGTTGATTTTTATTTATATTATTTTCCGCAAATTCTCAATTTTTTACTTTTGTTGCTTGTTGAAAAGGCAGAAATTTCTATATATTAATTAATATTAAAGATTGATGTATGATTAATTTGTATGCTGTCAAATCAGTTTTGAAAAATCTAGATGAAATATATGAGCCATTTGAATATGAATTCTATATTTTCTTCTTTCTGTGAATTGATTGTCCCTAATTTATTTATGTGATATCCCAACTAAATTTGAATACTAATGACGAATCAATTGTAGTCAGCAAAATATCCTGCTTCTGATCCTTTAATAGCAATTATACTATTCCTTGTTGAACTGATTCCAAAAACCAAAAGTATTCTATAAATATTGTGTAATTTCAAATTCATTAATTTACGTTAAAACACTTTTATGGTAAAATTAATTTCTCTATTTCATAATTTTCATTAAATTATGTTCATCCGACCCTATATAATTGCAGATAATTGTACTGCATATTATTAGCTTTCGAATATTACATTCGGTATATATTTACTTTTTGTAGTAATTCCAAAAAGACGACATTAAACAACTTATACATTGTTATAGAGATTTTTTTTTTATATAAATTGTAAATTCTATAATGTCAATGTCTCTTGTCTGTCTCTAATTTTTATTTAAGTTTTATAGTCACGAGAAAATTTTACAATGTAAATTTTTCTTTTTTTAATATTTACATTGAATGCAATAAAAATCAAACAATTGAAACATATTAAAATATAAAATAAAATAAGTAGACATTTTTTTTTGTAAATGTTATCATAAAAAAGTAAATTATAAAGTAAAACTTTCACTTGAGGTTTTTTCAAATTAGAAATAAAAATTTAATTCTATGATTTTCGCTCTTGTTTTATTGCTGATTGATTGATTAAATTAGCTACCAGTTTTGATTCATCATGTAGATGAAGTAGTTCTTTGAACTAATAAGTGATGGTAGGTGGTAGAAGAAGTAGTTGGGGTGGTAGATGAAGTAGTTCTCTGAACTAATAGGTGATCAAATCTTTGAAAACACTTCTATACTCTAAATCGTCAATACTATGATCACTCTGAGTTCGATCTTTCTAATTAATGATGGGTAATCGCAGGTTCAGTTTTTTAATCTTGCCTAGTACATCGTACGCATTCCCAAGCATTAAAGTTTTTTATGTGTACAGATCACTTTAAATTGATAATTTTCTATAAAATATAATAATCTGACTATATTCTATCTATTTTTCTTTTTCTTTTCCACATTCTCCTCCTTATACCAATTTTCATATTTATCTATCATAATTATTACTGATCTTTGTACTGAAAGTCAAATATAGTTAATTTAATATTACTAGACTTTGTAATATCTTTAAATGCGTTTTTTCAAAAACTTGTTTCATTATTGTCTATTAATAATTCCAAAATTCAACAATTTCAACCAAAAATTACAACAACAATAAAATTCTAATCAAATTTAAACATTCAACTCATACCATCACATATTAATATACATATATGTGTGTTAATTATTTTAAAGCTGTTGATCAACATATTTTTTATTTATTTTGACCGAAAGTTAATTTATAAAAAAAAAAATACTTAGAACCAGGTCGTAAACAGAAACTTGATCATCAGGCGGAAAGATATATATACATATATATGTTATTATTGTTATTGTATTTATAAAATGCACACACGACAATTTGAAGAGGGGGAATTTAAAAAAAAAAAGCCAAAATTCAATGTCAACTTGATATTAGTTCAGTGACCGAGTGATACATTTATAAATAAATATATATATATATATACAATATTTTATTTGTGTTTATTGTTGTTATGAACATAAAAGATATGGACTAAAATCTGCTCTTCTCATTTTATTATACTCTCCATGTGATCTTTTCAGTTTAAAAAAAAAATCACAACTTTAGAGTCTGTTTTTTTTATGATCATTTACAAGTCTTCTGATTTTTTTTTAGAACGTATATTATAAAATTTGCGATAATTAAGATCTTGTTCATTAAAGTCGATCACTCGGAATAGTAAATTTCAGCAAAAGTATTAAAATTTTGTTATACAAAATTCTAAAATATAATATGAAAATTTTTTAATATTTATTTATGTTTATATGATAAAGGAGAAGTGCGTTATCTTTAAAATTTGAATTATCTTCATTTTGGGATGACTCGTATATTTGAAATTGTGTTACAAAATAGTGACATGAAAGAATGAAATTTTTTTTTTGTATTTCATTATGTTTTTTTGATAGTTGTTTCAAAAGATTAAAGGAATTCATTTTTCTGTATTAGGTTCATTTATCTAAAATTTCATATATCAAACAGTAGAGTAGAATGTCGTTTTTAGACAGATAATGCATTCCATTTTATAGATATATTTCATTATATGTATACAAGTGGACAAACCATATACAATTTAAGCTACTTTATGGTGGTTTCATACCATAGGCTTAAAATTAATTCTGTATCTGTGTACATAGTTTATTTAGCCTTCTGTTAGTTAAAGTAACAAATTTTCTTCCCACAACCGCTGGCTAACAACCGCTCCAGCGGGAGTGACACGAGGGTATTCACACGAGGGGTACAACAGACTTACTTCTGGTCTAAGTGCGCGAGCAAATCCAATCCAATAAAATTTTCTTATTTGGTAGTACATCATACAAATGAGATAGGCCTCCCTTGATTCTTAAAAATTTACAACCGAAACGTAGAACTTTTTGATCTTTGAAAAAAAAAAAAAATTGTGATTAAGATCCTTCACTATTTTGCTTTTCTTCATTTTACATACTTAAACACAATCGCCACATCGAGATCCATCATACTGTGTAGTAGGAGTATTGATGTTGCACACCCTTCTCAAAGTATACTTGATTATTCCATAATTTTTTCCATAATCATAAAAAAGAAATCCGTATTATATCGCTCATATGTTTACTGCATTTAGAATTCTATCGAAATTATGAGGACTTTATTTCTTTTTTAAATAAACTGGACAATTTTCCTAAATGAATATGAACCCCTAAAATTATTTTTTGATCATGTATCTACATACAATTTACAATTATTCAAGTATAATTGAAATTTCTATTATTAAAATTGATAATAAGAAAAAAAATATATATTTGTATATAAACTAAAAAAGGAACACGAAAACCAGTTTAACTGTATTAGTTTATCATAATTTTAACATGATATGTAGAATTTTTATAATATTTTTTTAGAGGTCGAGGCCATCCACCAAACTGGGATTTTTTTATTGTTTATTTGTAAATTAACAAGTTTAAGGTTTTGGTACATTTGACTCTCTCACTCTCTCTCTCTATATTTGACAGAAAAAAACAACAAAAACTAAATATATGTGATTGTAGTTGTGGTAAAATGCGCAAGAAGATTGAGTTTTAATATTTACATTTTCTTATCAATACATCAACAAACAAGACTTTTATATTACGACTATTTTTAGTTTAAACGAACAGTTTTGAACTTGACCTTTTAAAATTTATTTATAATATTATTTTTTTTGGGTTGTTGAAATTATTGAAGGCCATAATAAGAATTAGATGAATTTTGTTATTCTCAGAGGGGTTGATATAAGCCAAATTCGAAAATGACAAATACATGTTAGTATTTGAATCATAAGTATTAATTTTTTTTATGACAAATTATTGAATTAATACTGTACTTTTCAGATATTAGACAATTAAAATTCACTTACTTATTTTAAGTGCTTGAACTCATAGACCTTCTAGAGGGATATAACATGTCCATAATCCATATGCGCCATTGTTATCAATTTCGAGCAATGTGCTTAAGCTCAGACAAATGGTTTACGGTTCACCTTTACTAATCTGCACTAAGTATGTCTAGGACGACCAAAATTCCCGGCTTCTACACTTTTCGTTGTCCTCCAATAGCACAGGAATAAATATTAAGTTCCAAGTGAGAACCATTTGCAGCCGAGAAATCTTGCAACTTATTGTACACTACGTAATTATTTACAATTTTACATTTACACACCAAATTTCCATAAAGCTCCATCAAAAATCAGGAATATTAACCCCAATAAAACCATTTTTATTATACATATTATGCTCTGTTAATCTCTGATAAAATCTGTTATTAAAAATCCTTTCCGCCCCACACAAAAATTCAAATGATTTAACAAAATTCTATCATTTATTATAAATATGTTTTTTTTTCTTATCTAGTTTTCGATTTCTAATATTTCATCGTAATACCAGTAGCATTAACCCTAATTTTTATTTCATTTTTTATTGCTGTTGTTTTGTAAAAAAAACTAACAGACAATTTTTTTTTTAACATTATACCCTAATCCACAAAAATATTTAAATAACTCTACCCATCCGTTCATCTTGTTCTGCTTTTTTTGATTATTAATATTTTTTTTTAGTCTATATATACTATCGAAATTTTCAATAAAGATGGATATGTATTTATTATATAGTACGTGTATGTGGATAAAATATCGACCCAATTGAGGCTGATGACCGAATACCCAGTTTATATTAATTTTATCCTTGATAATATTATGTATATTACCTTACATATTTTATTGTTGCTATAGTATTACATATATATATTTTTTTTGTTATTGGGTTCAGGATACACTCAAAAAACAAACTAACAAATATACAGGCGCATATTAAAAAAAATTGTCTGCACAAAAGACCGCACTTCACTTTTTATTATAAACAACATAACAACAACACTGAGAAATATATAATAAACACAAGAGGCACGACATCAATACGTAAAACAATCAATGCAACATTAGCCCTTTTTTGTTGTTGTTGTTGTTGTTGTTGATATATAAAATTCCATATATTCAGTGCACATTATCACAATACATAGTAGTTAAATGGTTTTTTGTTATACGTCGTTATTATATATTCCTCAATCAATTTTATCCGCACAGCAAAAAAAAAAAACAAAAAAACGAAGGAATTGTTGTATTTCAGACTCTGAAAATGTAGAACCAAAATAGCAAGAGCAGCAGCTATATTCTAAAAAAAACCAACAACAGCAACACAAATATGAAAAAATCTGCAACGCGCAAGAAATCCAGACAGTTCGGTGAAGGTCATTGCTACCAAAAAAAAAATCCTCTTTTTCTCTTCCCTTCAATATACTTTGTTTGTGGATTATATATTTGTGTATTCCATTCGTTCATCTTCTTTTTTGGATACAAAATGTTTATTTTATTCTCATACCCTATTTATTTGCTCCGACTTATATACAATATTGTTTTGTTTTTGGTACTTTTTGATTAAACATATAACCACATACATGTGCGTTTTATATCCTTGCTGCTAGATGATATACTAAAGAAAATGTTGTAGAAATTGAAATTCGTTTTTTTTTTTTTATTTTTAACTTAAAGAAATAATTTGTTTCCTTTGTTCGTGTTTATTATAAAAAGAAAATTGTAATCAGCAGCAAAAATAGTAATTAGTATTTTTAAAAACTGTAATTATAATCTAATGTATAAGAAGACTTGAGGTTGACGTTTTGAACGTTGCAAAATCATTCGAAAATATTTTTTAAAAAAAAAGTATTCACTGTTGACAAATTCATCCTTAAAATCTGTTAGTATAATAAAACAAAATTAAAATTGTGATTCATGCATGATCCAATCCTGATTAGAGTTCTTCATCTGTAATTCATCTTTCTTTTCACTATATTTGATATCTTCGGAATCTTTTTCTAAAATTTAAAGGATTAATTTCTCATCCTTCATCATAAATTTACTCTCCTGAAAATAAGACACTTGAACTCCTCTCATACTTAAAATATTAACACAAAATTTTAACACCAAAAACTTTTAAAATAATATTTCACTATACATTACACAATTTCACTATATTTTTTTAATATCACATTGAAACCGAAAATTTTAAATATAAAATTAAAAAGGATATGCATTTATATACATTTACAATATTCACAAAAAAAATCAATTGGATCCTGTAAATTCTATATATACCAGTGAGTCCTGTATATATATATGTATATTCTTCCCAATTGTTACCCTTAATTTTCCTGGTTTCTATAACAAAATCATATGGTTGTCTTTCTATGTATTTAGTTTTTTTTACTGCATACAATATTGATCCTTATAGTCCTTCTGGCGACTCTCACAGCTCATATGACTCCTGTTTTACCATATATTTTTTTATTATTATTTAAGTCTAGACTTATGATAACACAATGTATACACATATAAATTTTTCCGTTGCTGTTGGTGTAGTTGCTGTTATATTTCAAGTGTAAGGTGAACATACCTAAAATCTAGTATTTATTTTCATTGCCGATATCTTTAAGGTGTTTTTTTCTCCCTCGGATTCAACCATTTTGTGTAGAATGAATTATAAATTGGAAAATATCTGCCATTTTTCCTTAAGTTTTTTTATACAATTTGATGTTTTTCTCATACAAAATATTTATATTGTATACTGGATCAATATTTTACATTAATAAGAAATAAATTAGGTACAAAAGATGAATCAAACCTCATGTGTATTGCAATTTTATCTTTGAAACTATATAGACGAAGAACATTCATAAATCAACTCATTGATTATGTCTACAAACCCTCTGATTTTATTAAAAAAAATATAATAATAATAAAAAAAAGTTCAACATTATTCAAACCGAAAAGGGAAGTCCTCTTTTAACAATTTTTTTTCTGCGCATATCGAACAACCAGAGAAAGTCCGTTTAATGAAAACCGAAGGGTGGATAATGAAAAAAAAATTGTAGTCTACTTATTTTATAGATTACAAAAAAAAAACGAAATTACATTTAAAATCCGCGACAAATTTAAATACAACTGTAGAGTATTACAGTACAATAGTCTGTAATCCAATGCTGCAGAGTTACGTTCATGTCGTTAGCGAGATAGTTTATTTTGCTGTTATTTACTTCACGAGTAGTACACTAGCATCTCTTTCTTTCACCTTCACTTCAAGACATCGAGCGTAACCAAACAAGTTAGAGACTAGTATAACGACGCAGATGGTTCACTTTATCTTCAAGGGGTCCAGACGGGGTTGTACAGCCAAAATATTTTATTATTCAAAATCTGACAATTGATAGTCATCTGACAATTGATAGGCCGAAATCACTATATCACTATATTATATTATATCGATTTATTATATCACTATATTATATCACTATATTATATCACTAACCACTATGATAGTTTATTTTGCTGTTATTTACTTCAGGAGTAGTACACTAGCCATGATCTCTTTCGTTCACCTTCTCTTCAAGACATCGAGCGTAACCAAACAGGTTGGATACTAGTATAACAGGCTACGACGCAGATGGTTCACTTTATCTTCAAGGTGTCCAAACGGGGTTGTACAGCCAAAATATTTTATTATTCAAAATCATGTTGCAATTAGTTCATCTGACAATTGATAGACCGAAATCACTATATCACTATATTATATCACTATATTATATTATATCGCTCTATTATGTCATTATATTATATCACTATATTATATCACTAACCACTATGATAGTTTATTTTGCTGTTATTTACTTCAGGAGTAGTACACTAGCCATGATGTCTTTCGTTCACCTTCTCTTCAAGACATCGAGCGTAACCAAACAGGTTGGATACTAGTATAACAGGCTACGACGCAGATGGTTCACTTTATCTTCAAGGTGTCCAAACGGGGTTGTACAGCCAAAATATTTTATTATTCAAAATCATGTTGCAATTAGTTCATCTGACAATTGATAGACCGAAATCACTATATCACTATATTATATCACTATATTATATTATATCGCTCTATTATGTCATTATATTATATCACTATATTATATCACTAACCACTATGATAGTTTATTTTGATGTTATTTACTTCAGGAGTAGTACACAAGCCATGATCTCTTTCTTTCACCTTCACTTCAAGAGTTTGGAGACTAGTACAAGAGGCTACGACGCAGATGATTCTCTTTATCTTCAAGGTGTCCAAACGGGGTTGTACAGCCAAAATATTTTATTATCCAAAACCATGTTGCAATTAATTCATCTGACAATAATTGATAGGCCGAAATCACTATATCACTTATATCACTATATTATATCACTAACCACTATGTCTTCATTCTTCGCATATAAATTTTTTTAAGAATCGATATGATAATTTTCTTTCAAATTTTTCATTTTGACATAATCCATCCATTTAAATTCTATATAAAAACGGGGTATTTCTGATGGCTCCATGAGAAAATGTAACATATTGTTTTTACTACACATACACACAACCACTGGAAAACACTTTATAAAAACACATTTTTAAAGGGTACATTAAAACAAAAACGCACAATTTAACGCACAATAGGGTGGTAATAACGTTTTTTTGTTTTTTTGGGTGACAAACTTGTTATGGGACTTATTACTAAAAAGAGGTTAAAGTACCCTTGTATACGGCCAATGACTCATTGGTATATTAAAGCTTCTTTTATGTATTATACACATCCAATTTTTTATATTATTATTATTCGCCTTAGTTTTCTTTAGTTTGTTTTATATGTTCATAAAAATATTATATTGGGTGGTTATTTTTAAAAAGAGAATATTATATAGATAGAAAAATATAATGTTAAAATGCCAATGGCGTAGCGGGGTCAAGATTCCTTTTTAAATATATATTATATGTAATAGAATAAAAATGTATATATGCATATATTTTTTTAAACAAATTTCCTTTTTTTGTTCTCTAGTTGTGTCTGGAATAAATGGGAACAAATTGGTTTGAGTTCCAATTTTTATTATACTATGAATTTGTTATTTCTTGCAGAATGTTTTTGGTTTTATAATATTGTTTTCTTTATCACAAAAAAAGACAAATTTTCGTCTGTTAAATTTTTTATACTCATATAGTCTCTATCTATTGACAGACATCTTGAATTTGTCATTATTAAAATTATGAAGATTGTAAATAAAATTATATATAATTTAAAGTTTTAAAAATTACCTTTGATGTCCAAGGGTTCGGTTCATTCTTTATAATCAGTTATTTGCCATCTCTCCATTTACTCTCACTTCTCGGTAATTTGCAGATATACAAATAGTTTAAATTGGTTGTTATGGCTATTATTTACTTATTATGTATTAGAGAAATATATGCTAACGCCAACGACTTTTCATCCTGTTCTGAAAAAAAACGGAAAATATTTTGCAAAAATTCTAGCATCTTAAAATTTGTAAATTATTTAATTGTTTTAATTAATTTCGAATTATTGTTAAATTTAATTTAAAATCATATTTAATTTTCTATTTTAATTTAAAGTATTTATTATTATTAATATACATATAAAATTATTTATGACTCACCGTTTCTTCCCAAAGCATTAATCGATAACATGACTGATAAGTTTTTTTTTTTAGTAAGGGTTATGTAAGCTGGTATAACTGGATGATATCATACATTAGGCTACTATTTGATTCATAAATATCCCTTTTTGATCCATAAAGACTTTAGTTATGCGATTTCTTCAAACTTACATCATTAATGGAATCTGTGATAGTTTCTCAAGTTCATTGAATAATCACAATCACACAATATACGATGTCTTTTTCTACTAATCTACTAATTAATTTATGTTTCTAAACATGTTAATCACAATTTAACATATAATTCAACATATATTTAACAAAAAAACATTATTTAGTTGACTTTTTTTATGCCAATTTTTTTTTTAAATTTCTTAATTTTTATAAAGATGGCAGTCACATAGCTTTGTGTCCCATATCCTACATCTCCTCAATGTACCGACAACCTCTGCCTCTGTAAAGTAGAGTTTTTTTGCTATCTTTCCTAAATGATAATTACCTGTCAGTCCATATTATAAGCCCTACATTTTTCCTGCTGAAAGTTCCATAATTATCAGAGTTCTATCATAGCTGTAAAATGAGAGATATAAAAGACATTTTGCAAATTTGTGTTTAATGGACAAATTTTCGTCATTCAATCATACATGAATTTTAATTTCGATTTCATCTATCATTATCTATCATTACACAATCTAATCTTTCATCTTAAATTCTCTTTCACATGTAAATTTTCTAGGTATTTTTATTTATTGCCTCTTCTTGTGGTTCTTTCATGTTTCAAGCAAAATCTTAATTTTTTGCCTGGAAATAATAATTTTTTTCGCTTTTTCTACATTCACAAAAATGGTTATGGTCTGAAAAAAGTAATAAGAAAAATATTATGTAGTATATGTAATATTAAATTTTCTTTTCTAACCTTGACTTTTCTAATAGCACATTGCCCCTTTATGGGTAACAAAATTCATAGAATTTTTATTTTTGTTAATTTATTATATATTTATAATGTTAATAGAAAACTAAGTAATAGCAATTTCTTTTGAACAATCTGGGCTAATAGTAAACGGTCAAAAATTCATACTAATAATTCTAGAAATTAATTAGCTTAAGAATAATAAGAACAAAATTACCAATTTTAATGAGTCCAACATGAACAAATTTCAATTCTACGCGCCATACAAAATTATGTACGCAATTGTGTACGTGTCGACTCAAAGGGTTAGAGAGTGTAATTCCTTCAAATCAGCGAGTATTATTCTCTTAAATTAGAGAGTGCGTCGAAACATTTGGAGTATAAGAACATTATTTTTTTCTTACACTCTACTAAACGGTGTAGAAATTTGTAAGGTGTCGTGTATAGGAAAGTATAAGAAAAGTGTAATGAAATAGAAAATACTATAAGTAAAAAAATATGTATATAGTATCGTATTTTTATGTTGAGGCAGAAATTATTATGTATATATCTATATAATAAATAAATTTTAAATAGAACATTCATAAAAAGTAACAACAAAATAAATTTTCCACAAAGTCAACAACAAGAATAAAAATAATAATAATATAATGTAGAAAATAGAAAAATTAATGCTATGATGGTTAAAATGAAAGTACAACGACCTAAAACAAGAAAAATTATGTATACTAAATACAAATACAAGATAAAAAAATTTTGCTTTTAAAAGAATTTTCTTATATTATTATAATAAATTATTATTAAAATTAATTAGTTTGGCATTTTCTATAGAATTTTTTATTTTCATTTTATTTATTTTTAGTATACATAATTAAAATGATAAATATTCAATAACATTTTATTACTAATTCATCATAATACATTAATTTTACTATTAAATTATTTTAATTATGTTATTTTGGGGAATTGTAGTGGATTTGAGGCCTACGCTTCTAAGTGCGGAACGATCATAACTTATGATGCAATTTATGATATAAAATATTATAAAAAGTGCATCAGTTACAGGAGAATTATTTTAATAGCAGTCCTTCATTGGATAATCTTCTGGTAATTGGTGCACTTGTTATTATTACGCACTCAAACCACCACAATTAATGGGGCCGTTTTCGTTAACGCAGTATGATCGCAGCACTGTAATGCTTTTATTCGGTTTTATGGTAGTTTAATCAACGAGACAACAACCAATTGACAGAAGGAGCATTGGTTAAGCTCCATTTGTTGACTTTTCACTGTCTCGATAATAATCACACTGCGTTAACGAAAACGGCCTGGTTTCCCAAATAATAATGCACTTCTGAATTTTGGTCTCATTGGAAGAAGGCTCTTCCACATATTTGATTCAATCAAATTTAATAAAAAAAATTTATCATTTATTTTTGAATTTGAAATAATTGTTGTTTTTTTTTTTGATAAATTGACTAGACTTGTGAAAATGTCGATAACCCTCAAATTAGTTTTTGCTAAAAATAAAAAAAAAACTATATTTCCACCACCCAGAAAATTCATCAAAATTATTAGTATTCAAGTCACATCAATATTTAACTCATATCATTGAAACAAAATATTCAGTTTCTACCCAAAAAAAGAAAAAGAAATTCCTTCTCCCAAAAATATAATGATAAATTCTACACTACCCCCACCCCCCATAGAAAATTTTTAAAATCCAAAAACTAAAAACTTTTCTATCACAACTTCAATAAACAAAAAAAGTCTAAATTCCAGTTTTTCTAATTTTGAATTTTTATCTAGGATTTTCATCATCTGTCGAAATTTATGTTTGTGTTTTTTGGTTGTATATAACTGGGAAATAGGAAAATGAATTTATTTAATGAAAGTATGTACTGACGACGACGACAAAACACCATAAAATTTATGTATAATTTCTATTTATGTATATTAAAAAAATGGACAAAATTATATATTTATAGTTGATATTGAAATTTGTTGTTTCCCAACAAAAAAAAACTACTATGAACATAGAAGAAATTGAAGGTACTGCTACTGCAACTGCGCAGTTTAGTTATAGAACATGGCAATGGCCCCACATACAAATAGTCAAGAGCCATTATAACAATATTATTTGGAAAAAAATAGAATTTATATAATGCCTTTCAAAAGCAATTTTCTGCATTCAAGTGTTTATTTCAAAGTGATGGAAAAAATTAGTTACCAAATTTTATGATCAAATTAATTATTAAAAATTTTATGGCCTAATTAAAACCTTCCAACGACAAAGTAAATTATTGTGAAAAAATGAAAGTCATTTAATCAGTAAGTGAACGGTGGTTGAGGAGCATTGAGGTTATCAAAGATCTGCTGTTTAGGATCACAAGAGTATGTGCTTTTACATGAATAATTGGATCACAAAACTACGTTCTTTGACATAAATAATTACTTGCAAATTCCAGAAGGTTTTGTTCTGATTAATGTGAGGAGAAATTATTAAGTTTTAAATTTCTTACAGTGAACAAGCAATTTGAAATTCAGGAACAATTTAATCACTCTTCGAACCGTGTGTCTTCCCAAATAATAAGTGTCCTTCAATAGTAGTAGAATTCAATTTCTAGCAAATACGTTCTACAATTAAATACCAAATAGAATGATTGCTAAATTCGAAGTCCTGAAATTAAATCATACCATACATTTACGCAGTCATGCAACCACATTCTTCCAAAATTTTAGACTTCTATAGTAAACCATCAAAACTATGAAACTCTTTACCAGATCCTATTAGCATATTTCTTTTTTCATATCAGAGATCAGCTCCATTTTTATAAATATTTTTCTGGATTTATTTTTATTCTAGTTAGAAAAATTATTTTTATTCATTTTCAGAGTTCTTCTCTTCTTCTTGTTGTTATATTTGTTTTAATGTTGTACATGTTATTTGGGACTCATGCAGAGGAAAAACGTTCAAACTTTATATACAACAAAATCCACAAAAAAAAAAAATTTCCTATTATTAAATTCAGGAATACATAAAAAAAAAGTTTCAAAACCAAAAACAACCATTAATAATGGAACATTTTTATGCTTCTTCTTCTATACTATTTTTTATGTTTTGTTTTTTTTTTTAATATATGCTTTTGAGACTGGAGCAGGAGTACACAATTTTATATAGAATTTTGTTTTAAAAAAAAACATATATACATAAAAGAGGTGCAAGGTCGACGAACGCGCTATTGTACATATATCTTTCTCTCTATCCCGTACTGCGCCGGTATTATAGATATACTCTATTATAAGTATTCTTGCTATACATAATATAATATAACCATAATAATTTCCAGTCAATGTTCGCCTGGTTTGGTTTTTTTATACTATTTTATGATTGTATATATTGTATATAAGTATTTATATACAACATGATTTGCAAAATTATTAGGATGGGTCGGGACTTTCAATTTTTCCAAAACCACTTTTCTCTCTATACAACAAAATAATTTCAATGCCGGATTTTCAAGGAAGAGGGTTGTGAAAATTTATATAAGTATACCAAAATACTTGAATGTCGTCTGTTTTTTTTTCTAGGTAGTTTCAATGACAAGTTCAAGGGATTGGGGGTGGTATAATATTAAATATGTTGGATGATGATGGAGAGAATTTAATAGCAAAGAATATATCTATATGTATATATAATTTACATATAGTTTTGTTTTAAATTTTAAAATGTGTGCTGAATTTTCATATGGTTAGTTTTAATTTGAATGAAAGTAATTATTAATTGAATTAAATTTCATCATAATAATAAAAAATAATGTGAATTTCGTTGGGTAGTGGATAAATGAAAGAAAAAATATATATAATTAATATATTTTTTGACCAAAATATGAAATCTAATTATTTAATTTATCAGTAAATTAACCAAATTAATGAAGAGGTAATTATGATTATATGGAAATAATATTCATTTATTTGTAATAATTATTATGATGAATTCTTCTTATTTTGGCTCACCAGCCCGATGTGGACCTTGGCCTACCTCTTAGAGGTTTTCCCAAAATTTTATTGCAATTAATTTAGGACCTACTAATTTTATATAGAATATGTAGTAAACTACATACTAAGCTAAATCATGTAAATTAAATATACTATATACTATAAGGAAAGTGGAGTCAGATATTCAATATAATTCGGCAGGATCAAGGTCCATTCCTCGTACCTAGACCATAAGGTCTGTTGTAAGTTTCGTGCAAGGTAAAAACCAAAATGTTTAAATCTTTTGCTCATAGAGATGGACAGTGGCACAAAATGATTCATCATCCTCCGCACAGCCAAGTGAAAAGGGTTCCTGTTGTTAGTCGAAATCTTGTAGTTAGAGTTTTAATTATTAAATTACATAAATTCCAATAATTTGTGTAGATTTTTTAACAAATCTATTACATATTTGTTAAAAAAATGTCAATTAATCCTTTTTATTTAAGTACTACATCAAAACTGTTACAAGGAAAACGAAATTAGAATATTTTAAAAAGCTTACCAAAAAATTTCTATTAATCAATTTTTTTTTCGAAAATATCCCCAAAAAAATAAAATATTTCATCTAATTTTAAATTCTATTTTCGTTATATACCAAAAAATCTATTATTGTAATAACAAAATTCGAAGGGTTCTTGTTTGTTTTTTGGTATATACTTCTGTTGGGGGTCTACTACAATCAAAAATATCTAGGAAAAATGCCTATATACCAACTAAAAAATTTAACAATATTATACAATTTATTTCAGTTTTTTTACATTCATTTTCAAGGTCTTTGAACCAACTGAAAAAAAAAACAACAGCACCAAAGTAGAATCGTCGTCTGTTTTTATTGAATCATATACCAAACAATTAAAATATGTAAAAGTATAATAAAAAATTTTTCCATTTCTATAATAATGCAATAATACAAACATTAAAATTATACATTTTTGGGAAACATAAAATTATGTTGTGCAGACTAAAAAAATAAATAAATGTAATATTGTACATAATATGCGCATTAATAACAATGTTAACTTTGTGGGGTAGATTTTACACAACAAAAATGGTATATTTGTGATTCTAGACAAAGTGGGTGAAGAAAATAATTTTTGCTATACGTGCACCCAATAATTTTACTTAACAAAAACAAACAAAATAAAATTCATTTTTTTATAAATTAAAAATATAAAGTTCTTTTTCCCGAATCTGGTCAATTCATCGCGAATTGTATTCATCAATTCATCGTAATTGAGATATTAGTTGTTGGAAATTTGAAAGGGGGATTTCTGTTGTCACTATCAATCCTATATACATTTCCTACTCAAAATTCTTAATTAATTATAAATACAAATATAATTTTAATCCAAATATAATGAAACTATTTCACTTTTGAGTATTTTTTCACCATAAATTTGGTCAGTTTTTAACCTAAATTTTTAACAACAAAATTTACAATAATATACCAAATATAGTAAACGATGAGTTTCTATACATAGAATTGTCCTTAAATCCTTTTTTCTTCATTTTCTTTTCATGATAAAATCATGAAGGAAGTTAAATTTTTTACCATATAAGACAAAAAAAATATTAAAGGACACTTTTTAAGGGTTTCTTTTAAGGGTAGATAATATTTTTAAAATATATATTATTCCTTTTTTTTTTTTGCAACCCTCGAAACAACAAAATAATATTATATACGAAAAGTACACTACTCCATATTATAAACAAGAAAAATTCAAACATTAAAAATATGTGTGCAAAAAAAAGAAGAAACAGAATTGAGGAAAAATATAAAAATTCAGGGTATAAAATAATTTCTACATTATAATCTGGATACTTTTTCACATAAGTACAAAAAAAAGTACAAAATAAAATATTATATAAAAAAAAATTGAACAAAATAGAATGAGATATTAGGAAGGTAATTCAAAGTTCATGGCACTGAAAAATATATATATAAAAAAAGGGAGTCGTCTACAAAACTCCAACTACTAAAAACTGTTTGAGAAAAACTTTTTTATACTTTATAATTTTTCCTACATTTTTATGTGTTTGTATATAGTATATTTTTGTGGTGCAGTGTAGTATAAGCAAGGATGTACATAATATACTATTTATGGATGGTTGGAAACTAAAAATATATACAAATAGAAATGAAAACCTAGAAACCCCCCAACCGGATTGAATTTAATATTACATTATTTTTTATAGTAAAGACAAAATGAAAAAATAAAATTATTTTAAAGTATTTTAAATTTTGTAATTTGTACATTAAAATTTGTGTATAAAATTTTTGTTAAATTAAATTAGTAGAGAATTTTAGTAATATAATAGTGGAATTTTAAATTAATATTACTAGCTCCATAACTTGAAACTAAATTCTCACTATATTTAAATTTAGAAATCTTTTAGTATAAACTTTGAATTCATAATTTTATCTAATAATATAAGAAAATTTCGTTTCCTAGGAAATTATATTAGAAATCCTTTTTCCTTTATCCATAAAATATACGACGAAAAAAAAAGCAAACAAAAATAATCAAAATCAGAGATTAATCCTAGTGGTACATAAAGAAAATTTTCCTATTTTTCCCAATTCTTTTCTATTGTTATAGTAGAAAATGGGGTAAAAATTTCATGATTTTTTCATTTATACATATAAGTATCCTTAAAATTTATGTACCTAAAATATTCTATAATAACGACGACGACGACGGCAGCAGAAAATGTTTACTAAATATGATGAAAATTTTTGGTTTACATAGTATATAGTATGAGGGTTTTTGTTAGGATGTTTACATTTTGATGATAAAATGGGGAAAAATATACATATGTATATACAAAAAAAAAAGTACAATGACCCGAATTTTTGCACTAAACTCTGAGACAGATTTCAATCGATAAAATTTTGTGATATTTTCTTTTTACATATACAATGTATGTACATCTAGTTAAATATAATATTGATGTGTTATTTTTAAAATGTTCTGGAAAATACTAAAATTAATATTGTAAAAATATTTTGGTATATACTGAATTGGCGGAAATTGAGGAGAACAAGGGAGTTAGTCTTTTATTTTGTGAAAATAAAAGCTAAATTTATTATAGTTTTTTTTGCTATAATTTGGGCAAATTAAAAGATTTTTCAATTCTGTTTGCATTACATATTTTGTAATAAATGAAACTCCTCGTCGATAGACACCAAATTCACCAGATTCTTAAAATAGAGATTTCACTCTTTAATTTCGTATATTAATTAAAATCTATATGCACATGACAAAAATATACAAATTTCTCAATCGAAATTTTTCGGAAACCAATGAAAATAAAAATAAGGTTAAATAAGAATATTCAAAAGCTTTTTAAAAACACTAAAAATTAATTTCATTTAATTAAAATTTTAAAATAATTTAAATTCTCGAATTAAGTTTAAATATATGTATTCAAAATTATTTAAATTTGTATCGATTATTTTTTCTAATTAATATTTTAGTGGCAGTTCGATAATTCGATCAAATGTATGGTTTGTGTCTCGGTTAAATTAAATACATCTTAAAAAGATTTTAGTTCTGAAAAATTTTCGGCAATCGAAAATCGAGAAACATTTGACATTTGTCAACCAAAAAAGGTAAACAAAAATCGGCGTTCTTCAATTTTCAATTTTCACACGAATTTCTTCATTATAAAATAAGAAATGAATAGTTTAAATATTCCAACAGATTTTGGACCAGATTCTGGTGGAAGAGTTAAGGTAAAATATATAAAATATAGTAAATTTTTAGAATTTACTAGAAGTTGTTTAACTAAATTCCACATTTCGTATTTTTTTTTAGGGATTGACTATTGTAAAACCAATTATTTATGGTAATATTGCACGATCATTTGGTAAAAAACGTGAAGAAGATGGTCATACACATCAATGGAATGTATATGTTAAACCTTATCATAATGAAGAAATGTCAGCATATGTGAAAAAAGTACATTTTAAATTACATGAAAGTTATGCAAATCCAAATCGTATTGTAACACGTCCACCATATGAAGTTACTGAAACTGGTTGGGGTGAATTTGAAGTTGTTATTAAAATATATTTTCATGATCCAACTGAACGTCCAGTTACATTATATCATATATTAAAATTATTTCAATCTCCAATATTAAATGATATTGGTAATAATAATAATAGTAATAATAGTTCAACATCATCATCAGTATCATCATCATTATTAACATCTGGTGATAATAAAAAAGGTTTAGTATCTGAATCATATGAAGAAATTGTATTCCAAGAGCCAACACAATTAATGCAACATTATTTAACAAATATACAACCAATGACAAATGGTTCATGGAAACATGATACAGATTGTAAGTGAATTCATTATACTCGTAAATTAATTATAAGAAAATTGAAATTATAAATATTTTTAATCTGTGAATTTCAGTTGAAACTAAAAATACTAAAACATTGGAAAATATAATTGATGTAAAGGGTAAAGTTAAAAGTGAAATAACAATTTTAAAGGATAAATTGAAATTAGCAAGAGAAACAATTGCTAAATTTAAAAATGAATTGGGTAAAGTACAAAAAACACAAATTACATAAAGAAAATCATTTGAAATATCGAAATTTTTCCTGTAAATTCTAAGATCTATATATGTATACAAATAAATAATACAATAAAATAAGTAAAATGTGTATTTATAAGGACTCGGAGAACTAGGATAAATAGGAATGTTGATTGGGGAATAAGATAAATAATGTAACGACTAAGAAGAACTAATTTACTAAATACAATATTTAATTGAAATCGTTGTGGATTATCATTATATACATAATATTTATAGTGGGAGATAAGCTGAATAAACGATTTACTAATTTTAATTAAATTCGTTATCACATTAAAATAATATCCTACCTCAATTTTTCCACAAAACATTTATCATTTATTCAAATTTATATAATTCTATTATTTGAATAATTTAAAAATCAGTAACTGTGGTATCAAAAGCGATTAAATATTTATTTGATTATATTATTTAATAATTATACAAGATAAGAGAATTATTTAGTCACCCCCCACTAAAAAAACTCTCCAATACAAGAAAAACTTGAATTTGATTTTTTATTAAAATAGTTTTAATAAATTTAGTTTAATCCACGTGCTCAATATATGAGAACATAGCGAATCTCTGACCGTATCTATATTATTTTCAAAAATTCATTAACGCGTGCGCACACCGCGATTTATATTTTGGTTTACAAAACAAAACAAAACAAAAATAATGTTTATATCAAATTGTTCAAATGCAAAATAATTACAATCGAAATATGTATACGCATAATTAAATCAGCTGTGGATTTTATTTTCTAAAATATATATTTTTTTTTTGTCATTCATCCGAAATATTTTCTACTTTGTCATCATCATTTTTGGTGACTATTTTTATATTATATTAGTTAATATAAAAATGTGCGGTTAAGCAGATGATAAGCAAAAAATTTTACATAATAAAAATGAAATTAAAGTGAAATTAATTAAATAAAAAATTAATATTCCTAATTGCAACAATTGAAAATTTAATTAACTAAACGAGTAAATAAATAAAACGGATAAATTTAAAAAATTAGTGAAATTTAATAGAAATTATTACGTAATATGGAAAATTTCGTCTAAAAAAAATTGTAAATTATAAAAATATTTTCTAATTTAGTAAAAAAATCAAAAATATTTCAAAATTTCATACTAAATGAAAATTAGAACAAACACCATAAAAAAATAATGAAAATTTCTTTAAGATAGATATAAAATAAAAAGTGTATTTTTATACGACAATTTTTTAGAATTTTTATTATCTGATCTAAATTTACATTTCTTTTTGTGAGGAAATGGATTTTTTACTAGGAGGTGTTTCAGCTATGTGTGCCGGAGTATTTAGTAATCCATTTGATGTAAATAAACTCAAAAAAAAAATTATCATAAAAATTTAATTCGAAAAATTATTATTTCTTTCATAAGGTAATTAAAACACGACAACAACTTCAGGGTGAATTACAATCTGGTAAACAATCATCAAAATTACCATATCGTGGTATATTACGTTCAGTAAAATCAATTATTCAAGCTGAAGGTATATTGGGTATACAAAAAGGTATTGGTCCAGCATTATCATTTCAATTTGTTATGAATAGTACACGTTTGGGTATTTATCAAACTGTTGATAATTTAAATTGGACAAGTTTAAAGAATACAAAAAATAATGATCGTTCAATGTTATTATGTATATTTTGGGGTGGTGTTGCTGGTTGTTTTGGTTCATTTTTAGGTTGTCCATTTTATATGATTAAAACACAAATCCAATCACAATCAGCAGGTAACGGTAAATTTGCTGTTGGCTATCAACATCATCATACAAGTACAATAAATGGTTTAAAGACAATATTTAATGAACGTGGTATCAAAGGTCTTTGGCGTGGTTGTGGTGCAATTGTACCACGAACAGCTGTTGCATCATCAGCACAATTATCAACATTTTCAATGTGTAAAGAGATTTTACTTAAATATGATGTATATACAAAGAAATTTTTTTTTTTAATTTAAATTTTAATTATATTAAAAATTTCATTCTAGATATTTAAAAATTCAGTATTTTTAACTGCATCTTTTGCTAGTATGATTAGTGGTTTTTTTACAGTAGTTTGTATGACACCATTTGATGTTGTTGCAACCAGAATGTTTAATCAAGGTAATCAAAAAATTGTGCAATTATTTTTTGTTATTAAATTAAAATTAATTTATCAATTTTATCATTTCTCAGGAATTGATAAATCTGGAAAAGGATTACTATATAAAAATTTATTTGATTGTTTTATAAAAACATATAAATGTGAAGGTATTAAAGGATTGTATAAAGGTTTTGTACCAAATTATTGGCGTACAGCACCACATACAATATTAAATTTAACATTTTGGGAACAATTTAAAAAATGGAAAGATTTATATTTATCAGATGAAAGTAATATTTATTTTGAATGATAATTTTAAAACTTTGTATAAACAACGAAACGAAATTAATTTTAAGAATTTAAAGAAAAAAGAAGAGACTTTTAAAGTTTGAATTTTTATTTATATATAAAATTTATATATTTTTTATAGTATTAAATTAAATTTGATTGAAATATAAATGGAAATATTAATATGAAAATTATTTAAAATTAAATGTTAAAATTTCGTTTTTAATCAAAATATTATACAAATTCAAGAATTTGATTTGGTTAATTTGAACTTTTGCATATTTAGATTGCATATTTTTAGGAGAAATTTAAATAAAGCTAAATGCCTAGTTCAAAATGTTTGCAATAGATGGAACTGACTCGTTTCTTTTTTTTTACCACCAGATAGCAATAGTGTTGATATTTTAAAAAACCGAAAATGGAGAAATTAAATATTTTAAGTATTTGAACTATGATTTTACTACAAAACTGAATAAAAGTTGATGAAATCATCTTGAATTTATAACAAAAATTAAAATTTAAAAGTTTATATGAATTTAATTGGCGAATTCAGAAATCAGAAAAAGTCTGGTATCAATTAAAAAACTAATTAAAAAACATTTAATTCAAAAAGTTGAATAAACTCTTTTTCGATTTTAATTTTCACCCTGATCGAAAATTCTTAAATCAAAATCCTGATGAATAAAAGAAAAATCAAGATTTCTAATAAATATTATAAATCAAATTAAACTTTTAAAAATAGACAACTTTTCCTAAAAATATCTTTTTTTTTACGTATTTTTAATGTCTCGATGAAAAAATAAAATATATATATGTAACAGCAAACGTTAATCAACTGAAAAAATTGTTAATAAAAAAGAATTATTGTTTAATTAAAAAAAAAATAACTTTTAAATTTAGCAAAAACAGAAAGAAAAAAACGAAAATTTAAATTCGTTTTAATGATGAGAAAGTTTTCGTTGTTGTTGGAATATTTTAAAAATATACAAAAAAATTGCTATTTTAAAAACAACCGAAAATTCCGAATAACTTATTCAACGGAAATTTGTATATACTCGTAGTTAAAAAAACTAACACGCACAACAAAAATCAACAGCAGCCTTTTTAATTCCACAGAGCAAGACAAGACTGAATTTTGGTCTTACACAACATTTCAAAAATATAATTTGGTTCAGTCGATTACTTAACATTGATTCGAAAAGATATCCTTTTATCCGAAAAGTTGAAATACTAATTTTTTTATTTCAAAAAAAGAATTTCTCAAATTAAAATTATTTTCCGGATTTCCTCCCGACGGTTTTGAAAAGTGCCTAAAAAAAACGAAATATAAAAAAAAATAAAATTATTTGAATTTTTTAAAATCGAAAAAAGGACATTTTATTAATTGGGACATTTAAAAAAAAAATTGTTGTGAAAAATTAAATTATCTTATTAATTAAATTTAATTTTTTTGTGTAAAAAAATACAGCGAAAAAATGAAATTTTTTCAAATTGATCGAATACCAATTGTATTTTCAAAGGAGTACAATGTTGCATTTTGTGGATTACAATGTTTATATCCTTTTGATACCGAAAAAGGACAACATGTTTTGCATGTAAGACTTTTTTTAATTATATAATTAAATTTAATACACTGAATTTTATTTTGAAATTTTGTGTACCAATAATCGGAATTTTAGATTTTCTACAAAATTATTAATTATAATTAAAAATTAAAATTATATAAATTTAAAAATTTCTCTTAGTATTTGAAATTAGCAAATCTTTTAAAAGAAGATAATATTACACGAGCAATGGAAATATCTGATGAAGAACTTTTAGAGGTACACTCAATGGAATACTTATTAAGTCTTAAGGTGATTTTTTTTGAAAAAATTAGAATTTACTTTAAATTTCATAATTTAAATTTACAAAAAAAAAAAATCATATTTAGATAAGTGATACAGTCTCAAAAATAGCTGAAATACCATTATTACATTTTGTACCAAATTATTTTATTCAAACAAATTATTTACGTCCAATGCGTTATCAAGTATCTGGTTCAATGAAAGCTGCTAAATTAGCAATACGTTATGGTTGGGGTATAAATTTAGGTGGTGGTTTTACACATTGTAGTTCAGAACATGGTGGTTCATTTTCACCATATGCAGATGTATCATTAGTAACAAAATATATGTTATTAAATGAACCAACTGTACGTAATGTTATGATTATTGATTTATCAGCTAGACAAGGTAATGGTTATGCACGTGATTTCATGGATATTAAAAATGTATATATATTAGATATGTATAATTATACAATATATCCAAAAGATGAACATGCTAAAATGGGTATAACACGACAAATTGAATTACCATCACAAACAGAAGATGAAGTTTATTTACGTAAATTAAGAATGTAAAAACTTTTTTTCATTTTTATTAAATAAAATTATTTATTGAAAATAATTTTTTTCATCCAGAAATTTAACAAAAGCTTTTCAAGAATTTGATGCACATTTTGTTATTTATATATCGGGAACAGATATTGTTGAAGGTGATGCATTAGGTGAATTATCAGTAACACCACAGGTGAAAATTAAAAGATTTTTATTTTAAAATTTATTTATAAAAACTTTTTTATGTGTTTCTTTTTCCGAAACGACAGGGAATTGTAATGCGTGATGAAGTTGTATTTACAAAGGTACGTGGATTAGATATACCAATTGTAATGCTATTGGGTACTGGTTTTGTGAAATCATCAGCAAAAATTATAACAAGTTCAATAATGAATTTAAAAGAAAAAGGTTTATTACCATCGAATTTATGGAATGACAACAGTGAAGAAGATTAATTTTTACTTTTTTTTTTGGTGTTTTAATTATAAAAATATTTGTGTTAAATTTTACTATGGTGTACCCTTAGAATTTTGAGGAACTGGAAGAGAGTTCAATATGATTCATTTTAATTTATATTATGAGATATTTATGTGAAAATAATTAAATAATCTGTAAATTAATAATCAGTTATACTTAAATGATGTAAGGCTCAATGAAGGAGTAGAAAAAAAAGGATTCAATCATTTGAAATTTTTTAAGCATTTATGTAAATTTCTTACTAATTTTTGTATATATTTTTAAGTTAATTAATCAAAATATTTATATACTTAAGTTATTTATATTAAATTCTAAGAATTTTTACTAGTATTTTAAGGATTAAATAAAAAAATTAAGATGGTTTTTCTTTTTTATAGAAGACTTTTAATAGTTTTATTTTGCAAATTGCAGAGAAGTTGAGGAAAAATTCAACAGGTTTGCTAAAAATTTATTAAGATTCTACGAAAAAAAAATCTACAATGACAATTTTCGTAACCTAAATTTGATATTAATTCACAAATATTCTCTGCTCCAAATTCAACATTTTTAACCCAAAATAATTTTGAAAATTTAATTTTTCTTTAAGGGGAAGAAAACAGATAAATTTTACTTTATTACAGTATAATAAAATTTATTTGAAAGCTATTTAATCTGCAAAAATTTATATTATCAATATATAAAGAAAAATTTAACTATTTTTGAATCAATTTATTCGTGTCAAAAGATCATTAAAATTCCATCTATCATAGAACAAAAAATCATATGAAGAAGTAGAAAGAGAATTAGTCAAAATAAAAAAAGATTATTTTTTTTGAATTTATAAATATTTTTCGTAAAAATTCGAATAAATATTAAAATATACACGAGTATAAAAATTTCAAGAAAAATTTAAAAATTAATATATAAAAGATTCTCAACCATAAAAAATTATTTACTAATAAAATCATAAACTTTATTTTCTAACAGATTTGTTGAAAGTGTTTCAGAAGGCAATAATTTAATTTTAAATACAATAAATTACATAAATTTTAATTCGTTTCGTTAACATTTTAAATGTAGTGTTGATTCTGTCGTTTTAAATAAAATATATAAATAAAATTATATATTTATAATCGTATTGTATGAAAAAATGTGAAAATTTGATTAAAATTAATAATGAAAACCGCCTTGATGCCGCCTCAAATCATGTTAAATGTTGTGTTAAGTAAATATATTAATAAATATATATTTATTTTATTTATAATAATAATTTTAATTTTGTTGTTGAGGAATTTTAATGATTAAAACAGTAGAGTCGCGCCGAATAAGATGGAGGTTTAGGATTAAAATCAATTATTGGTTCTTGGGTAGTAACAGATTTTACAGTTTTTTTGGGTCTACTAAGATGGTAACAGTAGTTACAATTTACTACAATTAAGTAATTAAGTACACATTTTCGAAGATTTCATTCCACTGATATCCTCTATCAATGATACTGCATCATGCCCAATTAACTTAGCTGCATATTCAAAGTAACTTCATTTTTGACTTTTTTCTGTTGTAGTTGGATTCTTTTTTAGTTATATTCCACATTCCACCATGAAATATTTTTTATTAATTTCAGGAATCTGTAAAAAATATAAATCCAAGTCCATTTGAGGTTATTATCCCGAAAACAGCTATAATATTCGATGAACCCGAAATTAAAATAATAAATTGGAAAAGAAATTTCATCTCTAAATATCTGGAAATGACTGGAAGAAAAGGTTTACTAAGTATATTGGATAGGAAACTAAGGACAACAGTACGAAATAAGAACGACCGGTGGGTTAAAAATTGGCTGCAGTAGAATGTAAAGAATTGGAGAATTGATTCAGATATTATTTAATATTATACAGAGCTTCTACTGTGTACAATTTTTTTTTTTGAATCATGTTAATTGGTAAAATAATCAATGTCAGATTAAGAAAATAATTTAATTTTCTTCATCCACGTTATCCGCAAAAAAAGAGATATGATCATCGTAATCCTTGACACATGAACAAAACAAACGTAATTATTGAAAAAAAAATTATGAAAAGAAAGTTGATTGTATAAAATTGAAAATAGCTCAAGGTGGTTAACATAATAATAAGTATTAAAGTCAACAACAAAAACCAATTATAGAAAAGATATTTAAAAAATTATACAGAAAAATTCTATAAATTTAATTTTTAATTAGCCGAAAAAAAAAATATCATATTAAAAATTTATGTTTAATTATACATAATTATAAAATTTCATTTTTTTAATGTATAATTCTTTTTTGGGATATTAAAGAAATTGATTTGAACTTGAAAAATGTCGGGGAAAAATTTTTTTTTTAGACAAAATAATAAAAAAGATTTATTGAGCTGTAAATCAAATATTAGACAGTTTTTTCCCATTTTATAAATAGAAAAGAATTACTCTATTTTGTAAATACAATATTTTCATCATTTTCATTTTTTGTTTTTCTTTAAATCTTTAATTTGACTTTAAAATGTTAAATATTTGAATAATTTTGATTAAATATTCAAAATGTTTTGCAACTGTTTATATAAATTATAAATTAATCTTATTTTGGATATTGGAAAATGAAAAAAAAAATCAAACTGACAAAAATTCATAAATTAATGTCTCTAAAAATTAGAAATTTCAATTAAACAAAATTTGATGAACACAAAAATACTGAAAGAAAAATAATTGTGGTCAGAAAATATGATGGAAAGAATAAAAAGTTGTCCAAAACTAAGTTTCTACCAAGGACAATATTAAAAATAGCACGTGTCATATACCAGGATTTATTATAAAACTATTTGTATAATCAAAATTTTGAAAGATTTACTATCCCGCCAAACAAAATATATTTCCAACAAGAATTTCTAATAATTTTTTTAAATTTCCCACAGTTTAATTTTCATGCTTCATAAAAACTTTTATGAGTTGTTTTTATTCTTCTTCTTTCTGATGGTTTGTTTTAGAATCCTTTAAATTTTTTTTAACGACGCATTTAACATCTAAAAATTATTAATAATATCATAAAAAATTTTGTCATCTAACATAATTTTTACATACGTAAGAACACAACCACTTTTAGTCGGTATTAATTTAAATTGTATAATAAAAAAAAAAAATATTTTAAATTTATTCATTTAATTTTAATAATAATTTTATTTTTTTTGATTAACCTACGCAAAGAGACATGCTTCAAAATTATTTATATTTATTTTTATATAAAATTTATAAGAAAAGTTTTTTAATTTTGAAGATTTCAAACAAAGATTTTCCAAGGCTATCAAAGAAAATCAATTTTAGTGTCTGTCGCGATAAGAGAAAATATCTCTTTAACTGCACAACCTTAATAAAAATGTAAGAAATACGATATTGAAAAAGGGCTCAGGACGATTTAGGATGGTATAAACATTAAAAGTGATCACACTAAATCTCGGATGTATATGAAAGAATACTGAAGCTTGACTGTGTTTTATGTAAAATGCATATCAGATTTGTAGACCAGCAGACTAGATTGTGGCTTAATTACATTAACCCATATGGCTTTAGACTTTCTTCTTCTTCTTTTTGGTTCGTTAGCCCGATTGGGGCGTAGTACTACTCCTACCTCTTAGAAATTTTCTCCCAACATTTTATTGGGATCTACTAATTGAACTAACTTCATGCACAGCGGCATAGTATACAACACACTAAACCACTGCTGCTCTCATGGCTTTAGATTTAGATTGTTTGTAGTAATGTGAACTGTTCCGTGGTCCTCTTCTATAATCCAATACATGGCCATCAATTGGTTATATCATGTCACATTATCAATGTTTCTATATTTAGGTTGACTAGTAAAATTTTTATATATAAATCATTTATTTACAATTTCATATATAAAAAGGAATTGTGTTTCCTATTTTTAGATTTATTTCAGACACACAAGTTTAATTTTAAATTTAAAAAAAAATGTAAATACAAAATTATCGTTTACATATTTAAAATTAATTGCGTATTTCTCCACAAAAAATTTAAAATGTATCCACGTGGTTTATATCAAAATCCGATCATCGCGGACAACAAGTTGTTGATAATCAAAAAAAAAAATAATCTACGATTTTCCAATAATAATAACAAAACATTGTATAAATTAAAAACAAATTTTCTAATTTATTTCCTGCCCGAGTCAAAATAATATATTTCACTTCATTTTCCAATATTTTCCCTCCCTCAATGAACTTGAAATTTTCCAAATTTTTTTTGGATTATTTTCAATATCCTGTTTTATGTTTACTTATTATTGTATACACGAATTACCGGATTCAAAGTCAAAAATATATGTTTCGAATTATGTTGTTTATTAAGTAAACAAAATTCTAAATTTTTTGTTATTTATCATTACTTATTTTATATACTTAAGAGATTTGTTTTAAGTATATAATTATTTTTGAAATTATTTAAAAAATTTGATCAAAGAATTTTATTTCGATTATATAAGTAAATATATTAATATCCTACAATTATTGGATTCAAAAGCGTAGTATTTCTATATATACAAGATAGTATACAAAATATTGTAAAATATGTCTGCGTAATTTTAGAATTTATGGTAATAAGATTTATAAATGAATGAAATGGAAAAGATATAAATTATATTAGATAATTAGTCACAGTAAATTTTCAAAAAAATAAAAATATTTATTTTATCACATGAATAACAATTTAATTGAAAACGGAATAAGTAAATTATTTTATTTATTTTATTAGTATTTATTGTTTTACGCACTTGGACAAGGAAAATTAAATTAAAAAACGTATGTAATTTTTATATGAAAATGATGATTGATTACATAATGAACCATGTAACTACATAATTAAATCCTAACTTTCTAAATTTGCAATCGATTGGTTCAACAGCTGAAGAAACAATGTTGTGATAGACTTCCTCACAGAACAGAATGGACTAAACAAACATCTACATATTCAAGGACTAACCCAAGACAGAATATGTAGATTTTGTTATAACGAATTTAACGAATGTACAGCCCTTATACCAAGGATAATCTAACAGTTCTTAAATAATCATATATTTTCCCCGTATATATGTCTTTCACCATTATGTATATCTTTATTGTAAGCACGAGACTAGTGGAAGAGTAACGTAAAAAAGAGAAAGTTACAATATAAGCCAAAATGGCAGCAGTAACCATCTTGTAAAATGTCATACCGTAATCTAAACCATATACAATAAATACTAAAATAAAAAAAAAAAAAAACATCGTCAATAATTATTTGACAAATTATTTGAGTTCGGGCAAATAATAGTTGGAAAAATATTTTGTCAAATTTGGCAAACCTAAATATTTCTCTATTAGGCAAATTCAAATAATGTAATAATAATAATAAATATAAATAATTTCATTACTAACCTTTTCTAAATTATTTATTTTTTCAATCTTCTTTTTTTTTTCATTTAAAAATATATTCTTAAAAATTATTCTCTTTTATACGTTTTCAATATTATATACTGTAAAATCATTTCATCTTTCTTGAAATTTTCAAAAATTCTCTGAATTTTTTTCATTTTGGATAACCATAAAAAAATATAACATTTTACCATATAATTTTTCTCTTATTCACCGATATATTTTTTGGCTTTATATATCGGGGGGTCTTCTTGTACCTATAATTTCCAAAAAAAGAAGAAGAAAAAATAGAAAAATTAATAAAAATAATATTAAAAAAAATTCATTTTTTGTTTTTATTCATTTATTTATTTTTAAATTTTTTTTTGGTTCCTACTAAAAAGATGGCTTATAAGATGAGAAAAGCGTTAAATTTTTTTTTTAATTATTATTTTTTTTTTTTTTAGTTATAGATTAAGTTTTCAACATTTTCATTTTTTTTTTCAATAATTAATAAATTTTTCATACATTTTTTTATTTTAAATATATAAGTTTTTTTTCTATTGAAAATTCTATTTTATTTTATTTTTATATTTAATTATTTTATTATATTTTTTTAAATAATTTTTGTTTTTTGTTTGTTTTTTTATCGTGTGTGTGTGTACCTAATATAAATATATAATTATTAATTCTGTTTTGGTTTTGTTTATAGTAAATGTTTTTGATGTAAAGAATTTTTTATGTTTAGGTAAGTAAATGATGATGATGATGTTTTTTTTAATTATTATTTATTTATTTATAATTTGTATTTTATATTTGTTTTAATTTTTTTATAAATATTTTATAATATAATTTGATGCGACTAGAAGTTTTTTGAGAGGTGATGAAAAATGGAATTTAAAAATAAAATAATACTTAATAAAAATCATATTTTTTAATTGGCAGTGTGAGATAAAACATAAAAATTGTGTGAAAATTACAAAATATAAAGTCAGTCTATTTAAATTATAATTATGAAAAAAAAAATTAAATTATAAATAATATAAATATTTTGAATTAAATACTCTGTAAGAGAAATTTATTAGGTTTGAAGATATTTCATGGTCCGGATTCGTTAACATCCAAAATGTTCGAATCGAAAACTTATTTCCATGTACCGAGTTGAGTTGGGGTTGAAATGGAAATTATTCGCTCCATTCCAATTCAACTACAACTCAACCCCTGTTTCCATGCACGCTAACTCGAGTTCAACACATGGAAACGTAGTGAAATTCTGAGTTACGAGCATTCGTAATTACTTATAGAATTTACATTTATCGAAATTTCGGACAATCACTCGTAATTCGAACATTTCGGACGTTAGAGAATCCGCACCCATATATAAATCGATTGAAATTTTTAAACCAACTTCGACTTATAGAATATTTAAATTCATCTTCATATTATATTACAATTATTTTTTTTTTGTTTAATACTTTAATACAATCGTTTTTTTTCCGGGAATAGCAAATAATTTCGAAATTAAAATTCATGTACAATATTTTTTTTTGAAAAATGATTTTGATATGGCTTTTTATTGTTTTCCAAAAAAATAAAAAATTCTTCCTACATTTTTTTTTTTTCTGGAATTTTTTTTTTTAGATATGTTTAAAAAAATTTTCTTTGCTTTTCATATTTGGAAAATAATGTTGAATAAATGTGTTTTTGTTTTTACATTTAAATCATAATTTTTTGTACATAAATTGTTCATTTTTTTTTTGTGTAGTTTTTTTTTTGATTCCATGAATTGATATATTTAATAAATATTTTAAATTACATAATTTCTTTAATTTATTTTTATATAGGAGTAATAATTAAAAATGTGTGTTGTTTTGTGTGTTTTGTAAATAGGATTTTTGTTTTTTTTAATTACAATTTTTAATTCACAAATAAATCTTTTACAATAAAAAAAAAAATTAATTACTAATATTATTTACTTTTTTTAAATACCTAAAAATTAATTTAAACTAATTTGTAAGGGGGCGCAAAAACTACAATTTTTAAATATAAATATTAGAAAAACATTAGAACGTGTTTTTTTGGAGAAATTTGACATTTTCAAATTTTATAATAATAATTAATTAATATTTTTGATATTTTCATTTTTATTTTGAGTATTTTTTTCAGATAATTTTAATTTTTTTTTTATTTTAATTTATATTTTTATTTTAAACTTTTACAATTTATTTTTTATTTATTTTATTTTTTATTTAAGTTTATTTTTTATTATACAATTTTGCGTGTTAATTTTGTTTGGTTTGGTTTTTTTATGGAAAAAGCTTTTTATGTAAATTAAAAAATATTTTTTTTAGAATTATATAAAATTTTAAATTTTTCTTTTGTTGTTAACTTTAGAATCAAAAATTGTAAATTAAAAATACATATTATACTAATAAGTATAATTATTTTAAAAAAAAAATCTACAATTTGAATTTTTTTTAAAAAAAGATTTTACGATAAGGCTTTACGATAAAAAAAAATTACGATAAAAAAATGTTACGGTAAAGAAATTTTACGGTAAAGAAAATTTAACATCAAAAATTAAGATACATGAACACATCTTGTTTTAACAAATACAAAAAAAAAATTTAAAAGACATTTTTTGTTAATTGGAATTTATACAAAAACTTGCGCCTTTTGACAAATTTTAATTTATTATTTTAAATATTTGATTGATTAATTTTTATAATTTTATTTTTAAGTGATTATTTATTATGTTGTTGTTTAATTGGAAGCCATTTTTTTTATATGATTTTTTTTTTTAATATAATAAATTTATATTTTTTATTTATTTAATTAATTAAAAATTGTAATTTAAAAACAGTCTTTAAAAAGGTCCAATTTTAAAATGAAATCAAAAATGTTAAATAATTTTTTATGTGGAATTTTATTAAATAATTTTAAATATTTTCAATAATTTCTAAAGCCTAAAACATAATTTTATTAAGAAGCCAAATTTAAGCTAATAATTTTTTTAAAAATATTATAGTATAATAGAATATTTAACACTATATATCCAAATTCCAGTTCAGCTTGTATTCCATTGTCAAATTAAACTATTTTTTTATATTTAAATTATCGAAAAACTATAAAAAATTACGAAATTGTTATAGAAAATGTTAAATTTTGACAAAAAAAAAAACTCATTTGACAAAAATTTTGACATTTACATATAACAATTTGACATTTAATTAAGTTTATTTTGACAGTAAATATAAAATTATAATTAATTTGACAGACAGACCAATTTGTAAATATTGTGTAGTGGTAAAAATTCTTTAATTAATATTTTTGTAGAATTGAAGAACATAAAGATTATTTCAAATTATATAATTTAAAAAATATCAATTCAAATTAGTTTATATAATATATTGGTAATGTATAATGCCTTTGTGTGTACAAATGTGTTTTTTGGTTGTTGTTTGTGTGCTGTGTTAGTGTCTTATGTATATGGTGTTTACTCGTAATTAATTACGGCACTAGATGGCGTTATCTTTATTAATGATTAATTAAATTTATTTCTAATTTTTTTTTCGTTTTCTTTTTTTTTTCTTTACTCTATGGTAATTAATTAAAAATTTTTGATAATAATAATTACTAATTACTAAAGTTTTTTTTATAATATAGCGCAATGAGGAATATATGTATATCTATTTTTTTTTATTTTAAATGCAAAAATTTTTTTTATATATAAATATTATATTTTTCTTATAAATAAAAAATAATAAAAAAATTTCTGTTGCGACAGAAACACAAAAAAAAACTAAAAATTAAAAACTAAAAAAAAACTTATTTAATTTTTTTTTAATGTTATTAAATGCACGCAGTTTTTTCATTAATTAATTAATATATATAATAATTACTATTTAAATTTTTTTTTCTTTTGTAATTTTGGTATATAAATAAATTACTATAATTTTTTTTTTTTATATTTTTAAATATATTGTATATATAATAATATATAATATTGCAAAGAATTTAATATTAATATATTTCAGTTTTATTTTTAATTGCTTATCTTTTTACGTTTTTTATTTTTATTTTTTTCTTATATTTGATGATAAATTTTTGTTGTTTTTTGTGATTTTATATATTTTTTTTTTAGTTTTTTATTTTTATTATATTATTTTAATTATTTATTTTATATATTTTTTTTAAGCGAATAATAAAAATCTAACAGAAGCTATATTTGAATTTATTATAAAAGCATAAACTTAAATCAAAAATGTATACGAAATTTAATTTTGGTTGTAAAATTTGAAGTATTTTCTTTACTTCATTTCATATCGTAAACAAATATCGTAAAACGAATTAGAGAGCTTTTATTGTAGCCCCGACCATTCCGAATTAAAGGGCTTTCACCGTATATGACAAATAAATATCGTAAATGAAATAATATCGTAAAACAAAAATGTATATGAGAAATATCGTAAAAATCGTATACTTTTTGATTTAAGTTTAGCCGTTTTAATTTATTTGTAAAATTTTTATTATTTATTTATTTTTTAATGATATTTTTTATTGTATGCAAAATGTTTGTTTTATTTTCAAAAAAAGGAAAAAAAAATTGTTTTTTAATGTTCGTCTTTTGTTATTTTTAATTTAATTATTATTAATTTTTATAATCAATTTTTTTTTTATTAAACGTTAAATTATGTTTTTTTTTGTATATAATATATATGGCACTATTTGGCTTGGTTTTTTTAGCTTAAGTTTTTTTTGTTTGTTTGTTGTGTTTATTATTTGGTTTTTGCTAGAATGGAAATTAATTTTTGTTATGCAAGAAAATTTATGTTTTATAAATTATTTACGGATTTTTTCATTTGATCAGAAAAGAATCTTAGTATATAAGGAATAATTGGAATGTCAAAAGTCCAAAAGTGTTTAATTACTTTTTCCAACGAACAGAACTAATTATACATTTCCCATTGAGGGCGATTTGAAAATGATAATTAAATTACAGAATTAATTAATTCTTCAACAATATTCCTTCTAAGTTCATTAGATTTTCGATCAAATTGTTAAGATTATTTGCTATATAGGTTTTTGGGTTTTCATCTTTATGCAATTACATAATATTTTCTTTTAATGAATAAATATTTTTTTTACTTTAAATTTATGTATTTTAACAATGGTTTTTTTTTTATATTTATATAATTATTAAATTTATTTTTAATATTTATGAGTAGTATGTTATATCACATTCGAAAAACTTGTAATTTTTATTTTATTTTTTTTTTTTATTTTTTAGTTTTTGTATTTTTCTATAAATTAATTTTTGTAAAAGTTTTTTTTTGCACTATTTAAAAATACATTCAATAACTTCAAAACAAATTTTGATTACTTTTACAAATATAAATTACAGAAAAAACAGAACAATTTTTTTCAGGATAAATTAAATTATTGTTGATTTTTATTATTATTAATTTTTTTGTAATGGAAATTTAAATTTCTGTTTAATGATTTTTTTATATATACAAATTGTTTTTGGGAATATTATGGAATTATTACATTATTATTTCTCTTAAATCGATTATTTTTTCTAATATATTTTTTTTTCGTAATAAATATATAATTTCTTTTATTGTTTAGTATTTAATAATTATAAAATTAATCGAACCTCTGTCATTGTTTTCGATGAAATTCTGTCAAGTCGGTATAAAAATTAATGTAAATTACAAACTATAAACTATAGTAATTCTATTAATTAGATATTTATGTACTTATAATTTGTTTCCGACTCAAAAAAATCTTTTCCACTCGAATACTATGATAAGAGATCGACAATTTTTTTTTTTTATGTTTTTAATTACTTTTTCAAATTACTTTTAATATTTACTGGATGCTTTTTATATTTTCTGTCAATTGAAAAAAAAAAAACTTAAATTTATTTCATGCACATTTATTTAATATATATAACATTTTTTTTTTTGTTGTTGTCGATTTCAAATTATATTTTTTTTTTTCATAAATTTTGTATTTTTTCTTTTTTTTTGAGTATTATTGTTAAAGCACTTAATAATTAAATTAGAATTTTTGTTTTCGAATATTAATATTATTATTGAGTTATTTATATTTTGTATTTGTATAATCAACACACTTTAAATGTCCACAAAAAAAGAAAATGCCTATTTTTTCGGTTTTTGCAGATTAAGAAAAAAAACCAAAAATGATAATTTTTTTTGTCAAATGAATTTTTGTTCTCCAAAAAATAATTAAAGAGAGAGCATTTAATTTAATTCACAACATTTCAAAATTTGAAGCTTTTCTAAATGGAGAGACATTTTTTAACCTACGAATTAATATTTTAAATAAAAATATTTTTTTTTTTTAAAACTAGAAAAAACTCCTACAAATTTTCAATTTTTTAAATATATATATATATATATATGTATATAAATTTTTCCTTAAATATTAATGGCATTAATGATATATATGAATAACATTTTTTTAATCCCAAAATTTTGTTTTGATTATTGTAAAACGTTTTTTTTTTTTGTTATTTCATTATTTTCCTTATCTCTTTCCACTCAAATATCTTTGGTGTAAACTAAAATTTAAAAAATAAAAAATATAATATTTTCTTTATTTTTCAATTTTACACATTAATAGCGTAATTCTATTGTTCTCTAAAACGTCTTTCATTACTTTTTGATCGTGATCTTGAGCGTCGTGATCGTGTTACCCATCTTGAATCAGCTTGATCTGATTCACTATCATCTGAACTAGCCGTTCGTGTATTATTACGATCACACGACGAATCACGACTATTATGATGTTGTGATGCATTTCGAAACATTCTCTTTTGACTTAAAAAGTTCTCTTGTTGTTGTTGTTGTGGACCTCCTCCTCCACCACCAATACCATTATTATTCATATTTTTTGTATTTACCAATAATCTTAAATTAGTATTATTACCTTTATTATATGATGATGAATCTGGCGGACATGGTGGTGGTGGTGTTGATGGTTCAAAATCTTGATCTTCAAAAAATTCCATATTTACATTACGATAATATTCTTCAGTTGGTTCACCGCTACCAGTAAAATATGATGCTTCATTATCACGACAAAATTGTTCATATAATATTGAACCAGATTCATAATCATTTTCAGTTGGATATACTAAATTATTTGATTGACCAACAACAAAATTTTGATGATGATGATGATTGTGATTATGTTGTTGTTGTTGTTGATTATACATTGTCATTGGTCCATTTAATCCACCATTTTGATGTAAATGATTCGGCTGTTGTTGTAAATGTCGTTGTTGTTGTTGTTGCCAATTTTGTGGAAAATTTGGTATTGGTGGTGCTGGTGGTATTGCTGGTAATGTACCCCACATTGATGATGGTTGTTGTTGTTGTTGCATTGGTGATTGTTGATTAATACCAACACCACCGCCACCTTTTCTTAATATTTGTGGTGATAATGCAGCTGGATTTGTACGAATTGTCATATTATTCATTTGTGGTTTATGATAACTATCATATGGATGATCTGGTGGTGGCGGTAACATATCACATATATTCATTGGTATCCGTATTGGTGCATTATTATCACTTGAACTTTGACTAAGTGAAAATTTACTATTTTTTGTATCATCTGAATGTGTTGTTGTCATCATACCACTAATACCACGTTGTAATGTTACTGTTGCATATGGTTCTGGTGGTGGATTTTGTGGTAATTTTGGTGGATAATTAACATGTGTTACTTCAGCATATTCAGAGGGTACAGGTGGTAAAGATGATAAATGTGTTGGTTTTATAGTAACATTATCATTCATCCATAATGTATTAAATGATTTATCAGGTATATTAGAATTTGTTAATAAATTAGAATTTGTTGCTGGGTATGCAGCTTTAAGATTACGTTTATTACGTTTTGCCCAAAATACGGCAAAAATAGCACCGCTTATTAAACAAATACCAAGAATAGCTAATGCAATACCTGGCATCCAAGAACCTTTCCAAGAAGTCATAGTCGGGTCAGTTCTGTTAATGATAATCGTACAAAAAAAAAAACATTTTTTGGTTTTGTTTTTTTTTTTTTTTGTACAGAAATTTTGTGAAATTTTTAATTTTGGCTCAATCAAACTCTTAGTTAATTATATAAAAAAAAAATTATCTGCACTAAAAGAATATTAATTTCCTTTTCAAAACTATACAACTATTCTTTAATGTTATTTATAGGTATATATTCGAAAGTTGAAAAAAATTTACACAGAAAATAATTTTCTTTTAGTGCCGAAAAAACTCTAAGGACAATAAAAATACAAAAAAAAATATATATTTATAATTTTTTACTCACTTTGGTGGTCTGGCTATAAATGATGGATCCATATGTAAAGCAGCTGGTGGACTAAATGGTCCCATACCACCAGCTGTTAATGGTGCAACTCTAGCAATATATCGTCCACCTGGACTAAGACTATTTATAACAACAGATTGTGTTGTTGCATTCAATTGCATTTGACCAAGTAATTTATTTGTTACATTTGATTTTATTTGAATCTACAACAAAAAAATCAATTAAATTAAATTAAATTTATACAATTTCATTAATATATTTTTTTTTGTTTACCCTATAGCCAGTTAATTCACCATTTATTTCATCAATTGGTGGTGGTGACCATCGGACATATGCAGCTGTATTATTTATAACACCAACCCGAACATCTGTTGGTGGTGCTGACGGTGCACCATCTAATGTTTTACCTTTTCGTAAATTTGATATTGAACCACCTAAACCTTTTGGTACTGTAGCAAATATTTCATAAACCGTAAATGGTTTTAATTCTTTTAAACGATGTGCTTTATTATCGACACTTGTTGTTGTTGATAAATATTCTTTAGCTAAAGCACATGCATAATTATGAGCTTTTGATATAACAGGACGATAATAAATTGTTATTGATTTGCCAGTAAATAAATTTGGTTGAGTTACAGCCCATGATACATCCAATGTATTAAATGAATGTGGTGTTATTGTTGTTATTAGAATTGTTTGTGGACTACCCCAACGACTACCAGGCGGATCTGGTATAACAAATTCACTATCAGCTGTTGTTTCAGTATTATCTTTGACATGTAAATATACTTTTTTCGAAACACTACCAGCTTCGTTTACAGCTGTACATGCATACCAACCCTAAAACAAAAATAATAATAATTTTTATAAAATATAAAATTAAAGTAATTAATTTATTTACTTCATCATTTTTTGTCACATCCAATAATATCAAATCACCATTTTCACCAACTTCATAATGTGGTACATCTGGTGGTGATGGTGATGATGTAAAATCTAAATTATTTACTGTTGCTGGCAATTCACTAAATAAATTTGCAATTTCATCATCTAATAAATCATCATTTTTATCATCCTCTTCACTTGGTAATAAAACACTACGTTTTTTCGGACGAAAACTCATAATTTTTGCTTTTGCTAAAATCTCTTGATGCTGTTTCTCTTCTCTAAGCATTTGAGAATAATTTTCTTTTAATTTTATACTTTCAGATGATGTAATTTTATCCCAAATTATTACAGTTTTTGGTCGACCTGATGCTCGACATGGTAATTTTATATTATCACCAATTTGTGCATCAGCATCTGATGGTGCTTCAATAAATTGAGGTGTAGCTGCAAAATAAATATATTTAAAATTTATAATAAATTAAAATTATCATATAATTATATTTTCATCATTTTTAGTTGTATATATACCATAAACACTTAAACGAATTGATACTGAAACATTTCCACCTTCATTAAAACCTTTACATGTATATTGTCCTTGATCTTCAGCACGAGCATCTTCTATTCTTAATGTATAATCAAGTAATGTACGTGATCTACCTTCTGGTAATTGACCAGATTCACGATACCATGATACAATTGGTTTTGGATCACCTTTTATATCGCATGGTATATCTAAACCTTCACCTTCAATAACTTCTGTATCTTGTGGACCACGTACAAGCATTGGTGGTGTTAATACTTTTAATGTAGCTGATGGTGCTGATTTACTACCAGCCATATTTTGTGCTGAACATTCATAACGACCAGCATCATTTGATTGAACTTCAGATATCATAATACTACCTTCTTCAATCATTGATATTCTATGATGATATAAAAGAAAATTGTATACAAATTTTTTAATTTATATGTAAGAAATTGAATATATTTTCTATACCTTTTTCCTAAATCTAATAATTTTCCATCTTTGTACCATAATACTGATGGTTCAGGCAATCCTCTTGGTGGTGTACAATTCATAATCACAGGACCACCAAACAAGGCAACTGTATCTTTTGGCACTGATCGGAAATCATCTTTAATAACTACAAAATAGAAATTAAAATTTTAAATTTTCATTATGATGGTTGAAAAAAGAGTTGTACGGACACTAATTGATTATATATATATAATGTAGGTACTTACATGCAATTTGTAATGTAGCATTTTTACTAACAGCAATTCCAGCTGAACTTTTAGCTTCACACCAATAAATTCCTGCATCTTTTTCTCCCCGCTTTTTTTGCATAACTCTAAAAAATTGAAAAAAAATATTAAATGATAGCTTTTCAAAGTTAATTTTAGTTTGTAATTCTTTTACGCTTTATGTTCCTTTTTAAAGTTTTGCAAAATCTATATTGATTACATTGACGCCTTTTTTTCTATGATTCGCGCTTTTCTTTAAAAGAATCGCGCTTTTTTTTGTCAAATTTTGATAGACAAAGATAGCGATCAGTTGATTTTCATTTTATAATAAAATATATTAATAATTTCAGAAATATTAAGATAATTGACTATTTGTCCTATTTCTACTTGCATATGGATGATCTGGTGGTGGCGGTAACATATCACATCACATATGATAATGTTACCGCCACCACCACCAGAGTGGTTTCATTTTATAATAAAGATACATTAATAATTTCAGAAATATTAAGATAATTTACTATTGTAATTGAATGAGTTTCAATTAAGAGTTTCTACTAATTAGATTATATACTAATTATTACTTACCTTAAGAAGAATAATGACCCTTCTGGTAATATAACACGTCTTTCAGATAATACAAGTGGTGTACCATTATGATACCAACTAATTTCTGGTATTGGTCTACCAGTTGCTTTACAATTTAATGTTAATGGTTCTTCAATAGCAGCAATTGCATCTGCTGGATGTTCAACGATTTTTGGTCTTTGTTGAGCTAAAAAAAATTTTTTTTTGAAAATAAAATTTAATAAATTTGTTTTTTGTTAACAAACCATAAACTTTTATTATTGTTGATGATGAAAATAACATCAGCATATATAAAACTAATAAATTATATTCCATTTTTCATAAACAAAAAACATTGATGGCAAAAATTGTTTTTTTTTCCTGTAGTTTCAGTTTTTCTTTTTTTTTTCTTTAATTTCAGCTATTTTTCTCGATGGTGCATACAATTTTTTCTCCAATAACAACAGAAAAAAAATAGAAATTTTTTTTTTTGGTAATTTATTTTGGCCACTTAACTTTTTTGTGTAGGCGTTGTATTGTTCTATTTAAATATACACACATAAATAAATATAAATAAAATATAAAAAAAACACACAAACAACTATTTTTTTATATTGTATAATCCAAGAATGATGATGGAAAATTGGAAAATATCACCCTTAAACATATTTTTTTTTCCTAGTAGATAAACTTTTTCAACAAATATTTTAGATTTTTTTTTTTTACTTTTTCTGTTCGAATAATTTACGCGTATTTAACATTTTATTTACAGGACAAAATAAAGAAAACATTGTATGTATATATATAACAAAATATCCTTTTTTTTAACTAAAAAATTAATTTTTCTTTTTCTATTGTTCCTTCTTAAGTTTTATTTCTGCATAATTTCTTTTTTTTTGTGATAAATTGAAAAAAAAAATGCATTTAAATTATTTTACAAGAAAGGATAGTGAAAAACGTGTACAAATATCCTTTTAAAAAAAAAACATTTTTTTGTAAAATTTTTGATTTTCCTTGTACCTTGCACTCGTCTCAAAAGAAAAAAAAATTGGAAAATTTACCGTAAACTTTTTTCATTTTCTTTTTAATCACATTAAAACTTAAGAAAATTTTTATAAAACTGTTAAATATTCAATAAACTAATAATTAATTAAAGTTTTTTTTTTTATAATTTATAAGTTTAATCGATTTACAAATAAATATAAAAAGAACTTTGTTTTATTTTTATTTCAGAGACGACATTTTTACGCGTCCATGTCGCGATTTTATAATTTTTCTTCCACTGCTGTTTGTATGGTGGTGGTGTTTGTAGTGTGTGTGCTGTCTATTTTTAGTTCATTTGTCCATACAACAGATGGCACTGCATGATATTTTATGTTTATTTTTTGACAAATGTCAATTATTGTCATATTGACAGATATAAACAATTTCGATTTTTCTGATAACATCATCAACCACGTCCGCACGAATAAAATTTATCAAAAAAACATAGAGCCTAGAAATGTTTCCAAAATTAAAAATATCTTCATTTCTGCTAAAAGTAAGTATAAAAATTAAAACTAAAACTTTTTCGAAATTGTTATGATTAAATAAAACTGAAAACATTTCTAGCGTTTGGAGAAAATAAAACAACAATGTAGTGGTTGTTTATTTGGTGTATTTTATGGTGATCATACATTATTATTAATTGGTTTTAATATTGAATCTACTATTGGTCAATTTAATTATCAACAAATTCAACATAAATTTCCAGCTGATATTGATTTATGTGGTTTAATTAAATTTGGTGATTGTACTGATACAGAGGCACATTTAAATGATATTATAAAAGATATTGATATTACAGATAATCCAATATTATTACAATGTCAATTAGGTACATTAGTTGATTTAAAAACATCAATATTTATGCATGGTAAATTTGAAAATTTACAATATGATATTATGGATGAACAAGAATTATATCATAATTTTTATTTTTCACGTTTACGTTGTCATTTTAATTTATGTACAGAAGAAAATCCAGATGCAATTAAATTAAATATACAAAAATTAAGAAAGAATTTAGCATATGGTAGTTTAGCATTTCATGTTAAAAATACAAAAATTTATTTAACTGGTAATTGTAGTGGAGGTGGTGGAAATGGTGGACAACAAAATGAATTAATACAAACTGAACAACCAGAAAAAACAATTTATGATATAATGACAAATGTAAAAAAATCTGTTAATAAAAATAATATTGGACAGGAAAAGTTAAAAATACAAAAAAAGAATAATAATTCATCAAATAAATCAAATCAAATTGTGGAAATATTAAATGAATATGAAATTATGAATATAAATGTATTAAAAAATAAAACAAAAGAATATAATATAGATAAAATTCCATCAGCATTTTCAATGCATATAAATCATAATGAAAATAAAATATTAATACCATTAGAAATTGATTCAATGGCAATATTATATTGTTATACAAAAATGACTGGACTTTATGATATATTAATAGAAAGTGTTTGTCGTTCATTACGTTTAATTGAACAAACATTATTACAACATTATACAATAACAAAAAATGATAATGAAAATAATGATATTATACAATTAAGTAAACCAATTATATATCATTTTTTACCATTTGAATTTGGTCATTTTTTAAGTGTATCATATATGGAAAATATACCAGAAGATAATCAAAATTTACAAATAAAACGTAAAAAATTACATCATCATTTTGGTTTACCATTAATAAAACCATATTTTCGTCGTGCAAATCAATATCCGTTTAAAGATGATTTACCATTACAATCACCATTATTAAATCCACATATTGGTTTAAAACCATCTGGTATTAAAGATGGTAAACAATATTTAGTAAAAGGTTATTATAGTTATTATCATTATATGCAACAAGATTTTAATGATAATGGTTGGGGTTGTGCATATCGTTCATTACAAACGTTATGTAGTTGGTTTAGATGGCAAGGTTATACTGATATGAATATACCAACACATTTAGATATACAAAAATATTTAGTTAAAATTGGTGATAAAACAAATAATTTTATTGGTTCAAAACAATGGATTGGTTCAACTGAAGTTAGTATGTGTTTAGATGGTTTTTTAGGTATTAACTCAAAAATATTACATTGTAATTCTGGATATGATATAGCTAATAATAGTTATGAATTAATAATGCATTTTGAATCACAAGGTACACCAATTATGATTGGCGGTGGTGTATTAGCACATACAATAATTGGTGTTGATTTTAATAATCAAACTGGTGATATAAAATTTTTAATTTTAGATCCACATTATACAGAATCAGATGATTTAAATATTATACAAAATAAAGGTTGGTGTGGTTGGAAAGGTAAAGAATTTTGGGATAAAAAATCATATTATAATTTATGTATGCCACAAAGACCGATTTTATATTAAGCTATAAAATAAATTTTTGTGTTTTTTTTACATAATACCATAAATATTAATATTTTAAATTGTTTTTCAAATGAACTATACTATTGTAATTATATTGTGGTGTTTGCAATGTGTCACTTTTTTTATATTATAAATAAATTATATATTTTGTATTAAAAGGAAAAATGTATTAATAATAGTCAATTTGTTTTATTTTCTTCTTGGTTCAAAAATTCTTCTTGGTTCAAAAACCCGAAATGGCCCTATAGAACTATAGATTTGAATCATGTTCTACTAATTTTATATGAATTCCGATCCATAAACCATTATTTACATAATTGGATATTTTTAGGCAATATTTATTTAATTTTATGTAAGTTACCATAACGGATAACGATCATTAGGGGGACTGAAATGAATTTATGATAAAGTAAGACTTCCTTTTTTTAAATCCACTTTTAAATTTCATTAATACAATTATTTGAAATTATATTTTAGTTTTATAATTATTCCATTATTTCATACCTTAGCGCTTAGCCAAAGCACAAAGTCTTTATTTTGTTTGAATTAATGTAAATGTACTAATAGGTTTGTGTCCAAATAAATAAATATAAAAATTAATGAATTATTTTTAGGCTAAATTTTTTAAATTTTACGTTAACTATCGATCAATAGGGGGACTTAATAAAATATTTAATTTCCGCTATTGATCTTTATTTTGTTTGAGCTGCCATCTGTTTGTAAATTTTCATACTAAAATCTAAAGCTAAATGGAACACGACTAGGTAGTTATACCAAAAAATGTACCAAAAAATATCATCCCTGCTCCAAATTTGACAGCAACAAAATCAGCTGGTCTGTCATATTTGTCTATTTTACAAAAAAAATTGACAGTTTTATGACAAAATAGCAATTTATAAAATCGCAAATTGGAAAAACGAAGAAGAAAAGGAAAAATATGTAATTAATTTATTTTGTCGTGTTAAAATTGCAAAACAATTAAATGTCGCAATAATTTTTTTATATATTTAAACAGTAAATAAAACCAAAGACATTTAAATATAATTTAATAAAAATTTGAAATAATTAAATGAGAAAAAAAAATTCATTAGTGAAAGTTTTTTTATTAAAAAAAATAATTTATATTTTTAATATTATTTAAAAAAAAAAGGGAAAAAGAAAACTTTCCTATTTAAACTATAAAATGTTACGTGAACTCATTTCATGGGTGCTAAATACATATTTAGGAAAATATTTAGAAAATTTCAATCCACAACAATTATCAGTTGCCCTTTTATCAGGTTAGTAACCTACAAAAAAAAGTGTTAAATATATATTAATTTTTTTTGTGTAAAAAAAAGGTTATATAACAATTATATTCATAATTAATTCCCTTTTTAAATTTGTATATATTTGTTTAAAAAATTGAGTAGACAAAAATGCGGATAAATAATAACAAATGAAATCTGTGCCAAGAAAAAAATTCGCTTCTCGTTTGTTCAACATTTTTCTTTTTTGCGTTTAAAATGATTTTTTTTTTATTAAAAAAAAAGTGTCGTGTTATTATAAATTCTAATTGAATGAATGTCATCATTTATAATTATGAGTCATTCACCTTTAGTATAAAATCTCTTTCCGTATTATTACAAACTTTCTATTAAATTTTTATTGATTGTTTTACTCTTTTATTTTAGGTGAAGTTGAATTAGAAAATGTACCATTAAGAAAAAATGCATTACAAGGTCTTGGTTTACCATTGCAAATACTTAGCGGTAGTGTTGGTAAAATAAAATTACAAGTACCGGTACGTTCATTTCGTACACAACCATGGTGTATTATTATTGAACGTTTATATATTGTTATTGGTCCAAAAAATTTACAAGATTGGAATGAAAATAATGAAAAATTATGTAATTTAGAATATAAATTATCACGTTTAGATGATGCTGAATCTAAATATCGTGCACAAAATGATTTAAATATAGAAAATAATTATTATGCTAGTTCATATTCAGGATGGTTAAATTATGGTAGTAGTTTAGCTACAAATATTATTGAAAATTTACAATTAAAAATAAATGATGTTCATATACGTTATGAAGATTCAATAACAATTAAAAATAATCGTTTTGCATGTGGTATTACAATAAATACATTATCAGCACAAAGTTGTGATTCAAATTGGATACCTGGTTTTAATTCAGCATGGAATCAAAATATAGCATCATTTAAATTAGTTGAATTAAATTCATTTGCATTTTATTGGGATCGTTTAACAAATGATACAACATTTGGTAATTGTGCAGCAAATGATTTAGCGGTAACATATATTTAATATTATTTATAATTCAAATTCAGATTTATTATATATATATATATATATATATATATATATAATTATTGTTTCTTTTTGAAGGCGGCTGTTCAAATTGCTTGTAATGATAAACAACATCGTTATGTAATACAACCAATAAGTGCACAGGCGCATTTTAAACAAGATCGTAGTGAAACACCATTAAGAACCAGAAGTCGACCAAGATTATCATGTGATGTTATTGTAAATCAAATACATTTATCATTATCAGATGTAAGTATAATTGATTGAACAAACAACAAATATAGCAAATTTAATTTTGAAAATTATTTTTCTCTATAAATCGTAGTTTCAATATTCGCAATTAATCGAATGTCTCCGGGGACTTGAAACTATTGGTAAACTGCATACATATCGTTTAATACGTCCATCAGGTTCTGTAAAAAATAATGCACGTGAATGGTGGATTTATGCAGCTAAATGTCATGGTTTTACAACATTACATGAAACTGTTGAAGATAAATTTAAAAAATCCAGTGAAAATTTACGATATATAAAAATTTATACAAAATTATTAATTAATCCAAATGAAAATCTATTACCAGAGGATAAACAATTTAAAATGGATATTGAAAAACTACGTGATCTTGATGAATTGAAATTATTACGTGAAATATGTTTTGCATATACACCAAATACAAATAATATTAAAGATTTACAAGCAGCAAATCAAAGTCGTAGTATGTTATTTCAATGGTTTCCAAGTTGGGGTGGATGGTATGGTAGTACAACAACATCACCAACAACAACAACTACAACAACAACAACAACTGAAACAGTTACAACACCAACAGAAAATCCTGAAGATCGTACACTTGAAGATGAAATATTAAATGCATTAGATGATGCAAATACAATTGAAAAGAATTCATGGATGAAACGTGATGCTGTATTTGGTAAATTTGATTTTTCATTAATTAGTGGCCAATTGAATATTTGTAGTGAAGATTTTGTAACTGGTTTACAAGTACAAATGATTGAAATGCATTTTGATAATTTAAAATTAAATATTGAAAGTCGACCAAGATCTAGTTCACATTTAATTGGATTATCATTAGGTTCAGTATCAGTTCGTGATTTATTGACTAAAAATACTGAATTTCCGGAATTAATAAAACCACAAAATAAAGAAGAAAATATGATGAGTACATTTTCAAGATTTCAAAAAACAACATCTACTGTACCAACACCAAAGAAAGATATAAATATTATAGGAACATCATCATCATCAATTAATAGTAATATAGAACCATGGTTCCAATTACAATATGAAAGAAAACCATTAACATATAATACTGATTATCGATTGGTAATAAAAACAAAATCATTAGATGTTGTTTATAATGTTGGTGCAATAAAATGGTTAATTGAATTCTTTTTAAAACCATTACAAACTGCTAATGCCAAAGAAAAATTAGAAGAAATGAAATATAGCACAAAAATGCGTTTAATAAAGAATTGGAAAAATATGCTAGAAGGAGAAATGGTAATTTTTTTTAAATATATTTAATAAAAAATTATTTTAAATTTCGTTTTTTCTTAGGGACAACGAAAAACATGGTCACTTGAAATTGATGTCTCAGCACCTCAAATTATATTCGTTGAGAATTTTTGTAATAAAAATACAACAATTGTTATTGTTGATTTTGGTCGATTTAAATTATTAAAAAATTGTAGTAAGGATAAAATTCGTCCAACAACAAAAATTATTGGTGGTGATAGTAATAATGCATATTCACCAGATACATCAATAATAACAACATTAAATTATAAAGATAGTGAAGATGAAGATGCATTTATGACACCATGTTCAACACCACCTGGTTCACAAACAAGTAATTCACCAACAATATGTTCAAATATAGATATTGATCAAGAATTAGTTATAAATGAAAATACTGGTTTAGAAAATGCTTTTCATGATAAAATTTATGATAAATATACAATTGATTTAACTGATTTACAAGTATTAGTTTGTAAATGTAAAGAACGTTGGAGTTTTGCTAGTTCAAAAGGTTCATCAGCATTACATGTATTAGATCGTTTCAGTATTTCATTACAATTAGAACGTAGAATTATTCATACTATTGATCCAGAATATCCATCTATAACATTATTTGGTACATTACCAAAATTAATAGCACATGTTAGTGAACATAAAATATTAGCAATAACAGAAATATTAAATATTATATCAGATAAAAATAATAGTACAACAAATAATTTAAAAAATACAATTAATAATGATAATTTATTAAGTTCTGATGAAAATTATATAGATAATATTGATAATTCTATAAATCCAAATATAATTACATCAAATAATAATAATAATGATGAGAATACTACAAATAATATAAAAGAACAATCTAGTTTAATTGTATTACAATTTGCTATAGATCAATTATCATTAGAGGTACAATCAAGAGGTAGAAGTATTGCTGAATTACAAGTAACTGGTGTTAGAGCTGGTTTAAGTAAATTAGCAGCTAAAGAAACAAATGTATCATTATCTGTTCATGGTCTTTTATTAGTTGATGCAATACAATCATTTGGACAAGATTTTGAACTTTTAGTTGCAAGTCATCGTCATGTTGGGTAAATTTGTTATCAAAAAAAATTATTTTAAACGTAATTGTAATTATTTTCTATATACATTTTAGTATGGATAGTGTTTCTGGTAGTCTTAAACAAAGTGAACCATGCTCACCAATTTCACCTGGTTCTCCTGATCCAATGTTAGACAGACGACCAACAAGTCCACAAGCTATAACAAAAGCTATAAGTTCTTTGCAAAGAGGTATTTTCATCGCTTTTTATTTGCATTTTTTTTTTAAATTTTATTAGAAAATCTTTTTTATTTAAAAATTTTATTTTCTTTTTCTTTTTTGTTCCATTTCATATATTATTTTTCAACAACACCGTTATACACACACACAAATACCATCCGTTTATTTATTTATTTAATTTATTTAAATGCTTCTAAAAATATTAATTTCTTTACAACATTTTATTTTGTTGCTTTTTTTATTATTTCCTTTGGGAAAATTTTTGGTTGTCTTTTTTTTTTTTGACAAATTTAAATTTAAAACAATAAAAAGCTAATTCAGCAACTTGGTTCCAATTCGGTGATTTAGATGCATTAATAACAATGGAAATGAGTTTTATACAACCAGATGGGAATTCACAGAAACTACAAATAGCAAATATTAATTTTAATAATTTAGATATTATTGGTAATTATCGAAAAAACAGTACATTTTCAAAACTTTCGATTACTAAAATTCCTCATTTTAGCAAATCAAGAGACAATTGTTGAACTAATTGGATTTGTTAATCGTGTATTTCCATCTAAAAAAGATAATCATAAAAATTTAAAGAAACAACAACGACCAAAATTGCATAAACAAGAAACTACAACGAATACCACCAATAGTAATAATAATAATAATCCACAAAATCCAACAACACCTATTAATACTGTAAGAACAGAAATTACATTTGATTTTCATCGTTTAAATGTACTTGTGTTAAGAGCTTTAATGCGTGATACATTTTTAGTTGGTCGTAAAGTTGGTACATTTACAATGAGTGAAGCGAAAATACATGCTGTTGTTGCATCTGGTCAAGAAATATCTGTTGAAGGTTCATTAGGTGGCTTACAAATATTAGATTTAACACCAGAAGGTGTTAATCATCAACGTATTGTATCGGTTGGTAAAGATCCATTAACTGAACCACCAATTGAATTATCACAAACACAAGATCTTTTAAGTTCATTAACACAAGAGATTTATGGTAGTAGTAATAATCAAAATAAAGATAAAGATACAAAACAGATACAAGCATTATCATTTAAAATTACACGTGATATAACAGCAACAGTTAATATACAAATACGAATGGGTTCTGTATGGTATACACATTGTGCTAGATTTATGCAAGAGCTTAATTGGTGTGCAACAGAATTTAAACATTATTTAAAGTAAGTTTGATTATTAAAAGAGAACTGTTTTTTTTATTAAATTTATGACTGTTTTTTTAAAGAAATTTTGCAAAATCAATTCGTGAAAAAGCAACTGATATGGCCTATGAACTTGTACAACCAATTAATAGTAATACTGATGAAGAAAATATGAATCAAACAAATTCAAAAGTTACAGAAAATACAAATTATAATAAGAAATTTGATAGTCCAAGATTTGGTAAACAGAAAACTTTAAAGAAAGTTACAATAAAGTAAGTTTTTTTATATAAAGACGATTATGTATAATTATATTAATTAAAAATTTTAAAATTTTAGATTGGATATTTTACTTGAAACACCAGTTCTAGTAGTACCACGATCCAGTTGCAGTTCACAAGTATTAGTTGCACATTTAGGTAAAATAATTATTAGTAATCATCAGCAAAAGTTATCATCACCATCAGAATTTCTACGACGTAATTCTGAACAACAAGATATTTTTACAATCGATGAAGAGGGAACAACAAAACCAGAATTCAGTAATAATAAAAGTACTGAATTTTTACAAAATGATTCAACTACAGCAAATTTAACAACACGTGAAATTTATTCAATTGATGTAAAAAATATGAATTTATTTTCATTGGATACTGGTAAACGTAAAGGTTTTCGTTTATCAGCATTACCACGTGCTGAAGAATTTTATTCATGTCAAACTGATGCTGTTGCTATACTACATGATACCGCAATACGTTTAGAAATAAGTAAATATGTTGATGGTGGTAATATGTTTTCACCAGAATTAAATTTAGATAATAATAATATTTATGTAAGTTGAGAAAAACAAGAATAATTTGGAAATTATATTTAATTAATTTTTTAAATTATTTAAGGTTGAAGCAAGTGTTACACAAACATTACAAATTTCATTATCACGGAAACAATATGAACAATTACTAGATACAATTGATAATATATTTAAAGTACCAGCAGATTTAGTACGACCACCAACAGAAGTAAATTCAATTAATGTATCTGGTGATTTAATACAATTTAATAATGATATTGATGATGAAAAACAACAATTATTACAAGCAAATGCATCACCATTTGATATTGAATTACAACGAATTAATGAAAAATTTACATTTTCACAACAGCAAGTTGATAATGAACAGTCAAATAGTTTAAAACCAAAAATATCATTTACATTACCAATATTTGTTATACGTTTAAAAAATGAACATGATAATCCATTAATTGAAATAACATTTCGTGAATTTAGTGTACAATTTGATCAAAATAATGAATATGAAACAAATATACAAGTATCATTAAGATCAATATTAATGGAAGATTTATTATGTCCAATTGATTCAAAATATCGTCAAATGGTTATATCATCACCAGAAGATAATAAAACAGATCGTAATGGTAATAGTGGTTTATCATCGTCATGTCCTGATTTAGTTAAATTTCAATTTAATGATAGTAATTGTTTAACTGGTTCATTGCCAGAAAATTTAGAATTTAGTGCAGGATTTGAAAGGAATTCAAGAAATAATATTGGTTCAGGTGCAACACAAACATCAACACCAAATCATCATCATCATCATCAACAACAAACACATCGCCGACCAAGTCGTTTAAATATACAAAATTCATTATGTCCAGAAACACCACCACCATCACCACAACCAAAATGTATTGAAGATAATTTAGTAATATATTCAGCACTTTTAGTTAATCCAGACTGTCCACAATTTAAAACACGTTATAAATCAATGTTACAGACAAGTTCAATTGATTTTAATTGTTTAAGTTTAATTATATCTGTAGAAAGATGGTTTTTATTATTAGATTTTTTTGGTTTATTTTCTGATGATGAAAATGATGGATTTAAAGCTGACGAGCAACCAATTGTTAAAGGTAAATAAAATTTTATATATATCTTACATTATATTTGATATTAACAAAATAAAAAATTTTCTTATAATTTTAGAACCATCAAGTGGTAATACAGAATTAGAGATAACAGTTCGTTCATTAAATTTAACATTAGTTCGTAATGATTCGGATTTAGCTAAAGCAAATGTTTCAAATGCATTTTTTGTTGTTTCCAAATATGATCAAATGAAAACAGTTGAAGGAAAATTAGGATCAGTATCTTTATATGATTTAACAAATTATGGTAAAATTTATCGTGAACGATTTTTAACTAGTGGTTCTGAAGCTCTTAAATTTATTTATAAAAGGTTCAACAACAAAAAAAACTATATTTTTCAATACATACATTGTTTTGACAATTATTTATTTTTTTATACAGAGATCAGGAAAAGCATAATTGTCGTACATTAAACAAAGATGCTAAATTACATATACAAATGTCATCGGTTCGTTATGTTCATACGAAAAGATTTGTTATGGAAATACAAGAATTTATAAAAGAATTTTTACAATTACAAACTGTAAGATTATATTTAGATTTAAATTTTAATAATTCATTATTTATTTTATTTTTATAATAGTCTGTAATGAAAAAAATCAAATCAAATGAAACAAAATATTTATCAATAAATCAACAACAACGACCAACACAATTAGGTATTGAAATAAATGCTGGTTCACCAATAATTGTATTACCATTAAGTTATGAAAGTAATCAAGTTATTGTTGCTGATTTAGGTGAATTTTCATTAAAAAATAGCTTTCATTTGGCTAGTGAAAAAGATGTTATTAGTAAGAAAACTGATATAAATTCATCATTAGATGAAATATTAGATGTTATGCAAGTTGATTTATTAAATACAAATTTATTTACTGGTGATAGAATATGTAAAAAATATAATAGCCCAGAAGATATTTATCGACAAATGATTGAAATTGATAATCATAAAAAAATTGGTATTGCATTAGATATGGGTAGTTATTGGATAACAAAACAAAGTAAAAGTTTATTAAAAGAAAAATGTCATTTAAAATTACAAATTGAACGTAATATGGATACATGGAAAAGTCATAATTGTCCAGATGTTAGTGTTCAAGGAATATTATCTAGATTAGAATGTGTTGTTGATTTAGAACAATATAAATTAATACGTGGTTTTTTTGCATATAATTTAGGTGAACCAATTGATGATATTTATACAAATATAAATACATTTAGTTTAGCAGATAGCCGGATAAATTTAAATTTAACAGAAACAATTATTGATAAATTACAAATTGATAAATTAATATGGACAAGTATGTCAATAAATTTAGATTTAGAAGATGTTTTAGTTGTATTAAATTGGACACCAGATGAATTTTATGAATTAAATATACAAAATTTAATAAATATTGAAAATAATCAACAAGAACAATCATTGGCATGTATAAATTTTATAAAATCATGTTTAAAAATTGATTCATTTAGTGATGGATCACAAGATATTGATTTAGTATCACAAGAAATTCTTATAACTGATTCAAGATTTAATCAAGAAGAACAATCACCACCACAATTAAATCCAAAAAATGTTTTTACAAATATATTACAACCAATTCGTATGAATTTAGATACAAATAATGTACAAGCTGAAATACATAGTCGTAAACGTAATGATCATTCAAAATTTACAATATTATTAAATAATATGCGTTTAATGGCAATAATAGATTGGTGTGAAAATATTAAAGATTTTATTAGTCAAAATACTGAACCACCATCATCAGAAATATTAAATTTACAACAATATTATGGTAAAGATTTTAATGACAGTCAAATAAATTTAGTTAATGATAAAACACCATTTGAATTAATATTAAATATAACTGATTCAGAATTAGTTTTTGTTGAAAAAACCGATCAAATTGATACAAATGCTGTAATATTAAAAAGTACTACTGTTATGTCATATAAACCATATGATAATATTAAACCAATATCAATAAATTTAAATCATTTAGAAGTATTTAGTTGTATATTGGGTTATGAAGATGAAACAGCATTATCAATTATTGATCCAATAACAATAAATGTTGATTTAAAATTAAGTCAAATTGAAATACAAATGCAAAAAGAATTATGTATAAGATTATCATATCATGATGTTAAAATGTTTACAAGAATGTTTCAATCATTGCCACAACAAACTCGTACAGCACAAACAAAAACAAAAAATGCTAATGATGATAATATTAATTCTACTAAATTATCATCATCAATAAATTATAATGATCAATTAATAAATAAATTACAAATTCTTGGTTTTCAACGAAATGATTGTATACGTGCTTTAGATATATGTAAAAATAATTTAGATGAATCAGCTTTATGGTTAACACAAAATCGTGAAACATGTAGAAAACAACAAATTATAAATGAACAATCTGAAAAATTAGAAATACAATCGATAATTATAAATGCCCAATGTATATCGATATTTGTTATTGATGATTGTAAAGATTCTGATGTACCATTAATAGAATTATCATTATCACAATTAAATTTTAAGCAAGAATTAAGTAAATATATATTTTCATCACATTCAGCTTCATATTATGCTATGGGAGTTGTAACTGGTTTTTGTTGTGGTCATTTAAATGCAATTATTGCATCTGATTATTATAATCGTAATTTAAGTGGTTGGGAACCAATTATTGAACCATGGGAATGTAATTCAAAATGGAATTATAGTTTAGGACAAGACGGCAATGAAACAAATCGTTTAAATTTGAGTATAACAAGTGAAAAATTATTAAAATTTAATATAACATCAACTTTAATTGAATTATGGCAATTGGTACGTAATAATTGGACACAAGATTATTATGAAGGTTTTACTACAAATACTAATTCAACTATTAATGAACAAAATAATCCATCATCACCATTATGTTTAAATAATAGTCCGACTATGTATCGTCGACGAACACCATTTGTTCCGTTTTCGTTGAAAAATCAAACTGGTACAGATCTATGGTTTAAAATTTTATTATCACATCCTGGTGGTGTAACACGTACTGAAATATCATCATATTCAACAGATGATATAGGACAATGGATTAAAGTAAAACCAAATGATATTGTACCATTTTCATTTGGTGTACAAAATAAATTACGACATTTAGATTCACATAAATCAAATTTACATCAAATATTAGTACATGTTGGTGGGTGGTCTAAAGTTGGACCAGTTTCAGTTGATAAAGTTGGTGTATTCTTTCGTCAAACACATCGTGAATCAAAAGAATATTCTGAATTACCAAAAACACGAATAGTTTTTGCTGTTACATTAGAAGGATCAGCACAAAAACTTGTTACAATTCGTTCATCGTTAAAAGTTCATAATTGTCTTGAAGATACGATTATGTTAAAAATGGAACATCATCATAATCAAAATTATACAACGGCAGGAATTATTGAATGGCCACAAGCTAAAACAGCACTTATGGAACCAGGTGATCATTATAGTGTTCCACTGAGTCACGTTCATTCATCATTATATTTCAAACCAATTTATAATTTAGTTAATGCCATAGATGAGAAAAATGGTAATGTAGTACCAAAAAATACAAATACTACAAGTTTAACTGCAGAACAAGAAAATCGTTTTAATGGTAACGATTATTGGCGAACACAAAATAATAGAAATTCTATTAATAATTGTAATTCAACAAATGGTGGTCGTTATTTTCAATTTTGTGATAAAAATATTCATTGGCGTGATAGCCAAGATGATATTACACAAGAACAAAGAATTTGTCGTGGTACTAGAGATAAATTTTATAATATTATTGTATCGGTAAGACGTGATGGTTTTCCACAAAAAGATATGATTAATTTACCAGGACATACTATTAAATTATTACCACCATTACGTATTTATAATTTATTATGCTGTGACTTAATGTATAAAATATCAAATAATAATCAAGGTTTATTACATCCATCACAAACAGCAAATATACAAGAAATAAATTTAGATGATCCAATACAATTAAATATAACATTAGATGGTTATCGTGTATCTGGACAATTATTAATACCAGCTGGTCATCTTGGTACTGTTGAACCAAAATTACGATTAATGGATATAAATAATCGTGATTTACATTTAAGAGCATCTATACAAGCACAAAAAGGCAATGGAATAGAAATTTATATAAGTGCACCATATTGGTTAGTTAATAAAACTGGATTACCATTAGTATTTCGTCAGGAGGGATGTGGTCGTCCAGCTTCTGGACAATTTGATGAAAATGAAAAAGCTAGAGTTGTATCACCATTAATGTTTTCATTTTCTGATGCCGATGCATCGCCAGCACTTGAAGTTAGATTAGGTAATCGTTATGGAGATAATTCACCAGTAAGTTTTTTTTTATAAATATTCTTTTTAGAAAATTGTTAAATGGTTTCGCTCTTCTTTTTTTTAGTGGTGCCAAGGAATGAGCTTACACAAGGAAATCATACATCGTCAATTGAAAGCTGCTCAGTCAAATGAGACTTTTGTTATAGGCGCTGAGGTTCGTCGTGGCAGGGGACGTTATTCACGAACAAGTGTTGTTACATTTTCACCAAGATTTCAACTTTATAATCGAAGTTCACATGAATTGCAATTTTCACAGAAATGTTTTATTGACAAACCGGTTAGTGTAACAATTGATAGGCAAAGCAAAATTTATGTTATTTTAATCTTTTCATTATTTACCAGACCGATCCTGATTCACGTTCTACAATAATTACTGCTGTTCCGGGTTGTCATTTTCCATTTCATTGGCCACGTTCTGATCAAGCACCATTATTATGTGTCCGAATAGCTGATATTGATTTTAGTTGTTGGTCATCTGGAATACCTATAAATGATGCACAATCATTATATATAAATTGTCGTACTGATTTAGGTGAAATGTATTTTTTAAGATTAGAAGTTATTTTACAAGGTGCTACGTATTTTTTATTATTTGGTGATGCAAATACATTACCACCACCAATACGTTTGGATAATTTCTCAGAAGTACCAATAAGATTTTTTCAATTTGGTAGTAAACCAGAATGGCGTACTTCAGTTAGACCACATTCATCAATATCATATGCTTTAGATGAACCAATGGGCACTAAATGTTTACAAATTGAAGCACCTGGTGGTGATTCATATGTATATTCATTAAGAGATTTGAATGTATCAAATATATTGACATATTCAAATTTTATTTATATTGGATTTAAAGGAACATTTGCAACTCCATCAATATCAGAAAATTTATATATAGCAAATGAATTTGAAGCAATTGAATCACAACATTTGGTACTTGGTGTACGTGATAAAAAAGTAATATTAATGAGACGTTGTGCTGGTGATCGTTCACAATTATGGCTTATGAATTCATATGAACAATTAGAACATGAAGGTTCATCGCCACCAACTGAACCTGGTAAAAAATCTAATTCATCATATCCAAGATTAGTTTTAGATTTAGAAAGAGCACCAAATCCAATGGATTATACATGTTTAGTAATTAGACCAGCAAATAAACAAAGGGAATCTACACAAACATGGAAATTTACAAATAATCGTTTAATGTGCGGTCATTCTAATATGTGTGTTCAGGCAAGAAATGGTGTATTTGGATTAAGGCCTGGTGGTGATGCTGTATTAGGACGTATTGAATCTGATACTAGAACACGATCAGTAAATGATGGTAATATGCCAATTGAACAGATAATTGAAAGACAAAAATTACGACCAGGTTCTGGACAATTAAAAGTCAATATTCGTATGGATGGTCCAATAAAGACAATACAAATTCGTGATGTACAATCTAATATTGATGGTTCACTTAATCCAGATCCATTATGGAAACATGCAAGTCATGTTATAACAAATTTCTCAAGAAATTCAAATACAAATTTATTATCTGGACATAAACAATCTAGTTTTATTGATGAATTTTTCGTAAATATCTTTTTTTACATATTTCAATTATTATTATTTTTGTATTAACTAAATTTTTCTTACAGATAAAAGTTTATCTTACTAAAGGACTAGGAATTTCTATAATTTCAGGACGTCCTAGTGAAGAATTAGCATATATAACACTTGAAAAAATCGCATTAGAAGCAGTAGCAACACCTTATGTCCGATCAATTGATTTAAATGTTGGTGATATGCAAATTGATAATCAACTTTTAGATACACCATGTCCAATATTAATGTATACAGGAAAATCAAATCCATATGATACACAATATGGTACTAGTCCATATGCATTAGCATTTCATGCTAAAATGTTACCAAGCCCAAATGAAAATGCTGTAATTTATGAACGAGTTGTTCTTAGCTTAAAACCATTTATATTATATTTAGAAGAACGTTTAGTATTACGGGCAGCATATTTCTTTGGTTTGGGTGAAACACAGGATTCTGTTAAAACATTAGCTAATGAATCTGAATTTGAAGCACAACAAGTTACAACAAAAATATTAGCTGCAAATGCTAAACGTTATTATTTTGAAGATTTACAAATATCACCATCACAAATACGTTTAAGTGTAATAACTGCATCAAAATTATCACCACAATTAAGTGAAATTAAAAAGAAATTAGGTTTGACATTAATTAAATTTGAAGATGCTGTTATTGATTTTGAACAATTCACTGATCGTCATCATTTTGAAACATTAGATATATATTTACGGGCAATTAAATCACATTATAAAAATTTATTAAAATGGCAAGCAGCATCAATATTAATTAGTGTTGATTTCTTAGGTAATCCAATGGGTTTGGCAAATGATTTGTCTGAAGGTGTTTCTGGTTTATTATTTGAAGGATCTGTTAAAAGTTTAGTAAAAAATGTTACTCATGGTATATCAAATTCAACTGCCAAATTAACAGAAACAATATCTGATGGATTAGGGCGGGTTGTATTAGATGAACAAGATAATGATACAAGACAAAAAATTTTAGAAGTACCAACTGGTGCTAATTCATCTGGTGAACATTTAGCAGCTGGTTTAAAAGGTTTTGGTTTTGGTTTATTAGGTGGTGTTACAAGTATTGTTAAATATACATATGAAGGTGCACAAACAGATGGTTTTGGTGGTTTTTTACGTGGTATGGGTAAAGGTATTGTTGGTACTGTAACAAAACCAATTATTGGTGTATTAGATTTAGCATCAGAAACAGCAAATGCTGTACGTGAAACAAGTAAAAGTGCACATCGTATATTACCAGAACGTAAACGTTTACCACGTTGTATTACTGGTGCACCAGGTGGTCTATTACCATCATATTCAATAACACAAAGTAAAGGACAACAACATTTATATTTAATAAATAAACGTAATTTTGCTGAACAATTAATGTCATATGAACCAATATTATTTGATGATCGTGAATCAAAATTACGATTAATTGTATCAACTGAATATGTACGAATATTTTCACGTACAGATGAAGAAACAACAATAATATTACAATATCATTTAAGTGAAGTATTAAGTTGTCATCCAGTAACTGTAAATAAAACACCAGATAATCATAAATTAAAAAAAGTACAATATTATGTTGAAATATCATCAAGTTTACCAACACAATATAAAAGACCAAGAGTACGATGTCAAACAGAAGAAATGGCTGAAAAAGCATCAAGACAAGTAAGGAAATAAAAATAAACGGAAAATTAATCAAATTATATTTAAATGTTTTGTCTTTTCAGATAAATTATGCAAAAAGTGTTTTTGACGAAAGAGAGCATAGTTTAAACTATTATAATATAATGGAATAATTGAAAAAAAGACATTTATTTAATTATATACAAAAATTTTAAACAATTTTTTTTTATTATGTTATTTTAAAATTATAAAATTTTCATTTTCGATTTTGGTTATCTAGCAATTCGAATAAATAAATTGAATCATTTCTAAATTAATTGAAATTAAAATAAATAAATAACTAATTAATTAAAAAAAAAAACTACTTAATTGAGAAAATAAAAAATGTGATAGATTTTTAAAAATCCCAGGATCAAAAATTCAAAAAATACCTAAAACCAAAAAATTAAAAAAAAAAAGCGGGATCGAATTAAAGTTTATTTGTTTTTTTTTTTTTTAAATGTAATTTTAGAATTTAGATATATTAATAAATAATTTTTTTATATTCTTTTTAAAATCTTTTCTTCATATTTTGGGTCTGTTTTTAATTATTACTAAAATATTTTTTATTATGACAATTTTTAAATTATGATTATTATTAAAATTTCGCTGTTATGAATGATTGTTTGTAGCATATTAATTATTATAATTTTGATTTAAATATAATTACTATAATTATGGTAAGATTTCTTCAGCCATAAATATATAAATTTTATTTATTACAATTAATATTGTTAGAAAAATAATCTCGAAAGCGGAGCGAGGCATACATATAGTAAATATATAAATCGTGCATTAATTAATTAACTTATTCATTGGTATGCTGTAAATAACTGTTTATAAAATCGTTATAATTAAATAATAATAAATATGTATATAAATATTGTGATACTTAATATATAAAAAAACTCTGTTTTTCTTATTCTTCTATATAATCTATTTTAAGATTTGTTTTATTAACGCTTAAGGTCTAGGCAACTGAGTTAATTCGTAATTTCTTTTTTAAATTATGCATTGGCGGTTAGGTTTATTCAAAAATGAGCGTATACCATGGATATTACTTTAAAGTTCCGCCCAACCATTGGCCCAACTGATATTTTATAGTTTCCGCGTTCAACAACCATAACCGAACTATTTTATTTATTTTGAGACATGGATTGAGTCCTGGATAACTTTAGTATGGAAAAAAACAGACGGCAGTACCAATAAAATAACGATCAATAGCGGCACTTAAATATTTATTTAAGTCCCCCTAGTTAAATTGAATTAAACTTAACAAAAAAAATTGTGCCTAAGAATATGCAATTTTGTAAATTTGTTATATTTTTCTACTCACTCTTCATATTTGTAATTTGTAAGCCTACAGTCAGAAAATTAGGTGAATATGTCCTGAGTAAAAGTAGGAGAATATGTCCTGAGTAAACGTTACTTAACCATTAGCAATTTACCTATTCAGCGAAAACATTAGAATTATTCAGTTTTATGCTTAATGTAAGCCTGTTTCATTAATTTTCTGGTTATAAAGTTGGCACAAAAACATTTCAGAGTGACAAACCTACAGAAATTAAAAAAGAAGAAGAGAAATGAAAAAATAAAAATTAAAATGGCTGACTGAAAGTATAAACACTGAGTATTTTTTATATTAAAAAAGATAATCTTTCTATAAAGTAGAAAATTATTAATTTTTTTTTGTTAACATTAAAAGAAACTTAAAATCCATCCAATTATAAATTGAACGAGTATAAAAAAACAGTAATTCGATTTTCTAAAATCAATTTTCTTTTTGATAAATAAATTTCCATTGTTTAGCACACCCATTTTTTTTTTGATGCACTTACCAAGAAAACAATACAATAGTCGTCCATATAGGATAAAGTAAAAAAGGAAGTTTCAATAGAAAATCAATAAACACAAAAGAGAAGAAAAAAAATTTTCTACCAAAAAAAAGAAAACTACAAAAAAATTGGATACAATAAAAATAATGGACGTAGAAAATAGTCAAGATAAAGAACGTTTTGCTAGCCGTGAAAATCATTGTGAAATTGAAAGAAGACGTCGTAATAAAATGACAGCATATATTACAGAATTATCTGATATGGTGCCAACATGCAGTGCATTAGCAAGAAAACCAGATAAATTAACAATATTACGTATGGCTGTTGCACATATGAAAGCATTACGTGGTACTGGTAATACAAGTAGTGATGGTACATATAAACCATCATTTTTAACAGATCAAGAATTAAAACATTTAATATTAGAAGCAGCTGATGGTTTTTTATTTGTTGTATCATGTGATTCGGGTCGTGTAATTTATGTATCTGATTCTGTAACACCAGTATTAAATTATACACAAAGTGATTGGTATGGTACTAGTTTATATGATCATATACATCCAGATGATCGTGATAAAATACGTGAACAATTATCAACACAAGAACCACAAAATACTGGTCGGATATTGGATTTAAAAACTGGTACTGTTAAAAAAGAAGGACATCAATCATCAATGCGTTTAAGTATGGGTGCTAGACGTGGTTTTATATGTCGTATGAAAATTGGTAATTTAAGTCCAGATAGTATGATTGCTGGTCATTTAAATCGTTTAAAACAACGTAATTCATTAGGTCCAAGTCGTGATGGTACAAATTTTGCTGTTATACATTGTACTGGTTATATAAAAAATTGGCCACCTACAGATATGTTTCCTGGTTCACATATGTCTGGTGATCGACAAAATGATGATGATATACATTCACATTGTTGTTTAGTTGCTATTGGTCGTTTACAAGTAACATCAACAGCTAATTCACAAGATATAAATGGTACAAATAATCAATCTGAATTTATATCACGTCATGCTATTGATGGTAAATTTACATTTGTTGATCAACGTGTATTAAATATATTGGGTTATACACCAACAGAATTATTAAGTAAAAGTTGTTATGATTTTTTTCATCCAGAAGATCATAGTCATATGAAGGAAAGTTTTGAACAAGTATTAAAACAAAAAGGTCAAATGTTTTCATTAATGTATCGTTTTCGTACAAAAAATCATGAATATATATGGTTAAGGACACAAGCATATGCATTTTTAAATCCATATACAGATGAAGTTGAATATATTGTATGTACAAATAGTACTGGTAAAACAACAATACATTCATCTGGCCCACATGATACACAGCCACAACAGCAACAACATGATCATCAACAACAACAACAACAACAGCCACATCCATCAGAACATGTATACGCAAATCCAGGTATTGATTATACATTACAAACAACAACAACTAGAAGAGATCAAAATACAACTGTTGGTGGTAGTGGTACATCATCTAATAATACACCACAAAATGTTGTTTATAATCCACATAATATGATTGGACATATACAAGGACAAAATAATATTCAACAACGTCCAAATAGTGCACAAAATCCAATACCATATAGTTATGATCCAACACCATCACCAATTGGTAGCTATGGTTCACCAGGTGCACCATCATCAGCATCAAATATTGTTACATCATCACAACAACAACAACATTTAGGCCGTATGACAAAATCAAATACATCACCAACACCAGCTGTTTCTGCTGCAGCTAGTTGGTCTTTACGTCAACAACAACAACAACCAGTTACTGAAGGTTATCAATATAATCAATTAAGTCCATCTAGATCACCAAGTGGTCCAATATATACACAATTAAGTACTGGTAATACAAGACAACAACAACAACAATCAAATTATCATAGTGGTGTTGTACCATCACAAACAAATCCAGCTACTATTTGGGGTAATTGGCAAAATCAAACAACTGGTCAACAATCAAATGATAATAATGGTCATGTTGTTGTTGGTCATCCAGTTGTACAAACTGGTCATCCACAACAACAACAAACACATGAATTATCTGATATGTTACAAATGTTAGATCAAAGTGGTACAGCAACATTTGAAGATTTAAACATAAATATGTTTAATGCACCACCGTTTGAATAAAAATTAATTAATAATAATAATTATAATAAAAATAATAATAATAATGATTTTTTTTGTGCAAGTAAACGAAAGGCAAAAAATATACAAAAACATTTTAAATTACATAAATAATTATTATAAATATTAAGTATAAATTTTTGCGATAATTGAGAGATTCCAAGAGATTTTTATTAAAAAAAAAAAAGAAAGATAAATCATCTTTAAATTTGAACAAATTTTGTAATATTTCGCGTGTGGAATCCTCAAAAACAATATTTTTTCTATATAAAAAAAAATTATATATTTATATAATAAGTATGAGATTAGATTTATAAATAATTCATTTTTTTTTTTTTTTTGAAATTTTATATAGCAATTTTGTTTAAAACAATTTTCTTTCACAAATTTTGTGTGATTTTTTTTTGTAATAGGCTTAGTTTTTATTAATTTAATTCTTTATTGCAATGGTATTATAAATAATCCCCTTAATTCTTATATATCCCCTCAAATAAAAAGAAAGCACTTCTAAAAAATTTTCTTTATTTTTCTTGTCATTTAATTATTTTAGATTTGTGATTTAAAATTGTGTGACAATGTTTTAAAATTTAATACAATTTCAAGGAAAGCAACAGAACCACAGAAATTAAACAATAAGTAAATTTAATTCTCAATTAGTTTATAATCTTATTTTTTATTTAAAAAAGGAATCATGTTTTACTCGTATTATAAACTACATCGGTGGTGGTGGGACACCCATTGGTGGAGGAGGTGGAACCGGATTATATCTAAAAGAAAAAATATTATACTTTAACAATAAATTTATAATTAAAATATAAAAAAGTTTTTACCTAGGCATCATACCACCCATCATTCTCATATTTGGTGGTGGTGGTGGTATTATTTTTGGTTCAAGTTTAAATGAAAATTGTAAAAAGAATTGTTTTGTATCACGATTCCAATGTGTCCAAAATTTACCTTCCATTTTTTCAACTTCTCTTGATGGTACTTTAAATGCAATTGTTTCATATGGTTCAGCAGCAAATAATAAATATTGCCATTTACGATCTGGTGGTTCAATTTTTTGTTCATATGCAGACATAAAACGATGTCTTGGTATAATACCTTCTGATATTTCTGGATAATCAATTTGAAATAATAATGATTGTTGGCCATATTCTGGGCTACGTTGTTTTGTTACCCGATAACCTGGACGACCAATTTTCACGAATTTTTTCGGTTCAACGCGTGGTTTTTCTGGTTGTAACATTGTTGGGGCTTCTTTTGCTTCTTTAGCAGCACGACGTGCCAAATTCTCTTGATGTTTTTTACCTTGTGTATGCGCCAAATAACTACCTTCATTATTATGTAGTGTTAAACAAAGTTTACATTCATATGAACCTAAATGATTTTTCATAAAATATGGATCTTTATTTAAATCAATTGTTTCAAGGGCTAATTGGCGTAATCGTTCTCGGCGATCTCGATTTGTTTCAGACCATGATGCAACACCACCACCACCGGTTTTACCACCCGGACGATTTTGGAAATCCATATTTTATTTCGTTCGGTGGCTGGTCTATAAAAAAAAAATTATTAAATACACAAATACACAAATGAAATAATGTAGTTACCTTTTAATTTATAAATTTAATGGAAAAATACTAAACGTTTGCTTTTTGATCCAAACTATATTTGTTATTTACACATTCACTGCCAGTCTAACCAAAGAAATAAATAAAATGACATTTAAGGAGAGTCAAAAACACAATATTCAGAATAACTCCGTCAATTTTGAGTGAGATGATTTATATCTCACTTATCTCGAGTGACAAATAAATTAATTTTTTTAAGAGTGAGATTAAGAAATTTATCTCATATTTAAACAAACAAGTAAAGAAACAACAAATGTTTAAAACTTTTAATATTTATTTACATTTTTTTTTATAATAATACTTAAAACAAACAAATACTTTAGTTATTTATTATTTAGTCTTCAACCAATCACCACAAAATAATAAAAATATATAAAACAAAAAAAAATCTTATAATACTATTAATTCATCTTTACGCATTACATTATTATGACGTATTTTCATATGTGAATATAATCCTGCATGTTGTGCAAATTCTTCATCACATATTGTACATTTATAATTTTTAATACTTAAATGTAATTTTTGATGACTTTTTAAACATTTTATAGTTTTAAATTTTTTTAAACATACTTCACATTCATAAATCTTATTTCCTGTATGTGTATATAAATGATTTTTTAATGCAGCATTATCAAAATATGTTCTATTGCATATTTTACATTCAAATGGTCTAGTATTTGTATGTCGTTTATAATGTTCTTTTAATAATGTTGAACGTGGATATGCTTTACCACAAAGTTCACATTGATGTGGACGTTCTTTCGTATGTATATTACGTTCATGAGATTTTTTTGAATTTGGTTGTGTAAATTTCATATCACAATATGAACATTGATATGGTTTTTCACCTAAATGTATATTTATATGACGTCGTAAATTTTGATTTAATGCAAATCCTCTTGGACAATATGGGCATTTAAATGGTTTTTCACCTGTATGTGTCCGTTCATGTAATGTTAATGATTGTTTTAATATAAATGACATTGAACAATATTCACATTTATATGGATTTAAATTTGATTGATGGACTTGTAATGTATGTGTACGATAATAACGAAATTTTGTAAAATTTTTACCACATATTTCACATTGAAATTGACCATCATTATTTGGTTTACGTTTAATTTGATCTAATTGATATTCTAATTTATCATTATTATTATCAAAATATTTACTTTTTTCATTACATACTTGTTTTGATTGTGGTAATGTTCGAAATTCTTTTGGATAATTATGTTCTAAACAATGATATTTTAAATGTACATAATGTATATATGATCGTGTACAATATTCACAAGAATATAAACCATATTTATCACGAATTTTTTTTGGTCTTTCTGATATACCTAAATCATTATCAATTCTATCTGTTTCAATTTCTTTATGAATATCCATACTAAATTGAATTGGATCTATATTTAATTTATTATATAATATAATATTTGTTTCAATTGTATTGCTGTTGTTAATTGATGATGTTATTTGTTTTGGCGTTGGCTGTTGCTTCGGTTGATTTGTATCATCATCATCATTATTATTTAAATGTTCAATTATTTCTGGGGGTCTTAATAAAAAATGTTTATAATAATTATGTTTTATTAATAAACATAAATCAATAAAACTTTCATTACAAAAATTACAATTTATTATATATTTGCCATTTTCTATATAAATTTCACCACATTTACCACGAAAATGAGTTTTATTATTATGATGTTGATCATATTTTATATTAAATGGTATATTATTATTAATTTTATCTAATATATTATCTGTTAATAATAAGCTTGATTCCATTGTTTTTGTTTAATTTTATTGTACTTTTAAATTCTATTTTAATAAGTTATTCTATTGAATTTATTTTTATATGTATTTTATAAATTATTTAAATATTTTGCTTTTTTACCAAAACAATAAACGCAAACAAAAAAACTATACAAATTTCTTTGGCATTTGACAATTTGTAGAAACGTCAAATGTCATAAAACTCTGACCTGACGCTTGGTAGTCGAATTTAACACACTACTTTTATTGCAAAAATTAAAAGATAATTATCTCAACCACAAAAAATACTCTCAATATAATAAATAATATTTTTGTAAAATCAACGACCTAAATATAAATTGCACATTGAAATAGAATTTCGTTTGCTGATGATTTGGTTTTATTTTTTAGAATTGTATAGTCCGTTTTATATTTACTGTCGTAGTTTTTTGTCCAAACAAAAAGAATCCAACCAAAAATCATAAAATTCTTTGGAACTTTAGAAATGTCATAATACCACTAACACCAACACGATTGATTGATTAATAATTAATAATTACATTTAATATAATTAAATAAATAAGGTTTATAGGTTTATTATCCCGATATTCGGACTTGCGAAAATGTTGCGAAATTTTTGAGGGTCAAGGAATAATTCCAAACTCAGAATCGTGCAATTTATGTGCTAAAGATTTGTCACTAAATATATGAAACTAAAGATTTGTCTGTAAAAATTCTTACATTCTTTTTTCACGAGCCTTTTTACAAGGCTCTCGTGATTTTGACATCTTTATGACACTAAAAGTCCTGTAAATTTGTAATTTTTTAAAAAAAGATGTCAAAGTTGATAAAAGTCTTGGAAGAAGTCTCGTAAAAAATAGAATAACGGTTTTCGTATTTTTCGGAAGGTTGTATTTTTTTATTAATGGCAGTACTAACGTTAGAAATCAGCTGCTTTTATATTGGCGCCTGTCTTTTTTACCTGTATTTTACCTGTATTTTACCTCATGTCAAAATTAATCCGAAAAAAGATTTAATTTTTTTTTGTGTGGAAATATTTTTTTTTAAATATTTCTTCATTTTTTTTCTCTACATCATTGTTCCATCCCAACACCATCAGACTATAAAATAGAAATAAATTTGGATTACGAAGTTCAAATGTGATAAAAAAAAGTTTCATTGAAAAAAAGCAAAAAAAAAATTGCTTAAAATAATTGTGAACAAAAAAAAATTAATAGAAAATTTTTATAATTTCCTAAAATGACGTGTACAAAATAATTTTTTTTCTCTGCGTCTGCATCGTTATCTTTCATTCCATTTAATCAAGAAAAGTGATTTTTTTATTTTTGTAATAAAAGAAACGAATTTTATTTCGAATTTATAATCAAATAAAAAAAAAAAGCAGTGCTTTAGAAAAAACTAGAAAAGTGAAGTGAAATAATAATTAAAAAAAATATACGTAAAATGGCTCAAATAATAGAAATAATCGGCCATTATCAGCGCAGTATTGAAAGATCACAAAATGGTAGTGACAGTACCAACAATAGCAAGGTTTGTATAATAATCTATTTTATATACCAAATTAAATTTATAATAAAAGTTTTAAGTAGTAAAAGAATGATAAATAATAAAAAAATTTCTCATATATTTCTTATTTATAATTAATTCTCATATCAGTTTCCTGACAGTTGTTCATTCACCACAATTGGGAATTAGAAACTATAAAACAAAAAAGGGAAACGAAAAATCTTTAGTATTAATTATACTAATTTGCAAATTCTGCATCAAATTTCCAAGGTGAACTAAAATATAGGAAATGATGAAATTACACAATAATAAAATTTGCAATTATTACAAATTTATTTATATATTGCATTGCATTGACATTTTTATTATTTCGAAAGTGTCATCACTTGCTCGAAAATCAATGAAATTATGGGCAATCTACTTTTAGAAAGTACATATGTAATTTATATCATTAACCACCTAATAATATTGATATACACTGAAAAATGACATGTATATGATATCTGTTAAATTTTTTAGCCGCATTAATTTTAATGACATTTTTTCCTAGTAGTTTTTGCCAGTGTTAGAAAACTCGTATCGAACATATCCATAAATTTATGCTGACAATAATCATTTTGTTTTTTTAGACGAATGCATCTCTTAAGCTTAACTAAATTTGCAAATTTAATAAAACCCGTTTTAATTTTTAGAATTTTACATGTGAAATACCCAATAATTTATGCCCGGTTAGAATATACTATTTGTTAGGTAAATTTATATATTTTCTACTCATTTGCATACTAAATACAAAAAAGACTCATAAATAAACAAATTTTTAATTAAATTTTTCATCAACTAACTATATACATATTTTCTTTAAGCTTCTTCGTTGTATTGATAAATTATATAGATTACCTATAACAGTAGATCATTTGCAAGCAACTGGTATTGGTAAAACTGTAAATTCATTAAGAAAATATGATGGTGAAGTTGGTGTTGCCGCCAAAGCATTAGTTGCTAAATGGAAAGCAATGGTTACAGCTGAAGAATACGCATCAGAATCAGCAGCAACAGCTAATAAAACAGATGATGATGATGATGATGATGATGATGAAGAAAATGATGATGGTGATAATAATGATGATGATATGAATGGAAACGTTAAAAAGAATCCAAGCAGTAGTTATGGTAATAATGAACAAAAATCAAATAATATAGGAATGTTACAAGAAGAAAAAATTCATGATAAAAAATCAGAAACAAAACACCGAAGTCATCATTCATCTAGTCATAAAAATGATAATACTAAAAAAACTTCTTTAAGAGAACATAGTAGTAATAATAATAGTAGTAGTAGTAATAATAATAAATCTAAACATAAATCTGATCGAAAAGATGAAAAATCTCAACAAAAATCAAATCAACAAAATGATTTTAATATAAATGAATCGGAAAAAGCTTTAACACCAAAATTTGAAGAAAATCTTGACAACAAACAACAATGTGATAATCATGAAAAATTAAATAAATTCAATGATTCATTAAAAATTGAAAAACTTCAACAACATAGTAGTACTAGTAGTAGTAATAATCGTGATAAACATAGTAAACATCATTCGTCGTCATCATCATCATCAAAAAATCATCATCATAGCCGTGCAGATGAAAAATCATCAACTTCTAAATCATCATCATCATCAAAACATCGAAAAGAACATAACCGAGATCATCATAAGTCAAGAAGTAAAGATAAAGATAAAAGTCATCACAAAAGTAGTAGCAGTAATAGTAATAATAATAATAATATAATTAAAACTAAAGAAAATCATAATAGTAATAAAAATGATAATGATAAAGATAGTAAAAATAAAAGACGTCATTCAATAACTGAAATGACAGATGGTAAATTATGTGAAGTAACATCAAGTAGTTCAACAACAACAACACAATCAACATCATCAAATAAAATTAAAAAACAAAAAATTATACATCATGAAGAAATTGATAGTACAACTGGTACAAGTTTTGAAGATGCTCTTGGTATGATGATACCAATAAAATTATCTAGTAATAATAATAATAGTAAAAATAATACTAAAATTAAATCACCGAATATTAGTAAATCAAGTAGTAGTACAAGTAAAAGTAGTTCTTCTAGTAATACTGGTGGAAATGGTGCAAGTAATAGCAGCAGCAGTACTAGTAGTAAAATTAATACAACATCGACTAATATAAAATCTAATGGAACAATACCAAATAAAACAGATTGTGATGATATACGAAAAATTGTAAGTTTAGAAAAAAAAAATCAAATCATGAAGAACAAATTTTGTTCTTATATATTTTTTTTTTTCAGACTCCGTCACTATTAACATCATCTGCTAATTTGAAACCACTTGATCCAGATATTGCCCTAGAATTACCAACAATTTCAATATCAAATAATTATAAACCAATGCCATTAAATCAAACAGTTATGGATTGTGTATTTCGTTCAAATAATCAACCACAACAAAAACAAAGAACAGATGCTGAAACATTACAACATAGTATATCATCAAAAACAATGCGGTAATTATTAATTTTTATATATATATATATATATATTCAAATATATATTAAGTAAAATAATTAATTTTTATTTTACAGAACTAAAGTATATTCCGGTCAAAGATCTGGTCAAGTATACCAAGCACCAAAATTATTTGATTTATGTATTCGTTTTCTTCAAAAAAATATTGATTGTAAGTTCCCTATAAATTTTAAAATAAGTACTTAAAGGATTTTTTTTTTAATATTTAAATGATATTTTGCAGCTATCGAATATTGTGGTGGTTATCCATATGAAATATTACGACATGTATTAGAAAGAGCAACACCATCACAATTATTAAATTTTGAAGAATGGAATCAATATATTATTGAAGATACTGATGAATTATGGCATCAGCATGTCCAACGACATTGTCGTGGTCAAAAAAGACAAGAAATGGAAAGTTGGCGAGAAATGTATTTGGTAAAAAAAAATATATTATTAAATTTATAAAATTTGCATAGAATTAATTGTAATTTTCTTTTAGCGTGTTAAAGAAAATGAAGAACATCGTCTTAATATGTTAGCTGAAAATATAAAACAATCACAAAAACTTGTTGCAGCACCATTGAAAAAAACACAATTAGCATTTGTTGATAGTATGGTAAAACCACCACGTAATATTCAACGTAAACAAGATCAATTTGGTACAAATAGAAAATTAATAGCTACACCAGCTGCCCGTGTTGCATCATTATGTAATTTAACACCAAATGCAATAAAAACTGGTGATGTTAGATTAAGAATTGCAGCTGGTGAAAGGGATAATGCTCAAGTTTGTAAGTTTAACAACAATCTATTTATTAGTAAAAAAATAATGTTTGAAATTCAATTCTTGATTATTTTTTTAGCTGGTTTTATTAGACCAAAAAAAGCTCCTCTCATGGCAAAAACACTTCAATTAATGAAAGGACGTTTCAAACGATAATAAATGAAAAAAATTATGTGGATAAAAAATTCAAATTCAAATATTTTAATTTAAAAAAAAAATAATGATTCTAAAATAGTATATTATTGTTCTTGTCTTAATTTTATTTTACGTTTTCTTTTTTTTTTTGTGTGATTTACAAACGTAGTCTTGGAGAAAAAAAACCAACCTTAATTTCGCAATGATCTAATAACTTTTCGTTGCGACACTGATCTAATTAATCGGATTTTTTCCAACTTAATATTTTTGATTAATTTCTTAATATAATTATATTAATAATTTTAGATAAATTAATTATTTATATTAATTATTTGCATTTTTGTGTTTAGAATAAACAGAAAAAAAGGATATTTATATTGGAATTGAATTCAATATAAAGTTTTAATTTAAAAAAAAAATAATAAAACTACATAGATGATCAATAAATGTAATTGAAAAATAATACCCCTGAAATAATTATTTGTAATTTTGGTCAATTTTCAGAAGTTCGGCCTAAAAATAGAAGTTTAATTATTGTGAGCAAGCAGAAGACGCGAAATGATTTTTATAATCAAACAATGAATTTAAAAGTTATAATACATTTTTATTATTATCTATTTTCCAAACGTACAAAATTTTAATATTTTTATATTACTAAATAAAAGAAAATTTAATCATAATTTTTGTTCTAAACAATGTATATTTGTTGTATCAATTGTATTAATATTATTATTAACTTTTTTATTCCCATTACATCTTGTTGAATGTTCATTTAATAAAAATTTACGACGAAATGTTGTTAAACAATCATCACAACGAAATGGTTTAAATTTTGTTATTATATGTATTGAATTTTCATGATTATCTTTATCCAATTTATTCGTAAATTTCTTATTGCAATAATTACATTCAATTTGTGTATTACAATGTGTTAAATGATGTCTTTTTAATACAGAATTATATTTAAATACTTGATTGCATATATCACATATATATTTACGTTCGTCATTATGTTTAATTTCATGTTCTTTCAATTGTGATTTTGAATTAAAATATTTATCACAATATTTACATTTCAGACTATTATTATTTTCTTTTATTTGATGTGTATATTTATAATGTCTGTGTAAATTATCAAATCGTGAATATTTTTGGTTACAAATTGGACAATTAAACATACCATCTTTACCAAAACATGATTTTTTATTTAATTTCTTATTACTAGTAGTAGTTTGTGATTTTATATTATTTTTAATGCTGATTCTCTTTGTTTTCTCATTTTGATGAATTAATGTTTGATGTTTTCTTAAACTAGCTTTCCATTTAAATTTTTGATTACATTCATTACAATTAAATGTATATTTTGAATGTGCAGCTAATTTATGTTTTTTTAAATATTCCAATGTTTTAAATGATTTTACGCATACTAAACATTTGAATTTATTTTTAATTGTATGTTTTTTGAAATGATCCTGTAAAATTGAGAATTGTGTAAATACTTTTTGACAAATTTCACATATAAATAAACCATCATCTCGTATACATGTTTTTGGTATTAATACTATTGATGAATTATCATAATCATTAACTGACGAATCATCATCAGTTAATGATGGTATTGTAGAAGAATTTACAATTTTATTATCTTTAGTATCTATAAAAGAATTTAAAGTAGTATATTCATTATTTAAATTTTGATTATTGACTTGTAGTTTTGTTAATTCCAATTTTTTATTATTGCTTGTTGTAATTGACTGATCCTGATCTTCAAGAATTTCTTCATGTTTTTGAAGTGGTTTTAATGATGATGATGTAAAATTATATGAAACAATATGTTCAGTAAACATATGTTCGGTAAATTCATTTAAATTTTTATAAGTTTTTTTACAAAATGAACATACCAATACTATATTTCTATTTTCTAATAAAATTTCACCACATTTTTCATTTGTATTATTATCTTCATCATCAAATTGTATTTGATTATTTTGAAATTCACCAATAAAAATTGGTTCATCATCATCATCATCATTACCATTAAAACTATCTTCTTCGGTTTTTTGAAATATTTCTTCAAATTTTATATCAATATCCATGATTGTGAACGATTACGATAAGATCTTCCTTCTCCAATATATTTTTTAGCCGGTAGGTAAATAAATATTAACCTACAACAAAATAAAATATTTATTTGATAGCTATCAAATGAATATCTCTACCCTAGTAGTGATAATGGTCCGAATTCTCTCACACCCGAAATGTTCTAATTACGAATGATTGAATTTTCGACAAATATAAATTCTGTAAGGAATTACCAATACTCGTAACTCAGAGTATTGGAAATACGAAACAAATAATGGTTAGTTGTTGAAATTTCGGATAATCACTATTGTAATTCGAACATTTCGGATGTTAGAGAATCAATCCGGACCAATATTTCGAATCAAAACTCAATCGAAATTAAGATTTATGCTTATTGGGTAGGAACTAAAAATCTGACTGTAGAATAAAATGTTTTTTTTAATTACATGACTTTATTTAATTATGAAACATATAAATGCGGTGCAGTATTTAGAGAACTTGCTTTAATATTTCATATAAAAAAGTTCCGATAATTAAAGCGTCCCAAATTTGGAACATAAATTAAATGCACCATATTTGCTGTTCGGTTAATTTAAAAATTTGGAAAGCATTATAAAAGAAAAAAAATATATTGAACTTTCTGAAGTGTCAAAAAAATGAGCCACCCAGCCAGCTTTCGTTTCACTTTCAACTGACGTGGATATAGAAATTGAATATATTTTAAAAATCCTCTTACAAAAAAAAATTTCTCTTTTTTTGTTGTGTTTTTACGTGTCTACGTAAAAATATAAAAATATGATTAATAAATTAATAACATTCTCAGGATGTTTAATCCTTATAATACAATTTGGTATTGGAAAATCCCAAAGAGTGGCACCAGGTGTACCTCCACAACACTACGTAAATATAAATTTATATACTGCAAAAATATAAATAATTTATTTTCTTTCCAAATATATATATATATAGAATCCTGATCCTCAATATCAACAGCAACAGCAGGTAAAGTTTCATGATTTTTATACGAAAGAAAAATTTAAATTAATGGAAAATTTTATATAATCCAATAGTATCAGCAAGTGCCTCAATATCAACAACAGCAACATTATCAACAACAACCTCAACAGCAATATCAACAACCCCATGGTCATCAACCGCAGCAACAACAACAACAACATCCACCAGCACAACAACAACAACAATTTCAACAACAACCGGTACAACATCAGCAACAACAACCCCAACAAGGTGGTCATGCTCATGGTCATGGACATCATGATCAAAAAGTTTTAAATGCTGGAAATATACAACAAGAGAGAGCGTAAGTAGATTTGATTTTATAGATTTAGATTTGAAAACTTTCTCTTTTCATATTTTTTTGCCTGTAGTTAAATTGTAAATTTGAATTGAAATTCGGGTTTTTTTTTCTCCTGCTTGTAGGCATATTGCTGAACATATGGAAGTTCCTATTGATACTAGTAAAATGTCTGAACAAGAATTACAATTTCATTATTTTAAAATGCATGATTCTGATAATAATAATAAATTGGATGGTTGTGAATTAATTAAATCATTAATACATTGGCATGGTAAGTTTTTGATTTTTTTTTTTATATATATTTTTTTTATAAATGTTTTTTTATTTAACTATTTATATATATTTTTTTAACGGTTGATAATATGAATAATTTGATTTTTGATAATATTTTAAGTTTCTAATGTAAATAATAGAAAAAATTTGCAACAAAAAAAAACAGAAAAGAAAATAAGTTGCAATTAGAATTTTTAAAGTCTGTAGTCAGAAAACTGTGAATAGTAGTATATAGTTTGTTGTATATTTGATATAAAATTTAAAAATAATATTTCCACGTACGAGTTTTTTTGTTAAATTTTGATAACACAAATTTCCTTGCAATATATAAATTCGATATTGCTAATACACACGACATAAAAACTTTCTTATCTGTTAATTACTTTGAATAGAATAAAATACTAATTTTCTATCTACTAATTATTTCTAGCTAGACTAGATAATAATAAATTATTTTTGTTATATTGTAGACAAGAAATTTAAATTATTTTGTGTTAGATAAAGTTTTTCATAAATTCGATTTTCGTTTTAAATAGATTAACATGTGAATTTAATTCTCGAAAAACCGGATTTGATTGCAATATTTGGAAATATATGAATAAAAAAATCATTTCAATTTAATTCAACCAATAAATATTCAATAATTATCAACTTGTCATCTTGTCAACAATAATCTCTTAAAAATTGAATTTGTAATATTTTCTAATTGCATACTTTTAGGTGGTCTTAATCTATGGTCATTCAAATTTTTCTGATCAGATTTTAAAAATTCAAAAACTTATTTCTTTGAAATTCGTACAAAAATACATTAAAATAATTTATTTAAAAATTAAATTTTATTCTTCTTTTTTTTTTATATATTTTCATATTATGTTAACATCGATTCTCATCACATCAAATTATTCATCTCAATTTTAAAAAAAAAAAAACCAAAAATTAAATGTTCTGGTGGTTGGCTTTCATGTACAAAACAAAAAATTTGTTGCTTTTTAAATTATTAAAAATTATGTTTAAAAACAAAAAATCCGTCATAAAATATCGTCGAAAAATAAAAACTAATTTTAAATTAAAACTAAAATTTAAAATAAATCAAAAAAAAAATCATCAAAAATCAAAAAGAACAAGGAAGTAAACAACCACAACAAGAAGGTCAGCCACAAGTTGAAGAAAAAGTATTTTCTGATGATGAATTAACAGCATTAATTGATCCAATATTAACAATGGATGATTTAAGTCGTGATGGTTTTATTGATTATCCTGAATTTATAAAAGCCCAACAAAAAGCAGCTAATGCACAAAAACAACAGGATGATGCACAAACACAACCAATAAGACAAGGAAATTAAATACGACGTGTAAAAAATAATAATAATAATAATCCGAACAAAATACGAACAAAAATTTAACAATGTCATGATTTTTTTTAAGGGAACAGAAAATATTTGGAAAATTTCTGAATCGGAAATTTATAGAATTATGATTTTCATTTTGAGTCGATAACAAAAATAGAGAATAATTATTCTATAATTAAATATTGTAAAGGTATTTGTTTCTGACTCGGAGCAAAATATCATTTTCAAATCGGAAATCATGATACGAAAAATGCTGACTCGAAAATTATCTTAATATTTTTTTTTCTGTTCCCTCAAAAATAATGATAGGCTCGAAAAATCCATGATAAGCTCGAATAATTGAAATTAAATATAAAACAGAAATGTGATGAAGTTTTTTCATAATATATATACTTACAAAAAAAAATATGAACAATTAGTTTTATAGGAAAATCAAAATATATAAAATTTAAATGTGTGAATGTGTGTTTGTGAACAAGTTTAATAAGAATCTCAAATTTTTTTTTGTTGAAAAAGAAAACAGAAGATAAATTATAATAAACTTAATTAAAAATAAAACTCGTCAAATTAAAGAGACTGAAAGGTTTGAACATTGAACAAAATATAAATATAAGTTTTTAAAAATTATAAAAATAAAAAATTTCATTCCATTTAAAAAATTAACAGAATTATTATTTAAATTTACACACCCCTTCAAATTGATTATGCACTTCTATTTTGAAAATTTTATTTTCTCGTTTTTTTTTATTAAGCAAAATAATGAAATACTAAAATTTAATTTATTAAAAAAGATTTGTTTTTTTTTAGTAAATATTTGTTACAAAATTTAAATATCTAAATTATTTTTATAGTAAGTTTCTTTTTTTTTTTTGAAAATCAAATAATAGTTAATAAATATTTTAATTGTAAATAAATTATACTAAAAAAATGAATTTTTCTATAAAAAAAATATAAAATAGCAATTCGTAAATTCAAAAAAAAAAAAGAATTCAAAATAAAATTTAAAGAAATTCAAAAATTCCATTTCTATAAAAAAAATTGTGTATGATTTCTTTTATAATTATATAAATGTTATTTTGTTAGTGCAATATATTGATTAAATAAATTAATGTATAAGTGCTAATTTTCTTTATGTAAAATGCCTTTATATTAATTATATAAATAATATATATTAAAAAAAAAACTTAATAATTTGCTTTAATGTTTGGTAGACATAAAGTGTAATAAAATTACAAAATTATTTAGATCAAGAATTAATTTTTTTTTTAGTATTATACAATCATTTTATATTTCTAATGTGGATTATAAAAATGAAATCTTGTAATTAATATTGAAAACTTTTGCAAAATCATTATTAACAAATAATATTTTTAATGTAACTGCATAATTTAATTATAAAAATTTTCATATAAAAATTTGAAATTTATTATTTTTGTGTTATATGTACTTGTGAAATTCTTGTTTATCTGTTTTATTTTTTTTTTTCTCTGTTTAATTGTTGCATAGATGTGTGCATTTATTTATTAGCTTACATATAGACAAAACAAAAATCAATTTTAATCACATCTTGATCAATTTAATCAACAATTTCCATGTTATTTAACTAATTTATATTTATGCCTCTACATTTTTCTAGAAACCAAAATGCCTTGTTTATAATTTATATTACTATGTTTATTTTTAAAGCCGCAAACAAAATTTAAATGAATTCCACAACAATTTATTGCACCAAAAACAAAAAAAAAAATTGTATACTAATTTAAAATTCGGGGGTTTTGAATTGTCGACTATTGATATGATAAAAAAATATAATAATAATTTACAGATGATCCAAAAAAGAGTGCTGCTGATAATAACCGTATAGGTGATGCATATAATGATGCAGAATTAGGTGAAATGATTGATAGTACTTTACATGAAATTGATCAAGATAGAGATGGCTATATTACATGGGTAGAATTTCAACATGCACATAATCATGGTTACTTCAAACATCATGATGATAAACATGATGATAAACATGATGATAAACACGATGATAAACACGATTATAAACACGATGATAGGCACGATGATAGACACCATGATAGACACGATGATAGGCACGATGATAAACACAATGATAGGCACGATGATAGACACCATGATAGACACGATGATAGGCACGATGATAAACACAATGATAGACACGATGATAAACATAATAAACATTAACAATAACTATTTTTTTTTATATAGAAAATCATTTAAGAAAATTTATCTCGCATTTATTAAAGTTCCTTTTTATTCTATGAAAATTTATAATTAACAAATTATTTCTATTTCTTCTTTCTTTTTTTGAAGAAATAATAGTAGAAGAGATAGTAATTAAAATAATGCATTATTAAGAGTATAATTAAAATTCCGTTCTACATTCCACATTCTACAAAATTTATTTTACTTACATTTTGATTTCCGTTTGTCTAATATGTTTTAGTTTATACAAAAAAAAAACAACATTTAAATTACTATGTAAAAGTTTTGTATATAAAGAAACTACGAGAATCTCCACGTTGTCACTACACAGAATAAAACTGTTCTATATACAAAAAGGGTAAAAGTGAAATGAAAATTTACTGTGTTTTTTCAAAATTTCAAAAAATTTTAGCTACTATACGAATTTTCTTTTCACTAGAATTTCTTTTAAGATTTTTGAAACGAATCGTTAGATTTATTATTAAGTCCGCAGAATCCAATAAATAATTTAAATTTTTTTAAGAATTTTTTTTTTTTTAAATTAAATTTCACACTGTTCGAAATTTTTTATTTTAAAAAATCATAATTATATTTTCTAATTATAGAAACCATATAATTTATCATAAATTATTTTCAAATCTTATATAAATTTTGAATCTTGCAAAAAAATATTTTTATTGTTTTGTTTCGTTGTTTGGTTATTTTTGGTTAAAAATTTTTTTAAGTAAATATAAAAATCATTTATCACAATTATGGATTGTATAACTGCATTTATAAAAACATCTGTTTTGTTTACAAAAATTGTAATATGTAGTTTTATTTGTTTCCTTTGTCTTATATATATAATAGTATATTTTCATAATTACCCAAAAATGGAAGATGAATTTGAATTGGATTAATATTTTTTTTTTCTAGCCATTAATAATAATTTTTTTTGAAATATTATGTAAAAATAATGAATAATTTCAGATAATGATAATATAAATAATAATAATAATAATAATACTGATGATGAAAATCAACAAAATAATAATAATGAAAATAATAATGAAGAGAAACCATTACCATTGGATCATCAAAATGAAATTTATACAGATGAAAGTTTATCTAGTATTGTTGATTATGTATTAAATATGATGGATTTAAATAAAGATGGTTATGTTGAATATTATGAATATAGACATAATGAAGCATAAAATATGAAGAACAAAATTTTTTGAATTTTGTAGAAAACTTGCATACCTTTAAATATAGAGAGTAGTTTAGTTTTTGTAAATATTTAAAATATGGAGAAAATGTGTAATTACAAGTAATGAATAAAATGTTAAAAAAATTTTTTAAATACTAAAATTCTTTTTCTATATATATACAATACTAAAAATATAATTTTCAATTTAAAAATCTTTTTTAAAATACTAATTTGGTTTTATTTCTTCCGAAGAAAACTATAAACAAATTGAATTGAAATAAATAAATAAATTTTATTTTCTTTTTAAAAATAAAATATCTTACAGATTCAACAGATGGTAATATAGAAAAAAATGAACATCAATATATATCACGTAGTGATGATAAATTAATTGAATTAATTGATCCAATTATGAAATTAATGGATACGAATTTAGATGGTTTTATATCATGGCAAGAATATCGAAATTCAGAACATTTTAAAGAATAATATAATTTATAATTAAAATAAATAATTAAATAATTTTTATAATTAAATAATTTAAAAAAAAAAAAAAAACGCACATCCAGTTACTAATAAATGAATTTATTTGTTTTAAAAATAATTGTTTGTGTATGATTTTTTGTATTTAGGAAATTCCATTACAATTTTCCTCCATTTATCACGTTACTGCGCTGCATTACCCATTTGATCTACAGATCTTCTTCCAGGTCATCTAATCCATCTTTAATTTACTAGAATTGAATAAATTTCAGTAATTTCTTGTAATTAACAGAGAGATAGTTAATATTTTCTTAACAGTTTTCTTACAACAGATTATCGAAATATTTATGCATTGCATATATTAAGGTACAATTTATTTATAAGAAAAATGCCTATAGCAGGAGGAGAAGGAGAACACAACACCATGATCATATATTGAACAACAGAAAAGAATATAAATAAACAAAAGTTCAATATAAATATTTTTTACTCTAACGCCCTAAAATTATGCAATCGAATATATTATTTTATATATATAAATTAATTTATAAATCAAAAATTTGATATTTGAAATTTTGAAGCTCATTTGCAAGCGAAAGCTGTGAGAAAAAAAATTTTTTTTTGTATTGTCATAAAATTTATAAGATTTTTGTTTTTTGATATAATTAAATTATGATACCATTCGATTATCATAGATAATATATAATATTATATCTATGTGCTGGGATATAGATCAAGCTATATTTGAAACTGTTTTGTTTGTAAAAATTGCAGTTGCTAGTTTTTTTATTTTTATAGGTCTTATAACTTTGTACTACACTTTTCCCGGACAAGAATTTGCCAAAGACGACTGAAATAATAATGAAAATCAACAAAAATAATTATATATATTATGATGGGAAAATAATACCATTTGGATATGGAAATTTATCTAGAATTTGTTCATTATTTATACCTATGTATATTAAAAATAATGATTGATTTTTCAAAAAAAAAGAAAAGAAAATGGTTATGTTGAATATTATGAATATGAATTTCCTAGAAAATTTAGTTTCCTTAATATTTGTAAAATGTGTGTTTGATTTTGTTTTTAATATTTAAAATGGGAAATGGAAAATGTATAGTAAAATAAAAAGTAAAAGAAAATGTAGTAAAAGAAAAAAAATAAAGATTTTTTTTTTTAAATCATAATTTTCACTTTTAAAGTAATTAAAATTTTATTAAAAAAAAATAAGTTGAAATTAAAAAAATTTTTTGTTAAATTTTGTTAAATTTTGAAATTATTCTATTTTTTGGTTAATTACAGAATTTTTATATTGAAATTCCAAAAATTTTTATATATAAAATCATATATAATGCAGGACTATATTTAAATTTATTTAGTCCTGCATTAGGTAACACCATCATTGAATAACTGAAATTAGTTGTGCAGCAGAGCTATCAATAATCTCTCCCACGACGATTGGTTCGACGCACCGGAGAGACCCTGGCAATCAACACCAGTTGGAAACCAGGCCAAGGATCGTCACATCGAAAACAGGCATAGGATTCGCTACAAGAACAACAACATAATTGAATCAAATATCAACGAAAATTATTTTCTATCCATGATTTACGAATATAATTTATAAATCTGTTATACTATTAACGCCTTACATTATGCAATGTAAATATTTATAATTCCTTTCTTTTTACTCTCGCATTTAAATTATTTTATATAAGAAAATTAGTTGAGCCGTTTTGATAGTGGCATAAGTCACTTTTAATTTATTTTGAGATATGTTATAAATATTTTTGTAATTGTGTTTACCAGTAAAATTTCTATGGACGAAATAATACAGAATTTTGAAGGAAATTAACAATTAAATCAGTAAAACATGAAAAAATCATACATATGATATTTATAATCATAAATAGCATAAATAATTTCAATAATTCAATTATAATTTTTCGCAAAAATTTACTTATTATGCCACTTTCAAAATCAACGGATCAGTTAGGAAGGAGTCATTTTCTTTAATGATTATAAAAATATTAGGGAAAATGAATTTTTCATATCTGAACGCTGTAGAAATTAACATGCAATCAATGCTACAAGGAAAGATATGGAAAAAACTAGCATATCTGTTATGATTATGAGTAATCTAAAATAATAATTACCCGAGTAACCAGATGTCAACATTTTGTCACAATTTGTTGATAAAAAATGGTGTATAGTATTGTCGACAGAAATTTGTGACAAAATTTGTTGACAAAATTTCAATAGGATTTACCTCATTTGTCACATCTCAGGCGAAATTTTTGTCAACAAATAGGGAGACTGTTTAACGGTGGCACACTTTTTTTCTTTGGCTCATAACTTTTTTGATCTTAAATATTTTGAAATAATTCTTTCGGTAAATAGTTCCGACATATTTCATCTAGCAAAGGATTTAAAATCCGTACGCCGGTGTTTAGGTAGAGCTCTAACACACGAATATATTTTTTAAATTTATTTTCAATTTTTTATACGGAATTGAATTTTCTGTCACAAAACTAATTTTTAATTTTTGAAACTTTTCAAAATTATATATAAAATAATTTTTATGAAAATAATTTAAAATCAAAAATTTATATAAATAAAAAAAAAAAAAAATAATGGTAGATCAAGAAGTCATAAATGATTCGCTTTTGATATGCAAACTTTTAATATGTTCAGTTATTGCTATGTTTGGTCTATCACTGCTTTTTCAATATTTTACTTATTATGCTAACAATCCACGTGCAACATAATTTCAAATTATTTTAATCATTCTTAAATTTTTTATTTATTTTTATAATAAGTATAAATGATAAATATAATTAGAAAATTTTATTAAGAAAAATGATAATGAAGAAAAAAATAATGATGAAATTTAAAAATCCAAATATTAAAATATCAAAATGAATGTCTATAATTTCTATATGGATGGTAAATTTAATAATATAATTGGATTTTAATAAATAAAGAATTGTTTGTATTATTAAAATATGTATATGAAAAAATATAATGAAGCATAAAAAAAACATTATAAAGCATAATTTAATTTAATTGTAAAATTTGTTTTTTTTTTTTTGTTGATGTTTGTAAATAAACATTGTAAATATGTATAATAAATTTTAATTTTATGATAAATTTATATAAAGTTTCTAATAATTTTCTATATTAAGATAAATTGAAATAAGATTATTGAGGCTTTAGTGCCCATATATAGCAGTATTTAAATTTAAATTGATTCATCTTTAAACATAAGTAAAACGTTATAAATTGAACAGGATTTATGTAAATTTGGTCGAGTAAAAGGATATTAATTCAGTGAAACTTATATTGTTTGGAAAGCAATTAATTAGTTGAATATAGTTTCAAATTTGAAATAAATGGTAAAACCAATGATACAACACGGGTGGAAGAATAAGTGGAATACAACATGGAAGAATAATAATAGCTTTATTTGATTTTATTATCATTTAAATTAATTAATAGCAATAAAAAGGACAAAGTCAAAGTAAAATTATATCAAAAATTATTTTTTTAACATAAATAAATTTTGTTTCAAATATTCAATGTTTTCAATTACATATTTTAAAATTCTCAGAAATTAAGAAACTTAGGTAATATTATTATGAAAAAGGATTTTACATTTAACTCCAGCAATTTAATTCTTTCTTTGTTTTTTTTTGGTAATTCCAATTATTACTTGATCCAACTATAAATTAAATAATTATTAACATAATTTATTTGGTTTTAACCAACCCGGAATTAAATACAGGTAAATTGCTGGATTGAAATAATTAATTTTCCAAAATGAACCAGGTAAGCTGAGGGCGGATATGCACTCATTTTTATTGGTAATCCCAATTATTACCTGGGCGATTTAATTTTTTTGACAAATTAAAATATAAATAAATAATCGTACAAAAGTGTTGAATAGAGAATGTGGTGGGGGTTATATCCTTATTATATTAAAATCTTCCAATATATAAAACATCCTTGCAAATGATCTAAATAAATCAGTTATTAATTGAACCGTCAAGTGTGAAGTGTGCAAGAGTGACTAAAAATTTAAAATTTTCTAATAATAAATTAATTCGATAAAATATAAAATTTATAAAAATGGAACGAGCAATGAAACGTCGTGTTATTAGAAATATTAATAATGATCAACAAATACGTAAAATGCCAAAAATTCATTTACGTACTAATAAAAATGATTTCACCACAATTCAGAATGAATCTGAACAATTAACAGATTTCATTGAAGATGAAATTGATGTATTTATTGATACAGAAAATGATATTGTTGCAAGAATGAAAAATTTAAATTTAAATGCAAAATGTGTAATAAATTTAGATAAAATCCAAATGAAATTAAATGATATTTATAATGTAGTGAATAACAAAAAGTATATACATCAAAATGAAGAATATAAAGTTAATGAATTAGTCAAAAATCAAACATCAATAAAAAATCAACCATCATTTCGAAGCCGATCATATAGTCAATCATCTGAGTCTTCAATTGATAGTCAAACTTGCCGAAATATGAAGAAAACATGGCGTAGTAGATCAACGATTTATTCAAGTAGTAGCGACTCGTCAGATAGTGATAGTTCGTCATCATCGTCGTCATCATCATCATCATCAGATAGTGATAGTTCTTCAGATGATGACGATAGTTCTTCCGATTCATCTGATAGTAATAATTCATCAAGTAGCGATGACAGTAGTAACGATCCTGATTGGAAAAAACCAACATCAGATTGGACATCCGATTCATCATTAGATTCTTCATCATCTTCTGAATCAGATAATTCAGATTTTTAATAATTTTTTTTTTGTATTATAAATTTTAGTATTTAAGTTGAAAATTATAGTTTTTAAGATATTGGACCAATTTTTTATAATAAAAAACATTTAAATTTAAAATATAATTTTTAAATATTTTTCCAAAAAAAATAATATATTTTCCCAAAATTCTTCTGTGAATTCAAATTTCCCTTAAATAGAACCAAAAAACAATAAAGTTGTTACCAAAAAAAGGAAATGGACAACTGAAATAGTAATAAACTTTTACAATGTTTCGTGTTTGAAAACATAAATTTTACTTTATAAATAAAAATTTGATTTGCAAATAAGTTTGTTTATAATATTTTCTTTAATTTTAAAATTTGCATATAATAGAAAAAGAAAATTTCAAATTAATTGCGGTGAGGTTTCAAAGAAGAATAAATATAAAATGTATTATTAAAGTTTGGTTTTGTTGGTTATTTTGTGAAAATGATTCAAATATATATGCTACTTTCTGTTGAAAATTGTAATGAATCAAAAGGATATTTACATACATAGTTGAATAATATTTCAATTGTGACTGGAGTGTAGCATAAGTGGACTAACAAATATTAATTTTGTGATCTACAAGGAAATAAACAAACGAAATTTATTGATAGTCATTAAATATTTAAATTTTGAGCTTCAGATTTGAAAAAAAATATCATGGAAAACACTATTAGTCCGGGAAAATATCAGGAAAAACCATATAAGAGTAGAAGATGAAATATATAAAATTGCAAATTTCATGATAGTAAAATCATGTAAAATGAATTTAGTTGAGCATTTTTTCGTATTTCATTATAAAATTTAATTTTTTTTTATCAAGAAAAATGGAAAATTAAATGCAATAATCGATCATGCAATTGTATAGTACCAGAAATTTCTTCTGAAGAAAATTCTAAACAGACAAAGACAATCAGACAAACTGAAATTATTCAAAACTAATTATATCATTAAGCACAAAAATTCCTATACACAATTAAAAGTTCTTATTAAAATTATACGATAAATTATTTTGTATATTTAAAAATTCTTTTATTTCAAATTCTTATATACATAATTATGTTAAAAATGTATTTATGTCATCTGCCAAGAAAGTTTTTTCTAGTGTATATAATAGAGGAAATTTACCAGGCATTCATCATTTATAAATAATATTTACATAAAAAAAAGTATTTCTTTTTTTTATTAAGCATAAATTATTATACAAATAGTGCCGAGTAAATTTACTACTAAACTTAAATTCTGTGTATAATATTCCCCAGTTGATAGCTGAAATCTGAAAATAATATAAAAAAAATTACTATATATACTTATTAATATATTTTCGAATACCTACAATTTAACATAATATTCCATATGTAAAAAAAAATTTCATTTACATAAATGAAATTTATACTAAAAAAAAATTAAAAAAAAATTTCATTTACATAAATGAAATTTATACTAAAAATAGACCTAAAAAACAAATTGTTTCGTTGTTCATAACCTAAAACAATTAATTTAAATAATATTATTATAATAAAAAAATAAACATTTAACTATTCCTTTTCGGTTCCTGACTCTCTCTCTACATAAATTTTATTTGTTTTAAGGCCAATGTTTTTAGTTTGTATTTATATTATTGTTTTAGATTTTTTCTGTAAATAAAATAGGAAAATAATGAAATTTTTTGCCGGGCTTCATAAATGTAAAATGCAATTGTCAAGGGGTTTGTTAGCATTTGAAATTGATTGTGTAGATGTAGACTGTAGAAGGAAGATAATTTAAATTAATCTGTTCTACAGCCTTGAAATCTTCACATATATTATTATTTTCTTTTAGCTTAATTTTAATATTGGTCTCAACAGGTTGCCTTTGCCTTAACAGCTCGAATTTGGCCTCAAGAGCATAGATATTGGCCTCAAAAACATAAAGCCAATAGTGCCGAGTAATGCCGAGTTGCTCTTGAGACCAATATTGTTCAGTTCTTCTTCTTTTAGCTGAACAATCTCATTTCTGATCACCATTTTGATATTTCATAGAAATCTTATTTCATTTATAGTAAAATCAACTGATCAAACTCGATCAAATCAAATAAGTATTGAACGTTATGAACCGAAAAATTTGACTTATGACAAATGATTCACATATCTCCTTTCCATTATTTACATTTCCCTTTCTTTAATTTGAATATTGAATATAGTCTAAATTGATAGTCAGTTTACAAAATTTAATTTAATATTCCCCATTTTGTCATAAAAAGTATTTAACGATTTTCCTTTAATTACCCTGTAAATTTTATCCAACTATGCTCTGGATTTATTATAATATCTAAAATAGTGAGAGTATTTTTTTTAGTTTTTCCCCAATTTTCATTATACATAACAAAAACTACTACACTAAAAACACGGCAGCAAATAATTTAATTTTACAAATATGTATATATAAAAAAAATGTATATAAATTATTTTGCAATCCGGAGAAACTATATAATTATATGGATG